>CAOKZL010000676.1:0-666809 GCA_948472985.1 Iguana delicatissima
AGCGGGCTTGCCCATGTGGGATGGGAGAAGTAGAGACAGTGGGTCATGTCCTACTTCACTGCAATTTTTACCAAGATCTAAGATCTGCTTATATAACCCCAATCATACAAAACATTCCAGGTGGGCCTGAGGAATTTTATTTAGACTATCTTCTGTCAGACTGGAATCCCAAGATCACAACTACAGTGGCAAGCTTTTGAGCAGTAGCCATTAACCACCGAAAACAGTCAATGGATTAATATTTTTATATTCTTTGCAGATGGATTTGCTGTTCTTCTCCCATGGTGGCTGTATATTTGTTTGTTTTTAAAATATTTGAATTTTAGCTCTGTCTATTTGTTGCTAATGTCAATTATATTTTATGATAGAAGCTTTTTATCAGTATTTTAATAAATGTTAACACAACTCATAGATAGGTTTGTTATCTTTAAGTTTTAAATCTTATAATCTTAAATTTTACAATTCTAGCTCCACTTATTTGTTCTTGATTGTATTTTATGGTGAATTCTTTTAACAACTTTTTAATGGAATCTACTACTATTCTAACTGTACCTTATTGTTGTTCTAAATTGTAACTTCTGCTGGCTCTTTGCCATAATAAATGAAATGAATGAATGAATGACCTCAGAGTGTGGTCAGGATTGTAACACAGAAGCTAAGAGAGGCTGCAGTGGTTTGCTTTTGCCTGAGTCTACTGGAAAGGGCCCTCTCCTTTCCTCAAACCCCCGTTGAGCTAATTAAGTGCAAACTGCTTTTGCACTTTAAATTCAGTTTGCAGCAATTTAAGTAAGCTGAGGACACAGAAGGAAAGTGGGAGAAGGAAAAAGAAACTTGGACATTTTAAAAGCAACTGAAAAAGTGGGATGACAGGATTAATTAGGACTGTCCTTGGCAAACTGGGACAGTTGGAGGATATATATTTATAGTGATTTAATTTCTGCACCAGCCTGAAATGTCATGATATAGGACAGAATAAAAATAGTTTTAGATATAAATTAATAAAATAACAATCTCTTCCTTTTTACATTTCTTGTTTGCTTGTTTTTTAAGAAGCCATGTCATTGGCCAAAGAGAAGCATTCCAAGGATTCACATTGCAAGCTTTACAAAATAGTCCTTTAACCAACTGTACGTAACATGAAGCATTTGTCATTGCCTCTCTAAAACCCTACCTATCTATCCAAATAATTCTATACCTGGTGGTGGTTTTCAAGAGCGTGGAGGCAGCAAGCAGAGCGTCAGCTGCAAGGCACTGCATACATTTTACATACAGGGTATGCTAGGAACCGACATAGAGCTCAGAAAAATTACTTTTTTTATTACAGTTCTTAGAACTAACAGCCAGCATGGTGAGTTGTTAGGGGGTTCTGGGAGTTTTGTTTCCTGAAGGGAATTATCTAAACTTTGGTCAGATCTGCAGTAGCAAAGAGGAGAGAAAGTGCCTGAGCTAGTCAATAGGAGTTCCTTACACAGTAATAGCCCATGCCCTGCATAGGCTGTCCAGTGCTTTTGCTTCCTGCTTTCCCCAGCAATCTGTGTGACTAAGGGCCTTTCCTCGCTACCCTGTTATAGTGTTATTATTCCACGTTCAATATCCTGTGGAATTCCGGGGTTTGTAGTTTCCTGAGGCCAAAGAACTCTCTGGCTGAGAATTCTGAATGTCCCTCCCTAAACTGCACACCCCAGAATTCCATAAAATGTTAAAAGTGGAATATAACAATCTAGTGCAGAAATAGCCACAATCTGGGATAACTGAACAAGTAGAATGAGCCCTTGACAGCCTCCCTCTACAGTGTTCCTCCATTTTTCAGCACTTAAATCACTTGAATTCAGCCCTTTAGCTATTGCCTCACCATTGGTCAGCCTGGGAAGAACATCTGGACAAAGGTTGCAAAGCCCTGCCATTTGATTCTCCAGTCAAATAGCACTATGCTGGATGCAATGTGTCTGCTCTGGGGGGAAAAAAAGACCAATTCATTTTAATAAGACTTCCTCTAACATTTATGTTTGAATGCAGCCTTGGGCCATTTCCGCACTAGACTGTTACAGCGCTCTTATTCCACTTTCAACATCCTATGGAATCCTGGGGTTTTCAGTTTAGGGAGGGGCCTAAACTGCAAACCCCAGGATTCCATAGGATGTTGAAAGTGGGATAATAGCGTTATAACAGTCTAGTGTGGAAATGGTCTTGGTTGCTGCACATAGCACAAACATCACAGACACCTATTAGTTAGTGGAACAAACCTGATGATTCGTTTATCACATTTTGTACAGAGATGCTCTGCCAAACTGTAAGAGATGTCTATCGGTTAAAATGTGATTTTCTTCACTCATGTATCTTGCATTTAGTGTCCTTTGTTCTGTTCATGGTCATTGGTAAACATGACTTAAGAGAACCAGCATGGTGTAGTGGTTTGAATGTTGCACTAGGACACTGGGAGGCTAGGGTTTGAATCCCTGTTCGCCCATAAAAACCTACTGCATGACCTTGGACCTCTCAGTCTCAGAGGAAAGCAAGGGCAAATCCCCTCTGAAGAAATTCTGCCAAGAAAACTTCATAGTAGGTTCATCTTGGGGTCTCTATAAGTCAGAAATGACTTGAAGGCACACAACAGCCAGAAAACATGAGTTTAATTTGGAGATCTGACCACTGAGGCAGTTATCTCTGAGGGACTCCTATTATGGGAGGAAAAGCAGATCAATCACAGGGAATACACAATTTCTTGAATACAGTTATCCCTGCACATTCGCTAGGGTTAGGGGCACAGGACCCCTGTGAATGTGGAAAAATCGTGAATAACTCTAGGCCCTCTCAAACCATATTTAACACACAAACACACACTGTGGATTCCTTTGAGGCATTGGGGTTACTTCACAAGGCAGAAATGGGTGACTGGCGGGGCTTACTGCTGCCTCCATTGCTGCCCCACACCATTTTTAAGAGGGACTTACAAGCCTTGTTTGCAGTTTCTGAGTCTCACATGGCTTTCAGTCCTTATTAAAAATGGCATAGGCACAGAGGTGTCAACAAATAATCCATGAACAATCAAATCTGCAAAAGTGAAACCTGCAGATGTGGAGGGCTGACTGTATTTCATTTGACCTTACCTTGCCAATTAGTGACATTGATTTCCTACCTTGTCCTGAAGAGCTGTGTACCTCATGTAGGAAGACTGTGAAGTATTTGTCATTGGCTGATATCTTAAATGGACATTCTGCTTTAATGCAGAAAATTCTAAATCATTTCACATTCTCTTCCACACAAGAATGAACGCAAGAGGAAGAAAGCAGAGCTCACTTCTCTCCTGTAAAGAATTTATATAAAGAAGACTGACCAAGAAGGGGAAAGCAAAGTTCTTACTGAATTAAGCAACCTGCCATGAAAGGCTTTCATATACTTTACTAAAGGGGAGGGGGAAGAAAAGGTAAAATAACTTTCTGTGTTGTTTAATTAAAGATGCTTATAGCTGTGGAATTAGAAATTTGCAGGAGCTTCAGATTCAATTTTAACTGACTTCAAAAACATTACAGGCTCTCTGCACATAATGATTTACTGCTACTGTCACCAGAATAGAAACGTAGATGAAAATGAGCACATGGTATAGTCTAGAATGCAAAATGGGCTCGGAATGAAAATCTGTGCTTTGGTTCAGCTTTGGGAAATGTGATAGGAGTATCAATTTCCCTAAGCCATTCCTTTCCATTTTCCATTTGTGGTCTTTGAGCTAACACTATTGAAAAGTTCTGCGTGTGGGAAAGGCAGGACTGTGTAGGGCCCGGAGGTGTAGATCCACACTACAGCACATGAATGGAGAACATGAGGCCCCCTAGATATTGTTGATCTGTAATTCCTATCATCCTTCTTCCTTGATGCAACATCTGGCGGGCCACATGTTCCCCATCCTTACTATAGCAGTCTGTTTATTCTTGTTTGCAAATGATGGCAAACACAGAGGGTTTTATCATACAAGGTAGGTAAATCACAGTTACAGCAGGATAATAGTGTCTTTGACATAGTTCCTCTTTTGTTCTCCTGGTGGGAGACCATTTGGAAAGTGTTTGTTTTACAAAGGAGATCACTAATGGATTAATTGTGATTAAAGTAATTTCAATTTACCTGCCTTGTGTGATAAAACCCAAAGTCTGCTTCGAGTGTGAATCACTAGCCCTTGGGATTTAGTGCACTCTAGAACTGAATCACTCACTGCTTCATTTAGTGTTACAACTTCTTATCTTTATGGAACTCTCATTATTTCATGTGTAACAAGAGTTTGCTACCTTTTGGGGACTGTTGTTGTTGTTGTTGTTGTGTGCCTTCAAATCATTTCTGCTTATGGCAACCCTAAGGCAAATGTATGATAATAGAGCTTTGTGAATATAAGACACAGCACAAAACATGGAAAATTACTTTTGCAGACTGCAACTCCCATAAACCTCTGATGGGGTTATGGAAACTGTAGTCTACAAAAGTAATTTGCTGAACTCTGGTAGATTGTTCCTTCTATGCATTGTTCCATATCAAACATGACTTGCAGTACAATGTGATGATTTTTCCCTTTTCATCTGTCAGAAATATCATAATAACTTAATATTAAAAACTGGGCTTAGGTATGCATCAGCAAGTACTTTTCTTCGTATTTAAAAAAGAATCTGAGTCTATCTCTTAAGTATATTATCAGAGAATGCAAAAAAGGTTTCCCAGCTCTAAATTCTTTCTTGCATGGTGAAGATGGTTTGTGTCTTATTTTGTTGCATTGAATTCATGTAAAAATCAGCAGGGGGCATGTGCCATTATACAGCATCAATGGGAGCATGCAGAGTTACCTGTAGGTGACACAGAAAGAGCTGGGTGGGGAGGCTGCGTATTGCGGTTGATTCACAAAGGATGTCTCACCATTTCTGGTGTAGAAAGGCTGTCAGAGGCTGATCTTTCTCCACAGATTTCAGTGCCAAAAATAGAATTGCTTTTATCACTCTCTGTTTCCTGAGTTTGACTCATCCAGTGATGTTGTGGTTTTTTTTGTTTCTTTTTTTAATTAATTAAACTCAAATACAAATTCAAATACATTTCTGAAATACATATTCATGCAGTTCATATAACATTTATAGATAACAAAAAGAAAAACCATTTACCCCTCACCACTGTGCCCCCCCTATTTTCCCCCATCCCTATTCCTCCAACCTTCCCCCTTCTTTTCTTTCCTAAACTTACTCCCCCTATCTATTGAATCCCCTCCCCTCACCCTCTACCTTCTACCTCCCCTTAATATTCTCCCGCTTCCGAAACTCAGGAAATCGATGCTTACTTATCTATATTTTCCTTCATTCAACTGATTATAATTCTCAAACAAAAACACCTTTCATTCCTTCCTTTCTTTAAATGACCATTATTACATTTTTTTATACCAAGTTTATACTATTTCCTTGTCTCTAAGACTTTCTAAATCTTCCGATTCTCTTCCTTATAAATTATATTCCGACAATCCTTTACAGAAATCAGATTACAGAAATCTTACTACTATCTAGCGAACATTATCGCCTTCTTTCCCCAGCAAACTTCTCCTATTGTCTTTTAATGATTCAATTACTATATCTGCCTCGGCCATATCATAAAGTTTGAACAACCAATCCTCTATCCTTGGTATTATTTTTTCTTTCCACACCTGGGCATAACTCAATCTCACTGCCATCATATATAATACATTTTTCCTTTGTAATTTATTTATACCTAATTCCTCTGTCATCTTTAACAAATAAATTTGGGGTGTCATTACAAATTTTATTTTTAGTGCCTCTTGTATTTTACTATGTATCATTTCCCAAACTTTTCTTACTTGTTTACATTTCCACCAAATATGGTAAAATGAACCTCTTTCTTCACATTTCCAACATAAATCTCTTGCATTTTTCTGTATTTTTGCTATTTGTACTGGTGTAATATACCATTTATACAACATCTTATAATAATTTTCCCTCAAACTGGCTGGTATTATCAATTTCCATGTTGTTTGCCAGGACTTTTCCCACTGTTCCATTGTTATAATGGATTTTACATCTTGTGCCCATTTTACCATTGTTTTTTTAACTACTTCTTGCTCCATTTGCCTCGAAAGTAATATTTTGTATATCCGGCCTACCCTATGCTTTGTTTCTAGTTTTAATATCTTACCGAATTCATTTTCCCTAATTTCAAATCCTTCTTCCTCATTATCTTTCTTATATCTCTTCCAAAGTTGCCTAATTAATAACCAATGCGTATCCCAGCCCTCTATCTTTAATTCATTTTTAGTTTTAAAAGTCGCTACATCTCCTTGTACTTTTAGTATATCTTTATATCTTATCCATGTTTCTATCTTTGGTTTTTCTTTCCTATAAAATGCTTCGTGCACTGAGATCCATAATGGTATTTTTAAATATAGTTGTCTTTTATATTTCTCCCATGTTGTTATTAAGGCTCTTCTCAAAATATGATTTTTAAAATTTTTATCAATTGATGTTTTCCCATAACATATATATGCATGCCACCCAAAGTATAATTCTTCACCTTCCAAACATAGTAATCTATTATTCCTTAATGTTATCCAATCTATATTATTTGCATGATAATATAATTTCAAATTTGGGAGATCCATTCCACCTCTTTCTTTTATATCCTCTAAGAGCTTTGTTTTTATTCTAGCTCTCTTTCCTTTCCATTTAAATGTCCTTATATCTCTGTTCCATTCTTTAAACGGATTTTCATTTCTTATTATCGGTAAATTTTGAGATAGAAAATTTAATTTGGGCAATATATTCATTTTAATTACAGAGATCCTTCCTAATAATGACAAATCTAATTTTTCCCATTTTTGAGATCTTCCTTTATTTCTTTCCATACCCTTTTTTAATTATTTTCATATAAATCTACATTATTTTTTGTAATCATTATGCCTAAATATTTAACCCTTTTAGTTATTATAAATCCTGTCAATCTAGTCAGTTCCTCTTCTTCTTCTACTCTTATATTTTTAGTAATTATTTTTGTTTTTTCTTTATTTTATAGCCAGATACTGTGCCAAATTTCTGCAATATCTCTATTAAAGTTTCTATACTATTTGCCGGATCCTCTACTATAATTACTAAATCGTCCACATACGCATTCAGTTTATATTCCTGATTCTTAATTTTTACCCCTTTTATTCTTTTTTCCAGTCTAATTCTATTATTAACTATTTCCAAAATTAGAATAAATAAAAGCGGCGACAGCAGGCATCCTTAAATTCCTTTCCATTTCTTGTGTGTCTTGCAATGCAATTTGCTTTTGCAACATTTTAATCTTTTCTAAAACCTTATTATCTTGTGTGGAAGCTTTTCAATTTATTCTCTAACTCTTTTATTTCATTTATTAACTTTTGTTCTTTAAATCTTTTCTCCTTTTTCAATCTTATTTCTTGTTGCATTAGGAAACCCCACATGACTGCCTTACTAACTTCCCATACCATTCCTATATCAACCTCTTTATTTAAATTTTCTTCAAAGTATCTCTCCAAAGTTTGCTTACCTTTCTCCAATATTGTTTCATCTTTCAATAGATTCTCACTTAATTTCCAACTAAACTCTTTCTTCCTATCTTCCAATGTTAATATTAAAGCACTGTGATCTGATATTTCTCTAGGTAATGTTTCCATCTTTTTTATATATTTACTTATTGTTTTAGTAGCCCAAATCATATCTATTCCTGAACATGACTTATAGACTTCAAAGAAGTTCGTATATTCCTTTTGTGGTCCATATAGGTTTCGCCATACATCCACCAACGTTAAATCTTCTACCATATCCAAAATATTTTTTTGTAATTTCCCTTTATTTTTAAATTTGTTTTTGTTTTTTGACCTATCTAATTCTGGTTGTACGACCCCATTCCAATCTCCCATTATTATTATTTCTTTGTATTCTACATTTCTGATTTTTTCCCATAATATTCCATAAAATTTCTCTTTATCTTCCAGGGGGCTGTATATACCTAATAATAATATCTTTGTATTTAATATTTCAGCTTCTACCCCTATATATCTTCCCTGTTCATCATTTAAAATTTCTATAGCCTCATATTTTAGGTTCACATATATTGCAACCCCTCTCTTTTTCTTATCTATACCAGTTGTGAATACCTTCCCTAATTTGGAATTTTCTAGATATTTTTTGTCTGTCTTTATTACATGTGTCTCTTGTATACAATATATATTACATTTTTGTTTTTCTAGGTAGTGAAAGACTCTTTTCTTTTTTATTACTGAATTTATTCCCCGTATATTCCAGGATAGAATTTTTATCTTCATTTCCTATTCTCTCTCTCTCTCTCTTTTGTATTTTCTCCTTATTTTCTCCTCTTTTCTTCTAATGAAATATCTTCTCTTGTTTCTTCTAAATCCTGTTCTGTCTCCTCCTGCTCTTGCTCGTATTCTTCTGATTCTTGTTCTTCTTGTACCTTCTCTTGTTCTTGTTCTTTTCCTTGTTCTTGTTTTTCTTTCACGTTTTTCTTATGATGTTTCCCATTTTCTTTACTTTGTTCCTTATTTGATCTGTCTTCTTTCTCTTCTTCATTCCTTTCTTTCGTCCTTTGCTCTTTGTCTAGTCTCTTCTTGTTTTCCTCTTTGAGTCTCCTCAGGAAATCTTCCGCCTTGGCTGTCGTTTTTATTACATATCTTCTTTGATTAAACGTCTATATTGCTCCTTCCAATTTCGCCCATCTATATGATATATCTCTTTTCTTAAGCTCCTGTGTTAGGAAGGAGTAATCTTTTCTTTTCTTTAATACCTGTGATGGTACATCTTTAAAGATTTTCAGCTCCATTCTCTCAATGATCAACTTATTCGTATAACTTTGGTGGATAATCATCTCCTTGACTCTCTCTCGGACGAAATACACCACAATGTCTCTTGGGACTTTTCTTTTCCGTGCTATTAATGAATTGATCCAAAAGATCCGATCTGTTTCAATATCCATCTGTTCTGATGGCGAATCCAAAAATCTCCCCAGTGCTGGAATTACTCTACTATAGATGTCCTCCTCTTCCACTTCCTCTAATCCTCTTATTTTTATACATTTTTCATGATATTTCCATTCAGAGAGTGTGCTTTTTGTTTCTGCTTGCTGCACCATGCCTTCTAATTCTTCGGTTCTTTTCTCTAAATCTCTTGCTTTTTCTTAGATTTCTTCCACCGTACTATTTATGCCTTTCGCCGTCTTTGTTACATTTTCTAACCTCTGTGCAAGTTGTTCCATTTCTTTTTTCATTTCCCTTACGTCCTTTTTTTGCTTCTGAGGAAAGATCTTTCATTTCTACAAGCACATCTGTCTGTATCTTCTTAACTTCTTCTAACAACGGCTTATATGGATCCACTTCTCCTGAACTTCTTCTCATGGTTTGAATTTGTGTTTGAACCAGTTTTCTTCTTCCCACTGCCATCTTTCCACTTTTTCCTCTTCTTCCACCTCCACCTAAATCTCTACCCAATTTTATCTCTTTTATATTTATTTATATTTTTATAAATTTTATATATTTATATTTAATAAATTATTTATTGCTTTGGAATATTCCTATTATCTCTTATCTTATGTTTTATATTTATTAATTATTAAATATTAAACATTACCCCTATATTTCTTTCTTAACTTTTAACTAAATTTCATGATCTACCTTCAATTTTATACTGTAATTTTATATTTTATATCAGTCCATCTTTATATTATTTCCTTTACCTTATTTAGTTCTTAATCTCAAATCAATATAAATATTACCATATGGTATCAATATAACAATATAGCAATATAGCAATATAACAATATAGAACAATATATCACTTACAATTAGAATTACAATATATCACTTACAATTACAATTCACTTATTTATTAATTTAACATATTTCCTAATGTAGTTGTATCTTTCTGCCACTGGATGGCACTATGTAACCAGATTTTTCTTTCTTTCTCTGCGACTCCACTTAAATGGTTAACTTAGATATGGGAATTCCCAGTAGCCTTAGAAGGAGATAGCACAAGAAAAAAATATGCTTCCCCAAGGTCTTACCAGTGGCTGTTATCTTACAGCCTTGGATGTTATCTTCTCTTTACCACCTGGCAGCGCTTAGTCCTCTTCTTGTTTTACCTTTTAACTTATTGGGAAAGAAAACACCTCAATTTACCAGCATTCACTTACAAAATATCTACATTAAATCCACAAAGTTTTTACCTTTATTCCGCACTATTTCTTCTATCAATCTATATTTATTTATTCTAATTAGTTTTGCAACGTTTATGAAACCTTCTAAACTTAATCTCTCCCCTTACTTTACCACACTCCTTTTATTTCCCCCCAGTCCTTTTCTTCTTTGCTTCTTTCACAAGTCTTCATCTTTCCAAACATTCTTTTACTATTTGTCCCTCTCGATGCCAGCTGTTACTTTCCTCTCCCACTCTCAATCTTTCCTTCTTTCTGTCTTCCCCGCACGAATCTTCCGATCGCCTTTGCTTACTCTTTCAATACACTTCAGTCCAGTTCAGTTTTTCTTTCTCTTTCAGTTCAAAAGCACAGTCCCATAATCAACCTTTGTCTCTCTTCCAAACACTACTCTTCTTTCGTCCTTCACTGTTCAACTCCAACTTTTCGCTTCCACTCTATCTTATTTTCAGTCTTCTTTCAATTTTCTTCATCACAATATCTAGTCTTTTCTTCACCTATCCCAGTCCACTCTAACTTTCCGATGTTTCTCTTTCTCTCCTTACTCCTTTCCTTCCTTAGTCTCTCCGTCTTTCCTTTTCATTTTTCAGTCTCTTCCCTTTCTCTTTCTTTCCCAGAGTCTCCCAATTGTTTTACTTTTCTACAGACAGAACGGACAGAATTTCAGGTTAATTCTTTACTCTTAATGTTCCTTAGTTTGTTTTCAACTGTTTTCAACTGTATTCCAACCGTATGCCTGTTTTATCCTTTTCTTCAAACCCTGTCCCCTTTGCTTTTTCTCTGTTGGCTGCTTTTTCTGGCTTGTCAGTTCATATATTCATTATTTCATATTTACACAGTCCCAATGTTCCAGTATTCCCTTTATTCTTATATGGTATATATAAGTCTTATTTTCCTTTAGGTTTCTATTTCTATTTCTGCTTCTTATAATCTTTGAGTTTTATAAGTCTTATAAGTCTTATATGTTACCTCAGTCTCTAACCAATTTTTTCCTCTTTCTTCTCCCCTCCTCCTTCCTCCCAATGTTTTGAAGCTACCGCTCTAGCTGGATCTTAGATTTTTCTCCGGTTTTTAACTCACTTTCCACCAACTCTCCAAGTTTCTCATTTTTCCTTATAAGGTGTTCTTAGTGTGAAGGATCTTCCCTTTAATTCCCTGAGTTTCGGTTTAATTTCACTTACATGTCATAAACATCTTTTACTTGTTAGAAGTTTGCAGCGTAGCCATCCCTTCTTTCCGGTAGTGCATCAGGCATGGTAGCTCTCCGATCTTCGGCTCCGATGTCCGCCTCCCTTTTCTTGCAGATTTTCAGGAAACTACCAGCCTTCTTTGGTCTCTGTTGAGCCCCTCCAAACCTCCTCATCCGAGGAGGTAAGTTGCCCCGCTTCTTGTCACTTGAAGTGGGCATATAACCTCATGCACCAATCGTCCTTCTCACAGCTCTGCGAGTAGACAACCGATCGCTACACCATCTTGATCTCTCTCTTCCTCATCCAGTGACTTTGATGTTCCATTACTAGCTCTGATGATACCAGTTGTCCCTCCCACCACCCTGATGCTGGATCATAAAAAAGTATGCAACTGAAGGCAACTTGGAGGTCAGATAGTTTATTTCCCTTGACTCCAGCAAAATTTTCCTCACCCAAATATACCTTGCAGGGTCAGATGAACTGAATAAATGTACCTGTCATCCATCAAAAGCCTTCCTATGTGGAAGCTCCCATACAGGGTTCTTCCCTATAGAAAGTGATGAGGCACAATCTTGGAGCCCAAAATTTGGACATCTTATAATCTATGGCCATTTCCACACTAGCCTGTTATAGTGCTATTATTCCAGTTTCAACATCCTATGGAATCCTGGGGTTTGTAGTTTAGAGAGGGAGTGTGAGAGTGCGGATTCTTGGATCTAGGGAAGTTGTAAAAATTAAGGTTATAGAAATTTCACCTCCGCTTCTGCCATTCCTCATTCCTTAACCTCCTTTGCTAACCTCTTACTTTATTCAAACCTTCACCTGCAGAATCACTACATGCCATACCCGTGAAAGTGATGAACAACCCACCTAGCATCTGTACAACCACACTTTCCGACTGCCCCAATTTAACAAAGACAGTTCCAATTAATTGTCTACCATCCCACTTTTCCAGCTGCTTTTAAAATATCCCAGTTTCTCTCTCTTCCTCCCACTTTCCCTCTCTGTCCTGCTCTTACTTCAGTTGCTGCATACTGAGTTCAACCTCCACAGATAATTTAATGCTCAACGGGGTGGAGGAGAAGGTGTTACCCAAAACGTAGGTGCCACAAGTGCCACTCCATGATGTCAATACCTCCTTGCAGAAGTGGGGAATGAATTAGCTCAAAAAGGAGGCTTGCAAGAGGGGGCTAACTTAACGAGACCTTTCCTACCAGTGTTAACAGGCTCATGCAGGAAAAGAACCAGCCAAAGATTCAAAAGTAAGCTAAAAATGTGTTTTTATTGGGGGGAATTCACTCATGCATGCACACAAAATACAAACAGTGAAACATTCACACAAGAGCTAACTGAAGAAGAAAGAGAGGGGAAAAGTATGTATAGAGAGGCTGAAGGGTTTGGGGGGATTTATAATTACCAGTCCAGAAGAGTAGTGAAGAGCAGAAATGTGTTGTGGCGTAAGTAGGACCTAAGGACAGTTCCCATTCAGGAGCTAGATGGACAGAGTGACAGGTAGACCTTTGAGAGACTGCAGTGGGCATCCTGAAATCAGGGGTATTTGTACCCAAAAACTGGCCTGTGGCAGTGGAAGGAATGTGCAGTTTCAGGTGTGGAAGTTGCAACCCAGACAATGGACTATCAACCCACTAATGTTTGCAGTGTCTGGATAACAAAGACATAATGTGTGTTGTAATAGCTGTCTGTTGTAGGTGCTTTGAAGCAAGAAGAAGGAGTCCAAGTGCCCAGGGGATGGGTGTCTGTCAATCAGTATCCTAGTGGGCTTTTCCCAATTGTGTTCCCTGGAAAGACATTCAGCTTCTACTTAAGCCAATCATCCACAGGAACAACAGCTACTGTCTGGCAAATGACCTAATTTCACCTAGAGGGTGTTTAGCCTCTCTTTGTCACATTTACAGTCAGATTTCTTCCCTTCCCTTTCCCTCCCTTCCCCTCCCTTCCCTTCCCTTCCCTTCTTCCCTCAGTGTGACGAACCTGGTGGGAGGGGGCCTTGACAACAGAGCCTCCTTGGCCACTGAGAGTGTTTAAGCTGATTGGCTGGCGAAATGGAACCTTGGATAGCCCAGGGGAGGGGCTGGTGGAAAGAGGAAAATATTGGATTTTAATGTCTGGTGTGTGTTTGAAGAGGAGTGTGATTTGTGGTGTGTTTGGGAGAGGTTGGAGATTTGAAGAGCTCTGTGGGAGACAGAACTGAGAAACTGGATGTACGACAGATAGTGAATGAATTGAAAGAGAGAGAGAGAGAGAAGAATGGTGTGCTGTTTATAAACATTTAGATACAAAACACATTTAAAGCAACAGTGTTACAATAAATGTTTGAAGTTCTGTGTTCCTTAAAACAGTGTCGCAGAGTCTTATTTTGAACCCTGGAATATACACTCTACCAATAATATCATATTGACCTTAGTGCCAACAGTACCACAGTCTTGGAAAATATAAATTGCTGCTGATCCTTACATCTGGTAGAAGGGAAGGTTTAGGGAAGGCAGTGAAGAGGGAAAGTCCTGAAAGGAAGAAGCCAAGGGGGGGACAAGAGTGAGGAAGGGACTGCATTCTCAGAGAGGGAGAACTGAGGCAGACCTGTTTGTCCTGGCCCTGGCTTGATTCAGAGATCTTCCTGGCTGCTCAGTTCCGATCACAAAGAGGTGTCAGGCTGGGCAGGTCAACAGTGCGAAGCTTGGGTGTGCCTTTCGCACTCGGCCCTGACGGGCGGTGTTTTTTTCTCCATGTGTTTAACACTCAGTTTGACCTCTTAGTCACCTCTCAGACTTGAATTTGATATTAGTGCCAATTAAAGTGTGTTGCCAATTAAATATGATGCCAATTAGATATGGTGCCCATCCAAACCATACTGATATTGGGGAGCCCCAAAGCAGGGTCTCACAAGGGAGGGGTGGAATCTTGCCCTTCCTGATAGGCTCAGGCAAAAGGAAACTGTTGCAGCCTCTTCTAGCTTGTGTATTCCTCCTCATCAATAATTTTTACCATCTTGATCACACCACTGATGTTGCTTGACCACATATGTCCCACTGTTCATCTGTGAAATGCCAGAGGGTATGTACAACCCCAGACAAGTATCTGAAGCATGCCTGCATTTGAAATCTGTGAGTGAAACCTTAAAAAGGAGTTCATTAAAGTTTGCATCTCATCCCATTTGTTGGTTGCCTCTGTTCACTTTCTGTTCTGAGTGACTTCCATTTCATTGTTTCACCCAACTTCTTTCACTGGCAGAAGCTCATTCTATTCTCAAAGCTTATTTGTCATCACCCAGATCATCACCATCACCATCCCTCCTGCTCCCCACCCTCATCAACATCTGTACAAACCTTCGTTTTTCTACCCTTCTTTTAAACAGTGAGAGGGTTGATTTGACTTTGTACATTCTAGATCAGTGGTTCTCAACCTGTGGGTCCCCAGATGTTTGTGGACTTCAGCTCCCAGAAGCCCTGAGCATTGACCATAGTGGCTGGGGCTTCTGGGAGCTGAAGTCCACGAACATCTGGGGACCCACAGGTTGAGAACCACTGTTCTAGATTAATTCCACAGACATATCCCCAAATCCCTTTTTTTCTTTTCCTTTTCCTTTCTCCTCCCCCTCCTCCTCTTCTCCTTCTGCGAGCATTAGTGAGATGTGTATAGATGTATTTGTATACTATTTTGTATGTAATATATATAGAGAGAGAGAGAGCAAGAGAGCGAGCGAGAGAGAAGCCATAAGCTTGATCATATGCTAACATAAGGAAAATGAAGATTAATAGCAGGACAACTGTGAGGAAGAAATGAAAAAAAATGTTCAAAGAGTGTTCCTCTTGTTCAAAGGCAGCCTGCTTTGTCAGAGATTCCCAATCTTTACTCCCAAGGTATTGTGAAACTACAACTCCCAGAATCCCTGATCATTGAATATGCTGTCTGGAGCTTCTGGGAGCTGAAGTTCAACAACATCAAGGATCCATATTTGGCAATCACTATGCTATGCAGAAGAAAGCAGCAGACATATTGCCTGATTAAAGCTTGCTTTTCTAAGTTTAGCCTATCAGTGGTATTTAGTAAAAGATCTATAATCTGAGAATGGAGAGAAGAGAGAAATGTCAGAGACTGCATGAATGAAAGTGTCATTACATACAAGCCATAGCAAATTGCTGCAACATTCATTAAAAGTAATAAAACTGTGACTTTGTTTTTTAAAAATAGCCACAATTCCATTGTCTTCTCATTTTCCTAGTATTTTGTTTTACCTTAGAAATGTAAACATGGGATTCTCAAAAGGCAGAGGCAGTCCACAGCTGTAGTTTTGCACCTTCACACTCTAGTTTTATCTCACATTTCATGACGAAGATGAATCTGTATTCAAGACAAGCCTCTAGGACCAGGATGGAGGAATCATGCTACAGTTAGAAGGGACTAACGTCAAGAGGAAGCATGGAAAGCTTCAAAAATAAGCCAGTCCTCTGGAGAAAACCTGTCTGATTCATGTTTATGAGCTGCAGTCTATCAAAGGGACCAGAGCCTGTAAAATAATAGCAAAGTGTGCTCATAAAGCTGAAATATAACTCAGTTGATGTCTCATCATTAAATCAAACTGTCAGAAATATTGATTTACAGTTGGGCACGTTCATTTAAAAAAAATACATAAAACAGACCTAGGTGGAAAATTTCCCAGTCTAGTTACATCTAATGAATTTTTTAAAAACCTATATTTAAAATAATTGAATGCTATTTAAATATCATCTGATCCATCTGATCTTGTATCAAATGATTATTCCATAGGAGACTGTATACATCTTGTGTTGTTCCTGATAGTAGATGCTTTTGAAGTCATAAGATTACACATATGATTAATGATGCTATAGGCAGTACTTATTAAATATTTTCTAATTAACTGCCTGTGCTTTTCATACCCTTAAGATTTAGATGGCATCAATAGGATTTGGAATTTTTCCCATTCCTTGACTCTTTTCTGCCATTATGGCGGTATGGCTTATCACATCTCAGAATGAACTCAGAGGTCCCCCCCAAGTTCAGTCCTGTTTTCACTGTATTTTACCTTTGGGCAAGTCAGAAACAGTCAAATAAAATAAATGTACCTCCCCTTTTTTTGTCTGAGTGATTCATTCCTCTGTCCAAAGTTGATTCCCTTCAAATGAAAGTTTTCATCACTGCATGTGAAGGCAAGTTCTCACTTTTTAAAATGTATTCAGTGATATTTATCCAAGTACAAACTATGGCTCCTTGACTGGACGAGAAACATACATAGATGTTTGGGCCAATTGTCATTTCTAAAGGGGAGGGAAGAGATTGTCCAAAAATTTAACCCAACAACATGGTTTCTGCATTCTGGATGTACTGAAGTTTTCCTGATTCTTTTCAAAGGGAGACTGATATACAGAGCATATTTAAGTAATCTGTTCTTTTACTAGGGTAGCCTTCCCTAACACAGCACCTTTGAGAAAGGTTGGACTACCATTCCTATCACCACCAGGTGGGCGAAGCTTGATGGGAGTCAGGATGCAACATGCTTGCAGTGTGCCAGTCTGGACTGGACTGAAGTGAGTTATAGTCTAACATATCTTAAAGCCAAACATTTGAGAAGAACAGCACTAGGGCTTAAATCACCGTCGTTTGAGGCTGTTCTCTCCTAAAAGGGCAAAGTTGGTGGATCTGATGAAACCCACTGCTGATCATCCTTGTCTTTTGATAGCCAAGATCACTGCTGGATCCAGTAGTGTTTTAAAGCTGAACACCTTGTTCTTATGGAACAGAGTAATCTCATCCAAAATAGGCTGAACACCCCCATTCTAGGTCAAGAGAACTTTCTATTTACAGGACCTATCTTTTTTTTTTTCTAAGACTGAGCTTAGTTTGTTCAGCCACATTTATAGTTACCAGATCTCATGGCTTGGCCTTGATTTGTTACCCCAAAATGTGGGTAATTCAGGAGCCTACCTGCAATACCAGTAACTCCATGAAACAGAGGAGAATATTAGCTCAAAGAGGAGGCCTGAAACGGGTGCGCACGCGGGGGGTGGTGGTAAACTTCCAAGATCTTTTACACCTGTGTAAAATACAGGTACTAATGCAGGGAAAAAGCAGCTGGAGATTCAAAAAGTAAGCTTATTTGTTTTATTTGGGGAATTAACAAGCAGTCTTACAACCACACAAGACTAACTGAAGGGAAAGGGAGGAAAAGTTGGATAGAGAGAATTTAGGGCAACGTGAGCAATATTTACCAGTTGAGCAGAGAAGAAACAATGTGATGTGGCTTAGACTGGGAGTCCAAGGATGGAAATCAAAGCAGCAGAGTGCCGATCAGCAACCAGCGTGCTATGAGTTGGCTAGCCCAGAGCTGGGGTTTAAATACTCTATTTCTGCTTGGAGGGCAGAGGTGTTAATGGTTCTCTGGCAGAGTAAACAATGGAGTCCAGAGAGTGGACATTGGGGTCCAGAATGAGCTAATGGCCTTAGCAGTAGGTGACAAGGCACTGATGGGAATTGTGATAGCTCCTTGATTGCTAGGCAGGAAAAGGAATAAAGGAAGACTTTCCCAGGGAGTGGGAAGAGTTTTGAAGATAATTAGTTCAGTTTTGAGTTCCATTGTTTCTGGAGGCTGAGTTATTGATGGGCATTTGCAAGTCCATTGTCACTGGAGTTCCCTGATGATTTCCTTACTATGACCTAGTCATGCCTTGAGGTCCTCTCTGACCTGGTTTTCATATATGTTCAACCAGTCCTTCCTCTTAGCCAGCATGGCCATGGAGCCATAGCACTGTATAATTTATATTTATGCCAATTAATATTTGCCAATTAAACCATATCAAAGTGTGGAGGTGGCCTGGTAACACTCAAGGCTGGACTTTTACCTCTGGTCCGCAGGGTGAGGGGAGGGGTCTCAGGAAAACAATATTGCCTTGAAAAGTGTGTATGTATGTATGTATGTATGTGCGCATATATATATATATATATATATTCTTCATTACTTAGACCTGGTGTTTTGTATTTCAATCGCTAAGCTTACTGACATCAGCTTGAGCTTTTCCTTATAGCATCCCTCTGGATTGTCCCTCTGTGACATCATAAGAAGTGCTCCCTAAGTTTCAGGTTCTGGCTATGAACTCTCAGGGCTTGGGAGAGTTTGAACCTGGCAACCTCAGCAATACCATTTGCTATGCATATTGTGTTCAGCATGATGCAGCTGCACTGAGTCTTCAGGCCAAATCCAAAGAACAAAGGCAACCTTCATGCATCTGGTCAAGATTAGTGATCTTCATGGAAAAAAAAATGTTCCAATGCGATGTACTTTTTAAAAAAAATGTATTTAGCTGCAGTGTTTTATCCTTGTCATAATTTTCATTTCTAGATTTATTGGATTAGCATTTATTGTCATTGTTTTATTGCTACTTTCTGGTCTTTTGTTTGCACACTGCCTACAGAATTTTGGTTATTGGGTGGTTTTAAAATAGATGAACAAGCAAACATATGTCTCCCAGAGGGGCTGCAAGTTTAAACTGCAATAATCTGCCTCCATTGTCATGATCTTATTTCTCTCTCAAATCTTATTCTTTTTTTTCTTTCTTTTTTTTAACTCATGCCAGGAAATATCTCCAACTGTTGGCAGTTTCCCCTGTCTCCCTGAGTTTGGTGTGCTGCAAAAATCTGAGTTAACCTGTTTAATGTATAAGCAAAAGGACATGTCTGTGGCTAATCTAGGGAAAAATAAAAAAACATATGAAATGCAGTTATTAATCAATTAAGATCACTAAATTAAATTAAATATGTTGCTAATTAAAAATAATCTGTATGAAAATACACAACGAAACATGGAAATTCAACTCAAAATGTTTCAAAAGCAGATTTGGCAAGTTTTTATAGTAAGCACATATAATGATAAACTCAAATTGGAAAAATTCTTCTTTTTTTTTAAAAAAAAATCTCAACCTCACCCAGATGACACAGCCTGTGTCATGCTGTCTGTGGGGTTCTGGGAGTTATATTCCAGTTCCAGAGTTTTCTAACCTATGAGAATAATATTCTCTCTCTCTCTCTCTCTTTTGAAATTTATTTCAGGCTTTTGCAGACATCACAAAAAGCATAGCATCAATTTACATTAAAAACAAACATCAACAAACAAGATGGTTAATCAATAGTATGGAAAGGCTAAAAATATCAAATCTATTTTAATATTTAATATTAATTTAAATGTTAAAATTGTCAAACTTTGTCGGTTATGCTAAGCAATACAGTTGGAATTTAACTCCTCAGTAAGACTTAACACAGTTAACTGTTAATACAGATTATAAATTACTGGTCTAGAACCAGGCAATCATAGAATAGGCACTACACTAAGAAAAGCTGGTGCAAAAAGGTGTGAAAATCCACTTGGCGTCCTTCAGCTTTGTTGATGCTGATGGCATAGTTGATGAGCCTATGCAGTACTCAAACTGGAATGAGGCAAATGCAAGTTGGCATGTGTCCCTTCTTTTAGACTTCTACCTGTTTACAGTGCTTTGTGCTATTAAAATGTCACGATTATACAGACTAAGAGTATGTTTTATTATCTGCTACAGCTCAGAAATGGAGAAGCATCATAGATCATTCCTTTCAAACTTGCTCCAGACCTAAACCTACATCAGACTTAACTGAAGTTTTTTCTGCTTTTTTCCTTGACTACTCCAACACATGGCCACAGCTAGGAAAACTAGTTTCACAGGACGCAGCATTCAAGCCAAAGGCAGGCTACCAAACTGAGTCTCTTCAATTTAACTGAAGAATCTCTGTGAGCAGCTGGGCAGATATTGAACATCCTTGTTTATAATTGTGTGTGGCTGAATGTTACGTTCGATGTTGTGAATCATCAGCTCTAAGCTTTTGTACTCTGATTGAAATAGAGTAGCCTACGTAATTAATGTTGCCAGGCTTCAGAGTGCCAGCTGAAGTCTCAGGGAATTGCTGTACTTTTCTGGGTCTGTGAGCAGGAACATAAATCTCAGGACAAGCAGCACTGGAGGAAGAACAAGACGTTTTTGTCTTTGTGTGTGAAGTGGTTCAAAGCTGGGCATCTATTTCCTCCCATTTCTTGCTAGCCCCATGGTACCCCGTGGCTACCTAAGAATGGCTTAGCACAGAGGTGCTTGTACTGTGCACCAAGACATCAGGAGTGAAAGGAAACTATGGAAAGAGGCAAAGGCTATGTGCACTTGTGCCCACTGTACTGTTTAGAGCAGTGGTTCTCAACCTGTGGGTCCCCAGATGTTCATGGACTTCAGCTCCCAGAAGCCCCAGCCACTATGGTCAATGCTCAGGGCTTCTGGGAGCTGAAGTCCATGAACATCTGGGGACCCACAGGTTGAGAACCACCGGTTTAGAGCAAGCTAGGCAGAGGAATACCAGCACAGCAGTTCCTGAGCTTTCTTGTTATACAAGCCTTACCAACAGCAATGTAGGGCCTGTGACAATTCTCCATAGGTCATGTCTACTGTAGATAAGGCAACATGAGGGAGTCTAAAGTGACCCTAGGATAGCACCATAGAAGTACAGAGACAATCAAGATTTCTCTTAGTGAGGGTTTCAGGCCTCCTTCACTTGATCCCATCTTTCCGTTATTCTCTGCCCTATGGCTAATACACCACATAGGCTCCTTTAACATAAATTTTCATATAAACAAGCAGAGACAATGCCATATGTAAACACCCTTGTAAACAGCATCTCCTCAATCTTTAGGGATTACATTGAGGTCTTACCCCTCTCTTGTTTAAGAGATGGGGCTCTGGACTAAAATGGGGGGAGGCATCTCCCACTGGGCAAATGATATCTTCATTTGCCATTTATAGCAGTTTCTGGAAGCATGGGCACATAGACATAAGGAAATCCTTTTGAGTGCTGCCCTAGGAAGAGGGTAAGATGCATGTTAGTCTAAAGGAATTGGTTCAGAAGTAGGGTTGTCATATTGTAGTTTTCCAAATCTGATGCTGATGAGAATGGGTCTTGATTCAAAAACAACATTTTCATGCAGAAAATAGTGTATTTTCCACACAAGGCACTGTTTTATGCACAAAAAAGTTTTTTTTACACAATTTTGTTTCTTTGCAAAAAGAGTCAGTTACAGACCATCTTATGGCAGTTGACCATTTATTTGACACAAGCTGTCGCAAAGGTGTGCATGCACATGCACATGCACGCGCGTGCACACACACCATATAGCAGCTAAAGATACACAGCTACATGTATAAGAGAGAAGGGAAGGGCTGCACTTTTTAGCAGGTGGGTAAGCATTTAGAGATTGCTCATCAAAAGATCAGATCATGATTTCATAGCCTGTTTTATAAGCATGATTAAACCACAGTTTCCCAATTCAGATATAACAAGAATCTTTAGTTTAAAGAAACAAAGGCAGAAGTGGACCATGAAAGCGTGGACATGGGGGGTAGGGAAACACATCAACCTACAGGTCATTCCCAGTCATTAATGCTTGATTTTCTTGATTCAGCTTGGTTTTATTGACTC
This sequence comes from Iguana delicatissima, assembly GCA_948472985.1. Lineage (NCBI taxonomy): Eukaryota > Metazoa > Chordata > Lepidosauria > Squamata > Iguanidae > Iguana > Iguana delicatissima. The sequence goes on from CAOKZL010000676.1 coordinate 21,927, forward strand.
AACTAGAGCTTAGGTTATGTTAGCCTTTTTGGACTACATCTTCTGATTCTGGGAGCTGTAGTGCAAAAGAATAACAAGGAGAGAATATTTGGGCTGGAGCTTACTGAAAATACATGGCAAGGGGAAATTGGCATAAAGAGAGTTGAAGCTTCTCTATCACTATGGAGAAACTGTCCCTATTTTACAAGGCTACTCTGTTCAAATATCTTCTTCTGTACAGTTTTTATCACACCAGTAACAAATATGTGAGTGTCCACATATTTGTTGTTTATGTTACTACAGAATCATGAACAGTGATAACACTTGAAAGGGATTTACCGCACCAGAGTTCTAATTTTTGCTTGTTATATTCCATCAGTGTATCTTGTTTTTCTGAACGACCAAAATGTATCTGTCTGTTGAAAGGATTACCTCTCCTGCTGGTGTAAAGCATTAGTGTTTTGTGTTAGCATTTTTTTAATTATTGAGATTCTTTTGTCTTTTCAAAACTTTTGTACCTACAAACAAATTTCATTTTACAGTCAGCAGTGACTAGACTCAATGCTCATATTTTATAATGCGATGTAAAATGAATTCCCAGGACGTTGTACACCAAAATGGAATGGTTCCGCTTCGTCACACTTGTCCTTTATTTTATGTGCCTCTAATACAAATTTATAGGCACAACACATTTTTATAGATTTGAGGTGCTTGATAAAGCAAGGAAGATCTGCTGCTTATTTGATCCAGTATAATCTCCCACAATGAAGAAATGATTAAAAGCAATAAGCAAGAAATTGTGTCACTTTAATTCCAATTGTTGCCTCTTCATTACTGATCTTTATGTCCTTGCCAATTCTGGTGCATTTATCACAACAATGACTTACAAAAGCAGTGACAAGAGCACTCTCTAACTTATGAAGGAGTGCCATTTGTGGATCGTGTTGGGCCAAAGAGAGGCTATTTTTCTCCACTGATAGAGAATTCTCCTTCCCAGAAGCCTGTGCAGTTTCCCAAGCCCTGGGAAAAGATGCGAACATTTGCCAGTCAAGGTCTTCCAATTGATTTGTGGGCATGACTAGAGATCCAGGCAGAGCCTTGAGTCCAGTCTTCAAACTGGCTGAAACCAGTCTCCCCTCAAGAGTTATCATAATGTTCTCCTCTCAACAGTTACCACAAAGCTTCATCTCCAGCCACCCTCCCTCTGTATGTCTGTGAATCTTTATAGCACACTAGTGTATACACCTGGCATTGCCTGGGATGTATCTTTTTCCCCATATTCCCCAATCCAATCTGTATTCAGAGTTATTAACATACAGATGTTGGATTCCTGAGGGAATACAGTGTCCTTCTCCTTGCTGCTAGGCCTCTTCTCCATAGCAACCAGCCTATTCAAGGCACGCACGTTTGACTGAGGCCCAAGAGCTCTCTGGCTGAAAATTCTAAAGGACTCTCCCTAAACTACAAACCCCAGGATTCCATAGAATCTTCTTAGGCAGCCAATCATATGAGGTCTTCATCTGACAGCATGAGCCCTGGGTCTAGGTGGGGATAGACAAGGCATAGGCACCTGTCAGAGCCAGTTGGGACTTTCGGAGTGTTGGCCAACAGAATCATGCCCATTTCAAAGGCAGATGGTCCACCCCATCCCTAGGTGTCAAGGAAACCATGCATTTCTGGCCATTTGGAATCCCAAATGTATATCCAGCAGGTGGTCTGGGTGATTGGTTCCCATCAGTTGGCAGGCAAGTTCATTGATGCCAGGATCTAGACCCATGCTGGAGCTAAGCTGTAACCAACCAACTACAGTTGTAACCAACAAGAAGTTTGCTCTCTTTTATCCCACCAAATGCAGTTTGTGTCATTCTTTCTAAGCAGAGCCCCAATCACTACTAAACCTGCAATTTAAAAAAAATTCAGCAGACCAAGAAGGAAGTAACCCAATTTAGCTCATGAACTGACTTGACAAAGAACAGCCAAATACCAATGAATCTTGTCCCTTCCTTGGATCATCAGGTGATGTCTACTTCCACTCCAATGCTTGTGAGAAAACTGAGCCTTTCATACAATAGTTGTTCTTGAGATCTGGAAGTCCCCTCCCAGAAAAAGTTACGAGAAAATGCTTACTGGTGTTTATAAAGGGAGGACAAAACTTCAGAATAAGAGCAGAACTCTATAGTCAAAGACGTCAGATGGTACAACTCTTTCACTGTTCCTTTTCAAAACTCTCCAGCTATTGCTGGCTGGCTGCATCATCCTGTACTATTGGTTAAGCTGACTAGGGCTGATGAGAGTTGTTATTGAGAGGCAGGTGGAAGGCTCTGTGTTCTCTTGCTCTTCAGAATGCAGTGGGGGGGGGCTCTTACTTCATGTGTCTTCCTAGTTATGGATGCCACACATACCAGGAAGAAATGTCACCTAGCTTCAAAGTTAATTAATTTATGTCGTGCCTCTCCTCCAAAACTGGATTTTATATGTAAAGGGAGCTTTTAACAGGTAGGAGCACCCAGTCAAACAGCCTGCAGTATTTCTGATCCTGTAATCCAACAATGCAACACGTATGCTGACCATTATTCAGCAGTCACGCTACATTAACAATGTGATTTGCAATTACAAGTACACAGCGTTAGTATGCAGTGTGAGCAGGTACTTCCTTTCCCACGTTAAAACCCCTCCTCTGTCCACATACTGCAATGGCTGGATGCCAGCTATAAGACTGCAGCTTAGAATTTTCCCCATGTCATGAAATGATGCTATAATGCTGCACTGTAAAATGGCAGTGAATTAAAGTGATTCAGGGTGCTGGTGCCTACCATTCTGGCCAACTGAAGTAGGAGGGGACAAGATCTTCTCCTCCAAACTATCAGCATAGTTTGCCTGCTAGCTGGATCCTTGTGCATGGCCTTCCCGATTCAGAAAGGCTTGTGAACTCCATTTCAGGATGGAGAATGTGTGGATTTCTATAGGCTGTTGAATTGCAGCCCCAAACTTCCTTCACCCCTACTGTGCTATCTGGGGGCTGAAGGAACATGCAGTTCAGCTATATCTGCAGGGCTACATGTTCTTCATCCTTGTTCCCCATTTTTGTTCTAGCATCTAATCTAACCTCGTTCTACCCTCTCCATAACCATGCTGAAATCCAGTACTACCCTCAAGTCCCTCCATTTTCTTCGCATTCCATCTCAAAATGGCAACTGCCAGGAAATGATAAAGACATCAATTTCTTTGCCAGTTTGAGAGGGGCTGCAAAGGAAAATGGAAGTTTGCGGGGGGGGGGGCTTGCTGGGTTAAGGCCCTGGTGAGGTCTGGGGGAAAATGGCCACCACACAATCTCTCCACCCCTCCAGTCTAGCCAGATGTCTCCTAGGAACAATAAGTCATAGATCTTCTGGTACGAATTACAAGCAGAATTGACTTTCCACAATGTTGAAGATATTGTACTTTTTCCTGTATGCAACCTGTCCACATCAGTGGCTGCAATGTAGCTGCCATGGGAGGGAAAAGTCCAATACAACCAAGCATCCTTTGGAAAATAAAATGTATAAAATCCTTTAATAAAATAAAATAAAATCAATTATATAGTTATACACTAAGAATTTCAGAAGTGTGAGTGCAACTTACTATGTACGACATAGCCTCCCACCAAACAAAACCAGAAATCTAGTATTGATTGGAGGTGTTTCATTGGGGAAAGAGCATAGTCCTAAAATAGCGGTAAATCAAAAAGAGTCTTTTTAAAGGGCAATTTTATTCTTTTAATTAGTGTTGTAGGCATTTATATATATTTAATTATTTTCTAACCAGCCTTTACACACACTCAGATAGTCAGCAATCAAATACACATCAGAATTATAAAGTTAATTTTTAAGTTTAATTAAATTTTAAAAAGAGTTTAGAACACTACAATGGAAACAGCTATTCAAGAGTAAATTCTATTTATTTCAATGGCATTTACTGCCTGATGAGTGCATACAGCATGCAACCTGTAGCAGTATTTCACTGTTTAAAAAAGTGGAAAATGTTTTTGCACTAATTAATATGTTGAAAGTGGATTATTATTTTTATTTTATTTTATTTGAATGGGAATTTTAAAATGGTGGCCATCATAATATGCTGACTGGTTCAATATAGCTGTGCATATTCCAAAATACACCTTTTTTATAACAGTATGTGGCTCCTCTGTCAAATGCAAACTAGTGAGTAATATGGCTATTCCACATTAAACAGATAATCTGGAAGCAGCTGCAGTCTAAGATCTGACTCATGCCATTCATATGGAAATGGAAGATTAATGTAACTTAACCTAGCTTTGGTTTTGTATTTAAATTAACATCTCCTGTAAATGAAGGGTTGAATCCAAACTTAGTGATACTTAGAGCCATTAAATCAGTAGACTTTAACTGACCTCTGACTAAATTAAGGCCATTTCCACACCACACTGTTATCGTGCTATTATTCCACTTTCAACATCCTGTGGAACCCTGGGGTTTGCAGTTTACTGAGGCAAAAGATACCCCTCCCTAAATTGCAACTCCTAGGATTCCATGAGATGTTGAAAGTGGAATAATAGCATGATAACTGTGTTGTGCAGAAATGTCCTAAGTCTTGTTGATTTCAATGAGTTAAGTCTGGATCCAGTCCAAGATCTTTGTGCTACACTTTTTAATTCAATAAAAAGTGTTCAAGATCATGAATAGTTTTAGGTGTTTTTTTTTAAGGAGTATAATTCCAATCTATATTGGAAAACATGAGAGATTGTCTCAAGTGAAGCATCTGAGGCTCTAGGCAGAAGCTGAACAGATCACCAGCCCACTTTACTCCACACACAAAATGTAGCAGAGAAAGAAATTACACTTAGTCTTCTTCATAAAGTATACAAAAGTAGTTTTACTCACAAATACTTGTATATAATCAACGCAAGTTCATCTTCTTAAGGAAAGTAAGAAAAGTATACACAGTGTCAGGAGAACCCAGAGAGAGCTCTCATAACACATGCTTCATGCGGAGCAAGCAGCAAGAGTGAGTGAGAAAAGATGAGATCCCAGAGAACACAGGGATGCCTATGGGATGCAGGAAGAGAGTAGGTGCGAACAAACACAAAATAAACATGTTGTGCCTAAACTCCTAGAGCAGTGGTTCTCAACCTGTGGGTCCCCAGATGTTTTTGGACTTCAGCTCCCAGAAGCCCCAGCCACTATGGTCAATGCTCAGGGCTTCTGGGAGCTGAAGTCCAAAAACATCTGGGGACCCACAGGTTGAGAACCACTGTCCTAGAGAATGACATGCAGTCTAACTACCTGGGACTATAGGCATGCAAAGCTTGCAGACCCAACAATCTACACAATGACCTGAGATGGTGAGATTCCAAGCTCTCATCTCAGCTGCTCTTAAGATGGCAAGAGTATTCTGATGACCCAGATCCACTGATTCCTACTTTTAGGAAAGATAGGTTTGTATATTTCATAGCTAATAAATCAATAGATGCATACTAGGTATTCAAATCACTTTAATCATTCACATAAAATCCTTGCCGATATACAACAACACATACAAAATTATAGCTTCTAATATGGAACAACTAGCACATCTTTGGTAAGGAATACAGCTTCTCCTTATACATATACACATTCAAAGAACTACAGTAAATGAATAAACACTTACAGTAGTCAGTGTTCAATTTTACCCTGGTTAAGTATCACTCTATAAACAAGTTACCTCTTCTGCTTATTAGACAAAGTATTACTTTTGTTTCTGACTTCCTGACTAGAGTCCCATAGTGAACCACTCATTCTTTTAAGGATTTCAATAAAAGTGGAAGTACCTGATAAGCTGGAGATAGATTAAAAAGCTATGGTAAAATGCAGACTTTAAAATGCAGAGTCCTGTTGATTTTTATTACACACTTAGTAGTGGCTTCTCTTATACAACAATGGATGATACTGGTTGTTGCAGTGTGGTGGATGGTTTTTAACACCCAATATGCAGAAGGAACCATGCAAAACCCAACTTTTCTCAAGTAAATATTTAAATGACCTGGCCAAAATATAAGAGGAGACTTTAAAAACAAAAATGAAACACAACCCTCCTTGGCCCATGAAAAATCTCTCCATCTAGCTGTTTCCCAGAACATATGAGAATGTTCTTCAAGAATGTCTCTCTCTACCTCTTTTATCTACACAAGAGATCCTGACTCCAGCACTTCACATGACAGAGCATTTGCCTTTCAGTTTATCCTTCTTCCGCTGCTGCTTTGATTTCTTACCATCCACCTGGAGACTTACACTTCTTCTCTTCTCCAGATTCAAGAGTTCTTGGAAAAGTTCTTGCACATTATGGTTCATTTTGGCTGATGTCTCCATGAAAGAGCATTTCCATTTGGTGGCAAGGACTTCTCCTTCACTGGCATCCACCTCTCGCTGGGTTTCATCACTCTTGTTTCCTACCAACATGATTGGGACCTTCTGGATGTCCCCTTTGATCTGACAGATTTGGTCATAGATTGGCTGGAGCTCTTCAATTGACTGCCTGCTGGTAACAGAGTACACCAACATGAACGCATGGCCCTTAGAGATGGATAGCCTCTGCATGGCAGGGAACTGGTGACTTCCGGTGGTGTCTGTGATCTGAAGGGTGCAGATGTTCTTGTCACAACTTATCACCTGGCGGTAGGTGTCTTCAACAGTTGGGATGTATGTTTCCCTGAAGGTTCCCCTTACAAAGCGAAGAACCAGGGAACTCTTACCAACACCAGCGGCTCCAAACACAACCACTCTATAATCGTTGCTTTGTTCTGGCATGTTTCTTGATCACCGGGGAGCCAAAGAGGAGTCTTGAATACTTACATACCCCTTTGGAGTACAGGCCTGTTGAGGAAAGACAGCAGCTTAGGTACAAAAGAGGCTCCAACATCCAGTTGAATTTAACAATTTTCCTTTCCCCAAACCTTCAGATGTGAACATCTAAATTACCAACAAGCAGTAGATCAGCCTTCTCAATTAGTGCCTTCCAGATGTACTGGAGTACAAATACCATCATCCCCAATGCCCAGGCTACCTGGAAATCAGAGGAGCTGTAGTCCAATCCATCAAGACAACATCAAGGAAGGCTGCAGCAGACAACTAGACAACCTCTGGATTCTCACTGAGCAGGCAGCATTTCTATTAGCAGTAAAATATCTAATTTGCTTGCAGCCAAATAGGCTCCTCCATCAGGAGAAAGAAGACTGTAATTGTCCATCAGAGTGGAGATCAGCCAGCCCTCTGTCCCCAAGCAACAGAGCACCCAAGCTTGTTGGCACCTGCCCAGGATCACCTTTTCCTATTTGCTCATCTCTGCAATCAGCTGTTTTCATTTTCTGCTTCTGGAGTGGGGGTGGGAGAAAGTTGCCTGCTAATCCCATGGGTCTGTTGCTTCCATTCTCCTGTTTTGTGCACACGCCCACGCTGGCTCTCAAGAAGCAACAGGCACAGCAAACCAGCTGCATTACTCAGAATGATGGATACAAGTGAATACATAAAACACCAGTGTGTGCCTGCTGGCATCATCACAGCTGCAGGCAGGCAAGGAAAGCATTTACCTGTCTTGTAGCCTTTTCATCACCAGCCTCACTGTTTCCTCACTGAGGAAACAAAAAATGGACACAATTGTTTAACCTGCGGAGTGTTGTGACCTACACACAACCCAGGCTGTGAGACTGTGGAATTTTAACTGTTATTTTAATCACCCACTGTTTAAACTAGTTTTATTGCACGCAGGAACTTGATTGCATGTAGAAGGAAAATAGTAATCTATACATGCATACCAAATGTCTCTTTTTTCTAGTTCCATATACTCCTAAATCATGTCCCTGCACACAGAATGGACTAAAATTTAAAACTGGGGAGAGGGGGGGATAATAGATTCCAAGAAGGAGCATTTTGTCTGGTTGACTTGCAAGTCTCCAGCCTGTTGCAAAGAATTCAGTGTGCAAGTGTGGCACTCTAGATTTTTTTTTTTTTTTTTTTTTGGTATTATAAATCCCATAGTCCCATTGGCTGTGTGGGCTAGGGCTTCTGGGAATTAGAGGGAAACCACAGATTGAGAGCTGTGTGTACCATTCCCTGAGCTAAATGATTATTTATTTATTTAAATATTTATATCCAGCCCTTTATCCAAAGATCTGGGGCAACTTACAATAAAAACCAAATTAAAACAGTAATTACAAAAGTTTAAAAGATTTTTAAAATAGATTAAATAGTTTTTCAATTTAAAACAGACAGTTCAAAACCAGTTAAAACAATCTTGAAAGAAATATAAACATGTCTTGAAACATAAAACATGTATAGCCTGGATAAAATCAGTTTGGCCTGAAGATTTTAATAAAAAGCAGGTTTTAACTTGGTTATGGAATGATTCTAACATTGGTGCCAATTGGGACCTCCAGAGGGCGGGAATTCCGCAGCTGGGGTGCCACCAAAGGACCTCTCCCATGTCCTTCCACAATGGATTTCCCCTACTGACAAGACAGATCTTTTCTCAAGATCTGTATGGGGAATATGGGGTCTGGGGTCCTCCTGACTTCGATCAGTCCCAAGCAGAATGGCCAGTACTGAGTTAGGATATCTATTTAAGTTACATCTAGAGGACTGATGGATCTTCACCCTGTTCTAAACTCTGTGCCCAACCCAAAATAGAAACATCCTCTTGAAGTAGCTATCTAGATTCTATTCAGGTCACCTTATAATCACAGCACCTTGTAAGTCAGCCCTAGGTAATCATCCTGTGCATTTTTACTTGGAGTAAATATCATTGAATTGAGGAGAACTTACTTCTGGACATAACATGGGATTATTTTCAGTGCACTTTCATGCTACTATTTGCCAATTAAACTATTGCTAGACTTGTCCAAAAGGCAGGAACTCTACTTCTACTTCCTTCAAATCAGGATATTTCAGGAGATTTTTAGACTTCATGGGAGTGAGCAGTTGACTGACTATTCTCCATCATCAATCATTATATTCAGAATGTTATTAGAAAGTTTTTCAGCATACTGTACTGATAGATTTCCAACTAGTTTCATGATAAATTTAATATCTGTAAATTTTTTTTACTAAAAAGACAGATTATGGAAGCATTTAAACTTCAATATTAACAAACCACATAAGCAAATATCCCCATATTACAAATACAAAGCTGTCCCAAAGTTTTTCTGATTAGAGTTTCTTTTCTGTCTCCCCACTTACAATGTTTACTCACATGTCATTGAAGAAGTAATGATTTTGGAAAAGAAACTAGCAGTTATCTAAACTGAAGCACTGTTCATAGGATAGGAGAAGAAATCACCTGGACTGAGAAAGCAAGAATGATTGAAGAAACAGAATTGTTGCCAACTGCAGTTTGTCTTGCAGAGCTCCTAGGTCTTTTAACAGCCCCATAAGAGAAAATTGAGCAGGTGAAGCTTATTATTATAGTATCCACATCCTGGAGAAATTCCATCTGTTGAATGTTTTCTTCTCAGGTAGCTGTTAAAGGTACAAAAGATCTGCTCATCCCCTTCAAAAGTTCCTAGGCTACTCAAGTGGTTTTAAGGGCTTCTGTATAAATCTACAGTAAGCCCATCTGTGGGCACAGAAGCTAAATGCTGATGTCATTTTTATTCCTTTCTTCCATTGTTCTGGCAACTCCCTGTCTGGAACCATGGCCATAAGATTAGAGGCATGCTGGATCTAACCAGAGGCCCACTTAACCCAGCTTACTGTTCCCATGGTGGCTAATAAGATGCCTGTGAGAAAGCCCACAAACAGGTGCTGAGCACAATGGCGCTTTCCTACATATATTCCTCAGCAAGTGGCACTGACAGGTGTGTTGATTCTGTTAATGGAGATAATAGATTGCTAACATTATACTTCTCACCAATAGCTTTATCCTTGATTAGGAGAACCCACCTGAGTCAGAAGATGTTGAACCAGGGTGCAAGGGACCAGGTAAGTCCAAATCCCAGTTTAGTCAATAACATGCTGGATAACACTGGCCAGGTCACACTTTCTAACACAGCATTCCACAAGGTAATGCCCATTAGATGTTTTGAGCTATAACTCCAGTCATTGCTGGAGGTGTGGAGAGTTGCAGTCCAACCTGTTTGGAGGGCGCCATGTTGGTGTCTGTTTTAAGAGCACTGAAAACTATTTGTCTATCTAGTACAGGCAAAGGGAGCTGTACCCCTCCAGATGTTGTTGGATGCATCCGTCACTACTGGCTATGTTGATAGACAATCTGGGAGATGAAGTCCAAAACAGTAACAGTTTTGAGGGAAAGAAAGGGAAGGAAAGCCAGCCTGGGTTAGTAGTTGAATGTGGGACTACAGCCATTTCCACCCTAGCCTGTTATAGTGCCATTATTCCACTTTCAACATCCTATGGAATCCTGGGGTTTGCAGTTTAGGGAGGGGCCTTTAAGGGCCCTTTAAGACCCCTTCCTAAACTGCAAACCCCGGATTCCACAGGATGTGGAAAGTAGAATAATGGCACTATAACAGGCTAGTGTGGAAATGGCCTACAACTTTGGAGACCAGGTTTTGAATCCCTGCTCAGCCACTGGGTGACCTTAGGCAAGTCACATTCCCTCAGGTTCAGAGGAAGGCAAAAACAACCCCCCTCTGTTCTGCCAAGTAAACCCCATGATAGGGTCACCAAAAGTTGGAAATTACTTGAAGGCATAAAACAACAATATCCTATAGGGGAAGAAAGTTCCCCCCAGTGTGAACTAACCAAAATATCAACTGTGCCACAGTGACTCTGGAATCAGAGGCAGAGGACTTTCTGCAACACTTACTCTCTGACCCACTTAACTGTTTGACAATTGAAACTGGAACCTCCTGCATACTAAGCAGGTGCTCTACTCCTGCAACCTAGACTTCTTCCTCTGTAAAACAGGAGTACTCATCAGCTATGCCACCAGACTGTTCTACTGAAAACAGAACAAATTCCTTGAGACAATGGCTAGTTAAATATTCCATGCTTCAGCCTTTGTAACACAGAATCAAGTTTCACTGAAACGTCTGGGGATCTTCTTCCAGGTAACTGTTGCTTAGGACTGCGATGTGATGGTGTTCACAGGCACACACATTCTCCATCACTCACGCAGGCATTCCTGCTACTCAGAAATCTCTCTCTGTGAGTAATTTAGAGCCAGTGTGGTCTGAGTGTTGGATCAGGAGTCTGGGAGACTAGGCTACGGATACCCACTCAGCCACTGAAACCCTCTGGGTGACTTACAGTGAGTTATCCTTTCTCAGCCTCAGAGGAAGGCAATGGCAAACCTCTGTTGTCTTCCAACTCTATTATTCTATGATTCTATGATTAAATCTTGCCAAAAAGGCCCTATGATAGGATTGGCATAAATCATAGAGTTGGAAGAGGCCACAGGGGCCATCTAGTCCAACCCCCTCCTATGCAGGAACACCCAACAAAGCACTCCCAACAGATGGCCATCCAGCCTCTGTTCCAAAGAAGACTCCACCACACTACGAGGCAGCATATTCCACTGCCCAACAGTTCTGACCATCAGGAAGTTCTTCCTGAGGTTCAGGTGGAATCTCCTTTCCTACAGCTTGAATCCATTGCTCCTTGTCCTAGTCTTTGGAGCAGCAGAAAACAATCCCGCTCCCTCCTCAACATGACAACCCTTCAAATATTTAAAGGGATTTAAAATACTAAATCAGTGTTGACTTGAAGGTACACGAAGACAACAACAACAACGTGTGATCTCATCCAGGGTGGGGAAACCTGTTGCCCTCCATAAATTGGACTCCAGTTCCCATCAGGCCCAGGCAAACTGGGTTAGCGTGATGCGGAGTTCACGGATCTCTGGGGAGGCACAGGCTGCCCGTCCGGATCGGATCCGAAGTCCTTGCCCAGAGGTGAGAGGAACCGTAACCGACTCATCCACAGCGTCGCCTCAGGCAGCTTCCCGTCTCAGTCCCATTTGGGAAAGCCAAACCTCGCCCACGGATTCCTTCCAGCGGCCCCTCCAGACAAGAGCAAAAGAACATCAGGCGTTCCTCCACCTCCACCCTTCATCCCAGGTTCTGGGAAGCCAGCCTAGCGAAGCAGCCCAAAAGGGCGAGGCACCCTCGGAGCCCAAGGAAAACAAACACGACACGGCAGCAGCCGCGCCGCGCCCGGGGAGAGCCTGCCCGGCGGGTCGGGCAGCCGAAGGGAGGCGGATCTGGGTTTGGCGCGGAGGACGGCGCCCCCTTCCCCTCCCGCCCGGAAACAGCCGGCCCCTTCCCGGCACGGAGCCCCCGATCTTTACCTGGCGCTTCGGGGCTCCCGCACGCTCGCCGAGCCGGCCGCTCTCCCTGCCCGCCTGGCGTCGCCCGCGGTCGCGCTCCCGGGAAATCCGCCTCGCCGAGGCGCTCGCATCCTCGCGCCCGGCTCGGACCGGGCAGCCTCTCGCCCGGCGCGCCTGCCTTTCCGGTGTGCGCGGCGGCTCCAGCGATTCAAAACAGCTCCCGGGCGAGCCCTGCCCGCCCCCTTTGCCGGCGCGGCCCTGCGCAGGGAAAGGGACGCCACGGAGAAGCCGCCAGCCCCGCCCTGCGCTCTTCATTCGTTTTGGTTCCGCCTGAAGGACTGGGTGATCTCATGGCACCGCCAGAGTAAGCAGCTATCGTGATTCTGAGCATTCTGGGCGCATTTCCAAACGGAGCGTCCAAACAGCGGAATGAAATCGACATAGATAGAGAGGATCCCAAAATTACAATATATGGCCATTTCCGCACTGGACCTTTATAGTGCTATTATTCCACCTTCAACATCCTGCGGAAATCTGGGGTTTGCAGTTTAGGGAGGGGCCTTCGGGAAAGATTCCATAGGATGTTGAAAGTGGAATAATAGCACGATAACAGTCTAGTGCAGAAACACCACTTATGGCACATCATCCCACGGTATCACACTAGTTTCCTAAATGCTTCGACAGCACCAGAATCACTGATCGTCAAAACTTCAGGCTGTGGCCTTTTCTGCACTACGCTGTTCTAGTGCTATTATTCCACTTTCAACATTCTGTGGAATCTTGGGGTTTGCAGTTTAGGAAGGTGCCTTTAGAATTCTCACCCAGAGAGCAATTTGGCCTCTACAAACCCCAGAATTCCACAGGATGTTGAAAGTGGAATAATGGCACTATAACAGTGTAGTGCGGTGACGCCAAGTAGACAGTGAAACCTAGACAGCAACAACAGCAGCGGCATCTGAATCTTGGGGTTATTTTTGTTTTGTAACCTAAAAAGAACAAGTTTTCTGTTAGGGCCCTCCTCCCATAAAGGGAAGGAAGAAAGGGCTTTCTTTGCCTGCTCTTTGGCTAAAGTTCTTGGTGTGGCTGTACTGAGAACACACCCACACCCACAAATCCTGTTCAGCATTTTTTTTTAAAAGGGTGCGTTCTTTCTGCAAACATCTTAAATTTAAGACTGGAAGGAGTGAAGTCTTTGTGTATTGTCAGTATACAGGTGACTAATGCGTATACACAGAGACAGTTGGGAAGTTGGATGTTCTTGCCTTCAGTTTCTACGGTTCTTTACGTATGCTGCACCTGTTGAATTTCCACCTTGTCTTTTGGCTGCTAAAGGCAGCTGCGTTGCACCACGGCAAAAGATGAAAAGGTGGCAGTCTTCTTGTTTCAGAAACTACTGACAGTAGACACTAACAGTGTAGGAACTAACAGTGTGTGTGTGTGTGCGCGTACATGTACAAACACACACATGCACAGAAAGGCTAACAAAGCATTTATTTTCCAGTGGGGTAGGAGCAGCAGTCTGTTGGTAACAAAAACATCTGAGGGTCTGGTGGTGCTTCAAAGACTAGCCCATTTATTAAGGGATTTGCTTTCACTGGCCACAATTTGCTCTATGAGATGCACGCAGTGTTGAGTTAGGATATATTCCCTCCCTCAGTATGGACACACAAGTGAGAATACTGGAGAGTGGTAAGCAGTAAGGACAGAGGGAAAAGAAATGCAGAAAATTCAGACAAGGATAGCAGTCGCCATTGATGAAACAGTAGTTGGTTGTAGTTGTGATGATTTTTATTTTGTTTTTACCCTGCCTTTTCCAAAAAAACTAAGATACAAGGTGGCTTGAAAATTAACACAACAGCAACACAGTTGGAACATGCAAGAAAGCAACACTAAAAAAGAAAAGTTTAAAAGAGACAATTACCAAATGTTAAAAAGCAGTTTGAAAAACAGTACAATTAAAACAGCATAACATGCTTTTAAGAGCCATTAATCAATAAAATGATTAATTGCCCATTTTGGGGGAAAGTTACTGCTCTGGACTACAAGTTCCAGAATCTCTTAACCATAGTTTGATGGTGGGGGGGGTCTAAAAATGTAGTTCAAATGAGTTAACTTGGCAAATTCTATGGACTATGACTACGGACCTGGTCTGCCCTGTCTTCCTTCATCGCATCTAATTTAGACAGCAACAACAGCACAGATAGCACATAGGCAAAAATAGGATGGATTAACTGTTGTCAAGAAGCTTACAATCCAAAACACATAAAGGAAGATGGAGCAGGAGAAGAAAGGGAAAGTCAAAACAGAGATGAATTAACCAGAATGCAAAATGGAGGTACACTTGGAATAGAAGAATAATGGGATAAATCAAAGCTCACATAGGAAAGGTGGACATTAATTAGGGGCTAGCCTAAGTCGTTGTGCTACCTGAGGCACCCCTCTCACCAACATTTCCTGAGCAGACCTACAGGAAGTGACAAAATAGTTTCTTCTTTCAGCCCAAGAGCAAGGGGGCACCTTGGATGACACGGAGCAGGGCATGTGGTACAAACATGAGTGTCCTCTTCCAACATTTTACTGACAGTCCCCACCGTACCTCCAGCATCTGCTGTCTAAGACACTGCTTCACTTTGTTGTATGCTAGGCCTGGCCCTGCTATGCATTTTGCATTTAAATTTCATCCAGACTGAACCAGTTTAATGGGGACTCCTTTCCTTCATCATTGTTGTATTTCTAAATAAGCCAGCATGGAAAGGGGTGATTACAGTTTTATATTTAGAATAGTGTTCTCCCCTCCCCGCAACATAGGACATGGAACTGTAAAAGCTCCGTGATGGGCAAAAAAATTCCAGCCAAGTACATGGCCAGGTAATGTGTGAACCTACAGATATCATTGGACTGCAGTTTCCATCAGCCTTATCCAGCACAGCCAACATTGGAGGACGATGAGGATGGCAGTCCAGCAACATCTGGAGAGTCCCACATTCCTTGGAATTTCTCTCTGCAGTGCAGCTGCTACAGACAATCCCATATTTTGCAGTTAAAAGAAAGCTATATGTTTCTTGTTCTTCTGAACTTGTGAAAGTCCAATGCTGCCGTCAGAGAGCTTTTCCCCCTTTACTCATACCCGTGGTTATTTGTATCTAAAAAGCAGACAGATTGATTACAGATCTGTAACTTGAGTTTGGAGAGTCAGTCTGATGTTGTGGTTTGAGCAGGGAACCATAATCCTGGAGATCAGGATTCAAATCCCTGCTTGGCCCTGGAAACCCACTGGAGGACCTTGAGCAAGTCACATTCTCTCAGCTTCAGTGGAAGGCTAAGGCAATCCCCCTCAGAACAAATCTTGCCAAGAAAACCACATGATAGATTGACCTAAGGAAATGACTAGAAGGTCAGAAATGACTTAAAGGCACACAACAACAACAAATTGGCTTTATTTTGAAATGTTTTCCAGTGGTTGCTAAAAGCAGTTATTTTAGTTATATTTTCCCTAGAGACTGGAGATGCTACATATATAAATTCCTCCTGCAACCACAATAGAAGAAAGAAAATGAATCATTTCAAGAACATGAATCATTTGTTATGGAGCAACTTACACATTACAAAGGGAATGTCAAGATCTAATCACTTCATTTAAAAATGGGGGTGCTGCATCTGTGTTTCTCAGTCCCTATCTCTATTTTTAAATTTGGTGCCAGGTTTTGTGTCTTGTTCAGATTGCTTCCTTTCTAACTGGCTCTTCTTCTGTGCCTTCCAGAGCACTCTGACATGCACATTATTACCATGTGAGCACAAATAGCACAAGATACTTTAATCAACACTTTTGCACATCCCTGGTACAGGCAATACTGAGCTGGGTGGACCAGTGGTCTAATTTGATACAAGGTCAGCTGCCTACATTTCTAAAAACATTGAAAAGAACTTGTCCCCCATCTTTTTATTTCTTAATTTCCTTTTACCTTATTTTGTTCCATAAAAATAAATGTAGTACATAAGAAAAATTAGGGCAGCCACTAACTTTTTCAATCACTGAAAGATCAGAGCAACAGACAAGATCCCATGGATTTTTTTTAATTCAGTGGGATTCCTGTTAAGCTGTTCTCCAGTGTTTACTTCCATATAAATGGGCAAAGGATGGCAGACACACCAAAAGCTATTGAAAAAGTTGGATTTCAAAGTGTCTGATGACCCAGAATCTCCCAACCATATATATTCCTATGCTGCCTGGGGGATTCTAAAGGAACTTTGCCAAGCTCTAGTTTAGATCAGCCATTCTTGTTTCTCTTTTTTTAGGTTCAGAGTTTCTATTATTAAATAATAAAAAGAAATTACAGAATAGACAACAAAGTAAAGATGCATACAACAACAATGTACAAAATACAATACAAAAGAAAACAAACTACAAAACAACTTACACAATAAACTAATAAAAAGGACAGCAAAACGACAAATAAGAAACTACACTCCAGAAAAACCTAAACCACATTTTTAGTTATATGTAGTTTTTCTATAAATCAGCAGTTCGTGACCTGTGGTCTGCAGACCCCCACTCCACCCCCACAGGGAATCTGTGACATCCTGACAGGGGGTCAGCAAAGACTTGAAGAAATGTTATAAGCTTTTACAGTTGAAATAATGTGGAAGATGGATGGATGGATGGATGGATGGATGGATGGATGGATGGATGGACAGATGGATGGTCACGCATTGATACCAAAGAACAGGGGTCTTTTGCCAGTGATGAACATCATTTGTTCAAAGTTTCATTACAGTATCTGAAACTATTCAAAAGTTATGAGAATCATTGTTGGATAACAAAAAAAAGTGTACTTGACACTCGTGACTTATGTGTATGGTGAGAACACGCACAGGAATGATGCTGAGTGGCTGAGAGAAAGAATGTGACATTTCTTCCTATCCCGTATATATCCCTCACAATAGGAGTGTGTGCATTTACTTTTGTCTCCCTTCTCTCCAAATCTGAATTCCTGATGAGCAATTTGAAATAAATATTTGATGCACTTTAGGTGCATCACTTAGGATGACTTTTCACTTTAGGGTGAATTAAGTCTTAGTGGTCTGTAGGAACAAGATATATTTAAAGGGGGTCTGTAGTAAGGAAAATGTTAAGAACCTCTGGTTTAGCTAGTGGATCTCCTTTTGTTGTTGAGCAACATGGCTGCCCAGGAGCAATCTTTTGGGACCCTAGATCAATGGAGGTAATGGTACCACTCTATTCTGCTTTAGTTAGGCCTCATTTGAATACTGTGTCCAGTTCTGGGCACACCAATTCAAGAAGGATATCGACAAGCTGGAACGTGTCCAGAGGAGGGCGATCAAAACGGCGAAGAGTCTGGAAGCCATACCCTATGAGGAGCACCTTAGGGAACTGGGTATGTTTAATCCGCAGAAGGGAAGGTTAAGAGGGGACATGATAACTATGTTTACATATTTGAAGGGATGTCATGTAGAGGAGGGAGTGGGCTTGTTTTCTGCCGCTCCAGAGACTAGGACAAGGAGCAATGGATTCAAGCTGCAAGAAAGGAGATTCCACCTGAACCTCAGGAAGAACTTCCTGACGGTCAGAGCTGTTCAACAATGGAATATGCTGCCTTGGAGTGTGGTGGAGTCTCTTTCTTTGGAGGGTTTTAAGCAGAAGCTGGATGGCCATCTGTTGGGAATGCTGTGATGTGTGTTCCTGCATAACAGGGGGTTGGACTGGATGGCCCCTGTGGTCTCTTCCAACTTTACGATTCTGTGATATTCCAGCACTGATTGGGATGGTTGAAGCCAATGTTGGGCACAAAAAGAGGGCTACACCCTAACCCTCTCTCTTTCTGCTACTCCATTCTCTGTTTCTGGA
The DNA here is from genome assembly GCA_948472985.1 of Iguana delicatissima. NCBI lineage: Eukaryota > Metazoa > Chordata > Lepidosauria > Squamata > Iguanidae > Iguana > Iguana delicatissima. Next base: position 40,042 of record CAOKZL010000676.1, read on the forward strand.
CCTTTCCTCGTTACACTGTTATAGTGCTATGTCCTCCTCTTCCCAACAGGCTGGTACAGAAGGGGCAGTTTGGTGCTTGCAGAAGAATCTTGAAATCAGGCTAGCCAGTCCTGCTCTTTGTGTCATAGAAGTTTACTCTGCTGATTTCTGCAGTCAAGCTAAGGCAACACATGCTACTTTACACCAGTTAAGAAGTCTGTTTTGAAATGATGGAAATCTAAGTGAGATCAAAAAGAGAGGTAGCCTCAAGCCCACTCAAAGGAATTCCAAGGGCACTAATAATAGCTCATAAAGTGGGAGTGTCAAGAAGATTAGTCCACCAAGACAAAAAGTAGCAGTATTTATGCGTATCCAGATCTGTAGACTGGAAAACAGGAATCTTTTCATACAGCGGGTCCCCCTCATCTCTAGGGCAATATGCTGAAAATTTTATAGTGTGGTGTTTTTATTTTTACTTTGTAAAAACTGCTGAGGGATGAACTAGAAGCACAGCTTGGGGGGGGGGAAACATTTTGGGCTTCAGTTCCCAGAATGCCCTGAGTTAGTGAAACCAGTACCCATGCTGATTCTTGGACTTGAAAAAGTACATTCCCTTATTCTGCCTAGAGGCAAAGTCGGCACAAGTCATTAGCTGCCTAGCAGAAAGGCAAATGAATACAACCCAAGATGAACCAAGTTATTTGGGTTGTGGAAGTTGAAAATCCCAACTCCTCTCACCATTTGTGGTAGTAAAATATATATAATAACATTTATAGTGGTTCTGAAGTAAAGCATCTACATTCTGTGCTGCTGTCTTCCCTGAAATAAGTGATATTACCAACCAGCATCTTGCTATGACTCCAGAACTGGCTGTCCTGGACTTTCTTCATGGAGACAATGCAAACAAATCTCACAGACTCTTAACTAGTTATTTTTAGTAGCTGCCAGATTGATTATCACTTGACTTTGGAAAGAATTAAAGAGGATATCTGTGATAAGGTATGGCAACTAACTTTGACTAAAAGATGAACTAACAAACTTCAAATTTCTAGAGGAAAGAAAGAGCAACATAATTTTATTGTGATCTGGAATTTTTTTATTGAATATATGAGGGGGGAAGAAAAAATGTTGGATTTCCAAAGGGACCCAAATCTTAACGGGATACATTATATAATTTAAAAAATATTTAAAATTAAGTTCCTGATTGTCATGGGTTGGCTCTGAAGCAATGGGTTCAAGGGTCTCCCATGAGTGTGAAGTAAAAAGGTATCATGAACACAATAACAACCATAGCAAGTAAAGCTAACTAGTGTTGCCTTGATAGAATTGTTTTTGTTCAAAAAAATTCAAGCCTGAAAATTTAAATAACTGTGGCCATTATGTGCTCAGCAAATACATATAGGGTACAGAAATCAAAGATTTATGCCTGAAATGTCTTGTTTTTCCTTTTCATCCCCCTCTTCTCTATTTGTGTTTTTAGATTGAAGGAAGGGACTGTCTTGTGTTGATTTTATTGATACATAAGCCATTCTGAGAGCCTGTGGAACGGAAGAGTGCAGCATAAGTGCCTTGAATGAATGAACCTACTTAATTATACCCCTCAGAGGAAGCGGCACTTGGTAGTTGGCTTTCACACTCTTTCTACACAAAAAGGAGTGCAAGTCTGTCCTTGAGAAACAAATGAAAGGCTTCAGTTTATATTTTCAGCATTGGATATTTCTCAAAGAGGTCAGCTTCCATCACCAGATCACAGTCAAGAGCATTAGTGTAGAATCTTGAACAGGAAAAGTTGATCATTATTGTACTCTCCACCCATTATACAGTCATCAGGAAATGAAGTGGAGAAAAACAATACTATGTTATTGCAATGAAACCATCAAAGCTTGTTACCTTTTGTTCAGGTTCAAAAGTGTAGCATGACTAAATAGAAGTACAGTAATCAGCTATTGCAGGGGAACCACAAATCTCTTTCATATTCTTCAGGACATTTTCTATTTTTTTTTCCTCAATGAAGGATGTCCTGCCCAAGTAGGCATTCACCTAGGACTAGCCCTGTCATTAGACAGAGTTTGGCACCTTTCGGATTTTGGACATCATCACAGGGCAGCAGACTGTTAGCTCATTTGGGATTTTTAGTCTTAAGTGCCAAAGCCCTCTAGCTTGCTTTAGATCAGGACTGGGAATAATGTTCTTTAACTGTATCTGTTAGGACCCCTAACAGCATAGCCAATGATGGAGAATTCTGGGGAGTTACAACGTCTGGTGGGCAACTCAATTCCTATCCCTGCTTGACTTAAAAGTAAGCGTGTGGTGCCATTTTGCTGCTTTACCTCAGGAAGCAAAATGTCAAGGGCCAGCCCTGCATACACTTTACCAGAATGCAAGATATCATGCTTGGCTCAGAAACACAGTTAAGCTGATTCCCATGGCCCCTTTTGGCAAAATGAAGTCAATATCATGAAAGTGGCATTTCTTCAGTGTTTTTTTTCTCCTTTTTGATGTATCTTTCGGCATCCAGATGCAAGCAGGCAGACTTGTGAGATCTACTTTGGTTTTTACTAGCTGAGACCCACCAACCAGAACTGGTATAAAAGATATATGCTTAAGGAATTAAAGAACTCTGAGTTCCACAGGTTATTTGAAACATAGAAAGAAACAAATGATATTCATAGGGGTTTTTTTTAAAATAAACAACATTCATTCCTTTTAAACAAGAGGTTTCCTTCAAGCAGAATTTAATGCAGGAAAGGAAGTTATTTTGTTGGTTCTGTTAAACAATGAAGAGTCAGAAACGTTGAGCAGATGCAGATCTGACATTAGAAATGGGATTACCCCAAAACCAGTTGCAGAACTTTTCAGCCTTCCTGGCCATTCTGTCTCAGGCTTCGAAGCAGCAGTTTTTGAACAAAAAAAAAATGTTAATGGAATATTGGAAAGAGAAACAACTGAATAAGGATACATCCCCAAATTCTAGTCCATTAGCAATATTTTGAACGAAGACAATTGTTTCTTGGCACCATACATACATTAAAACATTAGTTTTAATCACAACTACACATGTAAAAGGATTCTTCTCATGCCTGCTGTCAATGTACAAGACAAATACTTTCTTCCACTATACATAACATTTATCTGTTTGTTTATGCTTCTGTGCAAAACTTGTCTCCCATCTTTAACTTTTTTTACAACTTTTTATAACTATTGTAAAACTCCAAGAGAGGTTAGGCTGTCCCCTCACTGGTGTCCTTTCATGGGCAGGCAAATATTTTTTTCTTCAGGTGGGCTTTGGGCAACTGATTGGCTACTTGCTGAGGATGATGTTTTGAAAATATATAGGTGTTAGATACTGTACGTTTTTCTATTGACATGTTTTCAAATGGCTTTTAATTCAAGCAAAAATGTTCTCGCCTGATACAGTATTTCTTGGTTCATCTCTAATATGCTTAATTGTGTTTTGATTTGAATTTTTAATTCATTTCCTTGTACTTTTTGAAGCCATTCATGTGAGCTGCCTTGGGTCTTCATTTTGGGAGAAAGGGAGAATCTAAAACAAATAAATGCATTCTTGCCAAACGATTGCCAATCAGCCATCCAAGAGAAGCAGATCTAGGTTTTGCTCACTTTGCCTTATTTGTCTTGAAAAACCCATGTTCTGGGCACATGTTGTAGCATTCAGAATTCAGGAATCTGCTTTAATATTCTCTCATACATCAGTACCAGGGCGTCATTTAGTAATCCTGGCTTCATTATCATTTTGATGCAGAATGAAGACATTTGGTTTGGTTTGGTTTGGTTTGTTGGGGATTTTTGTTTGTTTGTTTGTTTGTTTTTCAGCCTTAATGACCAATCTGGAAGACTAGATTATCATTGGAAAAGACTACATAACCCAAAAGATGCACCTGAGATACTAGAAGAATATTGTGCTTGAGTAGAAGAATATTGTACTTAAGGATCTGGGAATGGGAATGAGCATAATGGATCTAGCCTATTTATACACGAGGAGGTGCCAAGCAGTATGAGATTCTATGGCTAGAAACTGCTTTATAATCTCTTTAGCATTACTATCTCTTACTTGGATCTACGTCTTACAGCCATCAGTGTGGTGGAAGGGAAGCGAGCTTTATGAATTATAAGTTGTTCCTGTGAATACTGTAAAAGTGCTTGGACACTTTTTTGACCACAATCAGTGGCAGGTGGCAGCTCCTATGTCAGTGGGGCAGTGAGTCTAGTGTGGGGTTTAGTCCAAACTTTAAAGGCACTACGCAAGTTACTGAGCCTATTTTTAGGATAAGGTTCAGCACCATGGATAGCTCCTTTAAATTTCAGACCAAAACCCAGAGTAGATTCATCACTCCACTGATGTGGAAGCCACCAGCAGCCACTATGTATAACACCTCAGTCAGCATTGCCATAGGCTGGGGGCTTGTGGGAACTGTCATCTAAAAACTTTGTACAGTGGGTCCACCATATCTGAGACCTCTGCATGCACAATTTTCAGGTCACACAAAGCATTGCGTGCCTATACCTAAAATGGTGGTGATGCATGCCAAGACATGCTAGAGCATCCATGCTCATGTTGCTTCCATTGAAAATAACAGGAAGCAAGCATTCACTAATTCTGGTATTCTTGGGGATTCCTAAATGGAACTCTTGCATATATGGAGAGTGCATTGTACTCTAAAAGACAACTTTCCCGAGCTCTAGCAAGGCTTAATTGGCTTCAAATGAGAGATGCTAGGAAAGATCTGCAGAAAGGGATGAAATCATAACCACTGTTCTGTATTTAGTACATCTTAAAATTAAAAATAAATGATTTGTATAACAGCATGGGTCACTTACTGCAATACTTCCTGGTTCCTCTTCAAATGTCACAAAGCCTCAGCAGCTGAGAATCAGTTCATCAAAGGCAGCACAATAGTCAGAGGCAACCCCTTGCTCATACTGGAACAAGAACAGGAGGTAGTCATCATCAGGGACTGATCTTAGTTAGTAATCAGTTTGTGCCAGAGGGGCTGTTCAGAGCTGTTCAAGCCCATGGAAACTGTATCACCAGAGCCAGTGGGATTTAAACTGAAGGGAGTTATTTTCTTGAATCATCAAAAGATCCCTCTACCTAACTGAAGCAATTGCTCAAGGATGGGCAATTTGTGGCCCTCTGGATGTTGTTGGACCATCAGCTTCCCAACTGGCCACACTGTCAGGAGCTGATGGATTTCAACTTCTAGTGGGCTGTTCATTCTCTCTCTGCCCTCCCCCACAAACATTAAACTTTTAATCTGTCACTATTTCTGTCTGTATGGCCACTTAACTTGCCTTGTTTCCAGCTTTAGTCTATCTATTGTGTCTGTAGGTTACAGCCATAGGAGAGAAAGGAACATCATGAATTAGAACTTGTTTCAATGAATCCTAGTAAGAAAGAGAGTCTAGATACTTTTTAGCAGTGTTTGCTTGTTAATCCCAATCAAGCATTTTGCAGTCAGTAAATAACTGCTCAGATTCATGTGTGACGACAGTTAACTGAAGGCACCTAGACTGACCCTGAACATCTCCTTTCTTTTTCAGCCCTTCTCACCTTTTTCATGTACAAGAATGGCACTAAAATGAAGGTTTGCCCCCAGAAGATGGGTATAATTTCATACAACATAGGTGTAGAAAGTGGTCTGCCCTACAGCTTTATGAGTAGCAGATGCTGGCTGAGCTACATCTGAACTCAGAAAAAAATTACTCATTTGATCTGCAGGTCCCAGAGTCCTCCAACCAGCTGTGTTGGCTTGGGGAGTCTGGAGCTAGCAGCCAAAAAAGTAACTTTTCCATGCTCTGAGCCACATATATCATGAGGAAGGCAACAAAAAAACAAAACCAGTACACAGCCAGTACAAAGCATTGGCATAATACAGACACCAGGAGAAAATTCAGATGAGAGAACAAGCAGGGTAAAAACAATCTTTCAAAACATTTCCTTGATGTTTTCCTCTTTAGAATAAACACAGCTGTTACTCTCTATTCCTAGAGTTACTCTTTATTCATAGAGCAGACAGAAATCTCAGAGATATCAGCAGGAAGTTTCTGAGTAGTTACACTAATAGATTTGGGATTTGTCTTCATGGATGATAAAAGTATCCTAGGTTTAAGACTGATAACTTGCCAAAGGGATGAGAAGGGACCTATATTTCCAATTCATCTTCATTTTCTGCTGCTCTTTTGACCATGGCGGAAAGCACCTGTGATCTACTGGCTTAGGGAGTGTGACAGTGAGAGCTCTGAAACTCTGGTTAAGATCAATGCAGATTAATGCACTTGCTGGCATCCTCCCCAGAGAATTGGCGTACATAACCATGGTGACTGAAAGCCTCCTTCTTGCCTGCCCTTGCAACAGAGAACATTACCACTTGTTGACAGCAGGCTGCAGACAAATCCCACCCTCCTGATGCACACACACACATGTATTAACATACCCTCCCCTATGGAGTCACTGATTAATTGCTTTTTCTCCCCACAGTTCTACCTTGGTGTATGCAATCAGAAGACAAGAAAATTGGACATCATTGGCTTCCCTGTTCCATTCCAGTCAGTCAGAAAATAGTAGCTGTGGTGTGGGGGGATGAAGGCATTGCTCCTCCACACAGGAATTCTCTCCTCCCATGAAGTTTTCCTTCAGTTTCCAAATTGTTAGTGTTGCAGTAGTGAAATTCTCAAATTTCACTTGAGAATTTACGAGGAGCTAGATTTTAGGCATCCAAAGAAAACAGGCACACAAAGCTACCAAGGGAACGTGAACACAACAACAACAATGAAATACAATACAATCCAAAATCCACTAGCAACAATGCCTGTATTGGTCCAACTCCAAAGCATAAAATACATTCTCAAAATTTCACGGGCTGCTTCATCAGACAAAGATGTTAAGAACCATACATGAGAAAAATGGTCATGATGATAGAGTCACAGGCCTAAATTCTGTCTGAAATGCCAACAATTATGATGGTACTGAGGGATTTCAATGCAGGCAGAGACCACTCCCCCTTTTGATACCCAGGCCTGCCCCCATGGCCAGTCAAAGGCTGGAAGACAACACTGCACCCTGGAGCATCCCAACTGCTGTTGCACCACTGGGGAAGAAAGAGCAGTCCTCCCACCCCTGCTGAATGTTGGATACCGTTGGAGATTTAAGCAGCTTGCTAACTGGATCCTGACTTTTATGTCCCTCTCAGGTGCCAGAAAGAATAAAACCATATATGTACCAGAAAGGCTTGACATCATGTCCTCATCTTTGTATCATCAGCAAGTAATGTGCCCTGGTCTAACACTATTCCCTTGATTTCTGGGCTTCATCCTATGAATGTCACTGCTAATACAGTTGTCTCTCCATAGGGTTAGGGGCTCATGGCTCCCACAAAAATGTAAAAACCACAAATATTTTAAAAAAAAGTGTATGAGTGTCTGCAGCAAGGGGGCTGAGAGCGTGGATCCAGGGTCCAAACCAGAGCAAGGAAAGGAGAGGTGAAAGGCTAGGTTGGCATTGTGGCCCTATACCTCCTCTCTCTTGCTCATCTCATTCCTTGGTTGGGGAGAGGGCACTGGGAGGGGCTTCATGGTGCTGAAAAATCAGAGTTTGAGCTTTCCTTATCTTTGCAAGTCATGGCTGGTGGAGGAGGAGGACCAGAAGCAGGTTTTTGAAAGGTTTTGCAGCCTGATCAGAGCTGCCAAGAGGGAAGGTTCCTCCTAGAAAAGAAGTGCTTGAGGTGTGGGGGGACAGGGGTTGGAGAAACTTGCAAATAATTAAATCCATGAAAGTTAAACCAGTGGAGATCTGGATATGGAGATCTGACTGTACAAAGAGGCCTCAACCCATGCGCAGAACAGAGGTATTATCAGGTCTGGGGGAACCCCAAGGCATGTAGAAATAGAAAAAAAAGTGTAAACATGAGTGAATGAATGCTCTATGGTCATTAAAAGCTGACTGACTCCTGAGGCAAGACAGGAACATAAAACGAGCGGAAAAGAAATAGAAGAAGGTATCCTGGAAAGGGGCACAGTCGTCTGGAATTGGTTTTGAACAGGAGTATTCTTATACCATAACATTTTGTTTCAGATCTCATTTATGATTTCTTAAAAAGCCTGCAGTGATTTACCAATAATGATGGCCAGTCATTATTTAGAAAGCTGCAATTATACCTGGAAGGGGGTTTATTTACCACTGATATTTGGGTGATGAAATGATTATTCCTTTGGTTCATAGGGTATTCCGTCCCTTGGACTTAGTGGCAATAACAGCACTGCTTGAGTCTTGGCACTAATGGAAGCCTATTATGTCTCTTGCAACAGTATTCTGATGTTTTGTAGAAACATCAAAACAAGCCAAGGAAAAAAAAGGTGACCATAACAAATGTACAAGCCACAAGATGTCCTGCATTTTTCAGGTGGGAATAGAGGTTCTTGCTTGCTTGTTTGTTTACAAAACTATTAATTTTAAAACTACATGTGATGCAGTTTTCTTTTCATTCAAGAATTCAATTGCTGTTATCTGACTTGTTTTAACAATAACATTTTTAAAAATGTAAAAAAAAGCCCACCAAAGTGAAGAAGGCTTTCTATTTATGACAGCACAGGTTTTTCAAAGTTTTGAGGTGAAAAGAAGCTGTGTAAAACAACATGAAACACAGCTTGGAAAAGTTACCTTTTTTGTGGACTATGACAGCTCCCCATGACAACAGGGCTGTGAATCCACTTGGGCTATCCATGGTGTTGATCCTAATCCCAAACAGATTCAGCAACTTGGATAGTTCCTTTAGAGTTCCTTGATATATTGCTTTGGAAGCCACCAGCCTACACTGTTTCTTAGAATCCCTGGCCAGTGTATAGTCCAAAGGAGTAACTTTTCCAAACCCTGCAGAGTTTGGTGAGATTCCAGGGTGAGTGTTGTTAATAAGCTAGTCCTTATACTCTCGTTAGTCTTGGGAACTCACCATTCTTCAGCTTCAGCTACCTTACACATCTTCAGGATGTGAATGCAAAAATAGGCTGTAAATCATTGATGGAACCTATTGACATAGAGCATAGTGATGGCCATTAGCTTAGATGACTTTAAAATAGAATTAGCCATATTTATAGAGGATTGGGCTATCAATGGTAGCTATCTAGAAACTCCAAGGCTGATTTCTTATTAAGTTTTTAAGCTTATTCTTATTGGGTTTATAAGCAGAATATACAGGTAGGATATATGCAAAAGAAAGGATGAGTCAATATAAAAGAATGAAGAACCACAGCAGTTAGAATGATAATCCCCTTCCTAGAATAGCCATTGCAGGGTTCTTAGTGATGCTGCATGCAAAGCTTTCTTAGACTATATGCTAACTGGGACTTCTGGAAGTTGTAGGTTAAAAAAAAAAAACCTTCACTGAGCCCCATAAGTTGCTCATCAAACCTTGTCTATGGGATCTAAGTGGCCATTCTGAGAAACTGGATGCTAGGTTAGACGGAGTTTTGGTATGACCCAACAATGTCTTTCTTTAGATTCTTACATCATATGTTCTTAGGACAAAAAATGTGGGACCTGTAACATACTGTTGGAATGTATAGAATTCGTACATAGGGTGCCTGAAAATCAACCAGCCATGCCCTTTTCCAGTATATTTCATTCAATTCTCCCTCTACCTCCCAGTTTTCTATACCCTCCCCAGCAGTTAGTACTCTGTACTCACTGGACATGCTTAATCCTCACTAGGCTATGGAAGGGAGAGGCTGGTCCTAAATATATTTTGAGAGTGAGGGGTGTAGTGGTGAGAGCCAGAACTTCGGAGATCCAGGATCAATTTCCTGCTGAACCATAAAATTTTGTAAGGGATCCTGGGCCAAGCTCTCTCTCTCTCTCTCTCTGTTAGACCTGCTTCACAGGGTCATTGTAAGGAAAATATTGAAGGAAAGGACTGACACAAATACAAGTAACAAATACCTTTTAAAAGTCTTGTATATTTTTCTGAACCTTTGGCCCCCTGTGTAGGCCAGTGCCTCCTTCTGGTGCATAAGGCTCTCCACTTAAGAGAGAGGTGTTAAGGTTGTTCCTGTGATGAAGGGGCTGCCCTCCAACTTTGGGGCAGGTGTTCCTTGGGATCTGCAGGAGGAGGATTTTGAGATAAGTGCAGTCTTTGTAACCCTACCAACTGAAGTTGATGGCTGCCTCCTGACACACAGCTTGTTCTGACTTCATCTTGGACTCATGAAGGTGCCCCCTTTCATTGCTTGGAAAGTTACTATTTACACTACAGTACATATGCCAGAATCTCATGCTGGATGAGGAATTCTGGGTGTTGAAGTACAAAAAGTAACTTACCTGAACTGTGCCACTGCATTGCCAGCCCAAATTAGTGTGGGAAGGAAGAAAAGATTGAGAAGAGCAGGCATTTGGTTTTAAGGAATTTGTCTTTAGGTAGAGACTTAGAAAGGGGCTGAGAGATGTTTACGAATGTCAGAATTAGATTTGTACGACAGGATCCATATCCCATCATGCAGCAGTAGAGTGACTGTAACTTCCTATAAGAACCTCCAAATGTATTATGGATTGCCCAGCTTGGGGAAGTTGTAGTGGTGAGAAACAATGTGCAGTATGGCAGACCGATTATTGTGAGCCACTAAAGGTGCTAGAATGTTCTTGTTTTATTTATATCCCACCTTTTCCCCAGTGCTGGGACTCAGGACAGCCTATAAAATTTAAAACAGAGAAAATAGACAGCTACAAGTATGTATCTTGCTATTGTTGTTGTTTCTGCTGCTGCCACAAGAGGTGCTGCATCTACTGCTCTGGAAAAGCAAAGGAAGTTCTGCATGGACTGCTTTGCTGTGAATAAGAGAATGGTCAGTGATATTGTGCTCATCAGGACAGATCCTAGAGACATCCTCTCAAAATGCAGGCAACTCTGTTGATCTTCTATCAGCTAAACAGTTCTAGTAGTTTTCACTTCCATCAAGTGCATATCTTTTGTAAAGCTAAGAGGTTTTTATTGCCTCTTCAAGATCAAGCCACCCCTCAATATTTTCCACTGGAGCAGGGATAGCAAGTAGCCCTATGTTTACAAAGAAAAAATCCACTTTCCTCTTAACTACTATGAGGATTGCAGCTGAGTTACGAGAAAACAGAGATGCCCAAGTAGGGTACCAAATGGTATCTTTGTCCCTGCTAATCAAGAAGTCCTAGGATTTTGACACTGATGATCCCTGGTTCCACAATGTGGCTGCTAGCAGCAGCATTGGCAGGAACAGAGTCCTATAGATTCTTAGATGTGGTGTTGCAGAAAGAGTTAGGGAAATGAAAAGACCTCCTGCTCTCCTTATGTCTGTTGCAGGACTTCTACTCCTGTAGAGGCTGAGATGAATCAAGGTTAGTTTCTTTGCCCAGCCAGTAGGAATTCAAATTCAGATGATCAGTGGAACATGCCGACTCCTCTCCCATGGAAGTAGATATTTTTTGCTAGTAATAAAGCTCCAAAACTTGTGTGTTGGGCTTTAAATGTATGACTCCAGGTAATTTTGCTCTGTTGCCAACAGAGGACTATGTAACAGAGATATAGATGCAGGGCCAGATCCTGTGACAGATTCAAGAGGGCAACTCGGTACCCATGACTTCAGATAATGCTGTTTCAGGGACTAGTAACCATCATTTTACAGTGTAAGAAGTTCAAAGATTAGCTGATTTTTTTTAATGAGATATGCCATCTTTTGCCAGCAATGCCCAAACTGCAATTTACACAGAACTATGAGGCTACTCTCTGCACAAAAGAATGTGATATCACAAATGTGATATCAACATCCTAGAACACTTTGTCCCTGACATTAGAGTTGCCAGTCTTGAACAGAGCTTCAAAGACAGCTTGCAATATGAAACAGATGAACTGCAATTCTCCAAAGTGTGACTTGAACGTTTTTTTTAAAACAGTTGAAATCACATTATAGGTGGAATCCTGTTGCTTTCTCTAAATTAGAGATCAATTAAATAAATTGTTCAATGGTGAGTCAACCCATAGGTAAATCCCATTGATTCAGTGGGTCTACTGTAATGCAGAGTAATAACAGGATTGCAATATAATAATCCATAAGGAGAGGTGGTTAAGAAATAAATAAATTAATGTTATCTTCACCTACTTCTTCTCGAGGCCTGTATGCAATCAGCAATACGAGGATGTCCTTGGTATGAATGGCTACTATTAATAAAGAAACAGTCACTGCTCATATCTTATTTCCCTCTGACCAGTGCACCTCATAAACTGTGTGTGTATGTATATATATGTATGTATATGTATTGTATATATGTGTGTGTGTGTGTGTGTATGAGATTCTGAATAACATTTCATGATTTTGAGCAAGTGTGCTGTAGTCCACAAAAGCGCATGCCAGAAAAAAAATGTGCTAGTCTTTTAAGACTCTTAAAAAAGAAAATTGTGGTGTGAGATACCTACCCTTTCAGCCCATATTGAGTCACTAATTTTGAAATTACACAAAAGGAGCAAAAGGAAAGGATTAGTGTATTTAGGGAAGAGACATCTTATTGGTTTAGCTTTCAGGAGCCCCTCCTGCTCATAATGCAAACACTTGGGCAGCTGTATTACCCTCATGAGGGTCACATAGCCTGCATGTTGTCTTATGATGCCATATATGGGAGAAAGTACAGTAGGCCCTCCACATTCACGGGGGATAGGGGCACAGAACCCCTGCAAAAGTGAAAAGAACACGAATAACTCCCCCCAATGAGTAATCCCCCTTCCCTGCACTCTCCTGCCCGCTGCTGCCCACACCAGGAATCGTGCCAGCAGCAGCAGGCAGGAGATGGCGAGGAAAAGATCTTTCCTCCCCTCCACTGTCCCACTCACTGCTGGGGCGATTGTGCTCGCAGCGGCAGGCAGGTAAGTGTGAGGGGGAGGAAAAGATTTTTCCTCTTCTTCACCCTCCAACCCACTGAGGCAATTGCGCCCGCAGTGGCAGGCGGGAGAGCACCATTCTCCACCTAGGGAATGGGAGGGGGAGAGCGGGGGTAGGCAAGTGGGCACCGTGCATAATCAAACCCGCAAGAATCAAACTCACGAATGTGGAGGGAGGATTGTACTGCAGCTGCAGATTATCAGACCACACCTCAAACATCCTAGGCCCATCCTAGGCAACAAGGAAGAAATTTATAAAGTCAATAAAACTTAGTTCTTCAGACAAAGCACTTCAACAACAGCCATGCTGTGTAGCCTTACCTTAGGTTTCTGGGAAAGATCCCTCAGAAAAAGAAGTCTCACCTGAAGGTGGTGTAAGCTCTGCTTCATCCAGTGTAGGTACCCACTTTGGAGCAGCTGAACTTTATTTTCTTCAAGTCATACAAACAGAGTAGCCATGATGACCAGAAGACAAATTTGAGAAGCTGTATTTTGGTAATACCTTTATTAGGCCAACCAAAAGGCCCCCAAATCTTTGTTTAACCCTTCAAAACTACAAGTTTCTTCATCATGGGATAAAAATAAAAGCACGAGAAAGTACACTTAGGAGCATTGTTGACAAGAGATAGGATGAAAATTCAAGATCCAGTAGGTGGCATTAAGCTGCAGTCTTGCAGTCATCATTGCAGTTTTCTCATAGAGAGTGTGGAAACATGGAAAAGATAGCTGCTACCCCCTGCAAATGCCCAATCATGGAGACATTCCTCCCCACCTATCAGCAAGAAAACGGGTTTCTACTGTTAAGTGTCTGCTAAGCACAAAATGGACAAAAAGAAAGATCTTTGGACAAAGAGTGAGTGTTAGCTCTCCCACATTTACCAATATTCACTGGAAAACCTCAGAAGACAGTGAAGATTCAGTCCAATAAAACTTGTATCATATTGAGAGGGAATTATTAGTCACAATGCAAGAGCTGGAGGGATGGATCCAGACTTGGTCATACTTAAAAGCAGAGCTATTAACATTAATGGCACTTAAGTTAGTCATGTCTAAGGCCATTTCCCCACTAGAAATCATTAGCGGAATATACCGTTACAATTGCGGCATCGCCCTTTGTGTGATGCTATTGGGTTTGGAACACTGTTTTCCGTGCCCTTCTGCTTCAGAAGATGAGTAGCAGGAGTAGTGGTATTGCCACTAGTGTTCCTTCCGCACCACAGCATCCTTGGCCACTCCCTGTCCCTGCCTTCACCCCACCCCACTGCCCCTGATCAGTCAGGTTTTTTTTTGTTTTTCTTTGGAAGCTGTACTAAACATAGCAGTACACTATTGTATTTTCAAGCTATAATGCCTAAAAATGTCTTTAAAAAAAGTTTTAACTCAAAGGAGAACTTTAAAATAAACACGGAGAAGTGATAGATTTCCAAGTTACCACACCATGGGAGTCACTGAGGGAGGGACAAGCTGGGCATGCCCACAGCCTGCCCACTGCTGGATCCAGGATGACAGGAATTGCTATCAAGTGGTTTCACACTGAGCCGGCTGATGGGACTGAAGGCCCTTTAATGAATTTTTTCTGGAAATAGAATAGGGTGGTTTGGTGACATTTGGGGACAGGATAGCAGCTCAATAGCAATGACGTTGTGTGATAGTATGGGTCCTGACCCAGAAACAACCCACTGTGGAAATGGCTTAAGTTTGGATCTACATCTGAAGCAGGGGTTTTATTCCCCATGGTGCTGCAGTGGCACAAGTCATTTTTCCAAAGATTTTCCAATGGTGCTGCTGTAACATTTAAAAGAACATGATTGCCATGAGGCTGCAAAATCATTGCCCCCTGCTAGATGACAATTTTCCCCATGATAGTCCTTGAGTATGTGACTTAGAGCAGTGGTTCTCAACCTGTGGGTCCCCAGATGTTTTTGGACTTCAGCTCCCAGAAGCCTTGAGCATTGACCATAGTGGCTGGGGCTTCTGGGAGCTGAAGTCCACAAACATCTGGGGACCCACAGGTTGAGAACCACTGACTTAGAGTCTTCAGAGATTTCATCAGTGGAATGGGTACATCAATAGAAAAGGGCTTCAGTTCTACTGCTTTACTTGTAAAGGCACCCGATACTTTCAAACAAAAGGCAAGATTTTTTTCTAAAATGAATTGAAGTGTTAAGATGAAAGTGCTAATTCAACAGGATGTAAAAGGCATTAAACTGGGACTTGGCATAGAGGAACTGAGGTAGCCCCTCTCTTTTTTCTATGATAAATATATTTATATATATATATATATTTATATAATAAACAGGTAGGACATGAAACAGCCCTTTTCTACCATTATTCTCCAGCAACTGGAATTGAGATGTGTCCTGCTTCTGACTTTGGAGGTATTGTATAACTAGTCATATACTTTGTGATGTTCCCTTGTTGTTGTGTGTCTTCAAGTTGTTTCTGACTTATGACAACCCTACATCAACCTATCACATGGTTTTCTAAGGCTAAGAATGTGTGACATGCCCAAGGTCATCCAGTGGGTTTCCACGGCTAACTGAGGAATTGAACCCTGGCCCTAGGGTCCATAGTCAAAAGTTCAAGCCATTACACCATGCTGGCTCTCTCTGATGTTCCCTACTTACCTCCTAAGTTGTCTGTCATAGGCACCACAACTTGTGGTAGCAAATTCTGTAGGGTCACTGGAAGTCAGAAATAATTTAAAGGCACACAAAAACAAGTAGTCCTAGCACAGCACTCCAAGCACTATACCATGCTAGCTCTCAAAGCTGTGTGTATCAACATGCTAGTAAAAGGGCAGAAGAGCTAGATGGGAAAAAAGCTCTTTGAGACATGATATACTACAGGCAGCCCAGCAATATTTAAAATGCTTTCCACTGATCTTTCTTGAGGCCCAACTAGTTGTACGTACCACAGAAACAAGCAGACCCCGTGTGGGGAACTATTGACTCTCTAGATGTTTTGGACTACAGTTCCCACAGTTCTTCGCCAGTGGCCATGCAGAGTAGGGCTGGTGAGAGCTGGAGACCAAAATAACTGAAGAACCAAAGGTTCTCCATACTTAAGACACACTCACTGTCATCAAAGAGTAGCAACATCTTTGCATCTGCCAAGGAAAATGAGGGAGGAAAAAAGCCTCATGCCCAAAGTTTGCAAAGGATCTTTTCAGGAGTATTTGGAAAATGTACATATTCTTTAAATGAAATATACTATGTGAGTTCTAGAGAATGGGGCTAGCCACCATATATTTTGGAAGTACATGTTTTGGACACACATCCATAGAGGAAGTCTTCTGAATAGGCAGAATTTCTTCTCTGATCCTGATTCCAGCTCAACCAGCATTTTCATTTGTGGGGAAACCTGAGTATGGATTACTGCTCTTCTTCCCACCATCATTTATGTTGACATGGAAGACTAGTGTCCAAATATGGCTAGCCCTGAACTAGCTTTAAATAAAGACTAAGAGAAAAAAATATTATTTGAAAAATAAAATATTATTTGAAAAACAATTATAACACTTTATAACATCAAGAACCAGGGGGTGAAAAAGTAGTTTCCTTCTACAAATTATTTGCTAGGGAACCTGGGCATGTCCTCATCTCTGCATCTTCTACTCTGTTCATTAACAGCTTTGAGGATCCTTAATCTAGTCCTGTGTATAAGAACAGGAGACGGTGTATCTGGATTAAAAAGACAAGAGATATGGAGCAGTAACTAGGCAGTTATGTTACCTACTCATGAATTCTTTCCCTCTACTAATAAGAAATTTGTTTTCTTCCTCCTCCTCCTGCACCAAGAGGTCAGACAACTTGTCGTTAGGTTACTTACTATTCAAACCTTCTTGCTGCTCTATTTTAAACAACCCTTCGTCACGTGTTTCCTTTAGAATGGGTTGAAAACGTGTGGCCTTCAATTTCATCAGTCAGTCCTTTCCAGCATAGCCAATGGTAAGAATTGATAAGGAGTTTGCACACCCACATCTACAGGGACATGACATTTCCCATCCCTATTTTAAAAGATGTTCTATGTGTTTGATATGAGATTTTCCCTTGTTAGTGAAACCTATTTGCCTAAAAACAGAAGCAAGGATGGTAGTGGCATTACAGTGGTATGCATATGGTTTCCAGCAGATGTCAGTATTATCACTACTAACATCACACTTTCTACTTGATGATAGTTTGAAATGCAGCAACATGTTGTTTTTCTACAAAAGGAGGTCAGCAAAAGCCACAATATTGGTCTATTTTATTCATTGTACAAAAAAGAGATGATCTACAGTATTCCCCATGCTAGCTGGAGTATTTATTTAAAAAGAAAAGAAAACAAGATATCGAACCACACACGCATACAAATATACCTTTCAATTTCATGGATTATGTTATCACACAAGTAAACAGGGTTTCGTAGGGCATATAAAAAGATTATCTACACCAGAAAGACTTGTTAATGTTCAGGGTGTCTTCTCCCTTTCACGCGCACACACACACACAAATACACATGTACATATAGTTCATCTTTAAAGCTGAAATGCCCTTTTTACCAAAACTTTACAAAAGGCAGTGCTACACTAAATTAGAAAAGAAATAATGAATGTGTTTAAGAATGTAAATATTAACTGAACCAACTTATGTGTAATTCCATAAACAAAAACTGCTCTAAATATAAACACTGGGACTGTGGAATAAAACTTTTGACTTGGGAAGCATGTGAAGTATTCAGATTTGTTTCCCAAGAATATCCATAGCAGCAGGAGCAAGATGTGTTGATAATGAGAGCTGGACCCAAAGGTTATACATGGAAATGGGCACCTATCCTTTCACTAAGTCATCTCTCTCTCCTGTTTTCTCAAGACAAAGTAAGATGTTGTGGGGGGGAAAAGGTCAGATCTGATTGATGCAAGTCCCTTCCCCAAAGAAAGATACACCATTAGCAAGGAGTATTACCAACTGCTTTTTCCAGAACACTACCATTTTGTGGAAGTGCACCTTCAATGCTGGGCACTTTGGAGATGACTTCAGACACATTCTTGCAGAAAACATCATCATTCTCTGTGTTGCCTGCAGTTTTGCGCCTAACAAGTTCTGCCTTATTAGTTACTCCTGGGCCTCCTTACGAGCCAGTTTGTAAACCTCTGTTGGTCCATCCACGTGGGTGATAGTGGTAGTAAGCTGAAGTTCTTCTCCACTGTTAACTCCAAGATCACCTGAAAACGTAACACTAAATCTTAGATGAAAATGCAGCCTTAGTGCAGAGATAGGGAGAATAAGTTTCAGGGGAAAAAATCAGTTCTGAAGAGGTAGAAGAAATTGAAGTTTCTTAAAGTTGGAAAAAAAATTAAATACCCAATTAGAGAGGTAGGGCTCTCCAAAAGGTAACTTCCTGCACTGGAACAGGATCTGGTAAATAGAGCACAACCGTAACTGATTGATCCTCCAAACGCAACAGCCTTTCTCAGTCTAGTGCCCTCTCCCCAGTGATAACACTATTATCCCAAGTCAGCACAGCCACTGATCAAGCTGCCTAGGGATTATGTGAAGGATAGTCCAAAATGTCTAAGGGGGACACCAGATTGAGGAATACTGTGATGAGAGTACACACACAATCCAAATAGATGACTTCAACAAATTAGCTCAAGCTCAAGACAATACATCAGAGAATGACAGATGGGGAATATCACTGCAAGACTAGATGAGGACTAGACAAATACATTCCCCATTCTCCATCACAGCCATACTGCTAGGTCCTCATAGTATAGGTCTCCTCCAGTATACTCAGACAAAGAAAGCATTGATTGTTACAATCCCATGCTCAATATAATAAGGCCTGTAATCACAGGTGTCTCCTAAACATAGAGAAGCCCCACATATCTAATTATTGGTTACTGAACTCCAACCGCGTCACAGCTGTATCAAATATCATCTCACCATTTGACTGATCTTCCCCATAGTTTTTGTGTGAAGGAGCATACAGGAACATCAGTGCAAAGACATAAAGATTCCACATCCCATAAATCCCTGTGAAAAAGGCACTGTTCACTTGAACGGTGAATTCACCCCATTTCCAATGGCCTTCAGTCACCTAGCCAGGAAGAAGTATGCAAAACATGTTGATGAAGTAAACAGAAAAAATAAAAGAAAGCAAGCAAGAGTCCAAACTTGACCTCAGATAAATAGGTCTTTTCATACAAGAAACCATACAACCTATGTTTCTAATCCCCATTCTGGCATTCATGGCTTTATTGGTTGTACATGCTTCCTTAGTGAAACAAACACAGCAGTCACAATAAATGTTCAGTAGAAGAAAAACTCTTAAATGCCATCCTCCTCACTCCCATCCCACTCTTGCTACTTATAATGCTAAAAACCATGAAGTGCATACTATTATTTTTCTTTGAGTTGGAGGGAGGAGAAGTGAAGGGAAAACCCTTATATTTTTTGTTGATCCCAACAAATCATTAGTGACCAGACCACAATATCACACACAGCATCATGTAGCAACCATTGAAGAAATTCCTCATCAAGCTATTTTAAGGGTACTCACCTGACTGACAATGAAGAATATTACTGTCATAGCAGCACAAGCTAAGGTGATCAGCATCAAGAACTTGAATCTGAAAATTAGCCCCTAAGAGGAGAAAAGCAGAGTAAGCAGGGAAAACACAAACAAGAAGCATCTTGCAAATATTTCAGACCAGAAGCTCTATTATAAGACTGTTAGGAACTGATAACATAAAAAAAATGCAATATCTTCTACCTCCCATTTAACAGTTTTCAGTTATAACTTGTGTCAACAAGTCTCATCTGTACAAACAGCAGGTCTTGGAGTAAAAGGTAGAAGAACACAAGACTGTGGCAGGGAAGCCTGTAACCATTTTATTTCTCTTTCCCAACCTATTTTAAAATAAAGGTGAAACAAATCCAAAAGAGAAGGAGAGTAACTCTAGAACTAACAGCCCCTGTGTCAGCATCTGTGTCCTCTTCCATAGAGACGAGACAATCACACACTTTCCACTCAGTTGTTTTATAAGACAGCAGCCTTCAGTGTCCAGCTAATGTCTTCCACAAAGGAGACATCAGTGGCTGACCCATCTGAAGCTGCCTTCAGAATTCTTTGTATTTACTAAAGTAAAAAACAAGACTCCCTTTTTCAAATGCATTTTAAGATACTGCATGAAACCTGCACCCACCCTCTCCATGGTCATAGCAGCATCTATCCTATCCTAAAGGAAAAGCTTATAAAATTCCTGAAAGGAATCTCTTTAACATCCCTGGACTTTCTGGGAGAGACCCATCCTTCCACTGATTCTGGGTTAGCCAGGTAGCTTGGGGATGGCCTTGCCTTCTAAGCACGGAAGATCTCTCACCTCATAATGAAGCCTTCGAGCTTTGGACATTGCTGGCAGGCTGGATTGTTTGCCACTGATATTTCTGAACACTTGAAACACCATAAAACACAGCAACAAGAAATAGAGACAGAGGCAGATTCCAGCAACAATAATAAATGCCATCTAAGCACTGAAGTTAAGGGAGCCATTATTACGGTAAACAGAGATAAAGACAGTAATAAGCAATTCATTTGGCTTTGCTCATCATCACTGGATAGCTCAAGTGATCAACAACATTTAAATAAACTCCTCCCATCATTTTATCAGCATCACCTTCCCAGAGTTAAAAGGTTTTGTGGGCAGGTTCAGCAAGCCCCTGAGAGAAAACCAATCATGGCTTCTCATCTCCTTTCCTTTGCTGTACCACAAAAAGCAAAACAAAAGTCCCACTGAAGTGAAAGGCAAAGGATACAGCCAGTTCTGTACCGACATCTGTAGCCCAGATACTATAGAAAGGATTTTTTAATTGTACTCCTCTGAAAATGGAAGAGAATCAACAGAGCAAATTATATACAGCAAAATAAGGCAGAAGTTCCCCTTGCAATCTGCAAGGGCTTCCCTTGCAATCTCTTGATGGACTTTAAGCAAGGGAAGCTACTTGAAAACTGTTCCACTTAATGCAGTGTTACAATGTTCTACCTATAATTTATGGTCAAAATACAATTTTATTCTATTTTAACCTGGCTGAATAATGCTTCAAAGGGCCCTTTCGATCTAAAAGCAGCTAAGCCTTTTTCAATTTATATTAATACAGTTGGTGATATCTACATCTACAGGGGAGAGAAAACAAGATCAGCCTCGTTCAGTTCTGCTGACAGACATGATTGCATTGGATCTTGGTTCATATCTGTTTCTGTTTCTATGAGGACACTTTGGGAGGAACCAAGTGCTACCAAACACCAGAAAGCAACCAAACATGGCAGCAGCCTATCCCTCTCTCCCACAGCACATTAAAGTCAGAACGTGACAAGAGAGATGTTACAGGGAAAACCCCTTTACAACACACAGTTTGTTATTAACTGTGAGTTACAGTAAAAAAATAAAAATCCTAACTTTTCCAAGCTCTGGACGTAATTGTGTTTTGTGTTTTCTTGCCCTCACTGCATGTTGTTGGCTGATGGGCTTGCAGAGCAAAGCATGTTAAACATGATGTCCTGACACTATCTCAAGCATTTTATTACCAGATACTAAGGCAGAGAGGGAGGGAGCTGTAGATGTGGCACCCTTAGGTTTGACAGTAGCCACATGTCTGGAAGCAGCCAGTTCTCCCTTATATAGTGTTCACTGGAAACCAAGTGTGTTCAGCTTCCAAAGCTGCATTATAACATATGACTTCAGGCAAAATAGAGAAAGTATTTAGCAATCTGTTTGTCAATCTTACTGAACTTTAAAAACTTTATTGAACTTTAAAAACACTACTTCTCTCTTTTAAGGAAGAGTTGCTGATTTAAATCCAATAGCAGCTGTTAACAGTAGAAAAGAAACCATTTGGTGCCAGCACTGAAAAAGGATGCTATGATTCTGTAATCAAGGTGTCAAAAAATGATTACAAAGGCCTAAATACATTGCTGTACTGCTATACTGCTTCTGGAATTGAATTTCCCTTCTTTTTCCTTCATACTTACAAAAACAACTCTGGAGTGTTTTTCAGCTATACAGAGCAAGTTTTAGGGTCCATGGCAGTCTGGAGTTGGGAAGGGCGATTGCCAGCAGACATCTAGCATTGGATACTAACTGTTAAAGGCAAGAGGCTTGTCAAACGGGATTGCTGGGCACATGTAGAATCCCCTTTGCCAAAGTGCTACTGTATTTAATATAAAATAGCCCAATATTTTCCTATTATTGGAAGTGACATAATTTCTTCTAAAAGGGGGGGGGAAGCCTCAGACTAAAACCAATCACCATTAAGATTACAGAAACATTATAAAAAGGGAGTGCTTCAAGTTACCTCTCACACATATCAAAGACAAAAAGGCAGAAAGATCCTACAGCTATTGGTCCAACTTGTTTCCAGTAAGCTGAGAAGTGATTTCGTTCATTCTGATCCTAAAAATTAAAAAAATGAAGCAGATATCAAGACGATGAGCAAATATGTGACGAAACAGAAAAATAAAATTATATTATTTCACATATACAATGAAAGAGCCAATAAAGCAAGCAGTAGCAAGGCAGAATCAGTATTAGTGAAACATACTCACATTGAAATTAAAAAATAAAATTCCAGTGGTAGTTCCTTGACACCTGAATATTTATCAAGGCAGTAAAATAAATGTAAAATATAAAGTTTCAATAAACAATTAAATATAAACATAAAAGGACCCCTCATCCAGAAATTAAAATTATTTTATACCAGCTGTAGGCAATCATAATTCATCTAATATGATGAAGTCTCAAACCCAGTTGTCTTAATAAACACATAGGCACTTTCTTTCAAATCTAGTTCAATGAGCGAAATATGAACCAGTAATCCCCATACAGTGCTTCAGAAACTAGCTGCTTATGTACTTTAGCAGAGATGGAAATCACGTGGCCCTCAAGCAAATCATGTTGATGGATGGCAACTCTCATCTACTTAGTCAGCACAGCTAATGGTGAAGGATGGGGAGAGTTATAACCCAACATGTGGACTGCCAGCAGTTGCCCACCCTTACAATTCAGACTGAAAGCAAATTCCACAATAAATTCCCTATGGCTAATAAAATGTGTTTCTGAGGAGCCACAAAAACCTTGCTCAAACAACATTATGTCAATATATTTGGTATGATTGCACCTACCATCATATGCTCTCCACAGAAGATGATCCAAAAGGAGAGAAGCATAGCATAAAAGATTCCTTGGCGAATGTCTCCAAAGAGCAACATCCATGTCCAGTCAAATCCAATAGAAAACCATTCTACTGGGATGTTTATGAAGGTCATAGAGATCCCAAGAGCGAAAATAACTCTAGAAAAGGAGTAATATTTTCAGCTTCTTCCTTTCAAGTAAATGATCACTGCAAAAACTCAAGGCATTCATGTGTTACTAAGGGATAAAGACATCCGCTGTTCCTAACTGAATTAAAATCTCAAATTGACTATCAGTCCAATTTATACTTGTTTCTCTCCAAGAACTCTTATGCAAAATTAATTTTAAGGTTAGTCAGCAAGGTCTACTTTAAAAGGAGACTACCTACCTAGGACTGCATGCCACCAGTCCATGTCCTCTGAGCTGATCTGTTCTAAGTCTACTGCACTGCTAACTCCCCACAGATGGGATCATCAGATAGGATCTTCTGAACTTTTGCAATGCCTTAGGGATGGGGGTAGGAAAAATGTGGCCTATCGAGTACCTGTGGCTCCCAATGGCATTTTTGAACCCACCTAAGAGTCTCCAGATCCCAACTCTAAATTGGGCAGGGGTGTAGTTTTCTGTTTTGCTTCCCCAAAGGCCAATAGTTCCCCAAATTGCCCTGGAGGGTGATATCAGCCATTTTACTGTGCTTGGGATCCTTTTTGATCTTCTCTCATTAGGGGATTAAAGGCAGGCTCTTTTCTCCCGAACAAAGCTATACTCCAAAATGTCACTTAACATCTAAAAAACATCTAGCCATCAGAATTCAGAGAGAAGGAACTCTAAGAACTGACTGGAAATAAGGCCTGTCTTGGCTGAAAACAAGTGAGGAATAGTATTAAAATGAATCCAAGCACCATAAAATAAAAGTTACTCCCACAATTCAGAGGAGTAGTCAAGGGGGCAAAAATAGGCAGGATGGCTCTTCAGTATCCAAGCAGGGATCTTTAGTACAGCTTCCCAGCCTTGGCATCTGCCCAGCCTTACCTCAGGGAAGGGAATAGGGAAACTATGCCTACACCCAAATGTTATGGGATAACAACTCCCACTACATTTTACCATGGTCATGCTGGCTGGAATTGATCCAAGATGGAATCCAACACCATCTGGAGATTTCCAGTTCCTTATATTTGCTTTAGGAGTTCTTGAAAAAGGCTGTTACTAGCTCAACACACTTCAGCCCAAATTTAGGAACCAAAACCTCAATAGACAGGACATACCTTTACTAAACATCCAGATATTTTACAGGAAGCTAACTTCTCTGACTAAAATGGGTGTACAAATGAACCATATACAAGCTAATTGAAACTACTGGATAGCCACTCACTGCCATCCTAACACCTGTGAAGTGCAACAATTCTTTCTCCTTTTTTCAAACACATATTGGATTTCATGGATTTTGAAGTCTACAAAACAGCATTAACCATCTTTGCTCACTTTTCCAGGAGTACAGGTGGCCGTGTCATCATTGTGATCCGTCTCCAGTACCAAATCATGATGATGAAGATACTAGGTGTAAGGAAGGTCTTCATTGCAAACCACACCTTTGTAAACCCTCCATTTTGGTGGATACCCTGAAGGTGAGAGCATGGCTTAATGTTTTATTTATTCATGTTCCAAATATAAGAACTATCATTTTATTCACACCACCTTTTAAACAACCCAACAAAGTTTAAATAACAAATACGTTGGGAGGAGGAGGAAAAATTCCCTAGAGAAGCAAATTGCAATGTATGAAGAAAGTTCTTTAAGGAGCTACTTCATCATGAAAGTATCTTAATACAAAGAGATTTTCATTTACAGTGGCCTCTCTCCTTTTGCAAGGGTTCAGTGCACAGAACCCTTGCAGAAATGGAAAAACCATGAATAGCTGCCTCATGCCCCCATGATCCTCCTCCTATGACGTTCCAGGGCTCCCCCCTCCCATTCCCTTGCCTTTTGCTTCAGTCTGAGTTCTCAGCACTGGGACCAGAGGCAAGGGAATGCAGTGGGGAGGGGGGAGAAAAAGACCAGAAGTGAAGTGAATGTATACTTACTACTAGACGGATATCTTTTATTTCACCAATTCCCACATTGATGCCTTTCTTCTCATTCACAGGGAGACGAATGTTGATAAGATAATATTTATGAGCAACCGTTCCAATCTCCATGAATGGTAGTACATCACAATCATAAAACTTGCCTTCATGCTCTGGAGTCTATTGGAACATCAAGGAGCAGAAAGTCAAAGCAACTGACTTCAATTTGCAAGTTCAAAATTGCATTACTTTAAAAAAGAAAACCTTTACATTTTCCAAAATGGAAGAATATTTTTCCCTTTATCTGTCATTAACTCCTTATGCTAAACTAAACAACAAACAAAAACAGTTATCTCAGCAATAAGACACAAAGAACATAAAAGAGAAATAATACATAACAAATGAAGTCAATGTTTTCTCTTCTGTATTCTATGTTTCACACATGGGGAAACCTAAAGGTTTGCTCAGCTTGGTACAATTATTAGGAGGAAAATATCCTTGCAATTCTCTTAAGGGAAGAGAAGCCAAGAACATCTAGGAGAATACCATGTAGTGAAAATCCGCAGCTCCCCTAGAAGAGGAGTCTAGGATGATGGGTGCTTCTAACTGCAAGAACACAATGCTAGAGTAGTATAATAGCTTTCTGAGGTTTCTGC
This sequence comes from Iguana delicatissima, assembly GCA_948472985.1. Lineage (NCBI taxonomy): Eukaryota > Metazoa > Chordata > Lepidosauria > Squamata > Iguanidae > Iguana > Iguana delicatissima. Next base: position 65,819 of record CAOKZL010000676.1, read on the forward strand.
AATTGCTTTGCATCTAGCAGCAGAAAACTACATATTTCACAAACATCAAAGAGCAGAGAAACTCTTCATAGCTTATGGATTAAAGGCAAAAGATTTCAGAGACAAGTCTTCCTGGTATGGCTTCTATTTCTGTACTCATAACCCCTGTAAGCCACAGCTAACTGAAGCTAGAGAGCTGTTACTGAAAAGTCCAACCCTAGTCTTCTAGAAATATCATGACCTTTAGCAAAAGTAGCACAGAGAATATGCCCCCTTTTATGAGCTGAAAAAACACCTTGATTCCAAAAGAACTCCTGCCTCTACCTGACATTTCCCCAGCTCTCATGCTATGAAACTCAAAAAGTTTTTCTCCAAACATCCAGCCCATGTTCTTGCATGAACCACTGTGGTATGTTCAGAAGCAAATGGTACATAACATCACCTCTTTATTATGACCAAAATATTTTTTAAAAAAATCCTGACAATGTTGAATAAGAAACCTACTTTTGGAGCTCCAAAAGTACATTTGAGCTTCCGGGTCTCTGTTGCATGTGCCATTTCTTCCCAAGGGCCACTCATGACATCGCGGTATGCCAAAGACACATCCAGAGTAACTTCTGCATTCTCTTCTGCAGGAAGAAAGCATCACATTTGTTAAAGAAAGAACTGGGGAAAGTCTGAAAAACAGCACAACAACTTAAAAATAGCTGCTTTGCATACCAGCGAGCCACATATATATACTCATTGAAACATCAATGTATAACCTGTTGATGAATGAAGACTATTCCTGATCGTGTGCACCATTCAGTTATACATAAAGCTGTTTCCCCACAAAGGCCTTAAGCTTTAGAAGTATTTTATTGCTACAACTTTTCTAAATATCTTATTGACTCAAGCATTTTATTGGCAGAAGGAGGACTACAACAAGTTAAGTCTTTCAGACTTCATATTCAGAGCTGTCAACAGCTACAAATTTCCTCCTCTTCCCACTGAAAAGCAAGAACATTTTTTGATCAGACTTTCTGTGTTCTCGATTGCAGATTCAACTCTGGACAACATATGTGATAATATATCCCCTGGCCCCCAATTCATCAGGTCTTTCTTTCTTTCTTTTTACAAGAGTCCCAAAGTGCAAATGCTTCATGTGCAAGATCCACCTGTGCCTGGTTTAAAATGATGTCCCTGGCCTTTTCATACAAAACCACAAATACCACTTCCACTGGACATAAATATAACTCCTCTGCAAGACCCAACTTTGTAACACCTTATCAGAGAGGTCCTACAAGCAGCAGCCTATTGAGGTTTTAGCTGCGGTGTCAGTGCTATGGGCTGCTGAAGACAACCACTCCTATGGGTTTTAATGTGTATTTCTAGCCTGAGTAAAATGACATCTTTGAAGTTCTACTGGTTACTGGTTTTAAAGTTATAATTTTATTTGAATTACGTGGAGGGATGCTCATTGAGAGTGCTGGGAACAGGCGTGGAAGGATTTCGTGGTTTAGACCTGCTATTTATATCATGCTTGGAGGTGTTTCTTTTCTTGCATAGTACAACCATGTTCTTTAGCTTCTCCCATTTTCAGTATACACAACTTGCATCTTCCAGATTTAAAATGTGAGTTCCAAAGCTGAAGGTCACTATTTGTTTATGTATCTGGCAAACTATGTAAGTTTTTAAACATATACTTAGAATCCACTTAAAATGGCTACGAAATAAAGGACTAAAACATAACCGACAATGCAGTCTGAAGTCAAGACCAACATAATCTGATTTCTGCAAATGCTTAAAAGTGCCAACCCTAAAGGTAAATACAGAAGTTTTTGTTTCTCTTGGGCAAAAATCCCAAACTCAGAACACAAAACTCATCTCTTTTCTCCACAGATTTTTGGAAGAGAGGGAAACTGTGTAACACAAATCTCTTTTTGCCCAAAATATAGAAACATTTATGGGTCTGAAATGTTATTTTTTGGGACTCCAGCTCCCAGAATCCCTTATTGGGGGAATCAGTTTCCAAGCCTTGGTTACTAGCTTGGTGGAAGCTTTTAGTCTTATGAAATGCTCTCGAGTGGATAAACATGCACCTGATTATTTTAAAGCAGGCCTTAAGGACTGGATGGTCCAGTCTTCTTTTAGAAGAATGACTCTTTAGATATTGTACTCTTTTTATTACAGTGGGCCCTCTACTTTTGAGGGGTCAGCACTTGCAGAGTTGATCATTCCTGGGTTATTTATATTAAAAAAACTATTTGCCCTTGCCACAGAAAAAAATATATTCTCTAGTAATTTCTAGGTTCTCCAGCATGATTCTATGCTCCACCTCTGCCAGAAGTGAATAAGAGAGTAGTGCTGGAGGACCTAAAGATCCTCCAGACATCACTTCTCTGAACATTGCTATGTCCTCCAGCATGACTCTATGACCCACTTCTACTGGAAGCTGACCACAGAAACACATTGGAGGGCCTAGAAATTCCTAGAGAAGTGTTCTCAGTTTTCTTTTTTGCTTTTTAATAGCATTTGTGATTTTTATTTTTTGTTTTTTTCCCATGTTCACAGGGGTCTTACTCCCCTAACCCCCACGAAAGTAGAGGGCTCATTGTATACTTTTTAAAAATAATGTTTATTGTTACACTTATGATGTTTCTATTGGGATTTTGTTACTTGACCTAGTTACAATTCACACTTCATTGTTTAAAAAATTTACCTGGTAGAGAGCTTGCCTCAAAAATGAGTAAAGGCAGAGGAGGGCTGTTTTATGATAAACTCACCAACTCTACTTGGAAATTAGATCCTTTCTTAAATCAATGGACTGGAGAGTAAAATAATGGAGCTCAGTTTCTAAGTTTGAGTCTCAGTTTCTGAGGATCACTGAGACTCAAGCCTAACTCAAACTTATGCTCTCTTATTGCAAATATTTAATACTGATGTCTAGAGACAAGGCTACATCATGGTGGCAAAAAGGCCTAGAATTAAGGGCAAGGAAGTATTTATCTTTCACAATCATACAGTATTAAGGCCTATGCTCAAGTCTCCAGAGAAGGAAATAAAAAGATTGATGAAACAAAGAGAAGACATGACTGCAAAGGTTTTTTGAGACATGCTTTCCCCCCAACAATTACAGCTCTTCATTTTGGAAACTTCAGTAACTCACTGCAAAATACCTTATCACAGAAGCATTCATCTTTGGTCAGACAATTTTAGTTCTGGTATTAAAGAATACCAAACTGTACAAACATATACATCACTGGCCTCTAAAACAAGATCAAAGCTTGATTTTATCTTTATTTTATGTAGTAATAAATGCCCATGGTGTGTTGCAGTTTTTCACGCTAGCTGTGTTTTTATCTACAAAATCTTGGCGCTGAATTTAACTAATACTTTACAACCCACTCACTCCTCGCAGATTAGACTAAGGACTCACATATACCTCCAATTTCAAAGGCCTTTGTTCACACCACAATGATCTAAAAATAGAAAAGCTGTCCAACACACAGGCAGCACTTCAGCTGCTTTAAATAAATAAGAGAGCAAAAAATGGACTTAAATGCTTCAATCTGAACTGCAGCCCAGTTCAGATGTCCGGCAAGTATATAGTTAAGTTTTCTGGATATACCATTGTTTCTTAATGTTAAAAATTCAGGACATATAGAAAAGGTGATGGAAAACAGAAGGCTAAAACTCTTGAACTTTTATATAAATCCTCATCCTCTTACACAAGAATGAAGAGCCTATAGTTCTCTAAGTGTTGCTGGCCTCAACTTCCATCAATCCCAGTCAAAGCTGATGGAAATTGTGGTCTAAAAACATCTGAGGGAGCCACCAGTTCTTCAGCTCTTCTCTGAAGATTCTGTTAATCCTATAATAAAAGTAATCAACCAGCTGGCTGATTTCTCTTTGTTATGGCACCTATCTTGATTTATGAGTTTGTTGATATCTTCTTTAAATTCCAGTACCCTGGAACTACATAAGTATTCCAGGTGAGGTATGATCAAAGCAGAGTAGAGTGGTACCATTACTTGCCATCTGTATACTGTAGTTCCTTGGAGAAAACTATATGCTATATGGATTAAGGGCTGTCAAATCCTTATTCCGCCTGCTGTTGATTTTAAGTGGTGTGTGATGCACACAGAGGTTTGCACTTTGCATCATGTGACCTTACTAATTTTCCTTCATGCTTATTGGCTTGATCCTATCTCTTTTCCTATGTGCAGGACATAAAAACAATACTGCTCAGTGAAAGCTAAATTTCATTCTGGCTATTCTTGTAAAGGTTCCACAAATATTTGGGTTATGTCGCCCTCATTTAAAAGTAACCCGGGAATCCATCTTATTTCCAGAGAGACAGAGGGTTTTTTGAGTACCAGGCATGGATGTTCAGAGTACCTGGAGCTTGCAATCTGGACAAGAACTCTAAGAGTTTCTATGCCCATATCCTGTTTATTTGAAGTGACAGAATGACCTTGGGATTCCGCTCATAGCCTGGACAAGTTACTTTTTTCAACTACAACTCCCAGCAGTTCTCAACCTGCCTGGAGATTCTTTGGTCTGTAGCCCAGAAAATGTAATGCATATGGAGAATGGAGCAAGCCTGTTTTCTGCTGCTCCACAGACTAGGACATGGAGCAATGGCTTCAAACTTCAGGAAAAGAGATTCCATCTAAACATTAGGAAAAATTTCCTGGTAGTAAGTGTGGTTTGATAGTGGAATGCACTTCCCTGGTGGTGGAATCTCCTTCTTTGGAGGCTTTTAAACAAAGGCTGGGTGGACATCTGTCAGGAATGCTTTGATGGTGTACTCCTGCATGGCAGCAGGTTGGACTTAATGGCTTTGTAGTCTCTTCCAACTCTATGATTCCATAATGCTCCCAAATTCTAATTAAGCCTAGGTTCCTCAGAGAAGTACGGCAGAAGTCATTAAAAAATAAGAGTAGTAAGAAACAGAGGAAGATTGCTGGAGTTTTAACTCATTGAGAGGAATAAGCTTACTTAAAAAACCCTTGAGTACACTTCCTTGTTTCAGAGTGAGCCTTTTGTGTGGCTCCACATAAGAGATTTCTTTCCACTGCAATCGAGATTCTCTCCTACTCTCTCCTGTGTTCCACCCCCTTCAATTCTCCTTCACCACAGTCCTATCTAGTCAAATGTCAGGTTACCACATACAAACATTCTCTTTCAGAACTGCATCCATTGCCTGGATGACTAAGCTCTTTCAACAGCTGTGTTATTGCTGGAAGACCATCAGCGTTATTCACAGAGTATTTGTTTCATGCGGCTTGTTGTCATTTCAGAGACTTGCTGCTGCATCAGTACAGAATCTCAGATACATTTAGAAAAAGAAGAACATCACTTAGGAAGTTGCACAAAATATTCACAACTATTCACTACTTAAAAGTAAATGAAGAGCAACCTACTTCAGGAAGACACCAAGAAAGGTATTTAACCTGTTTGTCGAATATCACTTAATTAAAACAAAGGACCATCATAAGCCAATGGCCAGGCATCAAGGAGGAGTCTTCTAGTATCAACTGTTAAAAAAGAATTTGGAATAGTTTTTTTAAAAAATACAGCTCCCAGAATCCTCCAGCCAGCATGTCACTGGTTGGATCCTCCTTCTCTTATTGGATGAAATTCTTCCATACCAGTCTGCTTACAGATCAGAAGCATTTGTTCAGATTTTACCACTGCCTGAGGTAAAGCACAGACTTTTCAGCAGGGCCCTGCCTTTGGAAGTCTCTTTCCTGATATTGATAATGATGATGCCCTTGCAGCACCAGTTGAAGACCTTTCCATTCTCCCAAGCTTCCTTACGTTGTTCTATCAAAAAGATATTTTAAGCTTTTAAGCTACTGTGACTATCTTATTACTGCATTCTATGATGTTGACTGCTTTCTTCTGCTGTTTTATTAGCCTTTTAGAACTGCTGGCCCTATCCAGAATTTGCCTATGTGTTGATTTCTAATTCAGCAACTAACTCAACAGATGTACTGCAGCTGAAACTAGCAACTGAATTTAGACCTCTGTGACCATGATTTTAAATTAATGTTTTCATGGTTTTACTGTAACTTGGTGGGAGCATTGCATTGCTGAAAATGTGATATAGAAGTAATAAATAGATTTATTTTTAATATGGTTCCTACCAGAGATAATGCTAGAGGCACTTAGGATGAAGGAAAGGAATTGCTCACTCCCACACTTCAGGCTTCAAATCAACATAAATACACTGCCCAACCAACAGTTTTTTCTTCATGTCAATCTATCAACTAGCACAGAGATAATTTATTCACGCATGTAAATACTAAATTAATTAATTTTGTTCACAGCAATAAGTGAATTAACTACAAAAATATTTAGTCACTGAAAAGACCTAATTTCCATAAGCATGCATAACAAATGCATCCTTCAGAAAGAAAAGCGCAGCACCCTTCAAGGTCGCTAAAAACATCAGCCTCCAAGATGTGCTTCAGAGCATCACAATCAATCTGCTTTATCTTGAAGGGGAAAGAAAACCACTGCAAAGATCTTTTGTAGGCATCCTGCCAAGATCGGAGTATTCTTCCACTGCTAGAAAACCTTTTTGCTTTTTAACTGAGGAATTTATAAGAACTCAACAGCATTACTGCCTAGATCTTGGGTTTTTGCACTATGCATAGTAAACAAAGAAACAGTAATTAAACTGTGGTGAAATGGTGACTTAAGCCTCCCATTATCTTCACTCGATGATTCAAGCAGCTAAGGGATACTGGCCAAAGGAAGCGACTAGACTGAGTCAAACAAATGAGTCACTATGGCCATTTTTATTCCACTGGAGTCCCCTGATCCTAGCATTCTATATAAGCCCGCACGCTCTCTCTGTGAATTCTAATGTCAAACACCAAAATAATTCCACCCACAAGGAAACTACAGTGAAAAAAGAACAGCTGCACATATTCTGGGTCTAGGTTTCTGATTGTATATGGTCTCTCCCAGAACAAAAAAGGGAGATCATTATTGAAAATGAGATAAAGTACTGAAATATTAACTTAAGGATACTGAGACACTGGAACGTAGATTATAGGAACCCCAATGGATTCAAATAACATGTTGTACATTGTAGACATGGAATGGGAAATGCATGGCCTTCTAGATACTGCTGGACTGCAATTCCCCTCTGCCCTGGCCAACAGAATTAATAACATGAGATTGTGGGAGTTAAAATCCATCAAAACCTTGGCATCATATCTGCATGTCTGCTGTAGACCCTTTTATGGGAAATAAAAATAAGGGACCACTGAATTACAAAAATAAACACAGCATAAACACAGACTTTAGTACACAGTAACATGAGAGGTCAAGACTGAACTCTGAAAAGTTGACACTGAATCTAGACAGAGTGGTAGGTTGCAAAGTAATTGTACAGCCAAGATAAAATAAATTTTAGTCAGTATAAGCCACCCCTGTCCAGAAACAGGTACTGTATCAGGGACCAAAATTTTACAAAGAGGACATCTCCTAAGTGCAGCCATTAAGGTCAGCCATTATCATTCACATGTTACAGATGACAGGATGTCTAAAGCCATTCAGAGCAGTGTGCAGTAGCGGTTAGGGGACTGGGATTTAGGAAATCCAGGTTCAAGTTCCTCCAAGCTAGAAAAACATACTGTGTATCTTTGGCCAGCAACTTCTCTTGAACTATCTCAGAAAGCTGCTATATGAGGATGAAGTGGGGAAAGGGAGAGCCATGTACATTAGCTAGAGTGCACAGTGCAGTAGAGGAAAGGTGGGACAGAAGTGCAACTGATATATAATAAAATATTTATGATTTTGCAGAATGAGGAAGACATCTCCAGATCATCTTCAGTCATTTTGTTCCACACACCAACCAGTCTGAACATTGCTGTCCATGACGTCAGTGTCTTTGCCTTTCTGACTTGCATGAGCTAGGCAAAAGTTCTGGCATATGACAATGACTATTGAAGAAACCACCTATTTAATGCCCATGACAAAGGGGTGAATACAGTACTCCATACAAACAACTAATAAGTTCTTAGGGCGGGGCTTTAGGCAAGAAATCATTTTTCAGTCTCCCAGTCAACATGGATGAAAAAATGAAAAAATGACAACTTCTTATTCATTCACACTTGGATAAAGGGAAGGAAGGATATATTGTAGGTTACAGAATAATCGTCCGTTACTTATGCACTGATGGGGAATAACAGATTCTAGGGATTGGAAATAACAATCACTGAAGTAAAATACCTAGGAATGACTCCATAAAGTTAAAAGCCATTACCAGCTAACATGACAACATCATTCAAGGAAGGGATGTGGACAACGAAAGAGGGAGCACTGGATGACTAATGAAGCCTACAGAGTCAAGAGAGCTGCCAGAGTGAGTGAGGCTTGGACTCTGGCCAGTCTGCACTCTCATTCAGTGTCTAGAAATGGCAAAGGCAGGGCAGAGTTATATTCACTCAAATTAGAGTAGGAGAATCAAGCCAAGAATGACCTCAAAGATGACTTTCACCTTCATGTTTCTCCTTGACAACAAGAGAAAACTATATGGCTTTTTTGTGTGTGTGTGAAGACAAAAAGGAAAAGGGTATTTGATATCAGATGAATAGTGAATAACGTATTACCACAACAATAACACCATTAGCAGCAAAGTCCAATTCAGAGATTAAAAAAAGAAAATAATAAGTAAACCATTTGAAGATTCATCTTCTCAATTCCATATATTTCCTGGGAATGATAAAAGAAAATATCTCAAAATCATTATGCTTCATGAAATGAAAAGGTTTTAAAAACTGAACAAACAGACGTAGGATTAGAACTTATTTAGAATGTGCAACTTGCTACATATTTAAGTACAAGGGTTAGAATAAGCAAACCAGAAAAAGGAACCTTCCCCTTCCCCCATTGTTTCAGACCACAATGTCCACAGTCCTTTACAATTATCCACGCTGCCCAGAGTTTCTGGGAGTTGATATCCATAACATCTCGACAATCAAACATTCCCCCATTCCCAGAGCATTATCCTACCACTACTCAATTATCGATGCCATCATTTTCATTCTTAAAGTTTTCATTCTCCATTCTTGAGGTGGAATACTGTTATTTCATAAGAAAGTGGGACCTCTGATCTCTCCAAAACTATACTCATCAGCCTTCTTGAGGGCATGAATTATTCTGTAAGTATATGAGCTGCTTCTTCCACTGGCCACTTCAATTCCACTAGCCAGATCACAGCCAAACAGGGATAGATAAGAAAATATGAACGTGAGATAGTGGTGACCTCAGCACTCAAAACTTCAGATGATTTCCTGCAAACCAACATGAGGTTAGTAAAATCATCCAGACAGAATTGTGTTACCTACGATTTACCCAAGGAGTAAATAAGACTGCACTGTTCAGCCTTGGAGACTTAGGAAATGGGCAGCCCCCAATCGCCTCTCGTGCAGCGCCATCTCTGACTCTCAAACATATTCTCTTGCTTTTGGTACTAGCTGCTCTGTGGGGTCTCTCTAGTGTTCTCTCATTGTTTGTTAAGAGTGGTGGACCATCCAGTGTAGTCCAGCTAGCAGAAGAAGCTTTAGAGACAGACAGTCAGGACAGCTACCATCTGTCAACTTGAAGTACAGAAAAGACAATGAAGGCACAATGAGCCAATCAGCTGTCATGGGAGGAGTTTGAGAGATGAAGAGCATGATGACTGGCTAGCTACAGCAATACACTGTGTAGACACTGAAAGACTGAGTGTCTTCAAGATTTTCTCAGGGGTTGGAAAAAGATTCACCTCAACCCAACAACCAAGAAAAACTATTGGAAGGTGCATACCTTGTAATTTAGAGAGTAACTTGTTTGGATGGTAAGGAAGGGGAACAGAGAAAGAGGTCTGAACAGCTGGTGAGCAGTCTCCTTCCCTGGCAAAGGTCCCCAAGTGGCCCCAGGAGTGATGTCCTGACCCATAGTGGCTCATGCTTGTAAAACAATGAAACTCACTGAAGTGAGAGTTCTCTGCTTTCATCTACATTTTGACACTCATTTACACCTTTTTTCTTACAGTGATAGCACTAACTTGGCAGTCCCCCCTCCCCTGCCAGATACTTACTTATTTGGTTGTCAGTCTTGAAAGCAATGTCCATATGCAAAATGTACAGCATGAACTGGAACCAAGGGCTCATCTCTTTGTTGGGAAGTGGCATGTGAACTGAGAACACAATGTCATTGGCTTCTATTTGCCTGCTTATAGCTTCATCCAAATCTCTGATTTTTTCACATTGGTTAGGTCCCCAGGGCATAAACCATTTATTCTTGTGGTGGTTCTTTCGCACATCTATGCACTTTATTGCCACATAGGGCACAGCTGTAGTGGGACTTGGAGCTGAAAAAAAAATCACACATACACACAGAATGAATTTAGGATCCATTAATACACTATGTAATGAGTTTACAGTGAAATAATAAGTGGATTTCCTGCACAGGAAAATGACTTCTGTAAGGTAGAAATTACACAGCTCTACAGATGATGCGTGACTCCCAACTTCTATAACCATTGGTTATATCAGCTAAAGCTGCTGGGACTTGCAGTCTAAGAGCTGCAGGGTTAATCAGACTCTTTTCCAACTCTATTATAATCAAGATCCATTCCGTCTTACCCTTTAGCAGAGTTACTTGTATGAAAGACCAGAATACTATTATTTTCTCATTTGTTTGTAAGGAGAAAGAAGAAAGGATCAGATCCTATTTTTATTTCCTAACTCTTTAAATCTATACAGCAAAACATACAGAAACAGAAATGCTATATCATTCCAAAATGGTGGTTTCATCTAGTTGAAGTCAAAGACACTGCTATCCTCCTCAGTCTGCAACAGGAAGCACACAACTATTCCATGTCCATCATAGATTTTTAGAGAATTAAGTTTTTTCCAAAAGGGTTCTATGAGATTTATATTCAGCCTGGCACATCAAAGCAGGGACAGTGAAGACCCATTTATCTTCTTATACAAACACATACAGACAAAACAAAATCAACAAACAAAACACCACAAACAAGAGAACCATTCCCTGTAAACATATGTCCATTAATTCTAAAATACCATTGGCACAAGTAATAACACTTCAAGGACCACAGAAGCAGCTCACAAACTGTCTGAAGCAGGTCTTTAGTAACACAATTATCTCAAAACAAACTAGGGAAGTCAGGTCTAATGCCACACACAAGACTTCCTAGTCTAGCACTAACTTAATAGTTATTACTAATTTACAGTAGTGTGATAATGATATATACAGTAGAAGTGTATTTTGTATGTTATTATAGAACCAACAGTTGGTGAGTTTTAAGTCATTTATTCATGTTCTTAGCCTTTATTCATGTTCTTCTCAGTTTAGTTTTGTGTTGTTTAGTTTGTTTTAGATTTGTTAATAGTAGTGATTTGAGTTTGTTTATTGACTATCTTTGTAATCCTTTGTTATATTATCTATTCAAAATATGTTTTAATAAAAATATTTTTTAAAAAAGACTTCCTAGTCTAGCATATGGAACTGTCTCAGGCTACGCCCTTCCCCAACACACACCTCATCTATTTATATTGGTGCAGAGGACAGGAAACTTTAAGCTACCCTATCCGGTGAACCACAATCGCGATGAATTTTCATCTTATGTGACTAATGAGAGGCATAGAGACCATGAAGTCGATTTTAGGCTCAAGTGCCCACTGTTGGCATGCGGCCCCATGAAGTTTCCTGGCTGCCAATCCAATACTCAAGATAAAAATTATTCCTCATCCATTTGCACTTTCCAGCTATCTAGACCAGCATTTCTTAATCAGGATTATCTGGGATCCTAGGGTCCTGTGAGAGGTCACTGGGGTTCCATAAGACATCATGACTGGAAAAAGCCAAACATTTTAAAGCTGTAGATATAATAATTCTTACACAGAGGTTCCCCAAGACTTGAAAATTATTTCAAGAGTTCCTCTAACATAAAAAGGTTGAGAATAGCTGGTCTATATATTTCTAGAGCTTTTCACAGGCAGAATAGAAAAAAGTGTTGATGTAATTAGTCAGGCTTTGTTCAGCAGCAGCGAAATCACTTTCCTTATTATTATTGTCATCATCTTTATTTGTATCCTGCTTTTTGTCCAACACCGGGCTACAAAGTAGCTTACCAGACCTGTTTTTGAAGTTGCAGGATTTAATTAGGTAGCCCAATTGAATATATTTACATATTGTAGGGACGGGAACCTCCTGATTAACCAAGCAAAACCCAGGGAAAGCCTCTTCTAAGGTAGTCCTTACTGCAACACTAACATGAAAAACCTATTAACAACAAAAAAAGTACTTCTTCCTCCTCCACCCTGCCGCAAGAGATAGAGACCCAGTCACAAGCAAATTTATGCAGTTTTAAAAGATCAGCCCACCAAACCCCTAATCACTCCACCCCAGATGGCTTGTGTATGGGTGTGCATATGGGCCTTCAAGTCACCTGCTGATTTATGGCAATCCCATGAATTTAATACTGTTTTCTTGAGTGTGAAATACTCAAGAGAGGATTTTGCCAGCAACTTCCTCTGGAATCTAGCCTACAGCTCCTGGGGTTCACTGGCAGTCTCCCATCTAAGTAGCAACTAGGGCTGACCTTGCTTAGCTTCTGAGATCAGATGGAATCTGGTGTCTTTAGGGTATTTCAGCTGCTTATACTATACAAGAAAACATTAGCTGATACACATATTAAAAATTCATCATCCCAAAACAAAAATAGTAAAGCAAAGTCTTGCATCCACAATAACAGCATAGTCTCATATATAAAGCTGCTGCCAATTCTGCAGTTAAAAAAAACCTCTCACCACCAGCCTCTAAATGCTTTCTAGAATGAAAGATATATTGAAGGAGGAGAAGAGGAAGAGGAGGAAGACTGTAAAACCAACAGAGCTTGTCCTATAAAATCCTGTCCTTTATAAGTGATCCAGAGTTTGGAATTTCAAATTCTCCAAATCACATGGAGAACATCCACAGATGGAGGCAGCTCCGCTCTTCAGAAAGTCACTCCTCATGAAGACAGCACTGATGGTGTGTGTGAGAGACAAATCCCTTTGCCCAGGCTGTTCCAGTTCTCATTTTACATTAAGCTTAATACATTACAGATAACATCCACCACTTGATCTTACCTTTCCAGTTTTCTAAGGAGTGGGGTTATGGTTCTGTGTGTTTAGACAGTACCATTCACCATATTTTGCATACTTTTGTGTTAGCTGACAGGGAAAGATGGGTATGAGTGCAGCATCTCCAGTATTTATATAATGCTGGAAACCCTGTATTTGCCCTGGGAGGTCTGAAAATATCCCTTCAACATACTTTGCACTTTATTAGAGATGCATCAATATGCACCACATCAACCCTGCTGCCGTTGGGTTCCACTCTCTCCCAGTGTGGTAAATAAGATTCCTCCTCCTCCCTTTCAGTACAGGCACATATTACCAGATTTTCCCTCCTATAATAAAGATTAATATAGACTACAGACTTCCCCAAATTAACCAAATAGTTAATATCACTTAATCTGGCCTGGATTGTAACAGATGCACCCAAAGTGAATTGTAGTTTGTTCCCCTTTTCTGGACATAGAATCAAGACTTCATCTCTGGGTTCACAGATGTGCTCTCTTTCTTTAAGATCATATCAAATCTTTTGTCTTGTCTGGGCTTTCCAAAGATTCTCCCCAGCCAGCCGCATAGCATCTCTCAACAATGTTCACAGATTCTCCATGTAGATGACAACTGCTTCTGATGGTTTATTTCTTTTTCCTTCCCACCTTTGTAATCCAGCACTTTCCAACGATATAATAGCTCAAAAGAACTGAATCTAATGCTCTCCTATGGAACTTCTTGCTATGCAAACAGGAGATGTTGAATTTTTATGTCAGTTGCTCACTTAGATTAACATACCTTCAGCATTTTGCTAAGAGTCCTATTAAATCTTTCCACTAGTCTGTTGGTTTCAGGATGGTAGGGTGTAGAGTTAGGTGTTTGATCTCACATACTTTCCACAGTCTTTTCATCAATTTGAAGGTAAATGACGTCCCAAATCTGAAACAATTTCAGATTGCTATAATGGTCTGCCACATCTGCTACAATGGTCATTTTAATGCTTGACAAGGTAACGGCTTCTGGGTACCTGGTAGCATAATCCACCAAGATTAGAAGATATTTGTTACCCTTTCTTGTTCTTTAGGTAAGGGACCACAATATCAGTGCCTACTCTTTTAAAAGGTTCCTCAATTACAGGGACCCCCCTCACTTTCACAAGAACTTGGGGCACAGAACCCTCATGAAAGTGGAAAAATTGTGAATAACCTCCCCCTGTGCTCCCCCTCCCATTTCCTTGTGGGCCTCCCCCCTTCCATTACCTTGCCTTTTGCCCTGCTGCTCAAGCCTTCCTTCTCTGTGCCAGACAAAAGGCAAGAGAATGGGAGGGGGAACTCCGGAAGGGAGAAGGAAGGTGCACGTGTGCCTTCCCCCCTGCCACATTCCGTCACCATTTGCCCTGGTGCAGAGAATATGCACTGAGGCAAACAGCAAGGAAATGGGAGTGAGAGCACCAGAGGGGAGAAGAAAAGTGCATGCAAACTTTCCCCCATTCCCTCATCTTTTGCCTCAGTATAAGGTTTCTGTGCTGGGGCAAAAGGCAAGGGAATGGGAGGGGGAGCTTTGAAGGGAAGAAGGAAGGTGCATGCATACCTTCCTCTACCATTCTTTTGCCTTTTGTCAGATCACACTTGCTTTCCTTCTCTACTCCCAGGAACAGGCAACGGAATGGGAGGAGGAGGAAGAGGAAGGCATGCATGTGCCCTGCAAATAGTCAAATTTGTGAAGGTCAAACCTTCACAATGTGGAGGGAGGATTGTATAGGCATAGGATGGAGTTCTGCCTTACTTTTGTCCCTGCCAGTGCCTATTCATTGGCACTTTCTACATGTTCTGCAAAAGTTACCAACTTGCTGACCCACTTTTGGCCAATAAAAATTCTGAGTCGAGTAGTTTGAGTTACTCTCAAAATGTATACCAAAAGGGCCTGAATGAATCTTCATCTGTCTTTCCTGGTATTTTGCAGGTACTGTTAACTGCTGGTATTTCTCCCACACATTTTTCTATCTGTGCCTCATGGATTCTTGATATAATTTGCCTTATGCATGCATATATCTGGATAGATTCTCTTTAGACAGCTCAGGAGGATATAGATGTGCTATCTCCTTGGCATAAGATTTTTGGGAGAGAAAGAAGTGTAAATTGGACTGATAGTCAATTTGACATTTTAATTTGACTAGGAACAGTTGATGTTTTTATCCTTTAGTAACATATGAATGCCCTGAGCTTTTGCAGTAGTCATTTGCCTGAAAGGAAGAAGCGGAAGGTGTTACTCCTTTTGTAGGGTTATCTTTGCTCTTGGGATCTCTATGACCTTCATAAACACCCCAGTAGAGTGATTTTCTTTTGGATCTGACTTGACATTGTTGTTGCTTTTTGGAGACATTCACCAAGGCATCTTTTATGCTATACTTCTCTCCATTCAGATCATCTTCCATAGACAGCATATGATGCTACCATAACCAAATTGTGCAATACAATGCAAATTGCACAAATTGTATCTGAATCGGTGTCTTGGGGATTCTTGATGTAATTTGTCTTATACATGCACACATCTGGATGGGTTCCCTTTAGACAAGTCAAGAGGATCTGAATCTGCTCATTCCCTAAATGGCTTCAAACTATCGTCCTATTTCCACTCTTTAATAAAGTTACAGGAGCCTTGCTCTCTGGAGGAACTTGGGTAGATCAAATCTTGACAATCTAAATCCTTTAACTCCTCCAGTGTTGTCAGCTGAACTATAATCACATGTTTCAGACTGATTCCTACTTTCAGATTTTGACTGCAAAAGTTCAGACTGGAGGCAGCTAGTTACACAAATCTGCACCACATGTTTGGCCAAATCATTCCCAATCATACACAGGACAGGAATGTCTGAACAAACAGCTAGGTCCCAAGATCTCTACCAGTCTTTATACCTCTTGTTCACCCTTGCTACTGGCCCTGGAAAAGCTGGTCCACCTAGGTCTTTAAGCATAAATTGTTGCCCTTCCATTATGCCCTGAATCCAGCAACAGGATCATACAGTATTTGGCTTGTTCTGAAGGGAACGTATCAGCTGCAATGGTTGCTTCTGTCTCCCTGGCAACCAGTCTAGTTGGTGACTTGTATGTCTCAGGGGTTAATGGCCTGTCTGCCCCCTTAGATTGAATCTTTCTCACAAAGTTTACCTGCTTATGACCCTGAGGTACATTTTTCTTGTGTTCTATGTGTCCCACACCCCAACATTCATAACACTTTTTGACTTCTTGGGTGGTTCTGGGTTGTGGTTTGGTTTTCAAGCTGTCTTCATTTCTGGCATACATGTTTCTCTCAGGTGCTCTGTCACTACTATGCTGTCAGTTTCTATGGGATCTTTTATGACATTCTGAATTTCCTGGGGTAAAATGTTTTTTCTCTCTTTCATCTCTTAATACCATCAGATAATCCATTGTTTCAGCCACCTTTGCCACTGTTTTTGGCTAAATTTAAACCAATTAAATTTACTATGGTCTTCCTCAAGTTCAATTTCAGTTTCAAATTGATCAATCTAACTTAATGACTTGTCCATCTGCAGCCTGAGTGTAGGTTTCTTCTGGTCTCTTTTTTAAATCCTTTTTTCTGTGATGTTCTGGGGTTAAACCAAACCTTTGCTTAGCCCTTTCCTTAAATAATTCATAGTCTTTGGCTTCCTTCTCCTCATGTCTTCATAGATTTCTGCCAGACCTCCACAAATGTGAAAACTTAAATATCCCACTCTCTTCTTCGTTCACACCCATGTCAACACAACCTTCCAAAACTAGTAGAACAAGGCCATCAATGTTCTCCTTGTTATAATATTCTGGAGATCTTTTTATATCAGGGTAAGAGAAACCAATGGCATTAGTATCTCTAAGAGTTAACTAGCAGTTAAGTCCAATCTTTCAATTTCAAATCATACAGCTCTAACTCATGAACTCTATTTTTCCCTTTCTCTCTCTTAGTTCCTTCTCTCTTAATTCTCTCTTGTTTTCCAATTCTTTCTCTTGCTCAAGCTTAGCTATATCATACTTTTTTTTTATTTTTATTTTCCATACTTCCCCACTATCTACAGTGGTGTCTATGTTATTCATTATTTCCTCAGTTATGGTGGTGTCTATATTATCCATTATTTCCTCACTCCTTCCTTTTGTGGAGCAGTTTTCCATAACTGTTTACCGACAACTTTTACGTCAGGAGATAACAACATCAGCAGCGTATAAGACACACCAGAGTATATGATGCACCCCATTTTTAAATGTTATTTTTGAGGGGGGGACAAGAAAAAAAATGAACATGGCTTCTCCCACCCCCACCCCTTCCATTTTGCCTTGTGGCAGTTCTTTGCTCCAGAGTAAAATGCATAGGAAAAGGAGGGGGAGCTCTAAGGGGTGAAAAGAGGCCCTGAGCTAGGCTTCCTCCATGCCCGCTTTCCCTTCCTTTTTGCATGAAGAGGGAAAGGAGGGAGCTCCAGAGGGGGGAGAGAAAGTTCCTGGGAGCTTTTCCCCACCCCCGTTCCCTTCTGTTTTCCATGGGAAATGGAAGGAAGGAATTTCGGAGGGGCAAAAAGAAATTTGTGTGAACTTTCTCCCCCCACCCCAGAGCTACTTCCTTTCCCTTCCCATGAAAAACGGAAGGGAAAGTGGGGTGGGGGAAGTCTCTCATGAGGGTTCCTTTCCCCCTACTGGAGGTCCCCCTCCCTTTCCAATACATTTTGCCTCACTGAGAACTTGTGCAGAGGCAAAATGCACAGGAAAGGGAGGGTGGTATTTGCCAGCATATAAGACACATCCCATTTTATATGTTATTTTTCAAGGGAAAAAAGTACATCTTATACACCGGCAAATACGGAATTCTTATGTGATCCAAGGCACTTCTTCTCTATGTTTTTCTCCTTATGCCAGATTTCCTATTGTATCTCAAACTTTTACGTTTCACTTAACTGAATAGGTCTTCTCACAATATCAGATCAGATCCCACCTTCTCCTCACACTATCCTACTGCTTGGCACCAAATACATGTGGCAGATCTCTTTGTCTAGGCTGGCCCTGCAATTCCAACCTTTGGAAATCTGCCACTCACCCTTCTGTTCTTCCCCTACTAAATCCCTTTCTGGACTAGGTTTGTGGGCTTCCCCTTCAGTGGGGAAATGCAGCTTTGTTGTTGTGTGGGTTCTTTACAGTAGGCATGGTCTGACTCCTTATCAGGCTTGATAAAGACAGCCAGAGACAGTTTAAAAAAAATAACAGCTGTAGATTTATTAAAACTTAGTAAGACAATATATTAATAATTGACTATTCTATTCTTACACAGCTTCTTCAATACCAGGTCAGTTCTCCTTCCTGACTCACTGTCCTGTCTCTCTGAAGTCCACACCCTGTCTCAGTCAGCTCCAAACCTCTGCCTGTCTTCAGCCCAAACACCCTGTCTGCTCTCACAGAGACAGCCTCTTCTGCTTTTCCTACATTTTTCAACCTACAGCCCCTTTCCACAGCACTTTCAGAGTAGTGACTGTCTGCCCTCAGCCAGATCTGTCCTGTGCCTCCTTCGCAAGGGGGCCAGATCATTTCCCTGCTGACATGTTCCTAATTCTTCAACGGGCCTTCCCACACAGGAAAAAAGGGTGTAGGGAAAGGCAACCTCCTTTAGCAGCTTGCCTTTCCTGAAAAAAATGGTTAAAAGAAGATTCACCTAATGATGGGAGCAGAGGTGCTTGTCTCCAAGTGGAAAGAAACCTGGCAAGCCCATTTTGGGTTTTGGATAACAGACCTCTGATCAAGATGCAAGTTCTTAAAAAAGTACCACCCATTTCACCTTTTATTTCCTCTGCTGTTCATACAACAGGTGCTTGTGGTAGATTTGGAGCACATGTCTTACAAAGTTTGCTTTTCACATTTGCAGAAGCCTCAACAAATGTATCTACCACCTTGTATAAATACACATGTTGCTGCACATTCAACAGACAAATAAATGGAAGTATTTTAAAACATACCACACATAAATGCCCTTTGTCATATCTTGATAGCCACTCAGTCTCTGGAATTCTCTGACTGACCCTCTCTGCTGTTCTTCCATCAAAGGTGTTTTACCTGAGACAAGCTCTTGGCATATAAACTAGGCTGCCATTACTTCTGATTTACTATTGTCTTCTTATTTAAAGTATTTATCTGTTGCCTTTCTGCTGACCAGCACTCTCAAAGCAATGTACAGTAAAAATAAAAGCATGATTTAAAATAGACTGAAAACAATTTTAAAAGTTAATTTGAAAAACTAATTTTAAAAAACCAAAAGCCATGAAGAATACGGGCATACCACAGTTAACAAAGCCTCTAAGAAAGAAGTTTTTTACAAAATCTTTTATGCCTGCCCAGTCCTGCTTGTCCTCTGTTTAGCTCAAAGTTTTTTACCAGCACCGGCACTGGGAAGATGGACTGAAGAAACACAAACTTTCAGTGTTGGATTGCAGAAGCATGCCTGCAGTAAACAACACAATAAAACTTGAACAAGAATCTACTCTAGGTAATCCAATTGTAGCCATGAGTGCCTCCTTGCAATGCTCAAGGCAAAAAGTAGCTGCCTTTGCAATTCTTTACTATGCACTTATGAACAGCAAAACAGAGAGACAAGGGGAAGGAAGATGACCCTCAACAGCTAGCACTAGCATGTTAAAAAATTACAGACCTATAAGTCTGGCCACCAAAATGGAAATTATTAGAAAAGCAGAGGCTGGTGGGGAAAAAAAATCCCAGGATGCATTTTGGAAGAAGGTTTTAATTGCTCTTCAGAAGACTCCAGATGTTTTTGTTTACTTGTGCAATGCCCTGGTCATTTCATTTCACATGCGCGTCTCTTTAGTTCTGAATAAAAAGTCTGTTGAAACGTGTTCAAGCTGCTCTTCCTTTTAGTGCTGTAGGAACCTAGCCTTATTCTTTCCACGTTATTTCTGCCTTTGGTACCAATGTTTCTGTTACAGAAGTACTGTGTACTTCATTAACTGAGGTATACTTGTATTACAGTTTTTGGCTGCTCATGATTTTCACTGTTTTAATTGTATTTGTTTACTACCGTTAGTGACTTACAAAGTCAATTTCTTTAATTTTTGGAAGAAAAGAAAGAAATATGATGTATAAAATAGTAATAATGAAATGCTCACTCTGAAGTTTAGAAATTCCTTTTTTTCCAAGCTGGAATAAGAACTCTGAGATTTCCATTCCTTGGAAGCTAGAGGGTCCCATAAGCTAACAGGTGACTCTTAACTCCATCCTGTATGTTAATACACAGGTGAGAAAGGAAGCTTCCTCCTCAATTTACAACTATTAGTTTCAACCCCTGTTTAAAGTAACAGATTCTCTGAAGTAAAGAAACAAGTTCCTGTTGACAGAAGTTAATGTACTTTAAACATGCTGTCTGAAAATGATAGATAGATAAGAACAAAGGAAGCCATCTCTGGGAAAATCTGAAAATGCTGATAGAGAGCATGTGCTTTAAACTAAGCTGTTAATAGTCTTCAGTATGTTTACATGAGGAAAACAACTTGTATAGGGTACATAATGTGGGTGCTAGGAAACATTTGTCTTACTTTGAGCATTCACAAAGTTGGTACCTATTTCTGCTGCAAAAATAAACCTTGCTTTTCCCCTCTCTGCTCCTTGCTTTGCTAATTTGGATCAGTCTGCTAGGCAACAAACCTCATTCTTGTGAGATAAATATAATAGCTGTAATGAAAATCATGGCCATCCAAAGAAAGTCAAGATACTGCTGAATCTGTGCCAGTCACAGAGTAATCAGAACAGGATTAGAGAACACAAAAGGGATTCTACTACAGTTGAACACACAAAATAGCCACATGGTTCTCAAAAGGTCAGTGGCAATGACTGGCTCCACACATCCTGCCTTTTGTTTTGTCCCACGGAGCATGTACTTGTATCAGTAACTCTGGCCAATTAGCTGGTCTCATGAGCCCCTTAATCCTGCGCATCAAGCAATGACCTGCTCCAATGAACCAAACAAAAGCATGTTCCTGGGCCTCCAGCCCCCTAGAAGGTCATTTTGCTTGCGGTTTCATCATATACATTTCTTTTACAGGAGGATATACAAACCAGTGAACAGTCAGTCACTAGTTGAAGTCAAATTGCCATAACCCTCACTGAAGTAAATGCAGCAACACATGCATAAAACATCTGCACGCAGTCAAGGGTCTACAGATTTTGGCTTAACTCAGCAGCCTTACTAATGATTGTCCCAGAACCTTCACTTCCAACTCTATCCTCTGGTTCTTGCATTGCAGAAGACTGCATGACTTGCCTTGACACCAGAACTCTAGAGGTCAACACATGAGTGCCTCGCCACCCATTTGGAGCAACTCTAGCAAGCAGATGAAGCAATATGGGAGCATGGTGGAGATCAGGATGAAGGTGTTGTGGTATTTCTTACCTTGGTTTCACTTTATCCCTAAATTATTTTTTAGAATCTATAAATCTTAATAACGCAAACACAGGCAAATTCAGCATAATGCTAGAGCATTCTGGTAAAACTCTTATTCCAGGGCGTGTCTATTTCTCTAATATGAGGGTTTTTTCTTTTTTTTTAGTGTACTAATGGTAGCTGAAAAATGGCATTTTCTGCACTTTCCAAAAATATCCTTTAAGGCACAACTGTGGAAACTGTGGCCCTGTAAATAATACAAATAATACAATTGCCATCAGTCTAACCCAGCATGACTAATAGTTAGGGATGACGGGAGAGGAGTCAGTCATCATCTGGAGAAGTACAGCTTCCTAATTTGTTCTAAGGACACTGAAATCACTTCAGGCAAAAAAGATTTCCAATTTAAAAAAAAAAAGAGCAGGAAAACCAGATTCCAATTGTGAATTCCTTCCACCCTTTTCTGAAAGTAAAATAGATTTTTAAATTACAAGCTGGTTATCTCTAATGCTTTTTTTCCCTTTAAGTTCATGCTTCTTCTTGTTGTGTATTCATCCACTTGATTTCTGTAGTCTCCATTTTACAAAAATTGTGTGTAAAGAAACAGATGCTCAAAATGTTACTTCTGGACTACAAGTCCCAGATTCCCAAGTCAGCCTGGCTGAAATGATTCCAGGAGTTGTAGCCCACAAAGTAATTTCTCCAGGCTATATAAAGAAATAGTTATATCCTGCCTGGCTCCCACGTTAAACATAATACTCTCTTATCTGAAGAACACTGTTTAGCATAACACTCTGCAATTCTATTAACTGCCTTGGCTGTCATTCCAAAGAATCCCTCTTTTCCTCACACTCAGTATAGCACTCTTTTCTATTGAATGGGATTGGAGCCAAACCTGTAATGCAAGCCAAGTAGTGATGCTTGTCTAGAGCACAAGCCCTGACAAGTAATAAAATACATAATTGGTCTAGTTTTCACAGCTGTAACTTTGGTTGGGAAGATACTACAGGCTGGTAGTTTGAAGTATATGACAAGATATCTAAAGTAAGGATAAGTTCCTAGGGGATGGCAGGACAGGGGGAGTTAATATCTTCTGTGGAGCAGCATTTGTTTTACTGAGAGATGCCTACTTGAAATATAAAAGACTTCACAGAGTTTTATCTCAAGAGCATCTCTGGAATGTCTGGCTCTTTTTAATACTTCAATTCAAGTCATTCATGCATGGGGTAGTGGTAAGCTGCCCCCTTAGATGTTGAAGGATTTGTTGGGCAATAAAATTAAAAGTTCCTTGGTGCAGTTCAAAGTAAATGTAGGCAGAACAAAAGACCAGAGGAGGGGAGACTCTAAAGGAGGAGACTCTAAAGGAGGAGTTCTAAAGATGTCTTTAGAACACAGATAGTGTCTCATAAAACTTAGATAATGGTCAACTGCTCCAAATCATAGAGGCTACATTAGTAGTACTGCTTGCCAGTACTGTATGTCTGGACATTCTGTATGTCTGGAAGTTATCAGACATTCTGTATGTCTGGAAGTGTTATCTGAACAGCATCTAATTTTTTTTGTTTACAGTGTTATTGAGTGCTCTACTTTGCTAAATAATGCAGCCTCTGTAATTCATGAAAAAAGAACTCTGCAATTCACTGAAGAAGTATTTTGTCATTAACAAAGGTTTACACAGTCTTCAAATGTATTTTTCTCATCTGGGAAATCAAGAGAACACAAACAAACTTATACACACCCCAATATCATCTCTTTTCATGTAACAATGGTCATTAATGAGAGTATACTGGGAAGGTACCATGATGGGAGTTATAGTCCAATTCATTGCAAAAAGGTACCCTAGTCCTAGGATGATATTAAAATCAAGTTAGTTTGCCCTTCCCCAGCTGGAATTCTCAATTCAACTGCAAATAAGCTTTATCACCAAGTGAAGGTATACTTATCCATGTCTCATCTAACAATATTCATTACTGATGCAGCTATAACAGGCTAGAGCAAATGTGATGGTGGCACAGGGGAACAGAGGTGTAGATTGGCTAGCAGGATAGCACAATTCGGATTTGGCTTCTTTATGTTATTATTTATTTATCTGCCTTTATTCATTTATATTTCACTTTTTCACCAATACTGTAACTCAAAAGTTTTAAAAAGTTAAATGTTGTTGTGCTGCTGGTGGTTGTTGTATGCCTTCAAGTCATTTCTGACTTATGGCAACTCTTAGGAAAACCTATCATGGGGTCTTCTTGGCAAGAATTACTCAGAAGGGGGTTGGGTTTGCTTTTGCCTTCCTCTGAACCTGAGAGTGTGTGACTTGCCCAAAGTCACCTAGCGGGTTTCCATTGCTGCACAGTGATATGAACAATTAAACATCATCATCATCATCACCACCACTACTACTACTACTATTTTTCCTGTCTTTCTTCCAAAATTGGGACCTAGTACTATTCTTTTTCTTGGCAGATGGTGCAGCAGAGATCTCTTCCATTCATATTTATCTTCTAATGGATATGTAAGGAACAGACTACTCAAAAAAAACAAGGAACTTTAGAAAACACGGGATCAGCGCAGGACTGGACTTTTTGAAATGTTGTCAGTGAAGGGTTTTCAACATATCCACGTGTCCTAACCTCTCCTTATTGGTGCATCTAAGACAGACAGAGAAATTGTCAATGAGCTTTCACGCATGATGTTATATTTGTCTAGCTTCTGTTCAGTATTAAACTAGATTCTGCGTTGTTCACAGGATAACGTTTCATTCTGCCTGATTGTACATATCAGACTTTCTCAAGAAGGAAGCCAGAACTCTGACTAGGACAAACAAAGCTCTCTCAAGCCTGGAAGGAGTCATTCCACAATTTGTGCTTATTTTCATGGTGTCTAGTTTTAGTGGTCAGTAATATTTTGGCAATAACATCAGTAGATTCATTATGCTGCCCATGAAGAAGAAACAGATCAAAAGGATCTTAGTTCTGCTCCAATCTCTACAGCATATGTCTTGTTGTTTATAACTTTTGTTTTTATATCAGTTATAATACTCAACTCCGAAATCTTTCACTATTCCCAGAATGCTCACTGTTGGCCAGAAAACAATGGCTCTGAAATGAAAACTAAATTCTTCTTATGGGAATGTTCTATTGCCTTGATGTTAAGTAGCATCCATGATCAGAAGAGGCCCTTTTGTTTACAGTTAGTACTGTGATGCTGAAATCCAGCAAAATAATTATTGGCACTTGTGTGTTGGGGGGGGGTGATCCATGCCAATAATTATTTTTCCCCCTCCAAACACACATATTCTTCCAGAAGACCCCTCAGGCCGTCCAGAGCACATCTGGGACATCACAAGAGATTGCAGGGCATTGGCACCTTCTGCCAATGATAAAAATGCTCGAAATCTTTGCCTGTATTTGCTAGGAAGAGTTGTCCGCAAAGTAAATTATTTGTGTGAACCCAGGAACATTTAGGCTTGGTATTAGTTTCTTGAATCTCTTGTAAGCATGCTTATAGAATTCTTATTCCTTACTGTATGTTCCTGCAGAATTAGTTAATACAGATTTGGAGTCTCAGTGTTAAGAACATACTTGCCCTGTAGCAATACATTTGGATATGGCAGACAGCTCTGCCACAAAATTTGAATGTAAGAGCTCTCTAGCACTTTATCCCCCTCAACCAAATCCTGCTGCAATGATTCACAGCCCCAAGGCCACAAATCTTGAAGAAGCAGGCTCTCCTTAAGAAGGCTGTGACAAGAACAGCTGCTTCTCAACTCCCATCCAAATCTATGTTTGTATGGGGGTAAAATATTTGGCATTCTCAACTTAGTTCCCAAAAAAGAAAAAGAAAAGATACAGACCACTTACACTGCATCAGCAGCTGTGAGTGACTCAGATCTTCCTATACTTCAAAGCTTAAGCTTGGAAGGTTGTGTTCATAGGGAGAAGGGAACCTTTTTGTGGCTGGGAGCAAAGGGGTGAGCATTTTTGTGACAGAAGACTGTGAATTCCCAGGGTTGGTGTTATCATCAAGCAGAATGAGGAAGCCTATTTGAGATGTCAACATTTGTGGTGTTATAAAAAAGCAACCAAATTATTCATTGATATGTTTAAAAAAGAAACGTGACCGGTACTTGAAGAACTGATGTTATGTGTATGCATATAACCTCCAGGGCCCAAATAACTAATTTGGCTGTGACTACTGTGAACATTAACACTGCTGAGGAAAATAAACTGTTTGTTATTACCCCTCGAGTAGCAAACATCTTTGGCCAGTCCTCAAGGGAGTTCAAGGAGTTTTTTCTGACTAACCCCCTCAAGCCTTTCTTAGGGTCCATGACTCAAGTCAAGTTTACAATGCAGCAGCAGCAGCTCTACAGTTCCACACTTACAGCTTACTCCTTAACTGAAAATAATTTAGGGAAAAACATCATGCATCACATTTGGAGAACTGGTGTTTGCTTGATTAGTGAGAAACAAAGCACAATGGTCTATTTTTAAGCTATATACAGATTCCCAGACATTTTTTTTAAAAAAGAAAACACCTGCAACAAGGGTTCTGCCCCTCATTTTCCACAGTTCCTTCAGTATTTCAGATTATTTCCTGACCCTTGTTTCACACCCCAATGAGTTCTTTAGAAAAATCTCAATTGCATGGTGTCTACATTGATTAAAACTTGAAGCCTATGACCTCATGTGATGTTAACGACTCCCATGCTCCAAGAGCACTCTGCTTTTCTGTTCAATTACTCCCTTCTGTGCAGACTATTGCCACCAAATGAGTGCATACAATGGGTTTCTGCTTCATTACACTAACCAACAGCAGGATAGGAATAAACAAGCTAATTTATCATCCTAACCTCTTCTCCTCACATGCTTAGATCTCAAGAATCTCTCTTTTTTGGAAATAATTGAATAATCTACTAACATCAAACTCAATAAATTCTTAGCACTTCAACCATTTTGCTACAAGCTATTGTGACCTGCCTCTATCTAGACAGTGGTTGCACCCAAAAGAAGCTTTCATAAAAATAACCCCTCTGAAATCTAAAAACATTGTTTTCTGAGTATACCTGTTAAGAAATGCACCATTATATGTGTTATGGTTTTTGAGGTTGTTAGGTGTTCTGATGTGTGTTTTTTTTGGGGGGGGGGAGTAACATTCTATCAGCGTGCATGCTAATCTAAACTTCTATAAAAATAGCCTTCAAGACACCTTTTATAGTGAACCCATGAATTTCATAGGGTTTTCTGCAGCAAGGAAGTCTGAGAAGTGGTTTTACCAGCTCCTTAGCCTACAACACTTAATCTTCATTGGCAGCCTCTCATCCAAGTACTAACCAGCACTGAGCCTCTTAGCTTCCAAGATCAATTAAAACCTGGTGCTCTTTGGTTATTTAGGCCTTAAAAATAACCGACAAAGCTTTTAAATAAAAATGAAAGAAAATATGGAGTAGAATCCAATATGTGGTCTGTAACTGAGTGACATCTACCTACAGAACATACATTGTATTGTAGAGTCGCTGCTATGTATGAAAATTCTTTTATTTTCCTAAATTATATGTAAGCTGACAAAAATAACAAGCTGATGCTAGGAGGCAGATAGTTCAACTGAGCAAACTAGGAAAGAAAAATATATCTAAAATGGATTTTTAAAAAATGTAAACAGGATTTTTTTTTAAAAAATATTCTTTTAAATATTGTGAACAGAATTTGTGATTTCTGAATTTGTATATGGCACATTATTGTTGAAACACAAAATAAAAATCAAAAGTTGATTTACAAAACAAAACAAAAAAAGAAGCAGAAAGGAGTGGTGTCCAAGTGATCTAAGTTTTGGCCTTTTGATCCCTGGTTTAAGACCTGTCACCACTCTGCTTCATACAACTGTCTTCTGCATCTGCTATCCTCTCTGCTTCCCTGGGGTACAGTCCAGATACACAGGTCTGCATCAGTTAACAAAATAAATGTGTTGTTTCTAGGCTTTACTTCTTTAAAAGAAACTTTGGTACCAGAGGCAGAAACAGCATAAAAAGAAAAGGGATATATTCATTCATCATAAAAAAGAAGAGCAGTTCAACATGATTCAGCAAACCTTTTAATCCAAAACTAACATTATGCATATGTGAAATGAAAGGACAGATAAACATTGCATGAGTAAACAAAAGGAAACTGTGAATCTTCTAAAGACCACTTTAAAGCTTCTTTCTGTTTTGCTCTTTTTATGTGCTCACAAAGTGATTCTGGAGACAGCTGTTTACCATGCCTGTTTTAGGCAGGCACACAAAGCTACAGTAGCATCAACTAGAGTAGAATCCCATTCTTTCCCAGCTCAAGCTTTATGGCATTCTTTACTGCAGACACTCTGCTGCAATCCAGCACCGAAAAGTCTGACTTCAGCCATTCTTCACCTTCTCCTCCAATGAAAATGTTGTGGGGATGGGGGGAAACCACTGCTTCTGC
This sequence comes from Iguana delicatissima, assembly GCA_948472985.1. Classification (NCBI taxonomy): domain Eukaryota; kingdom Metazoa; phylum Chordata; class Lepidosauria; order Squamata; family Iguanidae; genus Iguana; species Iguana delicatissima. Next base: position 93,786 of record CAOKZL010000676.1, read on the forward strand.
TGGACAGAGGACAAGGAAGAAAAAGGTTCCAGGCTGGGCTTCTGTAAAAACACTTTGTAAAAATGGGCTTTTTTTGTCAGAAGCTTTATTAACAATTATGAAACCATCTACATGCCTATGTACGGGCAAGCAAGCACTATATATGTATGTATGTTTGAAAGTTAGCCATCAGCAGGAAATGCTGCAGTAGCAAATTTTACGTAACATATAAGATCTTGTTTATGCCCTAAATCTACCTGGCAGCTCCCAAAAGGCAAACTTGCTGATGGAATTTACTTAAATGTTGATTTAACAAGCTCTTATTGATCTAATAGATCTACTCTCATAGAGAACAACTGGATTTAAGCCACAGATGGGAACCAATGATCTTCCAGACAATGCTGGACTATACCTCTTAGCGGCCCAAGCTAGCACAGCCAATGGGGAGGAATATTGAGTTACAGTCCAATATCTGATAAAATTCTGGAACTCCCTTCCAAGGAAGTCAAGTATTGTTCATCCTTACTGTCTTTTCAGTGGCAGGTAAAGACTTTTTTTTAAATTGCAAAATGCTTTTATGCCTTTGTCTAGTTTTATATATTCTTTGTTTTAAAGTAATATTTTAATTATTTTGCTGGTTTTTTTAAAAAAAATCTCAACTTTTTGTACTTTTTGACCATATATATTTTTATTATAATTCTATTTTGCAAGCAGCCTTAAGACCCAGTTTGAGAAAATGGTGGGGTATAAATAAAGTGACAGATGGACATATCTGAAGAGTTATATAATTTTCATCCTGATTTATGACCAAGTGCTGTTATGACTGAGAGATTTCTTATAATTCCTAATGTGCTGATGCAGCATCTGAAACTTGATGTAGGTAACAAGTATGTTATATAATACTATTTCCCAAATCTCTCTAAAAAGAAATTCATTTTAAAAGGTTAAAAATTATACCTTCACAGATGTCGTGAATTGCTCTACTGAGTTGGATATTAAATTTGTAGTGATTAGGCAAGAGCCAGCATGGTGTAGTAGTTTCAGTATTAGACACTGGGAGATCAAGGTTTGAATCCCCACTTGGCCATGGAAACCCATTGGGTGAGTTTTGGGAAGTCAAGTCCTCTCAACTTTAGAAGAAGGCAAAGACAAACCCAACCCCCCTCTGAATGAACGTTGCCAAGAAAACCCCATGATAGGTTTGCTTTAGAGTTGCCAGAAGTCAGAAATTACTTGAAGGCATACAATAACAACAAACAAAAGTGATCAGATACACACTGCTATTCAACAAATATCTGAAGCAGTTATCATAGGAAACTCTATTTAAATTAATTTTTTAAAGCAAGGTCTTCCCATGGTGATTTAAATAACTAATTTAAATCAATCTACCCTAAAGCTAAGCCAACTGTAGAATTAGTTCTTTTTTTCTACAACTAAGAAGATCAAGAATAATCATCATGAAATACTGCTTTTTAGGAGGACTGAAACCACCAATGCAGCATCAAGTTGCCTAGTTGGTTTATGAAAAACCTAAGGTTTACCTTATTCCATGCAGAGACAAAACTGCAGAAAATAAGGAAACATCAATCAGGTTGAAATCTGATTGCATTTTATTCTTTTTGGCCTTTTTGTTTCCCTTTTCTTCACTCACTGCCAGCCTCCTCTAGAGTGAAGCAGGCTATAAATAGAAACAAATGAACATTTACCAGTGAGAACTAGGAATATTAATACAAGAAATGAACAAGGTAAGAGAATATGTCACAATATATGCATCTCCAGGTTCAATGTCAGGGTGTACTTAATGCGGAAATGTAGATCAGAGTGCAGCATATCACATAACTCAATCACAAAACCATGACCAGATATCAGTACTCTATTCAATTTTGATCTGAACTAGGAAAAAATGTGGGCAGAAAAGCACAGAGTTTGCAAAATGCTATGCTTCAGGGAACAGTGATTGATTGCCTACTTCTATTCAACTACCAACTCACCCACATTTTACTATGCTTCTTAGATAGGTTATGTGACTTGACAAAGGAAATCAGTCAGGATCAGTGACAAAGCAGACAACAGAATCCAGATGTTTCTATTAATGCTTCCTTTAACAGAGATAACAGATGAAGTTGGACTGCAACTCCAGTATAAGCAGTGGAAAGGAATGATGGGAATGGTAGCTCATCATCCTGAAGGAGCATGTCATCTCTCGTCTTAGCATACAGTGGGCCCTCAGTATCCAATAGAGTTTGGATCCAGAACCCTCCATGGATTCCAAAATAGATGCTCAAGTCCCATTATGAACAATGGTGAAGTAAGATGTCATTCCTTATACAAAATGGCAAAATCAAAGTTTGCTTTTTGGATTTTTTTTATGGGGGGAATATTTTAGAGATGTAGTTGGTTGAACTTGTGGATACAGAATCTGTAGATATGGAAAGCCAACTGTACTACTTTTACTAGTGACAGTTTAGGACCTTTGTCAGAATTTTATTCCTTTGGAAATATGGCACAAATGGAAATGCTACATAGTATTTTGTCAATTATTTTAAACATCCACTTTCCTAGTGTACCATTAAACAGCATTAAATAGCAATATCTAGCAGCTGTCACCACAGTGTCAATGCTAGAACCAGAATTTGCTGTCTTCACACTACAAGAAATACTTGGATGCCTCATTCTTCAGTTCTAGCTTATACGAACTTAACTCCACCCTCTTAAACCAACACCACTGTAGCTCAGTACATTCTCATTTTATACTAAAGTTCAGTAAGCACATCTTTTCTATTTTTTGGTCCTTTACCTACAGTATGCTGGCTTGGATCATGGGGCAAGACAACGGCTACAGCTGTACAACATGACAAGCCAGGGAAACCTAGCCTGTCAATGTGCACTGGTACATGTTGGCCTGTACCTTCTGCTTCCACAGGGAACAAATAAACAAATCATAGATTTCTGCTTTGCTTATCATGTAGTCCAAATGTGAGTTCTTTCTCTTCTCTGGTTTCTTTCTCTTTCAACAAACCAGAGAAAAAAACCTGAAACAAACCTTGGATTCTTCTTCCAACTTACCAGGAGAGAAATGAATAGCACTTGTTTTTTAATGACACCATAAACAAACCACAAAGCCATTCCCTCCGTAAGCACAATCATCGTTTAGCCATTCCCTCTGCATTTTGTTCACACATAAGCCAGTGCTCCTGTAGTTCTCCAGCTGATCATGTCGAACAACCATAGTCTTTTACCCAGACACATGATCATGATAAACCTAATTCTGAGACCATCCCAAAGAATGACTGTTAACCATTATGAGTCCCACTACAGCTCTTCAAATTTAATCACATATCAGGCCCATAACTGGATATTTACTGGAGCAATCAACAATAATACTAGAAAACAAATGGGTATGAATTCTGTTGTGTAAATATTTACACTGCAACCTTGTAAACAAAGGATGGGCAACTCTGCTAAATCCATGGAGAAATTTTGCTCCTGGGAACCTCCTCAGGATATATCTTTCTCTCCTCTACTTTGGTGGATTTTTTTTTCCAAACTGAAACTGATCACATATTCATATCTAGTTTTTCAAAATAAACAAGCCAGAGAGGCCCCTCTACCACGAACACTCAAAAATGAAAGCCCTGTGTTTTGTTCTTGCGGGGAACAACACTTTGTTTTTTAGGAAAGAGACTTGATGCTCCTGGAAGCTTCTGGAGTAGAAAGTCTTCTTCTTGAAATGTGGAGAGTAGAATTGGGACCACAAAGATGAGGGAGAGCCGCATGTCGTCCATCCCATTCTAAACCTACCCAGTTCCCCAAAAGGGAAATTTTGTTAACTGCAGCAAAACATGCTTGGACCTTGCACTATCTCATGTAAATTTTATTCTAGATAACACACTTCCTGCTAGTTTGGTCAAGCTATTTAATCCCCCATGTTACTTGCATATATAGCACTGATGATGACCCAACATTATTTACAAGCAGAAGAAACTACAGCTCTGAAAAACTGTTATTTTTTTAAAAAAAAATTTACAGTGTCTGATTATGAGCTAACTACTAGTTCAGTGTAAAACCAGTATTTTTAGATAGCAGATATTTCCTGTCTCTTAGGCATACTCTCTGTGCATCTACCACATAATGCCTGAAGGAATGTTAAAACATTTCTGGTATGCACCCAACGCCTTTTCATCTCAAGGAAAGCATTTCTGGCTTACCAAAGAGTTAGAAAATTAGTTTCAGGTGAGATAAGAGAAGAGGCTATTTGTCTCCCAAATGTTCAAATCAGTCAAAATGTTCAATTTTAAAATGAGATAATAAATTGGGATGCTTATTTCCTGTTGTTTTTAAAATTCTGTTACTGTCATTTCTGTACCACTTCTGAGTCTCACTTATCTTCTCTTTCACCTTCTCTGAGAGAAGTTAGGATCTGAAAAGCCTTGTAACTTAGCAGGGCTTTTAATTTGGATCTGCCATAGTCCAGATCAACCATACACCTAAGGGGATCCGATATCTTCCCAACCGGATTTATGATGAAAGCAACTAGTGTTATAAAGTTTTTGCTTTCAAGGTGAAAAGCAGTCTTTGCATCTTCATTAATTTCAAGAAAATAATCAAAAAGGGCTATTATCTGGAAAAGTAACAATGTTACTCGAAACTATGCTGTTCAAAAGAAAAAAATTCAAAGACTGATCGGTATTTTAGCGGGAGCTAAACCACTTATGCTTCTGGTGTTGGAAGAGACTAATCTTCTAGTAGAAGGAAGAGCCCCCTCCACTGATCAGAGGCCATAAGGAATCTAAACTCCACCATGAGTCATAGCATCTTTTCACATACTCTTCACTCACTTAAAGCAGATTTGTGTCCAAGTATCTTCTTTTTCCTGATATATTTGCCCATTCACTTGCACAGAGAGTTCTTGTTCGCTTAACAGCTGAGCCACTGTCTATAGATTTTAAAAAACAAACCTAGAAACAAACAAACAGTGAAAATACCTGTGGCAGAGTAGGCTCATGGTGAAGTTGCACTAAGAAATCAACAGATCATCATCTTAAAAACCCCACAGTCTTGTTCAGAAATCATATTCAGCATCTAAAACATTTCATTCCAAACTGTTGCTTGCCCTGTCTGCAGTGTCTTCCCAACAAAACAGTAAATCCAGGTAACTCAAGAATTAATTGATGAGATCTGGGAATAAATTATTAAATGGCTGCTTTTTACAACAGTATAACTAGAAAGATGAATAAACCTCCACTAGTAGGATAGATTAGCTGTTTGGGGGGCCACTAGGAACAGCCTTTTCAGTAGCTGTAATGTTGCTGCAGAGATTTTTATCAGGAAAGCTTGCCAAGTCAGCTAATTGTTCCTGTTCAGAAATCCAGTCAAACTCGGGAATGGACAGACAAATGCATTTGTCATTTGCCAGCTCTGGTAACTTAATTGTGAACTATACTGCTTTTTCTCACTGTTGTTGTTAGTTTTAAGTGCCTTTAAAATCACCTAAATATAGCTAAGCTGTCTTAAAAAATAAAGTTTATTCCAAAAGCAACAAAACCCAGAAATTTAGAATTTTATTGAAATCAGTATATGAACTATTCACTTGCTTCATTGAAAGAGAAATTGTAATTCAACAAGGTAAATCCTCTCCCTAAGGAGATGTAGCCCAGTGTTACATTACCTGCTTCCTGCTTGCAGAACATGATGGATTCAATCATTGCCATATTCACCTAGGGTGAAGAAAGAACCCTGCCTGAAAGCCTGCCAGTCAGTGCTGACAACAATAGGCTGTCCTAGCATGAGGCAACTTCCTAAATTCCCAATATCCTCTGGGTGATTCCATCCACTACTGAGAAGACAGCTCTTTCTTTTACAAGCTCCAATCCTGTGTATCACTTTCCTATACTAGATGGATGCAGTCAGTATAAGTTCTGCATTGTAGGATACATAGCACCAGGAAAGTATGGCTACCATATTATTTTGCTGAACATTATTACACTGTAGAGAAAGAATCAGGCACACAGAACTGCATATTACAACACTGCATTAATACAGAAGTTGCTATTGAAAATATTTGCAGAAGTACCCAATGGTATCCATCTGCATTATCCACATAACATAACTGGGCACCATAAGGAATCTTACCCAGAAGCACATTATTTCCAAACCATAAATTCTAGCCAAAAGTACAATGTGGATCACCACAAAATAGTCGATAGAATTTTATCTGAAAACATCAGTATTCAAAGTAACCAAAAACTTGAAGATATACTTCTGAAGAACACATTCACCCTTCAAACATATTGAATCAAGAACCCTGGATTATATTATGACAGAAAACAGTGAAGTCACATAATCTGGACTAAAAAAGAAGCAGCAAACTTTTGGCTTTCTAGATGTTTTAACCTTCATTTCTAGAAGTTCCAGTGAGCATGGCCAATGGTTTGGGATTATGGAGAGTGCAGTCCCAATGATACAGAAAGTCACCAGTTCTCAAGTCAGACTCTAAATGATCCATCAAGACACCCAAACTTGAAACTGGAAGACATTTCAGCAAACTCCTGGTGTCCAATAGTACATACTTGTAATATAGTTTCAGAAAGGTAAAGAGACCAACCACATCAAAATCAGGTGAGATAAACATGCTAGTTTCATCACTGAAATAAAATGTATGCAGTTTGTTGTAACATGTTTCATATTTGCCCCTAACAGCCTGTTAGTAGTGTTTGACAGACTCCTGCTTGTCTAGTCTTGGAGAAAGGTATTTGCAGTATGAAAAGCACCTTCACATTCAGAAACGCTGTGGGAAAGTGAGGTGTAAGGTTCGCCAGGACCAGAGGTTTACAGATTACCTCCTTAAGCATAGCGATCTACCATGTTTCTGTGAATCAAAAGGGTTGGAAAAACCCTCTTTTTCTGAGAGCTCTGCTGTTCACAGTGCAGGAGGAACTGCCTGGAACACTTTTCTAAATACTCAGCAAACTTTGGAAGACTATTTTTCCAGAATTTTCTCTCATTTTCTGTCCCTGTTGGTATTCTCCACAGCAGTGCTACCTGAAGTGAAGGTCCTGGACTGATGCCAGTCCCTGAGCAAAATTGGCTGCTGATCCCCAGAAAAGAAACAATTGTTCTTAATGGGCACAAATATGATGACTGTTCCTGGTATACTGGAAAAAACTAACTGCCAGATAGATACATCATCAAATAAGCACTTCTCTATAGCAGGCATCAGAATCCCCCTATAATTCCTAGGAGCCTGAGGCACCATAGCCTATGGTAAGAAATGTCAACTGTTGCAGTCCAACAATATCTGGAGGGCCATATAACTCCCACACCTATTCTACAGTGTTCTGAAAATGTTGATCCTTAAGAAATCCATGCAAAATTTATCTGGAAAGTCTTTTCTTCTCTCCATGCGAATCCTTTGACTGGAGACAGTATGTAAATGTAACTGGCAGTTTAAGTGCCGCTTCTTGATAAATAAAACAAGGTACAGATCTGTTTATTTGTCAAATAAAGGAACAGCTAGCTAATGGGACACATCATTCGCTTGTGAGGTGGCAGCAAGGGTGATGAACACTAAGAACAACAGGTACAAGTTTTGGGACAGCAGAGGGATGATAAAACTTGCAGAAGCTTGAAACAGGAAGGGCAAGCAAGTTAAGGTAAGGAGTTAATTAACTTCAAGGCTGGGAACCCAGTAAGTAAAGGGCAAAATAGTCTGTATAGTACTAGGTTTGCGGGGTTTTTTTAAGTTCTGCCTGAGCACAAAACAGCAGAAGTCTGGGGAAATGGTGCAGTAACTGGACCCAGGAAAAGTTACTTATGTGGTTCAGTGGCCATGCTGGCTTGGGGAAGGTGAGAGTTCCAGTCCAAAAAAGGAACTTTTCTAGGTTCTGGCAGTAATCTACAAATTCCACACATCTAAGAAAAGAGAACTGGAAGACTTTTCCTGGGATCTCCGCAAGTGATGTTTCCAGATCCAAGGAACGAAAGAATATCAAAGAACTGCTTATTTTGAATTTTGCTGGCCTGCAGCATACTTTACTTGAGTGGGGGTTGGGGGGGAGCATCAAGAAGAAGAAAAAATCCCACCCCAGTTTAAAAACATTTGGTCAGCAAACTCTCAGATAAGGAAACAAGCCTATATCAAGTTTTAAAAACGGCACCAATTAAAATGTTTTGAGAGGAAACAAGGAAGGCATGAAGAATATTAAATTCAAAAGTCTAAAGGAAAACTCTTCTCCCTGCCCGAAGGGGTGGAATGCCTCCCTCTCCCCGCTCCCCTCCTTCTATTCTGTTGTTCTTCCCTGCCTTCACCGCTGAAATGCAACCTAAAGAGAGGCAGCCTAAGCAAAATCCAGTCGTGCCCCACAGAAAGAGAGCGAGCGAGCGAGAGAGGCAAAACACGATTGAGACACAAAGCACACAAACATTCCTTTCGTAGGCTGGAGCAGTTCCTAATTATTACTGGGGGGGGAAGAGTGGGTCTCTTCTCGCAACTCAACTAGAAAAAAAGAAGAAGAAAAAAGAGAGGGAATGGGAAAGCTGAAGTAAAGGAGTGGGGGGGAGAGCTCAACTTTTCAACCACAACCTTTCTTGCGCGGACGAAGTCGCCATGCTGAAAAGGTTCGCCCTTCTGTTCCTTTCCTCCAAGTCTCAGATTCTGGAACCGAGACCAAAAGAGGAGGGAAAAAAAAACCCTTCCAAACTTTTATCGCGCCTCTTCCCTCCCCTCCTCCCCGCAAGTTTCTTTTCTTGCAGCCACTAGAGTGCAGTGGGCACAAAGAGGCCCGTGGCGCGGTGTTTTCTTAACTACAATAGCCGGGCTAATTAGATCATCGAAGCAAGCCAGGGATCCAGTAACAAGTATCCAAACAGGGGAAGAGAGAAGCCAGCCAGACCGAGAGAAAGCTAAGAGGAAAACGGAGGAGGAGGAGGAGGAGGAAGAGAAAGTTTGCTGCTGGAACGCTTACCGATCAGACCTCCCACCAGAAAGGCGATGACTTGGAAAATCAGCAAGATCGCTCCGACAATGCAGAGCTTTTTCGTGCTCATGTTCTCGATAATTGCCCCAGCCATTTTTGCAGAGGTTTCGCCTTCGCTGTAACCTTCCGACGAGGGCTGCAAAAGTTGAAGCAGCGACGGATGGGAAGGAGGCGGCGGCGGCGGCGGCGGCGGCGGCGGCAGCCTCAGCACTGATTGCCCAGGCGAGCCCGGATCTGGCTCCCCCTCTGCCGGGAGCTGTGATTGTGGCGCTGCATGTGGCTGGTTTAAAGGAGCAGGAAGGCGAATCACATGATAGCCACCCGCCCTCCTCCTTCTCTCCTCCCTCTCCCTCCCCGAGCAATGGTGTCAGTCGCAGAGCGGTGGGGGCAAGCTGAAATTAACAACTCGACGAGGACGCGGTGGATTGCCACAACTCCGGAAGGGGGTCTTAAGGACGTTCGCCGGGACCTGGTGGAATTTTGCGGACGACACTCCCGAGGACAAAAAGCTGAAACGCCGCCTCGCCCGCTTTCGGATAAAGGAAGGAGAGCATGCGGATGCTTTGAAAAAGTGCCCTGTTCGATTACACGTTCCGGCGGAGAGGGATGCTTTGCTCTCCCCTGTTCTGAATTAGCTGCTTTTCTTTTCGATTTGATGAAGGCTGCGCTGTGTTCGCTGTTAGGCTTGCTCAAAAGCAAAACATTCCGCACTATTCTTTGACCACGCTTACAGTTTTCAAGAGCCTGGAGGGAAAGTGGCAAGTGGAAAAATAATACCCACTCTTGTCTCCAGACAAAATGACCTTAAAGATCATTAATTTGGGCCCTTATGTATTGAGAGTGTAATTTAAATAGAAAATTACAGATTTTTAGATGTTTAAAAGATATGCCGTGGTGTCAGTCCAAACTTTTTACAAACTAACCCCAAATTACCAGACCTACAAGCTCCTGAATATTATCTGAAACTACGCTACAGTATACTGTTTCAGCCTCAGAGGAGGGCAAAGGCAAACCCTCCTGAACAAATCTTGCCAAGAAAGCCCTGTGATAAAGTTGCCTAAGGTTGCCCTAAGTTGGGAACAACTTGAAGGCACACAACAATAGTAATATAAAATACACGCTTTATATTATCACAGTCACAACTGTGTCAAAACTTGACCAAAGCTGCCCGCTAAGCTTCAGGACTGCTATCAATTTATTTATATTGCATCTTTCTGTCCAAAAATGGTCTGATTACACTTGATCAGACTTACTTAAAACAGATATCGACCTTTGCCACACCATTCACAAACAAAAGCCAGATGTAAAACACTGACAGGAACAGAAAAGAATCTCAAAGAACGGGGTCCCTCTGGACACGTACTTGGCCCAGGGATTTGTGGTCAGTACAGCCACCACCCATGGAATTCATAAGGTGACAGATTATTGAAGGCACACACACACACACACATACTAAAACCAAGTTCACAAGTCCGTTACACTAACATTAATTCACTATTCTTCCCACCATGTCTAAGAATGCTTCAAAATGAGGGTAGGCTTTTGAAACAGTAGTCAGAAACTTTGTACATCCACTGCAAATTGTAGGGTCAGTTAATATATCCTGAGCTATCTTCTACTTTCCGTAGCCATTGAGGCAAAGCTAAGACCAACAATGCAAAACTGGACAAGCACACAATGAAAAGCATATTTTGCTACACTACATATACATCTAATACATCTATGTAATATAGTAATATGTTAGATACAATTTTACGCAGAGAAGACTGATTAAGCACAGTAAATGTGCATAGAAGTGTGTCACTCATGTTTATCATTTTAGGAAGAAAACAATACTCCTAGAAGAACTAATTAATGGAAAAGCATTCAAGAATAATGTTACATCTCTTGCAGATATTTCAGCCTAGGATAGGCCAATATAAAAAAAGGATGTTCTTTGTCCTGCTGTGAAGTTTCCATTTGGATAGCAATGGAGGAAAGTAGTCACTTCAGGAGGAAGGATGTCTGAGGCACATCCCTCTATCCATCCATGACTACATAAAAGGTGGATTAAATCAGCAAGAATCCTTCCAGTCCCACCTCTTCATTTGTCTCTCTGTATTGAACGCCCAAAGGTAGTACTAACACTTAGTGATTAAAACTGAACTCTTTAGAGGGTTCTGTCCTTTAGTGGATTTTGTCAACACTGCACTTTGGAAACTAGGCTATACCTTATCTGCATTTAGGAAATGCTAATTAGGACCAATAAAAGTGCAGTAAATTACTCCTGAATATTCCATAAGCCCAACTGATACCCCTTCTCTCTGTCATGGACTGGGGGGGAAACAGAAGAACCCAAAACATGGGCTGGATTTTGTGGCCACAGGGTCCATAGTTAGACTAAGTTCCAAGGCAGAGAATGAAAACTGAATCACTGGTACATGTTCAGTATGTAGTCTGTATCCTGAGGTTCATTGTAAGTGCTTATCTCATAATCACAATGTCTGGTCTAATGTTTGGACTGATTGTTTTCTAGACCTCTGGAGTACTCAAAATCTTGCACCTTTCTGGAGCATTTTCAATGGTTTGATAAAGGCATGGCCCAGCTATGTTTCTTAATTGATGGCAATTATGATGGACCAGCATAATTTTTTTTAAAAAATAGGCTCTTTTTATTTACTTATAGTTCATTCGAAGATTCCAGGCTGCCTGAGTGTTCTTTAGTGTTTGCCAAGAAAAATACTGTATTGACTACATTCTTGGTGCTGCAAACATCATTAAAATCCCTACATGAAGTTGCCAACTGGCCAGAAACACATAGCAGAGGTCTCCTTTTGTATCTTTAACAACAGCTTAAGCTGCAGAAATAAGCAGACACTTTTCACGGCGGGGAGATATTATCACTGCTAATGCTTACATTGTTAAAGGCGCAGGCGCTGATAACTTGTCAGCTCTCATAGACAGGAAAACTTCCAGATGCCCTTCTCTTTTTAGAATTCACTCACAGTTATTCAAAGCACTGTCCACCGCTTCACATTGTTTGCTAGAGAGACAGGGAGCTGCTTAGTGGTAATATTCTAAGCCAAATATGGGTTGGGCAGGAAATTCTTTAAATGTGAGCTGATAATTGCAAAGGACTCACACTCATGCCCCAAGGACATGAACAGGGATGAGAGGTCTGTTAAGTATGATCAGGTTAAAATACATGTACTGTACTCAAAAAATCTGAAATTCAAATCTAATTTCCTCTTCTTAAAAACTTTGAAGCATATTCTGAGGTCATATCCCTCTTGCATCCAGTGATAGTACTGAAATTTAATAACATGAGGAACTGTAAGAGAGGTGTTACCCTCTTCCTGTATTCCCTGCCTGAACGTCAACCCAAACAGGATGCTTAAGGTGACTTGCCATCAAGGGTCATCCAAAAAAACTAGATTCTGCTCATTTAAAAGATCATATATTAGATCAAAATCAGATGAATTTATGCCAGTTACACCTTTCTCATGGTTAGATAATGTGGATAATAACCAGCATAGATGACTAGCATCATTGTGTCCTCTATCTGTAAAATTTCCAGAGAACATCTGCTGGAAATCTGGATTATACTGATCTTTGACCTAACCCAGCAAAGCAGTTCTCTTTCTATTATTATAGAAATATATTACATATACCTATGAATGCAGTTTGTCTCATATGAGAAAGGCAGGATATAAATGCAATCAATCAATCATTAATTTTCACTGTAGCTTTTGAAAATACTGGAATTTCCTTCTGGAATGTTCCTTGAAATGCTTGAAACTGCAGTTCTATCAGCAAATATATTTCTGATTATTTTATTAAGTATATCTTTCTAGCTGTATGAGTTTCTGCAATCGCACCTGGACTATATGTCAACTATTGCGAGTCTCTGCATTATCAATAAAACCAAAACTAAAGATAAAGATCACACTCTCACTGGTTCTTATTCCTCCATATCTGACAAATTTTAAAAATCTAAGAGGACTGTAGTTGCCAGGTCATTACTCTTCAGCTGTGAAAAAGGAATAGGGAACGTTTTTCAGTCTGGGACAAAATTGTAGTTTGAAAGGGACAGGGCTGAGCAGTAGACTAAGTAGGACCAGATTTAACTGTTACCTATTTGGACATGTTCCAATTAAACATATAAAGCACAGCTCAATTCTATGCATATCCACTCAGAAGCTCATTGTACCCTGCAGTGAGAACATGGTAAATTAGGCTCTCTTGGTGATTTTTGGGTAATCAACTAGAGCTTCTGATTCATTCCGTTGGCTGGTTGAAGAACAATAGAAACAAAATTCCTCTTTTATACCTATTATTGAATTCTAAGAAATAAATAAACAAAGCTGAAGGTAACCAAGAATACATTTGTATGGAAGGGCTGTGAGCATCAAACCATAGTGATGCTGTCTCCTGTGGATGGATCTCAGGGTTCCAAGGGAAAAAACATAGATCCCCAAGATCTACCCACCAGCTGTAGATAATTGTGAAACTCACTGTACATCCTGGAACTGACCCCTTAAGAATATGCTTTTTATGCACAAAAAGAGTAGGGACTGGCTTCATTAAGCCCAATAATCTTATTTTGAATCATGTATTAATTTAAAATTTTAATTTTTATAACTTAACCCCCTTAGAGACTGTATTGTATATTAATAGTGAAGTAGACAGTAAAGCAGAAAACAGACCTTATCACTTAATCCCTCTATTAAACAGACTGAGTGAAGTATGTGAGGCAAAAATTGCCATTTTCATCTTTTAAATTCTCTCACTCATTTCCTGGCATAGTAAAAAAAAAAAAAAAGGACTAAAATGAGTTTTCAGACTCTTCCACCTTTTCAAGATTGATACCTTTCATAATAATATAGCCTTAAGAGAACTCACATCAGCAAGTGTTACAGGATTTCACAGTGTGGGGATGCATTTGTTTGGGGAGGTTTGAAATGCATTTCTCTGCTGACAGAAATAAATGCCCTGTGAGGAAAGAGGTGGTCTAGAAGGATAATGATGTGAACACCCCCTGCTGCTAAGAATATGAACAATCCATTCCAAGGCTTTGTGCATTTTGCTCTATCTGAGCTGCCAATGTGAATTTTGCTCTTTACCTCTTCTGGCGGATTCTTCCGGCACACTAACGTTATCTCACTCTCGCCTCAATTAAGCCACAGACAGTTATCTCTCACCCAAGCTCCAAATACAGAGACATGCTGGATTATTTGTATCACTGCTTTGACTGAGCCAGACCAAATGGAAATGCAGTGAAGACTGAGCTGACAGTAGTCAATGCTAAAGGAGAAAATACTACCGGTCATACATGATGTATACTACACCAGTTCTGAAATCTCAGCACTGGCTGTCAATGGGCTCCTGGGCCCCATTCAAGGTCTCAGTACAAGCATTACTAAGGGTCATAAATGGGTTATGGTCCAAGTACTTGCACAATCACCTTCCCTAGTACTGACCAACCCAAGGTTAAGGTTGACTAGGGAGGTTTTGCTTTTGGTGCCCTTGATAATCATGATCTGTGAATCTAGTACAAGTGACAGGCACCTTTTTAAGAGCAGAACGTCAGCTATGGAACTCTGTCTTAACAGAGATCTGGTTGTCCCTCTAATGCTGCTATTTAGGAGACAAATGAAGAATCATTTATTTGTGCAAGCCTTTTGGACTGGGGTATATTATTACTGAGGCTGTTCTTAATTTATATCCCACTCATTTCTCCATATTAACACCAAAGGCAGCTTACAAAAGTTAAAACAAATGCAATCAAATGATATTTTAAGTGCTTTACTGCTTATATATTTTTGCTGATCTATGCAAAACTGTACTACTTCACTATATATTTGTAATTCTACAATTCTATTAATGTTATCTCTGTGCCATCTCTATGTTAGCTAGTCTGAGCTGTATGTCATGAAGAATGGGATATTACAAACATGTATAATCTGCTTCCTCTTCCAAAGTAATGGATATTGTTCTGGATCATAACAGGCCACTGGATTTTAGTACACTTGGATAGACTACATGTTTATGGGTACAAATGCAAAATCATTGGGTTGCTCCTTTCCTCCATTCCTGTGTTCCCAAATAAGCAGACAATTAATATTTTTAACTGTCTCCTGAAACTCAGCCTCTTATCGTCAAGCCTCCAGTATTTTTTCTGGGAAAATCAGTGCCTTTTAAATGGCCAAACTCCCTTACAAAATTTCATTAAGTTTAAATAAGACTTATTGTCCATAAGCGGACTGGCACATTAGTAGACACAAAACTTTGAGACGCACTGTTTTTCTGGTTTTCAATCCTGCTCTTTTGTGTGGAGAATGTCCTAATTCTTGCTAGTCCAAATGGCACAGTGATAGTGCAGGATTAGCACACTGTTTACAGGTGGCAGTGTCTAAACTCATGGGATTTTATTCCCTTCTTTCCCCATACTCCCACCAAAAGATGGTTTAATACACTTCCAGTTCTACCTGCCATCATCATTGCAGGAAATCACATCTCCCATTAGTGATAGATCTTGCACAAAAATTGTAGCCAGAATACCCAATGGTATGTAATACTGGGAGTTGCAATCAAATGTATATGGGCTGCTCAACTCCCACTGTTGGCCCAGATAAAAGTTGCAATATATCTGAAGAAGGAGCATCTACTGCCTTCAAAAACTGAAGGTGCTACAGCTCTACCAGATCCTACCAAGCTTCTCCAAGCCAGACCATTTCTTGTTTCCACCCACAGCTCCTCATGCATCTCACCAACTGGACCCATGGAAGTTCTCTTATCAGCCATGACCGTGACTGCTAAGTGGGGTTTCCATAATCCGAAAGTGCATCCTGTTCTACTCTGTATTGAGTGGATGGGTGTTGCTGTCATGCACCACCACTGTTTAAAACATTATGGACAAAGGGAAGTGACTTGCCCAAGATAAACAAAGTTACAAAGGACAAGTGGATCATCTACACTTCTCTTTCTGAGCAGTCAAAACATGGTTCCCAGAACCTGCTGCTGCTAACTTAGGCAACACAAGGAAAAGAATTATTTTAATAAGGCAACTGTATTACTCCAAAAGGTAGAGTACCTTGAGGTCCACCAGCAGTGCCAGCATCTCCTTAGGAAGATGGGTAATTATAGCCCAAGAGAGGCCTGGGGGGAGGTAATGATGGGACCTTTTCACCTGTGTATACCATTACTAACTGTGGGACACCAGTTGAGAGTCAAAAGAATGTCTTTATTGTGGGGAATTCACACACACACATAAGCAACCAAGCAGTCTCATGAACCACATAAGGCTACCAGAGAGAAAAGAGAGAAAGGTTAGATAGCAAGGAGATTTTGGGATGAAGAGGGCAATAATTACCATTGCTGAAGCAGAAGAGAATCAAGGCAAGATGTCTCAGACTGAGGGCAGTACAATGAACAGGAATCTGTGTGTCCAAAATGCTAGTAAACAGTCAGGCCTGGTACTAGGGTTCAAATACCCTTTTTCTGCCTTGAAGGGGAACATGTTAATTGGTCTCTGGCAGAGCCAGCAAACAGGATTTGAAAGATTCTCATTGTCTTTGCCACAAGTGACAAAGCATTGAGGGAAATCATGATAGCCTCTTATTGACTGGAAAGCTAAGGTAATAAAAGGACAGTTTCCATGGGAAAAGGAAACAGGATATTGGGTGTTTGGATGCTCCTTCGAGCAGCTTTGTTTGCTATTGTTTCCTAGGTTTGGGTATTTTAGAGGACCATCTAAACCCACCAGGTCAGGCTCTTAAACTGATCCTCCTGAACTCATGACCAGGCCATGCTGAGGTTCTTTGTCTTAGCTTCAAAGCTTCTAGTCAGAATCCTTTTCTTTCCACATAAATGTAAGATTTATATTTATTGAGATGATATCTCTTACCAATCAAAGAATATTTCTCACCAATTGTACTGTACTACAGAGTGGGGGTGTACAGCATGGTAACAACTACACTCCTTGAAGCCTTTTCATTGCCATTGAAAAGAAGGCATGCAATTCTATGCACCCTGGTTTAGAACAAAAGAACAATTTTGCAAAATGTGAAAAATCCATTTCTAGTAGGTATTATGCTGCCAAATTTGGATGGTACACAGTGCTGTGCAGAGTGGGTAGCCTGTGGCTGAAGTTGTCTACCCCTACTATAACCTAATTATTTGTTGCAATGTCATTGTACGTTACACTTCCTAGCTGTTTCCCTTCATTGTTACCTAGACTTCCCATCTTTGCAGAAACAAAAGAAATAAAATATGCAAGAGCCTCACAGTTCTGTTAACTACATTCCCACTATTTTGGTTATCTCTGAAAACCCATGCCAAAATTTTTTAATAGTTATGGATTATTTTGTTCTTTAAATCCCAAGTTTTGTTCCTCTACACACAAGTGTCTGGCCTATCCAGCTGATACATCCAATAGTCAACATCTCCAAACACTCCAGAAGGTTCTGACAGAGTTCCTCAAAGAGTCCTGCACAAACTGGAATAAGAGGAGAGGTTAAAGAAGCAGAAGATAGGGGAAAATGACAATTCTTGCAAAAGAATGATGTGGAGGCTACAGCATTCCATTGTAAACTATGGAATTCCTCAAAGATCAAGACCCGTTTCTATTATAAAATTTGTGCATAATGGATCTGAAATTACTGGTAAGCAATGTGATAGCCAGGTATTGACGGCTTTACAAACTGACAGAGAATCTAGCTATCAGTGGCTACTGCCATTATGAGTCTAGGTTACTTCCTCAGATGCTGCATACCTTTAAAAGGCCTGTTGATTGGATTGCAAAATCTTGCCTCAGTTCAAAACAGAGGGTGCTCTAAAACATAAGGCTTGCTTCTCACAAAACATAATATAAAGACATAATTGGAGCATGTAGATAATTGGAATTAATTTCTAGGTTCTCTCAAAATTGACCATAGGCGTTTGCTGAAAAGCATTTTATAATGTCTGAAATGAAGTTTGAATGCTGGCTCCTTGCTCAGTTGACAGCCCTTAGTTCCCTTTCACCAGACCCCTTGAAACATCCTCGACTGGGATATTTAAACTGAATAGAAGATCAAGTTACACATCTGTAATCAGCAGATGAAGTGTGTAACAAATTTAATTCTGTCTAATCAGAAGAGTGAAGCCAGAAACTCTTGTTTTGATAGTTAGGAGAGGCTTGATTACATACAAAAGGAAATGGCCATTTAATAATAGCTATGAGTATCTTCAGTCCAAACAGCCTTAGAGAGCACAGCCAACCATTATCTTAAAGTCTTGGAGAACTCAAGTCCAGCAAATATAATAGTACCACAATAACTCTCAACTCACAAATCCCCCAAATCCTCTTTGTCTCCAAACATAACACACACACACCCAAGCATTTGCTGATGATGTGGAAACTATGACATTTCAAGAAAGAACGAAAGAAACAAGCAAGCAAGGTGTCTTCAGTGGGCAATGAACAACCAAATAGATGTCATCATCCTTGGATGGACAAGTCTGGTCAAGTTCTGCTTTGTGCAAGAAATATCTATATGATATGCATACCAGCTGGGAGATTAGTTTTCCATTTTTCATTTCACAAAGCCCGCAACAGATGAATGTCAACATGGCCAAAATCAAGTAAAAAGGAATGATTTTGCCATTGGGAGGAGTTCAAGAAAGCTTTGTGATTCATGCACAGCCCTGAGTCATACCTCCCCCACTTCTTCCTTGGTAGCATTTGCTAAATTGCTAAAACTTGTTAAATTGCTGTTACTCTGGAAATATTTTTTACATTGGCTAACTTATACTTTAATATATTCTTAGTCTTTTTGTATTTTGGAATGTAATATAGTATTACGCTATCATTTTCTATACTTATATTTTGATCTTTACCTTGTGAGGACAGGGACCAGAAGTATTGAAATAAATAACTGCCAGCATTATTAACTATTTTGAGTTGGGCCCAACAAATTCACATTCAGTTCTCAGAAAAATAACAATCCCAACCCAATAAAAAGTTTCAGGCTATTCTTTCAAAATAACATTCATAGTAATCTACTTGCCCGTTCCATTCATCTTTATATTATTTGTTTCTTCTACTCTGCCAACCTGGGGTGGAAAGGAACAGAGAATCAGCTCTCTCAGTTTTTGAATATTTGAGCATGGACATGTACTTTTGATCTAACTAAGAGTATGGACCCACACAGCAACTGGCACTGTGGGGAAGGGTAGTAATTTGGTGCCCACATTGGAAGAGACCAGGATCCCTTGTGCTTGGTGCCAGGGGCTGGAATGCATCACGTGATGGGGGGACCAGCTGGAGGATGCTTAAGGCCTACTTGTCCCTTCATGTGTCCTTTTTTGGATCTCTGCAGTGCAAAAGCCAAGAAGATTTCTACTCTGCTGATTTCATGGTTTGAATGAAGAGCTTGCAGGGTGGATTGGGGCTGCTAGTTAGCCACATTGCTCTGGGAAATCTGTTTCTCTCCTTTGGAATACCATTGATTACTGTTACCTTGCTTATTGTTACCTCATTGTTATCTTATTGATTTGCATGGGATTGTCTGCTTGTTTTATGTTGTTTGTGCATGGCTGCATTGGGGCGTGGGCTTCAATATTTGCCCTTGTGGGTAGTCTTTGCCCCCGTTTTCCTTTCATTGATTGTGAAGGCCCAGTTGTTACCCTGTGACTTGGGGGTCCCGGGAGGGGCTCCCAAATAACCAAACAACAACAAGCAAAGATGGGGAAATTAGCTGGAGCACTCTCTTGGCTAACGAGAGGCAGGGTAACTTAGTGGGGATCTTTTACCCTGTGTATACAGCGTCGGGTCAGTGAGCAGGCAAAATGGTTCAAAATAGCAATAATATTTATTAAGCAATTATTAAGGAAAGCACAAACACACTTGCTAACTAGAAAAAGGAAATAGAGCTTTAGGGAATGGGTGATACGTCACCAGTCTCACAGTCCTGAAGGATCCAATGGAGGGCAGGAGAGCTCGGTGCGGCAGCCAAGGGGAGCTCGCAGAACGAAGAGGGGAGAGCAGTCCAAACACAAGTCTGAAGGGCTCTCGGAACTGGGGATTTTTATAGGGGAAGGAATGACCGTGGGCTAGTCTGGTCTTGGGTGAAAACAATGAGTTTTGGGCTGGAGACAATGTCTCCGAAAGGTCAGAATTTACATGATTGAGTTATAGACCGAATTGACAATAGTGTGGCCAGTATGTAGATGCTGCTAGCTCGGCAGTTAAGCACTCAACTCACCAGGGTGCCCTCTCGGGGCACAGATCTCTTTGTTTTAGTACGCATCTGTAATGAAGGTGTTTGTTTCAGGAGGTCCCCTAAAGCAGATCTGGCAGTATCTGGCTTGCCTTGGTGTAACAAATATAGCCATGTCTAGCTTCGCGCTTGTTCGGTGGCCTCGCAAACACTTGGCTGGTGGCAGAGCAGGGCCGAATTATGATATCAAAATGATATCTAAAGGGTACCAAAGGCCAGGCCAGTTCACAGTGATAACACAGAGCTTGTGGCCTTGTTGGGCTTTAGGGAGGTGGGCTGGTGTACTTTTTCTGGGGGCTCTTCACAGCTGAGAGAGATTGCCATGATTTTATGAGTTCTGCTGGTGTAGCTGTGGCCTGGTCACAACTTGCACCATTTTTTATGTCCCTGCAAACAGCATCAATGTAAGTGGCAGTTTTGAGAGATGGGTGCACAAAGTCTGGCAAGTGTACTGACAAAGGCAACCAAATGGTTTGAGAGTGTTCTCAACTTCACTGGGCTCCCTTTTTCTTATTATTTAGTTTGGTTTTGTCATTGTGTCCTCTCACTAGGCCTGATTGGGCTTTCTTCTGATGTGAGTTTTGAATTTCACACGCACTGTTTTCTGATGCTTCTCAGGGTGAGTTACATTCGTCCTTATGTGGTCTGCCTGCTGCTCTGACTACATGTGAGGGATTTCTGGCTGGACAGACCCTTCCCACACAGGGTTAGCCTTCACTTATTGGTGCTTGTCTGTCACATGTTAGAGGATGGAGCTGTGGGCCTGCCATTGCAGAGGTGTCACCTGCCAGGGGATCTGGGCCAGTACGCTCATCATGTGGGTTGAGGGCGGGGGAAACAGACCAGGATTAGGCCTCATTTTGGTGGTTATTGGGCCTCATAGACCATTGTTGATTCTTAAGAGAGATTTCCCTGTTTTACCAAGCAATTCTTTCTTGTGTTATAATGGCAACAGGGTGGCAGCATAATAGGCTTTGCTGCACCTTTGGAGAGCCTTTGTGGTTGGTATTGACCACGGTAGTATTGGGTAGTCAGGTGGGCCTTGATTGAGGGTGTTCGGCCCACAATCAGTTTTGTGTTTATCTCTGGGGTTCTGTCAGGCACTGTGATTTTGATAGGCCATGGTGGCCTGGTTTAGTGGTTGGGAGGCCTTCTTGGAGGGAGGCAATAGGCCTTGGTAGTATTTGTCTACCAGCAGGAGATCAAGCCCCATTTGGGCTATTGTTTGGTATCTGTGGGGAGCGTGCATTTTTCTCTGGCTTCAGTTGCTTGCCCAGTGTCTTATCAATCTTCATTCAGCTTTCTTTGGAACGTGAGGTACTACCGCTGGTTAGGTCTGGTGGGCCCTTATTAATTGGCCTTTAGGGATTTTGGTGGTGTTTAGCCAGCAGTTCCTTAGGGCCTTCCCCGCTACACTGTCAGTAGGTGGCAAGTGTGATTTTCTGATTGTTGGACTAGGAAGTGCTATAGCTTTTAAGAAAGAGAAAGAAGCAACCAAGGATAAGGCCTTTGATAGAAAACTCTCTGCTAAGCAGCCGCCTCCAATATCCCCTGGATCTTCACATGATGAAGGAGAGAGGGTGGCTATTCTGGCAAAACTGAAAGAGGCGTAGGTCACAGCCCAAGTGGGTAGTGAGGTCTACGGTAGGAACACTTTTAATTGGATGGTTCTGTCTTATTAAGATGTGTTGGATAAGAAGTTCCAGGCTGGTGATGTTGGTGTAGTGGTGTAAGAAAAAGGTGCAGCATCATTAGAAGGAGCAGATGTGGGGTACAAGAGTCAGAGCAGGTGTCTCTAGGTGAGCCTAATGACAGGAACACATGTTCTAATGACATAAAGGCTAGTGGTACATTAAGTATGTGAAGTTGGCCTTGGGGGATATGGAGTAGGCTGGTAGGGCATTCTGGTGTTGTTAGTGAGGGCATGGATAATGTATGCTAGGTCTACTGTTGCGGAACATTATTCTCTGGGCCCTATGCATGACCCCCTGTCTATTACTGCCCCCCAATGGAATATCCTGACCCCTCAGTGCAGCAGTAGATGGCTGGAGTGGAAGGAACTGTACAACAGTCTTTCACTGGCATGTATAGTGGAGTTGCTTATGGGTCTGTCCCTTTTAGAGACCCCATCATGGTGTTAGGTGATCATTTATCTCAGGCCATGATCAAGAAGATTTCGCAAGGAGAGAATATTGATGTCTTTGCTCTGCTCTTTAGGGAGGCAGAGAAACAAGAATGGGAGAATCTAGATGAGAAGGAAAGAGATAAGGTTAGGAGTAGAGGGTGGAGAGGACTTGGTGTAACTGGCTTTTAAAATTTTTTATTTATGATAGTATCATCACCTAGATGCAGCCCTGGAGAGCATACGTGCTCATCCATTGCATGCGTATAACTCACAGGGCTTATGTTGATTTTGCAGGGCCTGTCTGGTTGTTATATGACAATGCCTTCTGGATGTGGCAACAAATCCCACAATGAGGTGGGATAAGGTGCACTCACGTTTGTGGATCAACCTTATAGCCCCAGTACGGCCAATTCAGGGTGAAAGGACCCATAGTGAACATATGGTGCAAAGAGACAGGGTTGGACAAACTTGAAGAGTCAGATGGGGACTACCACACAAAATAAGTTGTGGTAGGAGACTGGAGTACAGAGTTCTTGCAACTTGTATCCATGTAAATTCCAGCACAAGTGCTCAGTCTGCAGCAGAATGCATTCCTTTTTGAACTGCCTGAAGGGAAAGGATGCAGGGGGTTCCAGGCAGCAGCAGGCAGGTAAGCAGGGATCCAGAGGTCCCAGTGCACCTTCAAAGGGGTCTAGTCCAGTTAAGTTGGCCAAGCTCAAGTTGTTACACTTCTATCCAGACAGGAAAGCAGCACATTCTCTGAAGAATGGCTTTAAGGAAGGTTTCTAAATTTCATTTCAAAATATTTGGAAACCATATTTTGCAAAGAACCTGAGTTCTGTAGTTGGTCTGGAAAGGGAAGTTAGGGATAAGATTGGGACTGAAGTTACTGAAGGTAGGTTAGTTGGCCACTTTTCATCACCTCTTGTGAGTAATTTGAGGGTTCCTAAGAAGGCATCTGATAAATATCAGCTTATTCACCATTTGTCTTACCTGAAAAGCAAGTTGGTTAGCAACGCCATTCCTGTGGAGCTGTGCATGGTGCATTACATGTGCTTTGATGCAGCCACACGTGAGGTGTGCAGGAATAGAGTCCTGCAGAATTAGCAAAATGTGACACCCAAATTGGCATTTTGACTTCTTCCAGTGCATCCTGAGGATCTGGAATTATTTCACTTTTCATTTGATGGTGTACATTATATGGACTGAGTTCTGCCTATGGGGTACTTGATGTCCTGTTCAGCCTTCAAGAAGTTTAGCACTTTTCTGGAGCGGGTGCTTAGGCTTAGGTCGGGTTTGAAAGGGGTAGTTCATTATCTTGATGATTTTTTGTTCAGTGGGTTCAATTTTAATGAGCAAATTTTATTCCCTGACTGAAGGGAAGGTCTTAGTACTTCTTTTGTTTTCTTGAGTATGAAACTGATACTATACAGCAGCATTGTAGACTTCTGCGGGAGAAGTTGGAGGATCTAGGGAGAAGAGTGTCTCATTTTCTTAACCTTAGGAAGGCCATCTTTTGTGAGTCTCAAGAACTTGTAGTTTGGTAGCTCCTGGTAGGGCCTTTTTGACGTGTCTCTGTAGCTGTTAGGGACTGTGTAAGCCTCACCATAGGATTTTGTTGACAAGTGGTATTGTAGGGGATTTGAAAGTTTGGTAACAGTTTCTGTCATCCTTCAGTGGAATTTCCTTGTGGAGGGATGCGCTGCGTATTTGGGATGCACAGAAGGCATCCTCAGATGCAACAGGTTCTACAGGTTTTGGTATTTATTTTAAAGGTCATTTTGATGTGCTCAGGCTTGGTCTGAGGAGTGGACCGGGACTGGCCTGTTGACAGACCTGAGATTCCCCCCCCCCCGCAATAGTTGTGGTAGTTCAGATTTGGGTGAAGGACCTGGCTAATTACTCTGTCCATTTCTAGTGTGAAATATGGCTGTGGTCCACACTATCAATTCTATGTCTTCAAGGTCACCTAGGATTATACGCCTGGTTAGTGTTTTTGTTCTGCAATGTTTCCATGATAATATCTTGTGTACAGGATTCCACATGGCTGGTGTGGATTATGGACACTCTTTCCCAATAACACATGGAGTGCTTCAGGAAGCTCACCCTGGACACAAACTCCTGTCCTGTCCTGATACCCAATACCTGTAGAGCCTTGGTGGGGTGACATTCTCAGAGCCACTGGTTTCTCCCTAGCCCCTTGTACTAAGAGCAGCTATCAGAAGGCAGAGAAGGAGTTCAAGAATTTTAGGACGGGTAAATGGCTACGTGTGGCTCAGGCTATTCCTGTACACCACATACTACAATATTTTGTTTTCTTAAGAGGTAACTCCACAGTCCATTAGAAATAAGGAATTGTTGGCTTTGGCATTTGCTGGTAAGGTGCACAGGTATGAGGATACCATTTGTGACTTTAGGGTGCAAAGGCTCTTGGGCAGTGGACTAGGGAAAGGGGCCAGGTGGCTGACCAGCATGAGCCTCTATTGCCAGAAGTTCTGAAAGGACTGAAGAGTGTCTGGTTGGTAATTTGTAGTTCAGATTATGAGGCTGTTCTTTTCCATGTGGTGGCACTGACCACCTTCTTCAGAGCCTTGCAAGTTAGTCAAATGTGACACTTCAAGTACATCTCTGGCCTTGGGGGCTTAGTCTTGTCAGATGACCAGGAGGTTTTGAGAAGAACAGGTTGCTTACCTATAACTATAACTATAACTATAACTATAACTAACTATAACTATAACTATAACTATAACTATAACCTATTACCTATAACTGAGTGGTCATCTGTGCCCTCACACAATGGGAATCTTCGTGCATGCGCAGTAGCTTTTCAGAAAGTTCCAGAGCTGAGCAGCTTGGCGGGAAGCCCTCCCCCATCCAGTACTGAGCATGCTCAGTCCCATCAAGCTAACAGTCTCTCCTCAATTTTGAAATCCGCCGAGGCAAGGACCTGAAAGAGGGGAGGCTGGGTGTGTGTGTGTGTGTGAAGTCACAGATGACCACTTGAAGAACCACAGTTACAGGTAAGCAACCTGTTCTTCTTCTTCGTGGTCTCTATGCCTCACACAATGGGAGATTCAGTAGCTTACCACTGGACGGTGGGTCAGGTCCTACAGGATCGAAAACAGCACTGCACAACCAAAGTGAGCATCATGCCAGGCCCGGCAGTCAAGGCAGCAGTGGCAGACGAAGGTTGAGGGCCACAACCAGGTAGCCACACGACAAAGCTCTTGCAGATCAACCCCACGGAGAAGAGCTGCTGACGAAGCCATGGCCCTCGTGGAGTGGGCACGGAGTGGAGGGGTTGGCAGGGGTTGTCCCGCAAGTTCACAGGCTAGGTGAATTGTCTGGACAACCCACTTAGAGAACCGCTGAGTGGACACCTTGTGACCTTTCTGGTGACCACCATAACAGATGAAAAGGTGTGGAGTGTGTCAGAAGGTTGATGTCAGGAGCCCTGGCATGGCTGAGCATGCCGGCGTCCCCGAGGCCACTGCAGAGGCCGCCGCCACCGAGGGAGACCCAGACGCTGCGGAGGCCACCACCACCGAGGAAGGCCCGGACGCCGCCGCGGCTGCCTCCGCCGAGGGGGAAGGCCCGGACGCCGCGGATGCCATGGACGCCACCAAGGGTGAGGGCCCGGACACCACAGAGGCCGCCGCTGCCAAGGGGGAGGGCCTGGACGCCGCGGAGGCTGCCGCCGACGCTAACGGTTCCGCTGGAGGCGCAGGGGGCAATCTGGGGCTCCTTCCAGCGGGCGAGGTGGGCGTGGGCTCACCAGGGGAGGTGGGTCCCGGTCCCGGCCCCGGGGCTCCGCCCGCCCACGGCTCCGACCCTGAGGAGTCTGTCACCCCTCCTCCCACGTTCTGGCAGTGGCGGCAAAGCAAGGAGGCAACCCGCCGGTCCTGCCGGTTGATGGAGAGATGGCTGCGTGCTGAGAGATCCCAGCTGTGAGCACAGCTGTGGGCTTCCAGCTGCGAGCCTGCACCGGATTGGTCGCTGCCGGCCCAGGCAACTATTTAGGGCGGGCACGGGGTGGGGTGAGGCATGGAGCAACAACCGTCGGCCTTCCTTGTCCTCCCCCACCCGCGTCTGGTTCCAGTCCCTCCCGCCGGTGCCCACGTCCAGCCACCTTGCCAGCCAAGGACCCTGTCCGCATTTTGAGTGAAGTAACCCTTCTTTGCTTTCTGTTGTAGCCTGCCGGCTGTTTAGGCATGACCTGAATTTGAGACTGTTTGTGTTAAGTTCAGACCCGTCCGAAGGGGTGTTGTAATTTTCTGTTTGCTGGCTGTGAATAAACGCTGGCACTCTCCCAGCTGCTTGACCTGCGTCTGCTTGATCCCCGCTTGTCGCTGACAGTCAAGGTCCATTGTAGGTAGAAGGCTAGAACCCAACGCAGGTCGTGCGAATGGAGTGAGCGCTCGAGAGGTGAAGCCAGATCAGGGTAGAAGGTAAGTAAGACATCTTGATTCAGACGGAAATCAGAGATGATCTTGGGGAGGAAGGACAGATCTGGATGCAAAACCACTTTGTCTCGATGGAACACCAGGAAGGGTTCATTGGACTGTAGCGCGGTCAATTCTCCTGCCTGCCTGGCCGAAGTGACAGCAACCAGAAAGGTGGTCTTTATGGTAAGGAGACAGTCATCAGACATGGCCATCTGTTCAAAAGGATGCTGCATAAGCTGAGAGAGAACAAGTTACAACGACTAAAGCGGGAGTGGCAGGGAGACAGGAGGGTAGAGGTGTTGAAGCCCTTTAAGGAATTGCTTGACAGTAGTGTACCGAAAGAGGGCTGTGGAAGGAGTACCACATGGCTGGTGGGCTATGATGGCCGAGAGGTAGACCTTCAGAGAGGAGAAGGCAAGGCTCTGTTCCCTCAGCTGCAACAGGAAATGCAGCACTGTTGACAACGAAGCTTCAGGTATCCGCAAAAGCCACGGATTTCCGCCACTTGTACTTGTACGATTTACAAGTGGACTCCTTCCTGGAGGACAGCTTGGATGGCAGGAGAGTCTAGAAGGTTATCCTCCAAGCATGGAGATGCAGGAGAGGAAAGTCTGGATGAAGCATGCGACCATCCGAATCGGAGAGGAGGTCTGGTATGCAATGTAGTTGCATCTTGTGGCCCCGAGCAGTGGTGAGGAGGGGACCAAGCCAGTGCTGGCTTGGCCACTACAGGGCTATGAGGATGGCATTTGCCTTGTCCGACAGGAGCTTGGCTACCACTCGACCCAGGAGTGGAAACAGAGAAAGATGTAAAGAAACTCCCTGTCCCAAGGGAATTGGAATGCGTTGCCCAGAGAGCCGGGGCCCAGGCCAGCTCTCGAGCAATAACGGGGACACTTCTTGTTCTGATCACTTGCAAAGAGATCGATGGATGGAGTGCCCCAATGGGACACTATCTGCCGGAAAATGGCATCTGAGAGGGATCATTTGTGGTGACACACCGTGTCCCTGCTCAGCGTGTCCGCCATCACATTGTCCCATCCTGTTAGGTGAACCGCCACGGGGTGCACAAGCAGCGAGACACACCAGTCCCAGAGGCATAGAGCCAGGTAGAGCAGAGTGCAGGAGTGAGTGCCTCCTTGCCTGTTCACGTAACAGATAACTGTCGTATTGTCTGACAGGGTCTGGACTGTCTGTCCGATAATCAGGTTCCAGAAGGCCTGCAGGGCTTTCAGAATAGCTAGGAGCTCCAACGTGTTGATATGAAGACACATCTCCAGGCCCACCCAGTGTCCCTGCACAGCAAAACGGCTGTAGTGGAGTCCCTAGCCAAGCAGGAAGGCATTGGTCATGATAGTGAGTGTCGGACAGGGTTCGACAAATGGCATTCCTGATAGTAGATGGCGTGGAGACAGCCACCAGTGGACTGTATCTCTGACAGGGCAGGGAACCCACAGAAGGCGATGTTGGTTGTCGACAAGAGGGCTGAAGACCCGGGGAAACCAATGCTGTAGAGGGCGAGCATGGAGGCAGGACAAATAGGTGACTGCCATCGTGGCTGCCATGTAGCCCAAGAGCTGTTGAATCCTTCGGGCAGAAATGGATGGAGCGCGCAGGATGGCAACGGTGGCCTAGTGCAGTGTCTGAGCACGCTTCACTGGCAGGAAAGCCCTGGCGGAAGTAGAGTCCAGGGTGGCTCCAATGAAGTCCAGGGTGTGTGAAGGCTCCAAGTAGGACTTCTTGGGGTTCACCCTGAGGCTGAGATCTGAGAGGAGAGAGAGGGTGAGGTGAATGTCCTCGTACAACTTTTGCTTGCAGGGTGCCACCAGTAACCAGTCGTCCAGATAGGGAAACACCATAACATATTTCATGCAGAAGTGGAATACCACGGGGCTAGGCATTTGGTGAAGACCCTGGAGGTGGTGGACAGGCCGAATGGCAGGACCTTTTATTGGTAGCAGACGCTGTCGACTGCAAAAGAGAGGTACCTCCTGTGTTGGGGCCGAATTGCGATTGCAATATGGAAGTAGGCATCTTGTAGGTCGATAGAGGCGAACCAGTCCCAACGCTGCAGGAAAGGCAGGATGGAAGAGAGAGTGACTATCTTGAATTTCTGGGGGAGGATGTAGGATTCACCCCCCTGAGGTCCAGGATAGGTCGGAGAGTGCCGTCTCACTTGGACACAGTGAAGTACCGGGAGAAGAAGCCGGTGGAACTGGCTGAGGGTGGCACCTGCTCTATGGCCCCTTTGAGGAGGAGGGACTTGATCTCCTCAAGGAGGGCTGGACTGGTGGGGGTGGAGTAGAAGACGCCTAGAGGTGGAATACTTTGAAACTCGATGGCATACCCAAGACAGACGATGGAAAGAACCCAGGAGTCCGAAGTGATCTTGAACCAGATGTTGAAATGGCGAGCCAGACCAGGGGTTCTGGAGAGACGGATGGGCAGATGGAACAACAGTAGAGGTGGCGGCCTGCAAGAGAAGTCAAAAGCGGGACTTAGTGGTAGAGGAGGACTTCTTGGAGGATGGTTGGCGCTGTCTGAAGGAGTGTTGGGATGAAGCTGGAAGAGGAGTCTGAACAGATGCACGGTGAGGGGAGCATGACCTATAAGAATAGGCAGAGCGCCTCCATAAGGAGCATGACGAAGATGGTCTCCTGGACTGAGGAGTGAGACGGAGACCCATCTTCTTAGCCATGAGGCGAGTCTTCACTAGGTGGTCCATGGCCTCATCCGTGGTCGCATAGAAGAGCCCTTGGCCATCAAAGGGCAGGTCCTCGATCCTCTTCCTGCTGTCCTCTGCAAGCCCAGCAGAGTGAAGCCACGCAAAACGGAGAAGGGCAACGGCCCCCACCATCACCCGCGCTGCACCCTTGACAGCATGCTGAAAGGACAGGATCTGCTGGTTAGAGAGAGCTGTCAGTGTCCAGGCAGCAGCTAAGCAGACATGGAGGCAGAAGCTGGGTTTTATAGCTTTAGTAGCAATAAATCAAAGAAGTTACTTCACCAAATGTCAGCATAAACAGACAGCAAGTCCCTGGAACGGCAAACTCAAGCAGCTAGGTCAGACTAGAAGAAGAGCCCCCGACACGGGACGCAGATACATGGTTGGTAGACGGTTGGTGCCCCATGCCCAACCCCAACAGCGTCCGACTTAAATAATCAGTTCTAGTCCAGCTGAGGCTGATCAAATGTCTGTTGGCCTGGCTCGCAGCTGGAGCCTCTCAAGACTGCTTGGTCGATTCATCAATCGCTTCTCCTGCAGTTGCTGAGACCTCCGGACCGCCCCCTTCTCCAGTTGCCTCTGGAGAAATGTGGGGGGAGGGTTCGCAGCAAACTCCGGACTGGAGTCAGAAACACAGACCTCTGCCTCTGGAGCGCACAAGTCCGCCACAGGTGCTGGCCAGGTGCAGCTGTAGGGTTGCAGTCAGGCTGCTCCCTAGGCCCCTCTCCAGAAGACCCCTCCAGGGGATCCTTCCCAGGCTCGGAGTCCAAGTCCGAATTGGGAGCGAGATCAGCCTGGCTCATGACAAGAACCACCGACTCATCGTAGAACTGGATAGTATTAGTCCTCTGGTCATCCGGCAGATGAGAGAGCAGAGGAAAGAACCTGTCCCAAATGTTCCTCTGATAGGCAGCCAGGCAAGCCTGAGTGTTCGAGATCCTGGCAGTCAGCGAGGAAGCAGAGTACAAGCGATGACCAAAGGTGTCCAAAAGGCAGCCCTTGCAGTCTGGAGATGTTGTGTGAGCCCTCTTGCCTCCCTTTGTTTGAGAGGACTTGACAACTATCAAGTTCAGCGTGGGGTGGTTAAATAAAAAGTCAACATGCTTCTTCTGGGTCCAGTAGAGATGCTCCAGACGGTGAAGGATCGGCTGGAGCGAAGCCGGCTGGGCCCAGGGATGTTTCAACACTGCCTGCAACACAGGGAGGAACAGAATCGAAGCTGTGGAAGGAGGCTGAGTGTTGACATAATGGAACACTGGGTCCCGTACCATCAAAGCAGGTCCAGAAATGTCTAGGCCGAGAGTGTTGGCCATCCTGACCAAGATGTCTGAAAATTGTTTGACATCCTCAGGAGCCAAATCGGGGGTTGGGTCCCCAAAGGCCAACAGTGGGGAGGTATGGGAGTGGAATCCGCTGAATCACTGTCAGAATCATAAGAGGCAGAGGACTGAGATGGAGACCAATGTGATTGGGGTCAATCCAGTACCAGAGTGGAGGGAATAGCCGGTGGAGTGGTAGTGGAGACCGGGAACGTGACTGGAGCCAGTATCATAGCTGGTACTGGAGGCAATATCGATGCCGTTACCAACATTGGTGCTGAGGATATCGGAAGAATGGCCAGGATTGGGGCAACGATGGATTATGTCAGTACCGACGCCGTTAGAGATGTTGGTAGCATAGACTCAGGGTGGGTATACGGCAGAGGCTGAGACACTGTTGCTGTCACCCAAGGAGGTGGTGAGATCAGCCTTTGGCAAGGTGACTGGTCATGGGACCAGCAGTGGGCTGGAGAGTGCCGGTAATATGGAGAATGGGACCGAGAATGGGTCCTTGAGTGTCGGTATCGGGAGGGGCGTCGGTAGTGAGATGCAGAAGAGTGCAACAGAGAGCGGGAATGCCGCGGACGGTAGGGAGACCAATGACGGATGTTGGAATGGTATTGATCACGATAGGCCAGTGAGTAGGAATAATAGGAGCCAGGTTGTTCTCTCCAGAGGTACTCACGGCCGTATTAAGCGATGTAGGAAGCCGAAGAGGAAGGTGAGTCGAGCCTTACCCGCGAAGGGCCATGGGCTCCACAGTAACCATAATCTTGATGACGCAGGGATCTATGTCTAACTCCATGTCCCAGAGAGTGTGCCATGCAATGAGGGTGATCATGGAAAGGGGCCCGAGTAGCATCTGGATGAAACGGACTGTCCAACTCGGGGCCGGCAGCAATAAGAGTCAGAGGGAGTGGGGTTTGTATACCCGCTTCTCCAGTTTGGGCTGATGTGACCGGCGGCAAGGGTCGACGCTCCGAGTCCGAAGTTAAGTCGACAGCCACCGGGACCGAGAGCACTGGGAGCTGGACATCATCATGCTCCAGCGAAGGGTTGGGAGTGTCCTCCTCTCCCACAGTAGCCATCGAAGGCTGCACTGGTAAAGGAGCTGGCTGACAGCCTACAGGAGAAGGAGAGTGGCGCTTCTCTTTAATGGAGGACTCAGCACAGTGGGACGAAGCTCGCTTACACTGAGCCACAGTGGGAATCTTGCGAGGTTGAGTGGAAGCCGGTTGCAAGTCGGAGAAGTTTCTCCACAGGACGAGGTGGTAATCAGCATCCTGGAGAGCTTCGGAAATCTCGGTAACAAGGAGATTGGAGGCAAAGCTGTTGAGGACGATATCGGTATCGGTATCAAAGCAGTCGGTACAGATGAGGTCGATGCCGGTGGCAAAATTGGCATCATCAAAAGAGGGTGTCAACGAAGGCCTTGAAGTGGAGAGGCCCTGAGGAGAATGCTGAGCCATGGAGGAAGTGAAAAGGGCGGAATTTGAAGCTGTCTGCACCTTTATCCGAAGGGCTTGCTCCCAACAATAAAACTTCAACCGCGAGGCTCTGTTTTTCAGGGTTTGAGAGGTGAAGTCTTTACAGATAGAACATGCCCGAACGTTATGGGCCTTTCCGAGGCAGAACAGGCACTCACAGTGGCCATCAGACAGGGAGACCTTGCAACCGCAAGACACACATAACTTAAACAATGACAACATAGAAAGGGGGAAGAGTTCTTACAGTCTTTTTTGTTGGAAAAAAGCACAAGATAGTCGAAGAATGAGGCAAAGCAAACTGCTCAGTGAGCAAGCCTTCTGAGCTGCTAACAGGTCGGTGGATGAAAAGAAACTGAGGAGAGACTGTTAGTTTGGCGGGACTAAGCATGCTCAGTACCGGATGGGAGAGGAGTTCCCGCCAAGCTGCTCAGCTCTGGAACTTTCTGAAAAGCTACGGTGCATGTGCAAAGATTCCCATTGTCTGAGGTACAGAGACCTCGAAGAAGAACTAGGCGTTTCAAGACTGACCAAAAGGAGGAAGGAGTGATTGAGTTTGTGTCCTGGCTCTGCCTTATGCCCAGTGTGTGACCTATAGTAGTTTGTATGAGTTAAGGGAGTTTCTTTTTTGTCATTTTGACTTTTTGCCCCAACCAGGTACCAGTTTTGGAATGTCACTTTGAAGGCCTTGCAGAATCTGGCATGCAAGGGGTTAAGTCAAGCACCCATTTTTTTCTGGATTGGGGTTCTCTATGGGCTTTGTTATGGGTCTTGGCCCATAGTCTATCCAAACGCACTAGGCACTGGTAGTCCTCAGCAGTGAAGACGTACATTTATCCTCTTAAGTTTTAATGGCATTATGACTTGCTAATGTGGTTGTTCTTTGTTTGGTTATTCCCTAGGAGCTGTTTGTTAAGATGACAGGTCCTGATCTATGACCATAGTATGGTGTATTGGGCAGCACACCTGGCCCAAAACTGCTATTTTGAGATTCAGCTGGCACTGAGCAATGTTGCCACTGTGGAGTGGCTTGATGCCTCTTCTATTTGAGGAGCAAACTGGCCATCCTCCTCATGTTTTAGTCATTCACCTCAGAGGGAATAACTTGGGCTTGCTGAAGGCAAGCTCCTGATTTTACAACTTTTAAGTGATTTTCAGATTATAAAAACTTGTTGGCCTGAGGTATCCCTGTTTTTTCCTGCTATTTTGCCCCACTGGGTGTGGCGGGATTATGCATAGATATTGCCTGTAGGAAGGTGAATAGAGAAGTTTGCAACATCCTGGGTAAAGAGTTGGGCTGTTTCCCCTCCAATCACACCATAGTTTTCTGGTGGCCAAAGCGCTACCAGGCTGACGACATTCATTTGTTGAAGGGAGGGAATATGTTTTTTCTGGGAGGAGTTACAAAAGGTAACGGCTGTGTTGGTTGGCCCAGTGGGAGAGACAGACTAAGCAGATACTTGTCCCTTGTCCGTGGCAGGTAGCAGGGGGAGAATGTCAGGTAGCAGGGGGAGAGTGTAAGTCTTTAGTGTACAATTTTGGTATCACTTTTGGTGTAGAGTAAGACTCTGACACTTCAGTTTTAAGGTCCCATGACCCAGGGGGATGAGGAAGGAGGCTACCATTGAGGCTAACCTGGGATTAGGACTCTCATTTGTAGCGCCCTGTGACTTGAGTGGGAGCCCCCTGGGTTTACCTTCCAATTACAGCCACCTAGAGAGCAACCCAAATTATTAGATCGCCCTGACGGTTCAGGTGTTCACCCAAGGGAAAGCTGAGGAGGCAGTCAATGGGGCAACATCTGGCCTCAGCTGGACCTGCATCAGGTTGCTCCATTTCCAGACCAACACAATGTAAATAGTTTTAGGTCCAATAAACTGGCTCTTATTTAACTCAACATTCTGTGTCTGGTCTCGTTATTCCATGGTTGGTCATCAAATACTTTACTCCCTGTTAATTGCTAATGATTTCTTCTGGAAAGTTCCACACACATAATGTGTACTCATGTTAAATCCTGTTATATTTAATCAGCTTACATCCAAACAGCTCTCCAAAAAAATTCAAATTTAAGTATATTACCATTGGAGGGTGGTTGCGCTCAGGCACTGTACAACTACCCTGTCTCTTCCTAGATAGCAGATTTTCTCTGGTAAGAAAAATGATGGAAGCAGTGCTGTGAAAATGCAGGAGAGTTACAAATGAAAGCTTGCATTGCACAAATCCTCCACAGAATTCTGTAAATAGGGTAGGGCAACTGCACAGCAGAAGTCCAGAAACAATTCAGCATATGACCGGTACAGAGACAGCCAAGCTAATGCCTCTGCATATATAATTTCTTAGCACATTCAGGTCTAAAGATTTCACATTACTGGATGTAAAGTTACATGAAATCTCTATGCAGCTGCAACCTTGTAGTTACAGGTATTTGACACATCCATGCAAGTACTGTTTATTTGAGGTTTTATCTGTTGATATTTCAATATTGTTACAGCTTATGACCAAATATATTTACTGATACTGATACACTATACACTATAACAAGTAAAACTTACTGGTTTGTAACCAATCAGTTTGTTCACTTAACTATATACATTTTTCAAAACAGGAATCTTGGGTTCTTCTTGACTTTTTCTCTTGACAATTTAAATCAATCCCACTCTGGCACCATATAGTTATGAGCAAATAAATGCATCCCACAACTGGTTTACCCATTTGAAAGGACCTAGAACTGGAAGGACTACTTGTAAATTCAAAGCAAATTGAATTCTCTGCAAGTATAATCCAGGACAGAGGAACAGGGTACAGTTACCAGATGAAGCCAATTCAGTCTCTGGAATGTAGCAGCATAAGTAACAAGGATTGATAGTGACAGGGCTGCTTTCATGTTGCACCATCATCTGCCACCAGCTGAGCAGCAGAAGAAAAGGACTCTCCAGAATTCACAGCTTCCTCATTCCAATTATTCTTAGTTTTCCTGCTGTGTGTAAATGAATAGTGCCAGCTATTGGAAGAGATGGAGAAAGAGATTTGCTGATTTCTTACTACTCGTTGAAAGCCAAACATACATAGAGCAAATAATCAGTATACAGGGCTAAAATGATGTAACAGACCTAGGTAAATAGAATGTAGATTGTGACTACACAGATGTATATACTGATATATGAAGGAGGGATGCAAAACTTCACTTATTTCACTGTCATGTGCAAGAATAAATAATTTCAAAAGTTTTCTCCTTATGGGGCAAGAATACAAGAATTTTTGCAAATACTTTTTTTCTTCTTGGGCAAAAAAATCCATTAGTTAGAAAGAAAGTTGTTCATGTCCAAAGGACAAGTTCTCAAATTCAGGTCTTAAACAAATCCCTTCTATAAACCTTGACACGCCACTCAAATGTTTATCTTTTGCTCTTAAAGCCCTTTGCTTTGTTTTCCCCCTCTTTTAATTTTGTGATATCTCCATAGTTAACTTTTGCTTGCAAACAAAACTTCAGAAAGGTGAAAGCTGATAAGTTTTTAAGTTACTGTAATGATATATGAAAATTATCTATCTTTCCATCTTTAAATTACATTTTACCATTCATATTTAAATAATCAGAATTTATATACAAGTACTGTAATCGTGCAAAGAGGAACTAATTTGGCTTGTACTGTGAGTGCAGTGCTAGAAAAAACTTTTAAATGATAAAAATAAGAAAATTATTTAAAGTGCTTATCACATCAACCAGTTGTTTCAGGTGGTTGCATTTGAAATGCACTTTACCCATACTTGCAAAGATGGGTTGATGCTGTATATCACACCCTCACTATGTCTGTACTTTAATAGCATAACTTCCGACAAGTTTTTCAATACCGACAATGCCATTTGCAACATCTTGTTTGTCCTGCTTTCTGCATTATGATTTGTTTCCCATTTTGCCATAGCATCACAGTGCTACTACACTAACTACTGCCTTCAAAAAAAATTAAAAATAACTTTTTTTTAAGTAACAGTGTAGTGGTAATACTGTGGTGTGTGATGTTGCAAAGAAACAGAGAGAGGCAATTGGAAAACATCTCCTTGCAAGAAATGAAACTGCTTAGTGATTTCCAAATGTTAACAGGCCAAGATTGCACAGTTATTGCACTGTAATAGCAAAACATTTATATAATTTTTTGGAAAATTATATTAAAAAGTTTTCAGAGGTGTAGACCACAGAAAACAGACCAGGAGACACAGTTATTCTCTTGGGAAGCCTTGTTCTCCTTTCTCAAGCACTAGCAGTAGTCCAGTGCTTCCTTGACAGAGATTTCCTTGAGAATCCTTAAGGAAGGGACAACCAGATCACACTCATACTGTACCTAGTATTCTATTTTTCTTTCAATGAAGCCGAATGGAACATTCACACTCAAACTGGTTACTGATTCATAGCAGGAAAGAAGATTATTTCCAGCATAAAAAAAAATGAATTCCCAATGACTCTATAGCGCAACAACTCTGGGAAAACCATGATGTTGTGTGATAAGGCTGAGGCGAAGGCTAGATTAATCCTGAAATATAGTGGTATAACAGTGTTGTATGATAAGTACCAAAGTTAACAGAATACAGACAGTGTTAAAATCCAATGGTCTCTTCTAGATTTCATGCAGCTATAATATTCTTTACATTTAATTATAATCCTCCATTAGACAAGGATTTTAGTTAGCACACAACATTTTAAAGAGAAGAGCCACAATACTGTAAAGGCACCAGATCCCATCTGATCTTGGAAGCTAAGCAGGATCAGCTCTGGTTAGTACTTGAATGGGAAACCACCAATGGATACCAGGTGCTTTAGGGTGTATTTCAGAGGAAGGAACTGGCAAAACCACCTGAGTATTTCTTGCCTAAGAAAACTCTATGAAATGCATGGAACTACCATTGTTAACAGGCACTTGAAGGCATATACACATATTCAAGCCTGTGTGAAGCCAGTCTTGAAGTCGTGTTCTCACTTTTACAATCATGAGGGAGGGTGGTTCATTATTCATTGATGGTGTGAAAAGTACTTTGCATGTGAGTACTGAAAAAAGGCTCCAGAAAGCAGCACTAAAATTAAGTACTAATTTGTCTGCAAAATGTCCAAATGCAGGAAATGCCTCTAGTGACTCATTGAGTCTCAAGCTACAATGCATTCCTATGTATGTATATTCAAAAGTCAATTCCAGGAGTTTTATAGAACACGCCAGAAAAGTTTGTAAAATATTGTACCCTTATTTCTCCTATGTTAACTAACATTCAGGGTTGATGGCTGACCTAGGACTCTTCTAGATTACTCTAAAGCAGCTTGTGTTCTCACAGTATAGCCTCTTAGTTTTGCCAGCTGTTGTCACCATTCTTTTGGGGGGACATTTGTACTGATTTCTTTCATCTGCACTAGAGCTCTTCCATATTTGTTTTAACCCAAACCATCATTTCTGGAGGTGATCCTATGCTTTGAAGGGCAATTTTCCTCCTATAAATTAAAAAGTTGTAAAAACAGCTGTTTCATTGATAAAATGATGTACTGCAGCAATATAATTCTTTTTAAAAAAGGAGAGGAGAAGGATACTTTTTTGTTCCAATAGGTCTCAGAATTAAGAAGAAATCCACTTAAGGCTTCGAATAAATTGTTGCACCTAGTGCTACAAATTATCAGAAAAGAATCCAGAACAACAGAAATGTTGTTGGGATATTTAAAAATGAACCCGAAAACTATAGTAGCCACATGTATACCAGTGCAAATACTATATATTTGCCCTATCTGGAGGAGCCTTTGGTTTCACATTTTTACATGTGGATAAGTTTTCTGTTTAATGCATTTGGCAGATTTTCAGTTTGTTTTTAGCTCATTCTATTTTATACTTATGTTAAGACTGCTCCTTTTAAATATTGTTAGTGCCAATCTGAAGGATGAATGAGTCACTTCATATGATAAAAATGTTCAAACAAAATAGCTCCATTTAGAGGACTCCTGTTGTTACAGGCATAAGTATTTGATATTCTGTATGCCTTTCGGATACAGTAGAAAAGGAATGTATTGCACTCCAAAAAACTGCTGATATCACTGGATGCAAGAGCAAAGGTTAAAACTGTACAGATGATTTCATTCTTTCTCATTATAGTCATTTATTCACAAGTCCAAAATGTTCTATTCCTAAACTGGAGGCTCTCTGCTGAGCACGGCTGGCATTTTGAAAGATTATGAGGCCATATAAAAAGGCAGACAATGGAGCAAGAATCTTCCACATCAAACTGGGGGAAAACCTTCTGACCCACTTTACTGAAGGAAGATTTCTAAGTGCTGCAAAGAAACCACAGGTGACCCCTGTTCAAAAATAGTTCAAGCTCACATTTCTATATAATGTATCTTATGTGCTTCAGTAAAGCAACAGCTACATTTTAAGAGTGATATTGTAGACTTCCTGCAATTCTTGTATTCCATTACATTCCACTTCAATTGGCAAGATCCCTGCAGCGTTGCCTCTGGCAGTTCCTAATGAACAAATCCCTCTCTTGCTATGCTTTCATAGTGTCAAGCTTACCTGAGGATGATCCAAATAACGCACAAACTTGCACAGAAGAGATTCATTGAGAGAATTCTTCAGATATTTAAAAATGCCTTAAAAACTAACAGCCTACTTCTTAGAATTCAAAGACAGCTATGTTACTGTAAGACTGGAATGAGAAACAGCAGAATTAGAATAGATCCACAAATGCTAGTCCATTGGCAGTAGACTGAGCAAGCACAACAGTTTCCTGGCACACTA
Organism: Iguana delicatissima; assembly: GCA_948472985.1. Taxonomy (NCBI): domain Eukaryota; kingdom Metazoa; phylum Chordata; class Lepidosauria; order Squamata; family Iguanidae; genus Iguana; species Iguana delicatissima. The sequence continues at coordinate 132,842 of CAOKZL010000676.1, forward strand.
TACATATAATAAAACTAGTTCAATGTTTCTTAATCTGGGGTCCGCAGATCTCCAGAGGTCTGCAATGACCTCACAGGGGGTCTGAGAAAGGCTTGAAGGCTGAGTGGCTATGTGACAGGAAGCAATCCAAAAGGAGGCAGGCAAGCTGGTTGGACCTGTGCATTGCCTGTCACATGGCCACTCCACTAAAGGGAGGAAGTGGGCTCAGCAGCTGAGCGATAGCAGAGCTGACAGCCAGCCAGCCAGTGTTTACCCTTCTTCTCTCTTTCCCTCCCCTCCTTACCAGCAGTCCAACCTATTATCAGAAACGCTGAACACTCTCTCCCCCTTTTTTTTTTACTTTCTTCACCCAGAGGAGAGGAGACTGAGATGGACAAAGGAGGGAGGGAGGGGGAAAAATAGTGAAGGCAAATAAAAGCACCCCTCTATCAAAGACCCCAAATGTGCCTCTTCATTTCCATTCATAAGTATGCATGCTTTCATCTACATCAAGTGGTGGCTTATTTTGTCAACAGTGATACCGCACTCCAACTCCCACTGTCTTGCCAGTGGTGGAACCTGCTGCTGCAGCACCTCCTCTTCTCATTTTGCCCCATTCTTCCCTGCTATCCTTTTTCAGAGCTGGATACCATGCTGCATTGAGGATCCTATTTGGAATGGGGCCAAATGAGAAGAGGGGATGCTGCTGCAGCAGGTGCCAGCCCCTGGCAAGACGCTGGAAGTTGGAAGGAGGGAACAGTGTTGGCAAAATAAGCTGCCACTTGATTCACATGAAAAAGCATGCACTTATAAAGGGAAATGAAGAGGTATGCTTGGGGCCTTTTATGGAGGGGTTCTTTCAATCCTCCTTTTTGCCTTCAACCCTACCTCTTTTTTTGTCTTCCCTCCTTTGCCCATCTTAGTCTCCTCTCTTCCTGGAGAAGAAGGTAAAAAAAAGTGGAGTGCTTGAGTGTTTCTCCTGGACTGAGTGACTGGAAAATAGGGAAAGGTGAGAGAGACAGAGAGAGTGTAGCTGGGCCTGCACATTGCTGATCAATCCAGTCCAGCTTTAAACTGGTGGGAAGAAGCAGGAGTAAAGTCTTTCCTCCCCTTCTGGTGCATCTCAGGGAAGTATACATTTACTTATTTTTCCATTTTCTCCCTATTTGAAGACCCTTGATGAGCAATTTTAATGCACTTTTGGGTTTTAGATCTTGACCTAAGTCTTGGGGGTCCATGGCAACAAAAGATATTTAAAGGGGGTCTTTGGTAAAGAAAAGGTTAAGAACCACTGCACTAGTTAATACCCCAGCCTCGTGAGGGCTCTCTTGGCCAGTTTATTTCATCTTCATTCTGCTTCCCAGCCAGCATTAGACTACATTCCAATAATTCCCTCCACAATTCATATGGTTATCTACTCACCTTGGCTTTAGAAGACATCTTTCCTGCTTCCTGCACACTTGACTCCATGCATCTGAAGAAGTAGGCTGAAGTCTACAAAAGGGTACACAACCAACTTCCTACTCTCAGTCTCAAAGGTGCTTCAAGCAGCCCACTTCACAGCCATCCCAGATCCAACACAAAGCTGATAAAGGACAGCTGCAGCTAGGATGTATCAGAAATGGGGTGAAAATGGAATGATATTTGCCCCTTCCTTGTCCAGCCACTGCTGGAGTCATGACTCATGATCCCATGAGCTCAAAGATTATTGCAGAGATACACATAAAACTTATTCAGACCACATCAAAGATAGAAAACAATTTGCTTTTAACTTTAAAAAATCCATGGAAAATTAGCCACAGATGAGCACAATTGGCTTTTTAGTCATGGAGGAACATCAGTACCATTCATATGTCTTGACTACAGGGCCAATTATCCCAGGTCATCCCAAGAAAGATAGGAGTTGTAAGCCAACTGATCTGTCAAAAGGAAGCTGTCACTAACAAAAAGTATTATCTTAAAGGAAAATTACTCTCTGACAAGAACAAATGGAGTTCAGGCTAACTACTGGTAAGTCAAAGATGCTTTAGCCATGAAATGAGAACAAGAAAAGTCCATTAGTGTCATGTTTTTACTCCTTCAAATCTTAAAGAAGGTTTTTGTTTTGTGAGTGAGAGGCCAGACACTTCTTTTTCCAAATTCACTGTCATATTGTGCTTCACTGTATGAAAGAAAGAGATAAATTTGGAGACTATTAGCAGATATTCTTCCCTGTATAGAAATTAAGGACACTTCTTAAATATTAACTAGAACTTAAATTATTGTGCATGATAGCATCAGCTGAAATTTGATCAGATACATGTTATGAATCACAACTTCAGCAACAAACATGCTTCAATTGAACAATAACTGAAGAACTTGGTATTCAAATCACTCAAAAAGTAATACACTTGTAATGATATATCTTTTTCCATTAGTTATTAAATCATAATGATGTTAAGGAGACCTGATATATCTAGCAACACAGAGATAACTGAACAGCCCTCTTAAAGAAGAGTGCCATGGGAGGATATACTTCAGGAGAAAAAACAAAAATTGCTATGAATACTGAGGAAATGGGAAGATCAGAAGATATTTTAAACTTTAATTAATTGTGTATTAATAGATTGCTTAATTTCAGTGGGTTACCAAACCTCTTTACTGACCTCAGACACTAGTTTGAGACCTGGACACCAGAATATAACAGAAGAGGCCAAACTGGATATCATAAGCACACTAAGGACCCCATACCTCACATGGCTACGAATCCCCTTAGAAATTTCATATAAATATGGAAGAGCAGGGAATACAGGATGGAAACAAGCAGGACAGAACAGTCAGATTTCATGGCACATAGCAGTTGCCCAGCATTACCTTCCAGAACTAGGAAAGAGCAGGACTATTGTTCAGCAGTGTCCCCTGGTCTCATCCCTTACAAACAGTACATAAGGGTACCATGCAGGCAGGAATACAATGTCAGAATACCAATCTTTCCACAGTGGTACCTGGCAAACATATGACTGTCTAAACACTGTGCCACATTACAGACACCTCTATATGAAAAGTATCAGCATAGAAAGACAGTTAACCCCATGATGTCACTTTGCTCAATATATGAATATATCAATCCTACCACCCTCATGGGTACATTTTGTAGGTATATTTTGGGCTACTTCTAAGCTCTGGATCTCCCTTCCTAGAGAGGCTAGATTGGCAGTCTCTTTACTATCTTTTTGTTGTTGTTGCTGCTGCTGTTGTTGTCATTGTGGTGTACCTTCAAGTTGTTTACAATTTATGGCAACACTAAGGTGAACCTATCATGAAGTTTTCTTGGCTAGATTTGTTTGGAGGAAGTTTGCCTTTGACTTATTCTGAGGCTGAGAGTTAGATTTGCCCAAGGTCACCCAGCAGGTTTCCAGGGCCAAGCCAAGATTCAAACCCTGGTCTCCAGAATCATAGTCCAGTGCCCGAACCACTACATCATGCTATCTTTCCACAAGCTGGCAAAATCCTTTTTATTCTGTTAGGCCTTTGCGAATTGATTTTTCAGGGGAAATAGGCCTTGTGTAATGTGTTGGACTTTTACTTGTTCTTGATTTAATTTGTTTTAACTGATTTCACATTTTATGATGATTTAATATCTTTTTAATTTTTGTATGCTGCTAATTTTTAATTGTGCATGTTTTAACTGTAGCAAGCCCCCTTAAGTCTCAAACCGGGAAAAATGAAATGAACAATAGCAGCTGCTACTACTACTACTACTACTACTACTACTACATACACAGCCTCCTTACACAATAAACAACCAAGCACTCACAAAGGTAATGCAGATTCAAGGTCATCCTGAAGAAACTGACAGGTACTCTGAATGATTTCAGGTCCAGCTGTGCAAAAGGGTTCTTCATGAAAACAATTCACAAAACACTCTGATTGGGATACTGACAAGAGGGAGGAAGTTCATGCAAGGGCACTCACTCCATCTCATTCCTCCCTGCCATACTGTCCAAGAGAGGTGAAGGGATGCCTCCATATCCGTTGCCCTGATTTCCGGTCTGCCTCTCTCTAGCCCCACGATTCAGCGTATGTTTATGTTAATAGACCAACTGTGTCCATCACTCTTGATTATGAACTGGAAATGACTCAGATTGCTATATTTAGTAGTGTTCACATTCTGTGTGGCAATCTGTGAGTAATCATACTCAAGTGTATTTGAAATGGTACACAGTTGTAAAACTGTTGTATACAAATTGCGATTAAGTGTTATGTCTATAGGCAAAAAAGTTAGTACAACATGCTATCTCAGTAGAAATATCTATTTAAAAGATACAAATTGGCTGAAAAGTATGTACACCTCTATCCCAGTGGCTCCTACTCCAGTTTGTCAACAAAATTAAAGACAATCAGAGAAGAAAATAATGGTAATTTCTCACAGGCCTCCACTACCTTTAATCTGTTCTAAATGTTAACCTTTATCCCAAAATTAATCTTGCAACTTTAGCAATTTAATCAGCTACAGTAGAAAGCAGGGGGAAGCTGATTCCAGAAGAGCCAAAAGCCTTACGCAAGAAACTTGCAGGAGAATTCCTACAAAACATCAAGGAAAGCTATAACAGGATTCATAAGGTCAATGGAAATCTTCAGGTTCTAGACTAATAGTAGTTGGATACGTAAACATCGTCTCTCTTCTTTGCAACATGATGACTAGACTAGACAAAGCATAAAATGAACAGAGGGTTTTTTTTAAACGTTCTCAAATAATTCTAGCAAACAGCTATGGCACACCAGGCCAGAACTTCTGTTGATAGGATTAAGAAGGGGTCTGAGGTCTTCACCAATGTGACCACAGAAAAAGGGATAGAGGGAAAGGAGATTAAAAAAGTAATTCCATTAGGAAGCAGGGTGAAATGATATGTGCTAATGCCACCTCCTCAAACACTGTTAGCTGTGGTAGCAATTGACAGGCTTCCTACTCTGTCCTCACAGTGTAACATGTCAGAGCATTTGCAATCCATAGGAATTCTCTGTCTTCAGAAGCCTTAGTTTCTAGCATAAGCTACAATGTATGTCCTCAAAGAATGCTATACTTAATCAGAGGGGGGTGGACCATGAGATTTTTTTTTCTTTCCCCCCCTATAGACATGAGTCAACTCTAGGATTAAAAGCAGGGATAGGAAAAGTAAACTAAGTATCTTGAGGCTGGTAAGATACTGTGGAAATGTTTTGCTTCTTTTATGATTTATGGACCTGGTTGAGTACCCTTCATTAATATTTTACTGAAATTGTTTTATATAAATGTTGCAGATGAGCTTTGACTGGCCCAGTGAGCAAACAGAAATGAACAAGTAAAACATCTACTCCTCCTTTAAGCACCACATCTTCAACCTTGAGCTGGAGTGGAGATGATTGCTTAACTTGCCATATATCTAAAACCATATTGTCTCTACACATTTTGCCAGATTCCAAGGCATCTATGCTAGGTGATTTCCAAAGACTGTTGTTACTTACATAAAACACTTCAAATTTCCAGAAAACATGTGGCACAATATATTCCCCTTTTGTCATTTTCTGCCCACCAGTTTCCCTCAATTATTCCAAGTTTCTGATCTATAACTTATTTCCTCTTCTGCTAATTCCGCCAAACATTTGAGTGCTCAAAGGAAACATTTTCATTAGTGTGTTTATTACAACCAGTTGAGCGCTTTGGATGTACAGAAGATTGAAGCTGCTGTGGTTTTAGATGAGTTTTTGGTTTTCTTGAAGTAAACAAACAAAACCAATTTAAACACAGATTTCCCAAGCAATTATTTTTCAGAAGGGGGTTGAAGTGCCTTTGGGTATTATTTAAATACACACAGTCTCTCACACACACCCTTAAAGCAGCATGAAGAGCAGATTTCTATGAGAATCTGATTAAGATAGGTTAGACATTAGAAGACAATGTTGTGGTTCCCTCTAACAGTCAGTAAATTTTTTTAAAAATCCTCTTCTAGAGTTTACAAGCAAGCAATTAGAAGTCCACACTCCTCCAAGTTTTAATTTATCCTCTCATCTCAAATGTAATGAAGGGAGGAGGGATGACTTTCCCTCATCTAGCTACCTTTTACCTGCTTGGGCAGCCTTCTGTTACAGAGAATGTGTACAATTCCTCAAAGGAAAGAGGATCTAAGAGAACAAGAGACATCCTTGGACAGCTGATCTGGATGTTTCCCAAGAGATAAAATACAAGGTAGATCTTCATCTATTTATGTTTTTCTGAGATGAAAGAAAGCAATCCTTATAAATGGATATGAATGTATTGTCTAACAGCAAAAGCACCTCTGATAAAGATGCTTTGGCTAGCCAAATATTTAATGGTTACTACCACCTCCTTATTAATTTTCAACTCTTTCTAATGAAAGCTTGACCAGTTTTGTCTAGCTGACAACGGGCCCTTTCACATTATAGAATTAGAGTACTATGATTCCACTTTAACCACAATGGTTCCATCTGGCACCTGCATTCGGTCTTCCGGTAGATCCTCTCTGCCCTATCCAAAAACTCCTCCTCTTCCCTAATAAGATGGAGGTGCATTTAGAATCCTCAGCCAGAGTTCTAATGTCTCACCAAACCACAAAACCTATGATTCCATAGGATACAGCAATGTCAATTAAAGTGGAACCATAACAGTATAATTCTATAGTGTGAAAGGACCCACTGTGTGGACAAATACAGATTTAATATCAGAACTCTAATTATGGAATTAAGCATGAGATATTGACCTGATTACATATGTTCTAGCTATTAAACTGATCATAATTTAGGACTCATTGCTTCAGATATTTTTCATGTAGTGTTTATTAAAATATGTTTAATCAGCATACTTTTTCAGCTAGGAGTAGATGTTGCAAAATTTTTAAAAACGTACTATTTTTGTCTAATACAATATATTTGTTCTCCAAACTGTCTCCAACTGGAATAGCAGATTAATTAGATTTAATTAGAAAAGGAGGAGGTATTCTTACATAGCATTTTTAATAGAAGGCCTTTGTATGTGTTTGGTTTCAGTGCTAAAGACTGGCACAATTAACATATTTAATTAAATCAAGATATGCTGTTGGGCAAGACAATATGAGGAACTGTGTTTCTACTTTTGAGTAGCAAACAAAATGGAGATATTTACATCTGTATTTTTAACAATTCAGTTATTTTATGGAAAAGAAAAGACAGCATGGGGCAGTAGTTTGAGGTTGGACTATGTGGAAAGAAAAGTTCAAATCCCTGCTTGGGCATGGAAACACATTGGGTGATCCTGGGCAAACCACATTCTCCCAGCTTCAGAGGAAGACAAAGGCAAACCCCCTCTGAACAAATCTTGCCAAGAAAACCCCATGATAGGCTCACCTTAGCTTGGAAACAACTTGAAGGCACATAACAACAACAACTGAAGAGGAACATAAAATCCATGCAGCTGATTCTCTGGGACTATTGAGAATTTGAGTATTTTGTAATTACCATCAAGTATAATATCTTCAGCCACTCAGTGGACATACTATATTTAATACCAGGTATCTTTCATAGCTATTCCAGAATGGCCTAAAGCAGCATGATTTCTCATGATATATCTCCCTGGATTTTGCCAGTCATTCTCAAAGATGTGTCCACTCATGTCATTCTTGGCAGAGGGGCTGCTTGTAGCATTTTTTAAATATCTTCTGTAAGACATTTTCTTCCAAAGGTTTTTGAAAACTGAGCTGGTTTTATGTTGAGGGCAAATTAACCATTTAAATGCCTGCTTGTAAGTTTTATTCAGCATGAAACTGTTGTACAATGAAAGTACCAATTATGCATTACTAATTAAATGTGGCCTTTTCCCACCAAGTTCAGAGAAATAAAAGTGAGAATTAAGCCAGTAATTACATCTTGAAAAAAAATAAAGAGAAGACTAGATTGTGCATGATATGTTATTAGAGGATTTGATTATTTTGTTTGTGATAAATGAATTATATTGTGAACTTTATTATACAAGTTACTCTGATTAAATTACACTTATCTAAGGACCTGGAAGGTAATGTAGAGGGAAATAATAGAAAAAAGGGAAGGAAGATACGGCAACAGGTCAAAAGAAGACAACACAGACACAAATTCAACCACAAGTTTTAGAAAGAAGAGGATCTATTGGATCTAAAATGATGGAGATGAACAGATTGCTAGAAGAATTTCAAAAAATGAGGAATTATATGATGGAAGAATTAAAGGCAATAAGGACAGAGATAAAAACAACTAGGACAGAAATAAACCAAGACCTGAAAAAGGAAGTAGAAAATCTGAATCAGAGGCTGCAAAAACTCACAACAGGTCTATCAACAATGGATCAAAAAGTTGAGGACACCCAAGAAAAAAGCCAAAAACTGGAAAACCAGCTGGAACAGATGAAGAAAGAGCAACAAAAAGATAAAGAAACTATAACGCGATTGGAAATACGTCAACGGAGTAGAAGTCTGAAATTGAGAGGACTCCCTGAACAGAAAGAGGAAACTTTAAGTCAAAGAGTAACAGATATTTTGGCAGCATATATAGACCAAAGAAGAACAAGATTTGAACATGAGATAGACAAGGCCTTTAGAACTGAATCAATGGTGGCTAAACGGCGAGATCTCCCATGAGATATAGTGGTATACTTTACCAGAGAAAAACACGGGATTTGATTTTGGAGCAAAATTATAAAGAAAAATTAATTGTGGATGAGACTGAAATAAAAATTGTCAAGGATGTACCACCAAGCGTGATGAGAAGCAGAAGAGAATATGCGTTTCTGGTAAAGATCTGCAATCAAAGGGAATAAGATATAGATGGGAGACACCAGAAGGCCTTTCCTTTTTCTTTGAGGGGAGAAGAAGGAAGATAAAACTCTGTTCAACAAGCAACTGAATTTGAAGAGAATTATTGGAAATTGGGAACCGCAACAGTGAGGACTGAAGAAAAGAAATCGGATTCAACAACAAAAATGGCCATGGCAATGGCAGATGAAACGAGTCCAATGTCTGAAGAAGAGTCTGAACTGGCAGAACCAGAAGAGAAAAAGAAGAAAGGAAAGGAAAGTTAGTAAAGAAATAAACATGAAGATAATAATCTGGAATGTACGAGGAATAAATTCACAAACAAAAAGACGACACATTTTTCATCACATAGAAAGATTAAGACCTCAAATTATGATACTATTGGAAATTCATATAAAGAAAAATCAATAAAAGTATTTATATAACTCTAAAATAGGTCGTTTTACCTCTCTATATGGGAAGAAAAAAAGGGGGATTGCAGTTTTTTTTCATAAAGATATCCCAGCAAAAAAAAATTGGAAGATGAAGAAGGAAGAATATCAGGAGTAGAAATTTTAAAACATGGCAAAAAAATTTTCAGTAGGAGTATATGCCCCAAATGAAAACAAAAGAAAATATTACAAGGAATTGCGAGAAAAAATCTCAGAGTGTGAGTATGAAGACTAGATTTTAGCAGGAGACTGGAATGGAGTCATGGATGTTAAAATGGATAAAACAACCTCTCAAAGTAAACAAGATAAAGGAGGTAGAGGTAAATTGCCAAAACCCTTTTTTGAGATGTGTGAAGAAATATCAGTTTCAGATGCATGGAGAATGTTTCATCCAAATGTAAAAGACTATACTTTCTTTTCTTATGCACATCAATCTTGGTCCTGAACAGATATGATCCTCACCTTTAAACATTTGTTAGCGAGATAAAAAAGATAGAAATACTGCCTAAGATCATCTCAGACCATCAGCTAGTGATGATGCAAATGCAGGAGAACGCAAAACAGTTTCAATGGCGTTTAGATGATAGTTTATTAAATGATGAGAAGATAGTACAGCAAGCAAAAGAAGTGTTAAAAAATTAATTCAGAGAAAATATAAGAAAAGATATGAAGACACAGACGATTTGGGATGCATCTAAAGCAGTAATGAGAGGATTTTTTATACAAAAATGACAAATCCAGAACAAAAAAAGGCAAGAGAAACATCAACAGTTGATGACTAAACTTCAAGAGAAGGAAAGAGAGTATAGAGAAAATCCACTGAAGAAATCGTTACAAGTGGAGATAAAGAAAATAAAAAAGAGATAATGTTGAATACATCGGAGGAAATAGAAAAAAAGATGGAACAGATGAAATTGACTCAATTTGAACAAGCTAACAAAACTGGGAAATGGTTAGCGTATAAACTTAAGAAGAAGAGAGAGAGAAATATAGTAGCTGAATTAAAAAATGGGAAGAAGATGATTACTGAACATGAAAAGATAAAGAAGAAATTTAAAGAATATTTTGAAAAATTATTTAATGGGAAAAAAATCCATTGCACTGAAATGAGAAAAACTAGACAGAATTCCTCTCCAAGGTTAAGATCCCAAAAATATTGTTGGAGGAACAAGAACAGTTAAATAAATCAATAACACTTACTGAAACAGAAGAGACTATAAAGGATTTAAAAGTGGATAAGGCACCAGGACCAGCTGGCTTCACTGTGTTATATTATAAAAGATTTGCAAAAGAATTAATTCAACCACTCCAAGCAACTTTTAAAGAAATAGAAACCTATGGGAAACCACAATCCTGGGGAGAAGCAAATATTGTATTGAAACCCAAAGAAGATAAGGACAAAAGAGAGACTAAAAACTACAGAGCAATTTCATTGTTGAACACAGATTATAAAATATTGGCGGCAGTGTTGGCAAAACGATTGAGACATATATTACAGGGCAAAATCCATGAAGGTCAAACAGGATTTCTCTCAGGCAGATACATGAAGAATGATATAAGAACATTCTTGGATGTGATTGAATATTATGATAAACACCTAGGGAAGAAGGCAGCATTTATTTTATTGGATGCTGAAAAAGCTTTTGATAATGTTTCCTGGGAATTTATGCACCAAGAAATGATCTATAAGGACCAATCAGCAAGGTTAATTATAAATGGAGAAACAACAACAAGCTTTGGCATAAATAAGGGGGTACGACAAGGGTGCCCTTTATCACCATTACTATTTATAGCTATATTGGAAGTATTGTTGATTGCAATAAATCAAGATCCACAGATATGAGGTCTGAAAATTAAAAAATAAGGAAATTAAATTTAAAGCGTTTGCAGATGATGTAATTATATTTTTGGAGGAACCTCAAGAATCAATTCAGGCGTTGACAGATATTCTACAAAAATATGGGCAAATGGCAGGATATAAGATAAACAGAGAAAAGACAATGATGATGACACTAAAAATGACAAAAAAAGAACAAGCTGATTTGGAAAGAGGATCTGGGTATCAACTAAACAAGAAAGTAAAATATTTAGGTATTATTATAACAAATAAAAATCAAGAATTATTTGATAACAATTATTTGAAGAAATGGAAGGAGATTAAAAGCGATATGGAAAAATGGGAAAACCTAAATCTGTCTCTCCTGGGAAGGATAAATGCTTTTAAGATGTCCTGATTACCAAAGCTTATAGAATCATAGAAATGTAGAGTTGGAAGAGACCACACGGGCCATCCAGTCCAACCCCCTGCCATGCAGGAACACCCCAAAGCACTCCCGACAGATGGCCATCTAGCCTCTGCTTAAAAACCTCCAAGGAAGTAGACTCCACTACACTCTGAGGCAGCACGTTCCACTGCCGGCCAGCCCTGACCGTCAGGAAGTTCTTCCTGAGCTTCAGGTGGAATCTCCTTTCCTGCAGCTTGAATCCATTGCTCCTTGTCCTGGTCTCTGGAGCAGCGGTAAACAAGCCCTCTCCCTCCTCTATATGGCATCCCTTCAGATATTTAAACATGGCTATCATGTCCCCTCTTAACCTTCTCTTCTGCAGACTAAACATCCCCAGCTCTCTAAGTCTATCCTCATAGGGCATGGCTTCCAGGGAATGCTTATGTTTCTTTCCCAGAACTTACCAATAATAGGACAAGAGAAGATTTTTAAAGAATGGGGAAAAGATCTATGAAAATTTATCTAGCAAGGGAAAAAAACAAGAATAAGATTCAAAATATTACAAGATGCAAAGGAGAGAGGAGGATTTGATGTGCCATTATTAAAAACCTATTATCAAGCATGTTGTTTAGACTTGATTAAAGATTGGATACAAGTAGAAAATACAACAATCAAAGAATTGGAAGGTATAAATAATAGGTTCGGATGGCACCCATACCTATGTTATGACAGAATAACAGTGAATAAAGACTTTAATAATCATTGTATTTGGAAGACATTATTGAAAGTTTGGTTACAAATTAAGCAAAAATTTTACAGAACACTTCCTCTGTGGACCTCACCTCAAGAAACATATAAAATTGCTCTAACAAAACAAGGAAATTTATTAACTTATCAAGAGTTGTTGAAATGGGAAGGGGATAAGCCAACAATGTGTACAGAAGAAGAACTAAAAGCTGCAGGACACAAACTACATTGGTTTCCTTGGAGACAACTTAAAGAGAGATTTAAAATGGACCAAAAATCATACGGATTTGAGAGAAAAGAAAATGAACTAGACATATTGATGCGAGGGGACCAGAAGAAGTGAATTTCCAAATTTTACAAATTATTGTTGCAAAGAGAAATGGAATCAGAAGTTGTAAAAGACACTATGGTTAGGTGGGCACAGAATATTGGACACTCAATTGAATTAGAAACTTGGGTGAGAGCATGGAAAACTGATATAAAATTCACACCAAGTCTAAACTTAAGAGAGAATTTTTATAAAATGTTATATAGACGGTATATGACACCAGAAAGAATGCAAAAAATAACTAAAAACGGAAATACAAGATGTTGGAAATGTGATGAAAAGGTGGGGTCTTTCTTTCATATGTGGTGGACTTGTAAGATAGCAAACAATTTTTGGAAGGAAATACATGATGAGATTCAAAGAATCTATAATCTAAATTTTGAAATGGAACCAGACTTTTATTTGTTAAACATGCTAGGGCAACAAAGAGAAGTACGATGTCATCAGAAGATAATATTGTATTTAATAACTGCAGCAAGGCTGACATATGCGCAACATTGGAAAGAAAGGAAAAATGTGGATAAAGAAGAATGGAAATTAAAAGTCCTGGATATGGGAGAGAGAGAAAAATTGACATTTTCTTTGAAAAACAAACCTATCCAGAATGTTGAAAGGGAATGGAGGGAAGTTCTGGTTTGGATAAGGACATAACGTAAGAAATGAAAAAGAAACAATGTAAGATTGTCTGTAAGGTAATGCAACATGTAACAATGTAGGATGCAACCATGTAAGGTGAAACAACGTAAGATCTTTTACTTTCTCTGAATAAGTCGTAACAATGTATGAATGGAATGAAAATAAGCAGATTCAACTGGGGGGAAATAAGCTTGGAAGTAGGAAGGTTTTTTTAATATATTTTCAAATGTAAATTTTAATAAAAATATTTTAAAAAATAGATTGTGCATAATAGAATAATGAAATATCAACATACAGTTTAATGTCAGCTACATCACATGTGCAACTACACCTAATGAATACAAGTAATTACCTATTTGGAAAGAGAACTAGCATAAGATAGAATCATGGCTTCAAGGTCAATACACACCTGGAAAGAGGAAGAAGAAACTTGTCTTCTTAGTCTAATGCTAAAATCCTAACCAGAACTTGAGTAAGTTGCCAAATTACAACTACCAAAATCCTCCAAGAAGCTGATTTGAGACGGAGTGAGTGATAGTCCATTAACTTTTCCAAACTCTTACTTCCTAAAAAAAATACACACGGACTAGCCAGTAACCTCTGTTCAACAGAACAGAATTTATATCCTAATTAATTTCCTTGTAACATTGCGTTATCTGGCAGAAACCATTCCATCAAACTGCAGATGAGAAGCAGGGCCTTGCCTTCAATTCTGCTATCACTTTCTCTGAACTGTTTCCATTCCAGCTGGTCATCAGAATAACTATCATCTCCCTTAAACTTTGTTTACTCCCCACTTCATTCCCTATCCCATTTCCTTTGTGTGTTACATCTTCTAGACTGCAAGCCTGGCGACAGAGACTGTCCTGTTTGATTGATTGCATACGTAAACTGTCTAGAGAGCCATTTCAGCTAAAGAGTGGGATTTGAAAACCTTAAATAAAATACATGATTGCAGGCTCACACACACTTTCCTGGGAACTAAGTCCCCTTGAACATGCTGTGGTTAACTGTTGAGCAGCCACATATAAGATGGCGCTGAAAGACTATCACTCAGAACAAGGGAATTCAACTGTTAAGCTCAGGTAGAGTAAACGCTATTGACTATATCAGATCTATATATGTATTCATTTACCTTTCACCAACTGATTCAACAGCTCTATTTTTTCGTAGCACTAAGAGGTGGACATAGGCTTTGAAACAGTGGTTCTCAGCCTCTGGATTTTAACTATCAGGATCTCTAATCATCGGCTAAGCTGGCTGGGCTTCTGGGGTATACTTCAAAACACCTGGGTGAATAAAAGACTGGATTCATTTCTTTAGAAATTAGCTTCATATAATAATTAGTATTAGTGGAAAACAGATTTTTAAAAACAAAATGTGGCAGTACACAAAGTTTTAATTATTTGTGTTGCTTTTAAGTGATGACAGTTCTGGCAAACAATACAGCAAAACAGGCTATAACAAATGATGGAGATTTCTTTTGACTAACACATGAAATAATTTATGGTAATTTTTAATTCCCTTTCTGCCTCAAGACAGAGGCAGAAAAGGTGCCATGAACTAGACAACAAAAGAGAGAAAAGTAAAATTTTCTTTTTCTTTACTAACAGCTCCTCTGGAGACCTCTGCAGGACAATCCGTGAAATGCAAGTTGGAGGACCAAATTTTTTCATTACGTCCCTTTCTTTGGAATATTTGGAATATTTACACAAGAGTTGTCAGCATGCTCAGAGGATCTCTTTTTTCGTTCAAGACGCTCCGCGTTGATGTCAATGGGTCTTACTTTGGAGTCCAGAATGCTTATGTCTGAAACTTGTTTTTCGGGAGGAGACTCGCTTCCTTGAAAGTACAGGAGGCAACCAAGATTAAATCCGCACAGTTAACGAAAACAAACAACGGCGTGCTGTACCGCGGGAAAGAACCACGAACGACTAGTTTTGGGTACTCGGAGGAAAACGAAACTAGTTCTCGCTTGCCAGCTTGGCTCAGGTGGAAACTCGGGGCGTCTTTTCCACCCAGGAGGAAACTGCGGGTTCAGAAAGCCATCCTGGCTCTCAAAAGGAGCCGGGCGAGCCCACGCCGCCGTCCTTATTTAGGCCATTTCCGCACTGGACTGTTACAGCGCTATTATTCCACTTGCAACATCCTATGGAATCCTGGGGTTTGCAGTTTTGGGAGGGGCCGGCCGGCCCCAGGATTCCATAGGATGTTGCAAGTGGAATAATAGCGCTGTAACAGTCCAGTGCGGAAATGGCCTTAAGCAGGAGCCGAAAGAAGAGGGAGAGGGCGAGACTCCAGCCAGGCGCTACCCACCGTCCTGCCCCCGCCGCCCCCCTCCAGCGGCGGCTCGGCGGCGAGGGCGTTGCGGGCTCGCTCCACTTTCTCGGGGGGCGGGAAGCGCCCTTTGTCCGGCGGAGGCGCGTTCTGGGCTGGAGCGAAATGGCCCTTTCGGGAAAGGCCAGGCCTCGCACACGGTAAACGTCGAGTTTTCCCTTCGGCGCCCTGTGGGAGAAAGGCACCCCTCGCGCGTCGCCCTTCCGCGGCGGGAACTCGAGGCGCTTCCACCGGAGAAGCCCGGGAGAGGGTGGGAGGGGGCCGGCGGCGAGGCCCGAGTTTCTCTCTCCCGCTCACGCCCGGGCGGCGGAGGAGGGCCGCCCGAGCGCCTCTTTGGCCCGGTCGCCCTTTCGCCGGAAAGTCACCTGCCGGCGGCTTCCTGTGCTCTGAGGTGTTTGGCACCCCTTCCGAGGGCTTTTCCACATTAAAAGCGCGGGTTCGCGAAATTCTCGTTCTTAATCTTCTGTGTCTGCTCACCGAGAGTAGCTGTTTAACCTCCGTCACCGAGGAAATGTTGGGCCAGTTTTCAAAAATGGCTTGACAACGTTTTGATGGGTGTCGGTGGTGCTTAACACAGAGGCCGTTTCCGCACTACGCGCTTATAGTGCTACTGTTCCACTTCCAACATCCTATGGAATCCTGGGGTTTGCAGTTTAGGGAGGGACGTATTAGAATTGTCAGCCAGAGAGCTCTTGGGCCTCAGGAAGTTACAAACCGCGGAATTCCACAGAGTGTTGAAAGTGGAATAATAGCACTGTAACAGTGTAGGGTGGAAATGGCCAGAGATCACGAGAGTGGTGGTGGTTCCTCGCCCCCAAAAGCTGACTTTGACTAAGATCTGTCATTCACTGCCCTGCTCAGGTCTTGCAAACTCAGGGCTGTAGCCTCTTTGATCGAGTCTGTCCGCCTGTAGAGTTTTATCAGCTGCCCTCAAGCAACCCTATGAACGAGAGACCTGTCAAGTCACCCCATCAGTTAAGATTGTCCATACTGTCCTATTTCCAGTTTCTAGGTACAGTTGTGAAAACCAGACAGTGAACAAAGCTGATAGAGAGAAAATCAACCCATTTGGACTATGAGGCTGGAGAAGAGTTCTATGGATATGGTGGATGCTATAAAAGACCTAGAGTGTAATAGTCTTCCACTTTTCCTGCTACCTTCTGCCTTGCCAAGCGCTATTGTCTTTTTTTAATGAGTCATGTCTTCTCAAGAGCCAGCATGGTTTAGTAGGCCATTTTCATACTACACTGTTATAGTGCTGTTATTCCAGTTTCAACATCCTATGGAATCCTGGGGTTTGCAGTTTAGGGAAGAGCCTTTAGAATTCTCAGTAAACTACAAACCCCAGAATTCCACAGGATGTTGAAAGTGGAATAATAGCACTACAACATTGTATGCGGAAATGGCCCTAGTTTTAGCGTTGGACTAGGACTCTAGGAAGCAAGGGTTCGAATCCCCACTCAGCCATGGAAACCTGCAGGTGACCTTGGGTGTGCCATACACTCTCAGCCTGAGAGGAAACCAAAGACAACCCCCTTCTGAACAAATCTTGCCAAGAACACCCCTTGATAGGTTTGCTTTAGAGTTGCCGTAGGTCGGAAATGACTTGACGAAACTCAGCAGCAGCGGAAACATGTCTTCTCATGATATGTCCACAGGCAGTATCTGCTCCTTGTGACAGGTGTAACAGAAAAAAAGTAACACTGCAATGAAGACATAGGCCATTTCTGCACTACGCTGTTATAGTGCTACTGTTCTACTTTCAACACCCTGTGAAATTCTGGGGTTTGTAGTTTACTGAGGCCAAAGAGTTCTCTGGCTGAGAATTCTAAATGCCCCTCCCTACACTGCAAATCCCAGGATTCTGTAGGATGTTGAAAGTGAATAATAGCACTATAACAGCGTAGTGTGGAAATGGCCATAGTTTCCTCAGACTTCAGTATAATTCAGGTTCCACTACCACAAATAAAATATGAAGATATATGGAGAAAACCATGCATGCAAGTACAGTATATAGGGAGGATTTTCTCCAATAGTTTTGAGGGGGCAGTGGGGACAGTGGGACCCAGATCTTACATGGCCTGTTATGACCACAAGCTGAAAGTTTCTTTCCCTACTCCTGGATGTTAAAATGCTTATCTTTGATTCTTTGATGCTTTTTCCCTTACATATACTGTAATTAATGAAATTGGATTAAAACGAATAGTGGAAATTTTGCTTTAGAAAATACTTTGGATGGAATTTATGCACAATTTAAAATGATTAATTGCTAGCTATGTGCTTACATATATATGTTAGATCAGTACTTTTTAAACTATCTGATGTGGGGGAACCTGCTGTTGCTTTCTCTCAGTGTAGCAAGGACCAGCACCGTACTTGTGCCCTTTGGTTCCTGTTCATTCTGTCTTGGAAAATTCAGGAGGTTAATGGCTCAGGGGCTTGCGTTGATCCCTGGACCACCATTTTGAATAGCAATGAGCTAGATTGTAAAATATATGTCAGTACATATCAGAAGTTCAACAGACTTAGGGGTGACATGGAATATATATTTTAAAAATAAGTAATAAATATTTTCATCACATTCCAGGGTCATGTGGAACCATATTGCTTTCGCCAGGTATTTGTGGTGCCCTTTGTCTACATCTTGTGCCCCATTATTCTGGACTTCCAAGAACAAAGGCCAGGAATTTCACATGAGAAGAAAGAAAATGTGGAACCTATGGAACTGTGAGGACAGAGTAAAATCGGTCAATGTGCATCCAAGTAACACAATACATTCTTCTGTGACCTTTAAAACAAAAAATAAGCACCAGCAAACAAAAATCCCAGTATTAGATGGGGACATCCCTTCCCTTTATAGACATGTATTTGAAGGCAATTTCAGGAACAGTGAGGTCTGCATTCAAAGGTAACATACTTGTTAAGATCACAACGTTAGTTTTTTACTTGTTTATCCAGCAGTTTGGGAGTTGTGTATGCATTTTAGGATTCTATAAAGTAGTTATCCCAAATCCAAACTCAGAATTATTCTGTTCGTTGCAAGTAAGGTTTGATGACTTCTTGCTTAATTAATCTGTGAATTTTAACTCTGCACATTTGATGTTCATGAAACTTTATCCCATCTAGAAAAAAGGTTTATAGTGAATTATCAGCTTATGTGTAACTGGTCTTTATTTTATACAGGAAGGAAAGGAAGAGCAATGTTAGATAACTTAGAGGCATTTAGTCTGATTATTTCTTCTTTTAAAGTTTAGCTGTGCTATCTATTTTGCATATTTTTGAGAACTTCCAAAAATGTATCCCACATTTTGTTTTGAATATATATGTGATGACTCATGGCTTTCTGAAATAGTTGACATGTCTTTCAGTTAATTGTAGTTCACTGGTAAAGGTAGGACAGTGACTCACTCATTTTATGGATTAGTGCTGGCGAACCATGTGGCAACAGTCCAAAGGGCTTTATGCAGAGCTATTAACATAAGCTGAAAGAAAGCTATTGAAGGTGAAGTCATGACTTCACATAAGTGTTTTTCCCTTCAGTTTAATAACTTCCATAGTGTCTTTTGAGGAAGCCAAAATCCAAATATTACATAATGCAATAATTTCTAAACAGTATATTTATCCAGTTTTCAGGTGGATCATCATGATAGCAACAGGGTTTTGGAATATGCAATCAAACTGATCAAGCAGTTCAACTTTTGATCAGAGAGTAGTTCCAAATGAAGATAAAATGTTATTTTGCTTCTATTTGCTAAATAAATGTACTGAAGGAATAGTTTTATTTTAAGTGTGAAAAAAATGCACCCTCTGGTCATAGTCCCAGTAAACAAATATTTTCATGTTTAAAATTTTTATCAAACTTATGTCTACATTTTGCAATATATTCCCAAACTTGAAAAAATATCTGTAGCTCATATGTACCCTTACATCTCCAGTTTAACTTAATATTTTATTGTTTCTTTCTTCCCGGACTTTAATAATGCAATAAACTGAACTGATTGGACGAACAATTCCCATCCCTCTCCACTTGTAGCAGTAATTTAACCTCACTGTTTTCCCAATTGTCTGATGGGTAGTTAATACACGCACTGTGTTAGTTGGCTCCTTTTGTCTTTCAAAATAAATGTTGGTATGTAGCTGTTCTGAGCCTTTCGTTTTAATGTAAGGTACTCAGAGTTGCTTGAGAAGGTCAACAAAGGAGGAGGAGAAAAAGCTGTATTTCGTCACACTCAGAGGAACAAGAAGTTGCTTGTTCGTCAACGTTTAAAGATGCTACTTGATGATGAATCTTTCCTTGAGTTCTCTCCTTTTGCGGGCCTAGATATGCCTTATGGTGATGTTCCTGCTGCAGGATGCCTCACTGGTATGTTTCCATAAGGGAAAATTAAAGATAAATCTCATTATTAATTATAGTGCCAGTGCCAGAGCTGCTCAGTTCTTGCTCAGTAAAGTCAGGGATTTTCACCTACAATCAACAATTATTTTATTTATTTAATTTATACCTTACTTTTCTTCTGTCATGGGACTCAGTGCAACTACAAGTTAAAACATAGTACAGCTAAAATCTTATACAAAAGTTTAAAGAGTCAATAAACAATTCTGTTAAAAGCATAAAATTACAACAGCTTAAAAAACAAAGCCAGAAGTATTTTTTAGTTGCTGTATCTAGTGCAAGATTCGGTATTAAAAACTGAACGGAGTCAATCTCAAGAGCAACTATTTGAAGCCTAGGAAGACAAATGTTGTAGACCAGGTTTGGTGTTGACATACCAAATAAACCATTTCTGTTTGACGTTAAATCTCATAAATTTGTTTGTGGTAATCATCATTCAAGATAACGATAGTACTCGTAAAATTTCTTTCATATTTAAAATGTAATTTTTGTTACTATATGCAGAACTAATTATTTCTTAGGGGCAGATTATATGTCTTAGCTAAATTAATGGTGTGAGTGATTCTGTGTAGAACAGAAGCGGAGTGGCATGCTCATGTCCACCACTGATCTCTTACCAACTCTTTTGCAGTATACAGAAAGTTCTACAAAAAAACTGGTAGGACAGTTACAAATATTTCCATGTGGGTAATTTATGAATGACATAAATAGTGGATAATTTGTAAAATGTTATTTTTTTTCAAGTGGAAGATCATTCATCTTGAACTTCATTGCAGGAATTGGCAAAATATCTGGGATTTGGTGTGTCTTCATAGCACATGATGCAACAGTGAAAGGTGGGACCATTTATCCTATTTCAGTGAAGAAACAACTAAGAGCTCAAGAAATAGCAATAAAAAATAGACTTCCATCTATTTACCTTGTGGATAGTGGAGGAGCTTTCTTGCCACTTCAAGTAAGAAATATCTTTTATGAAATGAATTCTAAAATTTAATCTGCTTGAAAATGATTCTCTTTAATTCATGTTATTTTATTTATATATTTACTTATATTTAATTTAGATCTCACCTTTCTGCTTGTACAGGATCCAAAATGGATCTTGTACTAAGCATTTAAAAACTGGCTACAGTTAAAAATTTGTTTGTACAAAAATTAAAAACAATTAAACAAGAGTTTGGTTAAAAACATAAATGTTAAAAGAATATAAAGCACAGTACATAGTAAAAGAGATAAAAGCTTTTTCTGCATATAAATTATAAGCCAAAGCCCTGAATAAAAAGATCTTTGCCTACTGATGGCAGAGAAGGACAAAGAGGACCAACTGAAACTCCTGTGGGAGGGAATTCCACAACTTGGGAGCAGCCATTGAAAAGGCTCTCATGTCCTCACCAGAGGTGCCTATGAAAGTGATAGGGCTGAAAGAAAGCCTTGCCCCAAAGATCTTAAGGCTTGTGCATGCTTGTATAAGGAGATATGATTTTTCAGATAGTGTGAACTCAAGATTTATAGAGCTTTAAAAGTCATAACCATAACTTTGAATTCTGCCTGGAAGCAGACTGGTAGCCAGTGAAGCTGTGTCAGCAAGGGAGTTTAACCAGCTTTCCAAACAGTTTCCAAAGGCAGTCCCACATAGAGTGCCTTACAATAATCCAACTGGGATTTAATCAACACATGTGTAACTGGTCAGATCTGACATCTCAAAGAATGGACACAGCTGCCACATTAGTTTTAACCCTGCAAACACAGTCCTGGCCACTGCCGAAACCTGAGATTTCAGGGGACCCCATTGAGCACATGCTAACTGCCTGTTCCCTAATCTGGCTTCTGATTGACTTTTGTCACTTTTGTCTTATCTAGATTAATCTTCAATTCATTGGCCCTCATCAAGTTCATGACTGACAACAGACAGTAGTTTAGCATTGCAACAGCTTTGTTGGAGTTAAATGAAAAGGAGAGAGTTGATTGTGACACTGAACTCCAAAACTCCAGATGACCTCTCCTAATGATTTCACATGGATGCTGAACAGCATAGGGGACAAAGCTGAACCCTGAGATACCCCATAGACCACTGGTTCTTAACTAGGCATCTGCAAAGCCTGCTGCTGGACGCCAACAGGAGCAGCAGCAACAGGGACGCAGCAGCAGGAGGGTGCAGGTGCTGAAATAAACAAGGGAGCAGTTTTGGCGCCCACGGACACATCCCGCTGCCACATACCTGATGAAAGGGACATTGCAACAGGCGTGTACTCCTGCCCAAACTGTGACTCTGGAGACCAGGGTTTAAATCCCCACTTGACCATGGAAACCGACTGGTTGATCTCAGGTAAATCACATTCTCTCAGACTCAGAGAAAGGAAAAGGCAACAAATCTTGCCAACAAAACTCCCATGATAGTTTTGCCTTAGGGTTTCTATAAGTCAGTTTTCAAAGGGGAGAGACATGATAGCTAGAAATAACCTGCCTCTATCAATGGCAGTTTCTTGTGTGCCTTCAGGTTGCTTCTGACTTAGGACAACCCTAAGGTGAACCAATCACAGTTTTTTTGTTATGTTTTATTTTTGTCAGATTTGTTCAGAGGGGATTTGCTCTTGCCTTCCTCTGAGTCTAGGAGAATGTGGCTTGCCTGAGGTCACCCAGGGTTTGAGCAGGGGTTCAAATCATAGTCTCCAGAAGCCATTAATAAATAAATATTTGAATATATAAATCTAAATATTTATTTATTTATTTTGAAATATTTTTATTAAAGATTTTAATTAAAAATAAAAAAACCCTCCCCACTTCCAAGCTTGTTTTCCAGTTGAATCTGTGTGTATCCATTCCATTCACACATAATTGTTGCTTACTCAAGGGATTTGTTACATCTTACATTGTTAGACAATCGCTTACTACCTTACTACCTTACTACCATCTTACGTTGTTAGACAATTGCTTACTACCTTACTACCTTATTACATTGTTACATTATTATTTTACCTTGCTACATTATTACATTGCATTACTTACAATCTTGCTTTATTCTTATTTCTTTTCTTACATTATGTCTTTATCCAATCCAAAACTTCTCTCCGTTCCCTTTCAAAGTTCTGGATAGGTTTATTTCTCATAAATCTAAATATTTAAATCTTGAATTAAGTCTTGGGGGTTCCAAGCAACAAATTATATTGATAGGATGTCCCTGATAAAGAAAAGATTAAGAAACACTGCTATAGGCCAAGATCCAGAGGGTGAAACAGGAAATCCTCAGCAATACCTTCTGAATTCTCCCTTCTAAGAATCAGAATCATGTAGCACAGTATCCCCAAGTCCCATCCCAGACAGGTAGCTAGAAAACTACCATGGCTGATGGTACTGAAAGCCACTGAGAGGTCTAGGAGAACCAACAGGGACACTTTCCCTGTCTGATTCCCTGCTTTGACCATTCAAAAGGCAACCAAAAGGTCTCAGTCCCATAACCAGGCCTGAAGCCGGATTAAAATAGGTCTAGATAATCCATTTCATCCAGGAACCCCTGACACTGGGAGGCTACTATGTGCTCCAGGACCTTACCCAAAAAAAGGGATGTTGGAGACTGGCTAGTAGTCATTTAGTGCAGCCAAGTTCAGGGAGGATTGTTTTTTTAGTAAAGGCCTTACCAAATCTCTTTTATACAGGATGGAACACTTCTGTGCTTCACCACTCCCCTTGCTCATTCAGTCAGTCACCCTCTGGCTGTTTTTATAAGCCAAGAAGGGCAGAGGTCTAGTACACATGTGGTAGCTCTTACCTTTCCAAATATCCTATCCACATCTTCAGGCTGCACCAACTGAAATGTATTCACTAACACAGAACAAGCAGGAACCAAGATTACATCCACAGGACCAGTATTAACCACAGCATCCAAGGTGGAGTGACTCCAGATGATTTTATCTGCAAAGTGTTGTGTAAATACTTCACAGTGGGCTCTTAGATTATCTATCTGCTGCTCTTGCTTTAGCAAAAGGCTCCAGACCACTTGAGACAACTTTGCTGGTTGACACTGTGCAGGTATAATGGTGACAGAAAAGAAATAATTATTTGCTGCCATCACTGCCATGGCATAGGCTTTCCAACGGGCTCTAGCCCATGTTATGGTTGGTTTTTACCTCTGTTTCTTAAAATACAGTTGGCCCTCTACATTTACGGGTTTAACTTTCACTAATTTGACTATTGGCGAGTTTCTCCAGTCCCTGTACCCATACCTCAAGTGCTGCTTTTCTGGGGGAACATTCCCACTTGGCAGTTCTGATCAGGCTGTGCAGCCCCTTATAAACTTGCCTCTAATCCTCCTCTTCCTCCACAAGCCACTGCCTGGCCAGCTAAGGGTGGATTTCAGCCAAATTTCTCAGTGTCACATATCTTGTCCCATTGCCCCCTCCCCCCACATCCAAGGAAGGAGATGCATGAGAGAGAGGAAGTATAGGGACACCATATGGATGCACCCTCTTTCTCTCTTCTTTCCCTGACCTGGGCCATTTCTGCACTACACTGTTATAATGCTGTTATTCCACTTTCAACATCCTGTGGAATTCTGGGGTTTGTAGGGCTCTCTGGCTGAGAATCCTAAATGCCCCTCCGTAAACTGCAAACTCCAGGATTCCATAGGACGTTGAAAGTGAAATAATAGCACTATAATAGTGTAGTGTGGAAATGGCTCTGGTTTGGACCCTGAGTGCCTGTTCCCACTTCCATGCCTTGGCTCCCTTCTCATGCACATTTTGATATTTCTGGTTTTTCCATTTTTGTGGGGGTTCTACACTCCTAACCTGAGTGAATGTGGAGAGCCAACTGTATTTGTGTGATTGAAAAATATTATCTGAATAAAATAATATCCTAATAGCAAAATCAAAACCAAGCTAGGATAAGCTACTAGCGCAGTTATGAAGACAGATGATTGATGCACTAGACTTCATGTGATGTACCAAATTTGTCTGCTTTATGTAAAAATTAAAAGCAAAACTAAAACCAGAAACATGTCCCTTTAACTCTTCCCCCAAAAGCAGGCAAAATTGGAAGAAAGAAAGAAAAATTACAGGGCACAAGTTACAGTCTTTGAAATCTGTGTAGCTCTTGACTAAAACAGCTTTAACATTTCTTCACTAAAATGAACTCCCACACCACTGTCTGAACTTCATTATTATTGCTTCAACAGTCAGTTGCTAACAGCAATTTGGTGTTCTTTTTTATATTTTGAATATTTATATGCTGTCTTTTGATCAAGTTACCTCCAAGAGGGTTTTCAGTACATTAAAAAAAAATCTAAATAACTAAATAAAATACTTAGCAGCATTGTTTCTCTGGCTGGTTTCTCTGGGAGCCCTCGTGGCGCAGTGGTTAAATGCCAGTACTGCAACCACAAGGTTATGAGTTCGATCCTGCAAGGCTCCCAGGTTGACTCAGCCTTCCATCCTTTCGCAGGTCGGTAAAATGAGTACCCAGCTTGTTGGGGGCAGTTAGCTAAAATACTTTGTAAACCGCTTAGATAACACTTAGTTGATAGGCGGTGTAGAAATAAATGCTATTGCTATTGCTATTGGTTGAAAGACATGACTACTCTTCCAATGTGCCAACAATCCAGTGACAAGTGAGATACTGTACAAAGAAGAATTGTGTCCACTGCCAAATAACTAAGGCTGTTCCCTTCTGTCTTTCTCTTTTAATGGTGTTAATCATGGGGGGCAAGGGAAAGAAGCCTTTTTCTTTGGTGGTGACAGAGATCAGAGTGTTTACTCTTCTGTAATCCCAGGACATTCGTAGTTAGACCCTTTGTTCTGTAATATGGGAGGTCATTGTCTGAACTCATTCCTAATGGTACTTGTCCCAAACGTATGAACTAGATAATCTCTGCAGTAAATGGGGAAGATAAGTGAAGGGTGGCACATTTAAGGCACTATTACAGTGGCTTTAGTTCATACACCATTTTGTTCTCAAGACACTTTCTGTTATTTTCAGCTAGGCAAGATTCAGTTAGTAAGAGAACCAAGTTTAAAAGTGAAATTAGAAGTATGCTGGAAGCAGGTGACAAAGTAAGGAAGACATGAATGTGACTTTGGAAAAATGCCTAAGTGAAAGGTATTATGTTCTTTCAGTTTTGCCACAGATATATCTAAAATTATTGACCTGTAGTTGTTTCTGGTACCTTCTAAGAGATTCAGTGTGTGTGAATTTTTGTCTTGTTTCAGTGTAGTCAACTGTGGATAGCTTTAGATATGAGTAATTATTGCTACACAAACAATAGTTAAAAAGGAACAAACAAAATCCTTTGAAAAAGTTAGTGCTCTCTGACAAAATGTTTCTTACTTTAGGTGTAATATGCAATATGGAAGAGTGTAAATTTTGATTGATTAGTCCATGCAATAGATACAGAGTTGAGTATAATTAAGTATAACACCAAAACTCTTGTTCTTTTCTGTCCCTGTATTGTTAGGCAGAGATATTTCCTGACCAATTCCATGGAGGCCGAACTTTTTACAACGAGGCTGTATTGTCTTCACTAAGAATTCCTCAGGTATAACAGCATATTGGATAGTAAATTTTAAAATATGCTTTTCAGTATGATTTAGTTAATAAACAAAATTATGTATAACTGTTGAGCAGCGCTCTTCAGAGTGCATCTTAAATTTTGCATTTTTTTTGTTATAAGCATTCTATCTGCCGTAATCTACAAAAGTGTGATTGATGAAACTGGAGTTATTCATTAAATCTTTGTCTTAAGCATTTATCCATGCTTTCACCTAATTCTCTGCAACTGAGATGAAAAGTATAGTCAGCAGGTTATGTCAAGAAGCTTTCCTTCTTTTGCAACCTGTATAAAGGTCTAAATGCAGTTCACATCCAGATGGCTATTACCTGTTTTGAGTTAGATACCTTTCCACTTTCAGTATGTTATATTTGCACGATGCTGCCACATCTTCATAGCAGATGGTGCCACTGGAAGAGCTTCTGCTCATATTACAAAATGCAGTGCAGGATGACATAAATTTCAATATATTTTTTGTCCCACACATATGGAGAGAATAAAGAATAAAGGTGTGCACACATGTTTACCTTGTTTAACTAGAGCTCTTGGTATACAGTTTGAAATGGACCCTTGACATTTTTGATGTTATGCGTGTTTATATGTCTTCAAGTTCCCTGTCAGTTTATGGTGACCCTATGAATTTTATAGGATTTTCTTAGCTAAGAAAATAATCATAAGTGGTTTTGCTAGTTCCTTTTGCTGAAATATAGCCTATAGCACCTAGCATTCATTGGCAGTTTCCCATCCAAGTACAAACCACAGCTGACTCTACTTAACTTCCAAAATCTGATAGGATCTGGTGTCTTTAGGGTGTCTATAGGTTCTTAGAAGTGTATCAACACTTTTTTTAAAGTTTTCCCTGAACTGAATTACAAAGCAGTGCTTTTCATTAGCATTACCTAATGTTATTACTATCATGTAGTTTCAAAATTTACAATTAAATATTATATATTATTCCCTCTGTTCTTCCTTCTTAACCAGCTATCTTGATATGTCCTTTAGGTGGCAGTTGTGTGTGGTTCTTGCACTGCAGGAGGTGCTTATGTTCCTACAATGGCAGAAGAAGCAGTTATGGTAGATAAAATTGGTACACTGTTCCTTGCTGGACCCCCTTTAGTTAAAGCTGCGACAGGAGAAGACATTAATCCTGAGGAGCTGGGAGGAGCCATGCTGCATTCTAAGTAGGTCTAATATTGATTTCTTGCTTCTTTATGTTGGTTGTATTGTGTATTCACTGATAGTTCCAGACTATCTGAAGGACTGTATTCTCCTATATGAGCCTATCCTAGCTTTAAGACCTTTGGGAGATTTAAGGTAGATCTTGGTGATGATTCAAGAGATGGCTTTCTGAGTGACCTCTCCCAAGCTCTGGAACCACTCACCAAGAAATGCTAGTAGGCCCCCAGCTATTTGCTTTCCCACTGGAAGACAAAAACCTCATTCAGGAAGTTTTTGCAACTGACTCATTGATGAAGAAGGGTCTTTTTACCATGAGGATTCTGTATTTTTCTTAACGTGCTTTAAACTGTGTCTTTTTTTTAAAAAAAAATCTTTATTTATTTGAGTTATGATATTGAAATGTGAGTTTTCAGCCTTGTGCTGGTTTGAGTTCCCTTTGAAGGAGATGGGCAATCCAATAAATATAGTTCTAGAGTCATTCATGTTCTTGTTTGAGAGAATTGCCTGTAAGACTGTTGAACTTTCAGAGGAATCATATTTAATTTGTTGTATGCTGAGCTCTAGAATCTGGACAAATACAGCTAAAACCAATGACAGAGTAAAATTACTATAGACAACATGACTGTAGAAATGGATACATTCAGCAAATTAAAATAAGTGAGTATAACACAAAAAATAAATGCGTGCTTAAACAGGAAAGTAGATATCATACTAAAAGGGTGCCATTCTAACCTGCTAGGGTAGAAAATTCCATAGTTTAGGCATCGCCATGGAAGAGGCCCATATCAATTCTGCTTCTCTTGTTGTTGGGAATGGAGTTATAGTGGAAAAGGTGAAAGTCTCTCTTAAGGCATCAGCTTCTCTCTATGATGTTTCTGAAATAAATGATCTATCCTGAGTGAGTAAATAGTTGTGTTTTTTAATCACCTGAATGTTTCAGTATAATTTTTCCCCTTTGACTTATTTTATCATAACTGCTAATATTTTGCTAATAATTTTTATGTGTTTTTTTTTGTACCGTTTGCCATACATCAATGAAATCTGTCTTTCAGGATCAGCGGTTGTGTTGATCATTTTGCATCTTCAGAAAAAGAAGCATATGAATGTGTTAGAAATATTATTTCCATGCTAAATTATGATGTTCCTGCAGAAGAGACTCTAGAGTTTGACAGTCCCTTGTACAATGCTGATGAACTTCTGGGACTTGCACCACAAGACTATAGCTACACTCTACATATAAAATTGGTGAGAAAAGCTTTCTTTGTAATCTTGAGCAAATCATGTTGGAATGAGATATGGAGTTAAATACCTTAACTGATCAGTTAATTGTGGCAGTTCTTGTGGCTCCTGGTTTGCTTGGACCATATAAACAGATCTGTTCTGTTGGTGAAAACAACATTCCTGCATTTTAAATATTAACAAGTGTTTTCTGGCATAATTTTGCAGACTAGAGTTTGTTTCATCAGATGCATACAGTGGTGACTCTCAAATAGAAAGATTTTTATATACACAAATCTGTTACAATACAAATATTCCTACATAGGCTATCAATTGCAGATCATGCTTTAGGAGTCCGATGAAGTGTATTTAAATCATCATAGGTTGCGCCATAATAAAGTTAATGCATCTTTAAAGTGCTTAAGAGAGTTTAATTTTTTTCCCCTATAAGAACCTAATAGCCTTCTGAAGCTTCTATTGGTACTGCTTCTATTGGTACTGCTTCTACATGTGGTTATCCAGTTGAAGTGACAAAGCCAAAAGTAAAGTTTAACTTCAGGCATATATTTAGAACATAGACAGTTACAACCTTTGTAATGTTCAGTTCACGTTTTTATATATAATATGGCATTAGTTTTGACCAAATTCTGTGATCTCATAATATTTTATTGTCAAGCAATCATTTCAAACAGAAGAAATGCATCTCTCTCATTGTCTCTTCCTCTCTCTCTCTCTTTTTTAAGCAAGTTACCTAATATTGATTTTTTATTTCTCTCAATAATGTTTTGTAGATTCTAAGTCGTATGATAGATGGTAGCAGATTCCAAGAATTCAAAGCTAACTATGGAACAACCTTAGTAACAGGATTTGCCTACATGGAGGGGTAAGAGTAACATTTAAAACAAATGTACCAGCTTGTTTTAACACTGTTTATGTGGAGCAAAATAAGAGTATTTAATCAAGCAAATATTAACTGGTTTCATCTATCTTGAGCAATCTGACATAACAGTCATTTATTCAGATTTGTTATAATGACATAGATGTAGCCAGACTGCAAAAATGACTTCTGTATTGTTTGGACAACACTAATCTGTCTTATTGTGGCTGGATTTCTGAAGCCAAGATGTTGATGGGGAATTTTGATTTGTTTCTCCGACTATAATATTTCATGTACTGAGCTACATGCACCTTAGATTTAATATAACTTGTCACTGACTATCTGAACAATCTTTCAGTATGTTCCCATCTCTGGCGAGTCCCCCCCAACGAGGACTAGAATCTTTGTTTCCATACCACTTCCATACTAGAAACTTCTGTATTGGTTTTGGTTTTGGGGAAGGGGAGAAGTACAGAGGTGGGGTTGCCAATCAGAAGTGGAGGGAGAGGCTCTAGCCCACTCTCCTTCAACAACCCTGTAGCAGGCTTCCCTGCAGCACATGAGTTGTTTCTGTTTCTGCATGTGTGCACATAGGCGTGTGCAGGCATGAGCCGATAAAGGTTGCAACCCAAAAAATGCTACCGTCTTAGAATAGACATTACACATTGTTAAGGAATATTACAACATCTGTTATTTTGTAGAATAATGTTGAACTACTTAGGCAACAGTCCTATATAAACATACCTGAGAGTAAGCCTGTTGAATTCAGTGAGACTTACTTCAGAGTAAACATACATCCGCTGGTTTTGGTAGTGTTTTATTTTTTAGATTTACCTGCACTGAATATAGTAGGACCCCCGTATCCGCAGGTGATTGGTTCTGCCCCGACCGTGGATACTGAAATTGCGGCAGCGGCTGGCGGGAAAACCGTGGGGAGCACGATCTCACGATCTCTGCTGTTTTTCTGCTGGCCACCTTTGCAAGCGGGCCTGGGGCTGGTGCCAGGAGGTGGAAAAACAGTGAGGAGCGTGATCCTGCAATCCCTGCTGTTTTCCCACCTCCTGCCACCGACTCTAGGCCCGATCGTGGTGGTGGCCAGCGGGAAAACAGCAGGGAGTGCAGAATTGCACTCCTTGCCACCTGGCCCTCACTGATCCCAGCCAACAGCAGATAACTGAATCTGCGCATCATGAATCCATGGATATGGGAGTCCTACTGTAGTTTCATTCCAATATTTGTGTACTGAATTTCATTATAAAATTTCAGTGCTTAGCAAAGCATTCATGTGACTTCCCAAATACAAGTGTCTCATATAAATTAAAATCCTTTATGGTTTGCTGTAAAAGGTTTGGTTCAAACTAATTTAATATATTCCAGGTGATTAGGAGAGGGGGATCTTTCCAGTCAAGTATTGGTCGTGCCCAAAGAGCATTCAATTCAGCTATTGATGGGGACCACTTCTCTGTAAACTGTTAACTTTTGGGGAAATACATTTTCCAGATAAATAGTAGTATGTTGTTGCTAGGGAAATGTTATTTCCCTGCCATTGCTACCGTCAAGTAACATGTTGTCATGTGCCTTCAAGCCATTTCTGATGTACAGCAACCCTAAGGTGACCCTGTCAAGTAACATATCCTTTGAAAACATGAGTTATGAAATATGTATGTTTGTTTGCACAGCCCTATTTGGCTGCTGACTAGCAAAAGTCTGGCCATGTAGCTTTTCTTGTAGAAGTAGTGGTTTTTTTTGGGGGGGGGGCAGTTATAGTACAGTTCAGTACAGAATGAATTTTCTCCAGTGTACTACTACTCCACTGAGAGTACAATGCACCACCCATATAAGCAACCCTGAATCTGTGAATTTAAGCAATTGTAGAGCATCATGTCCTATACCTAAAATGGTGATGATATGTACATGGATACACTGAAGTGTTGACATGCACATTGCTGCCATTTAATAATATGGGACCTGAGTATTCACATTTTTTTGCCATTTGCAGGGGTACTGGAACAGAACCCCTGCTGATACAGAGGTTCTCTTATACTTTTGGGTAAAGGGTAAATGTGGCAAGCACTAGCAAAACTGCAATTTAGCCCTTCCATAACAGTGTTGTGCCATCTTGTGAGACTTGCTTAAGTTAATATAAGTTCTAGACAGTGTGCTCTCCAGTAGTGCTTTGTATACAACAACTTTACACGAGTCTGTATACTGGTGATGCAGCACTTTAGTTTTCCTAGCAAAAGATGAGGACCACCAAATTGCATATCCAGTGAAAAATATTGTCTCTATATATTTTTATATACAGGTATAATGTGAGCTAGCATGGTATAGTGGTTTGACCGTTGGATTATGACTGTGGAGACCAAGGTTCAGATCCCCACTTGGCAGTGGAAAGCCACTTGGGTGACCTTGGGTGACCTTCTTTCAGTTTGAGAAGAAAGCAAAGACAAGCCTCCTCTGAACAAAACTGGCCAAGAAAAATCTGTGATAGGTTCACCTTAGAGTTGCCATAAGCTGGAAATGACTTGAAGGCACATAACAACATAATATGTCAAGTTTGAGCTTAACAGTAAAATTGTTTTTTAAAAATCAACTTCTTTAAAAGAAAACAAAATCTTAGAATGATTAGCAGGGTGCTTCACATCTATTACTTCCTGCAGCTGTTACTTCCTGCAGCTGGCTGTGTCTCTCCTACCCTAGTTCATTCTATGAGAACTCAATACCATCTAGCTTTCCTTGGGATAATGGTACTTTAACAGTTAAGTCCTACCTAGTTTGTACAGGACTAGTTTGTACAGTGGTTCTCAACCTGTGGGTCCCCAGATGTTTGTGGACTTCAGCTCCCAGAAGCCCCAGCCACTATGGTCAATGCTCAGGGCTTCTGGGAGCTGAAGTCCAAAAACATCGGGGACCCACAGGTTGAGAACCACTGGTTTACTATAAGATCGTGTTTCAGAAATTTGTCCCTTAAAGTCAAATCTAGGATTAAGAGCCTAGTAAATGCTTCTGATGCAGCATGAAAAACCTGAAGAACTACCAGCTTCTGTCTTCTGTCAATTGAATGGCTAAACAGTAGGCTTCATTCTCTAAGGGTGTTAATAAGTCTGCTTTCACCACCTCTAGAATCACTCAAAACTTTAAAAGGCTCAAATAAATATTTAAAGTCAATTTTGTATGTGAAAGAGAAGCCGCTAGTGGCCTAACCTTTTTTGTTAATGTTAAGCTTGCCTCTAAGCAGTGTTAGAGAATGAGTCATTTTGCTAGGATTAATAAAGCATGCTACAGACTCAAACTTCTTGATTTCCTCTGAGATGAAAATGTGCATGTTGAAATACTTTCACCATTATGGCAGAAAGACAAATTATGCCACTGAGAATACAGATACATTTTGCTTGCCAAAATTGTACACTAAGATTAACAAAGTTCCAGGTTTGTTACTTATTTAGGATTTGTTTTCTCAGAGATTAAATAGATTTGTATAGTTAGGCTGAGTTTTTGTAACCTTGAGTAAGTTATACAGTACTAAAGATTACCAGCACAGAGGGCTTTATCTGTTTTTCCACGTGTTCAGATTTATAAAGAAGCCTCAACTCTTTAAAGACCAGTGTCTTCTTCAGGTATTACTTAAAGCAATATTTTAGAGATCTATAGGGGATGGGACTATCACAGATACAAAAGAATGTGTCAGGACAAACTGACATCCATAGGCAACACATTGGGGTCCCAAGGCTAAGAGACAGTGACCCAGTGAGCTTTGTAGCATATCAGGGATTGAAACAGGTCTTCCAGGCCTGTCTGACACGCTACATTGCAATGGCAGCCCAGTGTGATTTCAGTGTTTGTATATCTGACTTTGTTTGTAGCATCAGTAGTTTGTTCATTGCTCTGTCAAAGAGAGATTTGGTCTCTCAAGGATAACAGTCTGGTTATACAACAGCCATCAACAAACTTACTCAGCAGCAGGCATAGGACCAGAAAATCTTTGACCTTTTTACGCAAGAATGCTTGGGGAGGGAGGTCTTTCTTTCTTTCTTTCTTTCTTTCTTTCTTTCTTTCTTTCTTTCTTTCTTTTTGAGTGTATGCATGTCTTGCCTTTCTTGCAGTAAATTCAGTACAGCTCTCTTCCTCTCTACTTTAGCCTTACAACTAATGTATGTGGTAAATCATGGTGAGACAATGTGATTGGCCCAAATCTAAAGCCCGGCTGTATGGTGAATTTTTATCTCCGGAGTCCCAGTTCAATATTCCAACCATTATAAACATTACTTTTCTGTAATTCAGCCTGAAATTGAATTCAATCAACTAAAGGATACCCCCTGAAAAAAACTCGAGTAGATTTTGGAAAAGAGAGTATGTATTCTTTTTCTGGAAAGGTTTTGTCCTTTTCTTTCTTTCCTGGAATACAGCAGATCAGAATGAGCTGAGAGATATGGGCATTGCTATCCTATTTTCAGATTTTCTTCAGTTCTGCTCTTTTGTTATGTCTCCTTTTCCTAGTGCAAAGCTGCTTCTCACACAGCATATTCTCCTAGTGCTCAGTAGAATTAGACCCCAGTTTCTAACCCTCATGGTAAAAATATAGTCCTTCTAAGCACCTCCCTGTCAGCACATTCCTATTTCAGGTTATTCTAACTGTTTTTCCAGCTGACTTCTTGAGGAGATTCAGGCCAGTGATTTTCCAGGACTGCACTGTGTTTAGACTTTCTCCCTTTATGATACACATGTTAGAAGTAGTCTATTTAATGTAAACATTTATAAGCATTTATGAGAGTACATTAAAATGAAAGAATTGTAAAGTATTTGTGTGAGTGCCTTTTAAAGATGATATTATAAAGTCATAATACTCAATGTATACAGGAGAAATTACTATTTTGATTCCAGGGTTTCTGGTGCTCTTAAACTACAGAATTTTATGTTTTTGTTAGACAGCTGGTTGGAATAGTGGCTAACAACGGTGAGCTGACTCATGATGCTTCTCTAAAGGGATCCCACTTCATACAGCTTTGTAACAAAAGAAACATTCCAGTCTTATTCATTGTGAATACAGCTCCATGTGCAGCAGAGCCGGGTAGTCCAAAACAGGTAAGAGAGCTGACACCAAGCACATTCCAAAGTTCTAAGCTGTTCCAGATTTCCAGATTTTCTTTGCACCATTCAAGGAATGACCATGATGTTGGTTTAGGGCAACAGTCTTTTAAATGTTGTTCTGCGAAAATCTTGGGTCATCAGGAGACAGATTATTCATGTTTCTTTAGTGAGAAGATAAGTTGTGGTAGGCAGATTACTATGAAATTTACTACCACTTCCTTGCAGTGTGCTTTTAGATTACTTGTAGCAATTATTATTTTCCTGAATGTAAATTTGAAAACCAGTGACCTTGTTTCTTCCTCTGGTGTATGGGTGAATTGCTATAGATTAAGACTATGAAAATATCTCAATTTCATTGAGTTTCTCCAAATATCAAGTGCATGTTCTTTCCATGCACTTGCTTCATTGGACTTTGCAAGACTTGGCATTTACTTCCTACAGAGAAATTTGCACATTTTTACATTTTCCTAATTTACTCATTTATTTTCACAGTTTACCTAATATTAACTTCACCTTATTAAATAAAGTGTGATTTTCCATGTTTTTCAATTATGTGCATTTTATCTGTTTCCTTTTTAAAATGTGTACATTATTTTGTGAGTACTTTGTTTCTCACAAATGCCTTATAAGCCTTGCAGACATGGCAATGGCAAAGATGAGGTGCACATTTTCTTGCAGGAGGTCTTGAGAGATGTGAAAATGCTTTTTGTCAAGATTATTGACTCCCAATTAAATTCATTTCCATCTCTGCTGAAGATGAAGCACTTGAGCAAAATGAATCCTAAAGGATGATGCTTGGCACAGGTTGTGGATAGTAGGGAGCTAATTGATTGGCTGGCCAGGAAGGCCAGTGGAAGGGAGGCAGGAAGCTGGTTGCTGGTATTGTGTTAATTTTATATCATGAAAAGTTTCTTCATAAAAATTTTTTACATGTCTTACAAGTATATAGCTTTTAAATGCCTGGGAGTCATGTATGGAGGAAAGACAGCAAAGGAAGAGAGAAAGCCACACTTACCTATCTGGAGAAGGAGAGATCTATGAATAGGTTAAGTCCCATCCATCTCTTTTTCTTCTTGCATTGGCAAAGGTTTTCCTTTTTTTAAAGGATTTTCTGAGCATTATATTTTGAGACCATGGAGAAATTGAGGTAGTTTCTGTATGTAAAAATAAATAATTGGCACAGCTTTCCATTTTGATTTAGGCAGAGGACCATACTAACAGATTAAAGGCACAAGCCTCCATGATGTCTGCAGTTGCCTGTGCTGCTGTCCCCAAGATAACCCTTGTTATTGGTGGCTGCTATGGAAATGAATGTTATGCTATGGTAAGATTTTCTATATGATCATTCAGTAGGTTATAGTAGCAGATAGCCAACTAGCCTCTCTTCCTGTACTTGCGGTTACACCACTCAACTGATCTTGCTGCTTCGCTTAGCTAATTAGCATGTTACGTGTTGAAAGAGAAATGGAATCAGTATTTACATTTGACTTAAGTAAAGTTTAGCTGGATTAATGTAATTAAAGTTGTGTTACACAGAATTCAGACTTAAATTAGGCTACGTTGTTATGATTATTGTATTAACACTTGCTCTTCCTATCACATTAGATGGGTATTATGGCATACACTCTGCATCTCTGCTATGCTTTATTTGTGTTAGAAAACTGAAGTATTAAAATTATTTTTGGGTGTCCATCCTGGAAACAATACAGTGTATCTTCTTTTAAGGCTTGAATACTGTTGGTAATCCCAGAGCAAACTCATTGAATCACTTTTTGAATGATGAATCAGCACTTTTAAATTTTTTTAATTAATTATAAAAGAAAAAACAAAGCGTAACATCGTGTGATTACCATAAAAGTGAAAAAAAAAACATTACAATGAAATATCTTACATTATTATTTCTTTCCAGATCATTTATCATCATATACTTATTCCACGTGTTGTATATCATATTGCTTATATATTTTTGTTACATTCTTAACTCTGTCTTTTTCAACTATATTTAACCTATTGCTGTTGCTAAATATGATCCTATTACTAAACATATTAATACTAACTCTAATCTTAAAAGAAACCTTAAATATAAGCCATAACAGTAAGTGTAAACCCATCCCCCGAGCCAATTATCTTTCAGCTTACTTTACTTTCCAAAATTGTAATTCTTCTTGTGGAGGTGTGATACTTTCCTCTTTTATTAGGACTTTTCCCACAAATATCTTCCATATTTCTTCAAAATCATTCCCTTACATTATTCCTTTTTTGACTTTAATTCAACATGTTAGCTTGTCATTAATCACTATTTTCTACACTTCTTTATACCAATCCTTCATTTGAAAATCTTCTTGCATTTTCCATTTTCTTGATATAATTAATCTTGCTACAGTTAATAAATTTGTAATTAAATCCTTCATTGTCTGGATACAATTAACCTTATCAAATATAGGTAATAATGCTATACTTGGACATATTTGTAAGTCAATTTCTGTTGTCTGATTTAGCTCTTTAAACACAATTTGCCAAATTTTTGTACAACTTCATAATTCCACCACATATGAATATATGTGCCAATCTCTTAGCAACCCCTCCAAAATAACCTTGAGTGTTTCTTGTCTATATGATTTAACCTTACTGCTGTTAGGTACCATCTCCAGACCAATTTATAATAATTCTCTTTTATCCTTACGGATAAATTTTTTAAATGACGCTGATTCCAAATCTTTCCCCATTCTTGAATATCTGTTTGTTATGCTAGTTCTTCCTCCCATATTTTTCTAAGATATTCATCTTCATTGTCATATATTGACAATATTTTATATATTTCATCTGTGGTACCCTTCAGTATTTCATTTTCCT
The DNA here is from genome assembly GCA_948472985.1 of Iguana delicatissima. NCBI lineage: Eukaryota > Metazoa > Chordata > Lepidosauria > Squamata > Iguanidae > Iguana > Iguana delicatissima. Next base: position 170,463 of record CAOKZL010000676.1, read on the forward strand.
CCATTCCATCTCTTTGCTTAATCATTTGTTCAAATCTAGTGTATTCTCTAATATCTTTATTATTACTTTTCCAATTCCTTATCCACTGCTCTAACTGAATATAATTAAATCATGACTTCTTAGTGCCCTGCAATCTCTCTTTAATTTTATCTTTATTCATCTTTATATTCATCCAATCTTTTAATTTATATATTCTCTGCTTCTTTAATTCCTTCTCTAATTTATCTCTCAAATTCTTTGGAAATTTTTCCATCATCACTACTGGGGTTAATGGTGAAATAGCCAGCATTAATTTTTCCTTATTTTTCTTCCAAATTTCTAATATATTTTTCAAAAAAAGGTTTTCTATTTTTTCTATTTCTCTCTTACCAAAGTTCCAAAAAAAGATATTCTCTAATCTTCTCTCAATTTCTGTTGTTTCCATCTCTAACCGTTCTAAATCCCCTTTTCCCAAGACTCCATCTATAATATATCTCAATTGATTTGCATTATAATACCATTTTGAATTTGGGAGGCCCAGTCCACCTTCTTTTTGAGATTTGTACCAAAATTTCTTATTGATCTTCACTTTCTTATTCCCATTACAAAAATTATTCACTAATAATTGCCAGTTTTTCAGTTCTATTTCTGATATTTTTATTGGTAGCATTCTAAATAAAAAATTAATCTTAGGTAATATTTTCATTTTTACTAACGTAATTCTTCCAAACCATGGTAACTTAATATTTTTATGTTCCTCTAATTTCTGTTTCAATTCTTGTCTCAATTAATTATAATTTCTTTCCTCTAATCTTTGTAGATTTTTTGTGATATCTATTCCTAAATATTTGATTATTTCCTTTAATTTAATATCTGTTTTTCTCTCCTTTGAAAAATCTTGCTCTCCCATCTTAGTGTAATTAAGCAACACTAACTCCGATTTAGCCCAATTTATTTGTAACCCTGTCATTTCCCCAAATTCTTTTAAAATGTTCAATTACTCTTTCCATTTTCTTTATCGGATCTTTAATTGTCAACAAGGTATCATCAGCAAACAAACTTACTTTATTCTTTTCCTTAATCTCAATTCCTTCCAAAACAGCACTTAAATAAATCCTTTGCATTCAGCCTGCCCTAAATGGGACTAACAGTGGGATTTATCAGTGTTAGGAATATGTAGCTATCTTGACTTCTTCTTCTTTTGAAGAGAGAAAGGTTGGATACAAATCCAGTAAATAAAGCAGTTAAAAATGCTCATGCAAATCATAATGTAACTTTAAAATGGTACACGTGGCAAATTGCAACAGATCTCTGACTCTGGAGATACATTTCTTAATTGGATTCTATATATTGAAACATATAGATTACCTAATGGGTCATTCTCATTGGTTGCAGAATATAGCTGTGTTATAAAAATGTAGCAAAATGTTATTTGCCCAGGGTGGGCTTTGGTTGGCATGTAAATTATATTCATTGTTGTTGTGTGCCTTCAAGTCTTTTCCAGCTTATGGTGACCCTCAGGTGTACCTGTCATTGGTCTAGTATGTGACATGCCCAGGGGCACGTAGAGGATTTATGTGGCTGGGCAGGGAGTCAGTACTTATAAGAATATGATATTGTGATAACTGTACAACTCAGAGTGCGACTTGTGCTATTTTAACTGCTGCAGTTGCAAAGAACCTGGTTGTAATGAAGTATTAAATCTGTGCTTGTAACAGATGGAGATTGTGCCCCACAGTATTTCAGAGATTTTTTACTCTCTTCTTGTGGTGTTTGTGTTCAGTGTGGGAGATCATTTGATCCAAACTTCTTGTTCCTATGGCCTAATGCAAGAATTGCCCTTGTGGATTCACGACATTTTTCCACATTCTCACTGACTTTGGATGATGACTGCTCAGACGCAGGAATAGACCTAAATCTTTTAAAGGAAAAGTATGTAAACTTTCAAAACTCCCAAATTTTCAATGCTATGACTGAATTAATGGTAGTGACATTTTTGATTGGATACCCCTTCTAATCTGAATTATTGGATTTTCTCTTCTTTTGTGTCTCTCATGTTATCTTTTTGAAATGAAATGCATGTCTTCTGTTTACATTTAAAATTCAGGTGTTTTATATAAAATCGAGTCTTCATTTTCTTTAAGCAATGTGTGTATTGTTTCTTCTCATTGGAAGACAGAATCTCTATAGGGATATTTGTAAATGTAGAGATAGAAATGTTACTTTTTCTTTAAAAAAAAGTCATAAAATTCCTTTCTTTATAGACTAAAGAAAGAAAGCAGTGCATTTTACTCTTCAGCCAGGATTTGGGATGATGGTGTCATCCTTCCTCAAAGTTCAAGGAAGGTAGGTTCTGTTCACCATGTATATACTTATCTAAAGGATTTTCTCCTTCCCATGCCTTCCTGTATTTGTTTGTGATTTTTTGCACCACTTATTTTTTTGTGAAAATCACTGTGTAGTTCATTCACCTCCCATATTAGCTTATGTTGAGGTTGAAAAAAGTGTTGTGCAACACCATCCTAAGCATATTTACTCAGAAGTAAATCTCACAATTCTGTTGCACTCTTAGCTATTTTCTTAAATTTGTAAACTGGAGATGTACAATTTCTGCAAATTTAGGGGAGAGAAAACAAAACTATGCATTCCTTTTTAAAGCACCCTGAGTCACTTTGTTATTGTATGAACATAAAATATTTTATACATAACATGGTTTGCTCATAAAATTATTATGGTCTGATATATTACATCTAAAAGTATAGTTTATTCTGCAAACTGTATTCATAATAAACTGCTGAACTGCCAAGAAATTTGCCATCTTTTAGTTTTTACCAGTATATAAGAATTAGGCAAAATGTTAAAGTTAAAAAGAAGAGGAAAAACCTCACATTATAGTAAAACAAAATTGTTATGTATTCTGAATTTGGCTCTCCACAGTATCAAGCAGACACAAAAAGCATGCAGTTTCTGAAAACCATCCTGAGGGGAAAAAGAACCCAAAGTGCTACCTTTGCTTCATGAATTTGACCTAGACCATCCCATATGCTTGGCTATCACTATCAGCCGTTTGCAGTTTCTTCTGCCCCTTGGTTTTTATTATCTTTATGAATATCTAAACTGATGACTTACTTGGAACTTTATAACTTACTATAACTTCTGAGGATAGTTGCTTCTTCCTTCATGTATGTTCAAATTAGTGCCTACCCAACAAGTCCAGTGTTCTCTCTGGAATAGTGACAAGTAGGATGTAGCTTCAAGAAGTTAATGGAGAAGTAGCAAAGACAAAGGATTTTAATTCTTAATTTGCGGTGTAAGAACTGCACAAAAAGCCTTTTCACACTCCTTTTCAAAGGTAATCCATCAGTTGTGCCAAAGAATTGAATTTTGGAGACATGGTATTTGAGATACATGATACTTCTCAGGTTATCTTCACAGGCTATTTTAAACTCAGTGTAGTTCATACTGACTTGAACAATGGCAGTTGTTGTGACAGTTGTGTGTATAGTTTTGTTATTCTTACCCATATATTCTTCTTTTGGCAGGTTATTGCACAATGTTTAAGAATTATAAAACAGCAGAAACACCAGATCATGTCCTTGCAGCAGTCACCTATGCCTGTCTTAAGAATGTGAGCAGGAGTGCCTGCCTATAAAGAATGGAATATGAATGTCTGACTGTATTGATGCCAAATGTTAAGCAGACATATATTAATATAATAGAATACCATTATGATAGTGATGTATGAAAATGTAGCTGATATCCAGAGATATGTCACTTCTCAGTTGTGCTTTTCCATACTTGATTGGCAGGATATTTTAAATTTATATGAAATAGGACCATGAAATATGTAATACATTATTTATTAGATGCTTTTCCAAGATTGAAGACAGTTTACACTAATAATCTGGGGGAAAAATAAAAATATAAGAATAGAGAAGAACAGTGTTAAAAAAAATATAAGCAAGTAGACACAACCAAAGCATAAGCTGGAAAGAAAAGGTACACTTTGTTATCCCTCTGAAAAACCCAGAAAGAAGGGGTGCTACACACATTGTGATCACTCTTTACATAGCTCTTGGCTAACTGAAGTAAAACACTGTTTCCAGCTGTGATAGTTTTCACTTTTGACACAATTGATACAGGAAATATGGGCAGTTTAGATGATTAAAGCTGAGAATAAGACACCACATGGAGAGCTGTTCTCAAGGACATGTGGAGACATGCTGAAACAGTTCTCATGAATTTTTGCAGCTCTAATACTAATTTTATCTTGAAGAAGATTGACTTTTTATGCAAGAAAGATTCTTGAGTTAATCCTTACTGCCAATAAGAACAAATATGATTTACATTTTTCCCACAGAAGTGGGGGAAGGTTTTTTAAAAATATTGCAGTTTAATGATTTTATGTGTTAACCATTATTTTCTTAAAGTGTATGAATTCATCATGCCAGCACAATTAGTTTGTTTCTGAACTGATTATTTTGATAAATGGTAAATTGCAACTTCTGAATTATCTGCTGTATGAGGGTGTTATCTGTTGAAAAGAATGTGTCCCTCTTTCCCAGTCCATTTGTTTTAAAAGCTATAGGGTCATGTTTTTCTCTACTAATGAATCAGTTCCACTAAGTCAGAATTATCAGTGAAAGTGTAATTCTGATGCTCTGTTTTATTTAAATCTCTATCTGTTGAATTAGCAATACAAAATACTTACAATTTGCATATATGTTTATTTAGTCTACATTAACATGGTTTACAAAAGTATGCTTATATTCTGTAATGTTCTGAAATGTGAGCTAATTTTAAAAATCTCTGGCAGCAGGTTAGGATGCAGGTTTTTGTTTGTTTTTTGTTGATTCAGTATGTGCCTAAAAAGAAACTTTCTTCATAGAAACAAATCATGCTTTTTTGAAAAGGCCATGGAAAGTAACTGGGATATTTATATCCACTTCTGCCCGGGCAACTTCACTCATGTCCTTTGCACTCAAGATCAAAAGATAGGCAGGCTTTGGTCCATTGCCGGGGCTAATAACAATGCTCAGGACAACACCTAAACGATAAATAAATAAATAAAGTAAGTTACCTGAAAGAAGCCTTAGTAAGCATAAAGAACAATTCACTACTTTATCTAAGAAAGTTGGGACTGCAGGCAACCAGTCAGCTAGTCAGCCAGTCAAAGTTGTAACAGATTTTCTGTTAATCCATTGTTGAATGTTTATTACAGGATTGAGAGAACTTTGACTCCCTCAAAGCAATGTTGAGGCCCTATGGCACTCCTCAGAGTTTGGGAGAGAGGAGGACCTGTCCTGTTAATTTAAGGAAGACCTCTCCTGGAGTTAAAAACATTGCATTTGAGGCATTTTGGCTAGCAAGTAGGTTTAAAAGTTTAAAAAGTGACATGAGGCATTGCAAGGGAGAATAGCCCTCCAGGTTCTCATGGGGACCCACATAGCTTCCCAGTCCCTGGAAATGTCCAACCACTGTTTTAGTGGATGCTAGCCGAAGTATCTCTGCAAAGATGAAGATGCAGTTTTGTACATCTCTAGAACAGGCTATTGATTTTGTTGTGTGCCTTCAAGTTGTTTCCAACTTATGGCAACCCTGGGAAAAACACATCATAGGGTTTTGTTGGGAAGATTTATTCACAGGAGGTTTGCCATTACCTTCCTCTAAGTCTGAGAGAATGTGACATGCCCAAGGTCATGCAGCTGGTTTCCATGCTGAGTGGGCATTTGAACCTGGTCTTCTACACTCCTAGTCCACCAGTCAAACCACTACATCTCACTGGCTGGCCATCAAAGGCTGCCCTATTTCCCTTGGGATGAAGTTTTTTAAAAAGTTGAAAAATATAGTATTACCATCATCTTCTTCTAGGGCATCTGGCTGAGAAACAAAGATTGGTTCAGAAGGGTATGCATCAGGTTCTTGCCATACCCAGGTTTCTCTAGTTTTAATATTCATCTTACAAAGCTAGAAAGAGATTAAAGGAAAAAGATTGATTTTTTTTTGTTTTTAGTTTACATATATAAGCTGGTTAGACAAAAAAGTGTCGTTATCTCTGCTGATACTTCAAATCCATGCAAAATGTTCATCCAGATTAACATACTGTTCACTGTTGATATGTGATATGAGCTACTGTTCCAAAAGTATGGTACTGTGATGGTGGAGGACAACGATTGTTATATGACTTCATGGTATCAGAAATGAGGATTTGGGCCTTAAAAGAAGTCTAGACTAGTATCACTGAGAATAGATCCTAGTGTGTAATTGGAATAATAACTTGGTGAGGTTTGGATCTGGCCCATTACACAGAAGCATTTAGCTGGTGATAAAATACATTCTCCTCTTTTCTGTAGTGCATGTTTATATATTGATTATTAAGTTATAGTTTTGGAAGGCACTGTTTGAAGATGTGTTCTCATGTACAGAGTTAAATATTTCCATTTGCTAGTTTGGGTATGTACGTAATATTTTCCTGCTGGGATTGTGTGGAATTAAAATATACTTTATGTTTGAGTTAAACAGATAATTGGGCCTGATAATATATTCAGGTTTCTGCTGGGCACTTGCTGAAACAGCAAAAGCAGGTATCGGAGATGGTGCTCAAATTGGACATGCCAATGCTGCTTTGCGTTTTCATAACACCTTGTTTGACTTTCAGCAAGTGCTAGTTTAGTCTACATCAGTCCATCAATGTATAATGCTTACCCTGTCTGGAACAAAGTGATTCAATCCTAGGCCATACGCAAATGTATATGGTTTCCCAGAATATTTTGTGTAGTTTATTTGTGGGAACTCAAAAGCTATGAAACAAAACAGACATTAGTGAATCATTTGCATTTATTCACTGAGTTGGTTTTGTTGCTTTTGGCTGAGGTTTGGTCTTACCTTGACGTGGACCTGAAAAAATAACTTCTGGCTCTAGCCAGATGGTTTCATCACTGTTCAGAATGGCAGTAGCTGTGGTATTGGGTAATGTGATTAGGTTTTTGCCCGTATCAGCCTAGAAGAAAAAAGGGAAGCTAATGAGAAAAAGATCAGCTTTGTATTTCCGTAAATGGGCTAGGGAGAATGAATACATTCTCCAGTGTTTCACCCATGTTCCCAACAATGTGATTGAGAAACAGAATTAAGGATCAATATATATACATAGAGGATTTGAGCAGGTTCATCTCAATCGTAACTCCAAGATTTTGCTTCCTCCAGTATAAATGAATCAACGTCACTTTATCCTAGGAAAAATTCAGTGTTCCTAGGAATGGACAAAATTGAAGCAGAATGAGAAGCTGATACTTACGTAAATTATTGTTCTTGGATTACAGGAGGAACAATCCATGACGCATGGGTTGATCCCTTCTGCGCCAACCGATGCAGGAGGCTTCTGGGTTCTAAATTGTTTTTTCCATTGCCTCTTGCCCTATCCAGTCAGTTTCCTTGTCTAGCTGTACCTATATAACGTAATGTGCAAAAATAAGTTCCAACTTCCTACTTTATAGCGGTGTTTGTGGATTGTCCTCCTGCCATCCAAGAATGATCATTTACGTAAGTACCAACTTCTCATTCCTTAACTGGCAGGAGGATCAATCCATGATGGATGGGATATTCCCAAGCCTGATCTTATGGGTGGGCATCTTGAAAATACAGCTAAACTACTGCTTGCAACACAGTGTGCCCAAACACCACCTGCTCTGACTTGTATTTGTCCAACTTGTAATGTTTAATAAATGTTAGTGGTTCATTCCATCCAGCAGCATTACAAATATCTTCGAATGACAAAGATACAGAATATGCTACTGAAGTTGCCATAGACCTTGTTGAGTGTGGCCATACATTCTTTGGTCCTGGTTTCTTTGAGGAATCATAACACAAATAAATACAAGCCTTTATCTGTCTGGCTATCACAGTCTTACTTGCCCTTTGACCTAAAGTCCTAGGATGGTAAGACACCAATAATGCCTCCGATTTTCTAAACTGATTAGTTCGTTTAATATAGAGTTTTACAGCTCTTCTTACATCTAGCATGTGCCACTTTCACTCTAAGTCATGTACTTGCCTTGGACAAAAAGTAGGTAAGTAAGTATCTCCTACTGTCTGCGTTGGTGAAACACATTTTGGCAAGAATGTAGGATCAAGACTTGATGTCAGTCTGTCCTGTTCAAATTTACACAGATTAGCATTTATTGACAGAGTGGCCAACTCTGAAACTCTCCTGGCCGACGTTATTGCCAGTAGAAAAGCAACCTTAAAGGACATTATCCTCAAGGATGTCTCGTTTAATGTCTCAAACAGTGCAGATGTTAAAACATTCAAAACCAAATTCAGGTCCCAGTATGGAAACTTATGAATTGTTGGAAATGTTCTCAAGGTGACACCTTTCAGAAACTTCTTTGTCTGTGGGTGTGTTGATAAAGATAGCCCTCCAAATTAAATATGGTTGATAAAGCAAACACGTGCCTTTTCAATGTGTTTGGCCTTAGTCCTTTGTTAATTCCGTCCTGCAAAAATCTTAGTATCTGAAGCACTGTGATTGCATGGACTGATACTGACGTTGTTCTGCACCATTTTAGGAATACCTTCCCTGTTCTGTTGTAGATTTTCTGAGTGGATTCTTGTCTGGAAGACAAAATAGTTTCCACAACATCACCAGTGTAACCTTGATCCATCATATATTTCTGTTCAATTTCCATGGAGTTAGGTGAAGCCAGTCCGAATCTGGATGGAGCACTGGACCCTCTCTGAGTAAGCCTATGTGTTTTGGCAATCACACTGGTGATTCTGTAGACATTTGTAGCATCAATAGAAACCATTGTCATCTCAGCTAAAATGCTGCTATCAACAACACTGTGGCCTTTTCTCTTTTTATTTTGAGAAGAACCCTCTGCATAATTTTGATCGGAGGAACAGATAATGAAAACCTCAGGGCCACTAAACTGCTAAGGCCTCGTGAGTCTCTGCTTTTTTGCTTCCATCTATAGAATAGAATAGTCTTAATTTGGCGTTCTGACCAGAAGCAAACAAGTCTATCTGCAAGGTACCATAATGTCTCTCTAAGTGAGCAAATATCTCCTTGTTGAGGGAGTGTTCCCCTGGGTGAATCCAATTCCTGCTTAGATAGTCCACCTGCACATTCAACACCTCTTTTAGATACACAGCTGTTATTGATCTCAAATTCTTCTCTGCTCATCTGAACAGTTTCAGATTCCATCACCAGGAGTACTGAATGAAAACCACCTTGCTTGCATATATAAGCTTTCACTGTCATGTTGTTTGTACAAACAGATACATGACTGTTCCTCACCATCTTTGCAAATCTTAACAATGCAAGTTGTACTGCTTTCATTTCTAGGTAATTTATATTGAATTTCCTGTCTACTGCAGTCCACCTGCCTTGTACTGATACACCCTTGCATTGAGCTTTGCAACCTTGCAAGCTGGCATCTGTCGTGGCTTGAACCATGTGGAGAACTTGTAGTGGAACTCCTGCCATCACATTTTTGCAGTTCATCCACCAATGTAACTCTTCCTTTGTATGGCAAGGCACCAGTACCTGATAATGCTTCTTTACCGCTATTGCTTGTTGATGAGGAAGCAGTAGTCTTTGAAGTGGTCTGGAATGAATCCCCCCACTGCACTAACTGTATTGTTGATATTAGTATTCCCGTCAACTTCACTAACTGCATTAGACCCACTGATCTCAAAGATCTGACTTTCTCCACCTGTTGGCTTAATTTTATAATTCTGTCCTGAGAAAGAGACAACCTCCCCTCCAAGGTATCTATTCTTGCATCTAAATGAGTCAAGCTGTTTGTGGGTTCCAAATGGCTCTTCTCTAAATTAAGAAGGAACCCATAATTTTGTAATGTCTGTATAGTCAGATCCACATCTTTCTGCAGCTTGCTCTTTGTTGCTGCCTTCACCAGTATGTTGTCTAAATAAGGGTATAAATGGATACCTCTCATGTGAAGATATGCCACTAGTGGAATTAACGCTTTTGTGAACGCTCTTGGGGCCAAAGCCAGCCCAAAAGTCAAGGCCATGAACTGGAAATGTAGACCTTGGTATTGAAACATCAAATATCTCCTGTCCTGCATTGTTATTGGCACTCACAGATACGCCTCCTTGAGATCTATGGAAACCATGGAATCTCCCACAGATAGATTGTCTTTTATGATCTGTAAGGTTTCCATTTTGAATTTTTGGTATCTCACATATTTGTTGAGGTATTTCAGGTTCAAAACAGGTTTGTATTTCTCATTTGTTTTGGGCACTGTAAAAAACATTGCATAAATTCCAAAGAATCTCTGTTCTGATGGTACCTCCTCTATAGCCCCAATCTTCAATAGAAGATGAATTTCCTGCCAAACTATATTCTGGTTGAATTTGTCTTTGGATACTGATGAGGGCAGAAATCTGCTTATTGGTTTGCTGTGGAAAAATTTTTGTAACTCCGAGTTACTACTTTCATTATCCATTGATCTGATGTTATTTGCTTCCATCGCTCCCGAACTGCAAAAGTCTGCCTCCCACTGGAACTTCTTGATTGGCAATATTGATTCTTGATCCTTTTAGGAGCATTAGACCCACATTTCCCTTGTCCTTGTTGAGACATTTGACCTGGTCTATTAAACTGCAATCTTTGTCTGTTCCATTGAAATTTAGTATTTCTGACATTCTTCCATTATTTATTCTTCCATGAAAGGAATAATTTGCACTTCTGAAAATCCTCCTATCATTCTTTTTCTTCTGTAATGTTGGCATAACTTGCTTCTTTTCTTTAGTCTTTATCAACAACTTCTCTAAAGCTTGTGGACCAAATAACTCCCCTTTAAATGGAATAAATGCGAAAGTGTTACAGGATTTCCGGTCTGCCTCCCAATGTTTTAACCATAATGATCTCCTGACTATGATAATTGCATTCATACTCCTAGCTCCTAATGTGGTAGCATCATGCCTTGCATCGGCTACATATTTCAATACTTTCTGAATTCTACTCACAGCTTTCAACATAGTTTGCATGTCCAGCTCCTGAGTATCTAAAATGTCTTGTGCCCGCAGCACTGCACTCCTAGCAAACATTGAAGCTGCTATAGAAGCTCTCATTGCCACTGCTGCAGACTCATGGACTTTCTTTGATGCTATTTCTCCTCTCCTTTCATTCACTTCCCTAAATTGGGTATCTCCTTCCCTGGACACAATTGCCCCAGAAATTAAGCCCACAATGGGGGCATCGACTAAGTGCCCCTTAAGGAAATCTACATCCTTTTTTAAAGAAAGAATACAACTTCTGAGCTTATATTAACAGCTTTTTTGAATTCCATTGTGAAGACCATTTGCCTATAATTACATCCTTAAATAATTCTAGCATTGGAATTTCTATACCTTGTGTCTCTTTCTTCCTAATCACTGAGGCCAACTTATTAACAGATTCCTTACTCTGTTGTACAACTAACTGTATCCAGATCATCAGGCCCTAGAGTCTGCAATATCTTTTGTAGAAATCTATGGAAACTTTCACCTTTAAACAGCCTGTCAGATACTACTTCCCTTTCTTCCTCTTCTGATGACATAAGCTCAATAACATCATCCATCAACATGAAGTTATCATCACTATGCTCCTCTTCCTCACCTATAACCTCATTTTGCTGCAATCTATCTTGACTTTCCTCATTCCTCTCTGTCTTCCTTGACACATTTTTCACTGTCTTATTCTTTCCTTCCTCTCCTGCCATTAGTTGGCTTTGGCCCTTTTCTTTTCTCCATGTTGTATTACTATCCATCTTCATTCTCTTTGCACTTATTGTAACGACTCTTCTGTATCTAATTCATTCTCTTTCATATCATTCTGCACATTATTCCATTTATTAGAATTGATAACTGGATCAGACATCTTAAATTGATTTCTTGTTAAATTCATTTGATTTTGAATATTGGAATTGATACAGGAATTCATCATATTAAATAAAGCCATCTGCATCTGTAAATCATTTATGTTATATTTCATTAGAGGCAAATGTGATCTGAACATATTATTAATCTGAGCCTGAACTGCCTCTTTCACCAACTGACTCATACCAGGATATGGTTCTCTCCTTGATTTACTCACAGTCTCCCTTTCTTCAGAGACATTTGAGTCTCCCATTTCAGTCATCACCCCATGTGCTACCAGTATTCGTCTGAATTTTTTTTGAAAGCACTCTTTAAAATCAGCAGGCATATTTAATGGACTCAACTCAGACAGGATATAACTGTTGCTGCTCTTTGCTTCACCTGAGCATGACACAGAAATGCTTTTAGCTCCTGCCTGAGATGCTGCCAGAACAGCTAGTTTCCCCACTCTCAATGTTCTTGCTCTGCTAGCCATCTTGTCTGCACGTGCTGCTAATTTGGCCCCTTCTTCCTGCTGGCACACTTCTGGGGAAACTGAGCTAACCACACGATGGAAGCTCCACCCCCTGTGCTTCCTGAATGTGCTTCCTGATGGTGTCCTGAAGGCTTTGGGGCCATCTTAGAACCTCTGGTTTCAAGATGGCACCTGGGAGTAGCAGTGGTAAGCTTAGAAACCATCACTGCTGATTTTATTTGCTTTTTATTAGTAGGACCTTCAGTTTCCTCCCCTTTTCTCTTCTTCTTCACCGTACTTACTTTCGCTGAGTCCTTTCCTTTTTGAATCTCACTAACCTGCTGCTTGCAAATACCAGTATTTTTTACTTTGTCTGGCTCTCTTTCACTTGAAGTTAGAAATATTGTCTGAGATCCGATTTTGTCCATTATCTGCTGTGCAGTGGCTCTTTGGACAGAAACAAGACCATTATCATCAGACACTCGCATTTTAGCAGTCTTCTGGATGGAATTATATTTCTCATCATCAGGCACTCACTGTCCAGTGGTGTTCTGAATAGAATTACAAGTAAAATTTATCCTTGCTTTCTTCTTCTCTTTAAGCTTTCTTTTTCTTCTCTCTTAAAGCCCTCTCCTGCTCCATTTTATAATGTATTATCTCGGTACTGGATAGAACCAAAATTACATTTGGCTGGTACATAAGTGACTAAAAAACTGACCAGATAGAGCAGGTGGCAATGGAAAAAACAGTTTAGAACACAGAAGCCTCTTGCTTCAGCTGACACAACCCACCCGTCATGGATTGATCCTCCTGCCAGCCAGAGAATGCAAAATCTGCTTACTAATTTATACCCCAATTTGCTCCTTCTTCAACAGGAACTTCAGAAAAAAATGTAATATATCTCTGTGCAAACTTTATGGGTAAATATGCATACCATGTACAGTATAGTAGTGTTGTCCTATTTGGTGATTCTGGAAGTGGAAAATGACAAAACTACAAAATGCAACTCAGGAACACCGCAAAATAGTACTAGTATTTATATTTGACTGTTTCTCTATGGAAATGTAAAGCTGACCAGATAATTTATAGATTTGCAAGAGTCAACCCAAATAAAGTTTTTCTATTCTGTCAGCTAATGTTGTAAGCGCAGTGTATGGAAATTAAACTCCAAAAATATCTTTATTTAAATGGGTGATGGACTGAATAGATTACAGTTACCTTTTCTATATTTAGAGGAAGGACATATCGCCGAACTTCAGGTTGAGGAGCTTTTTGTGCGTTTTTCTTTACTTCTTCCCAGTTCTCTCGTAAATTGGCTAAATATAAGTAATTGTAAACGAACTCATACCTGCACAAATACAAAAACATCTCCTTGTTGAAAATAAGCAGCTAGTGGAATCTAACATGGTTCTATATTTGAACTGAGGCTATATTCAGTCTTCCAAGCACATTGGAGCCCATGTGGTATATGTAATTCTTTGAATTTTGGACTGAAAGTTGGGAGATCGTAGTTCAATTCCCCACTTGGCCCTTCTGAAACTCATTGGTTGACCTTCACCCAATTGCTGTCAACCTCACAGGACTGTTGTGGGGATACATTCAGCAGGAGGAGGAGAGCCATATACCTTAATTACTGGGAAAAAGGGGGGATATTAATTGAACAAATAAAAAGGGATGCTCTTTGCTTGTATAGTCCCTACTTTCCTTCCTTCCTTGTGTGTGTTTGCTCTATGGTAGCGTGCTGCATTTGAACTGGTTTTATATAAAACCAGAAGTAATTTGTTAGGTTGGGCGCACAGGATGAGAGGAAGGGACAGAGCATGCAAACACGGGACACAGTTCAGCACCTCCCAAATTATGGCGTGGAGGCCCATCAGAGTGTAGTTTCTGTGTCAGTACTTACCCTTTCCAAGTGCATAGATCCACAATCAGAAATCCATTTTCTTCATAAGTATTAATATGGTGGAAGAGGTTGAAGGGTGAAGCCCTGTATTTGATGTTGAGGTATTTTCCTTTTTTCTTATCAGCTACATGCATCCAGACCTTTTAAAAACAAGCACTGTTGAACTGTATGAAACAATAAAATTGTGTCTGCTCCTGCATGCCCCACCACAGCTACACACATGCAGTGAGACTGGTAAACCACAGTACTGCATCACTTACCCCCATGCTTTCATTTGATTCAAAACAGTCCATGTAGTTGGCTCCCCAAAGACTCCAGGAAGAAAGAAACTTGAGCAAGTTAATTTTTACTGGAGTTTCCACAAACACGATGTAGTTGGGAGTCAGCCCAAAACTGTTCAAAAATATAATCGACTGTTGTTTATTAGATCATGGAACATTTTGGACAGATAAAAATGACAGTATACAAATGTAAGCTGTATTTGGTAAATTAACAATTTCTTTCCATTTTAGTTGCTATTAAAGTTACAGTTAATTTGTCAACACCAAATGAAGCTCAACAAACTCCTTTCACAGATGGTAAGGCTTCTGCTAGAAATGAGTGATGCAGTTAGGTAATTTTTTTGACAGGACTAGTCCTATGAGACATGCATAATACAGCATAATATTATGTCACATTTTAACTCTGCTGTGTTTTATGATCCTATATATTTTACTGGACTTGTCCTGCTCTGATGAAACCACTGCTAGAAATGGCTATTTTTCAACATGGATTGACTTAATGAATAAAATGTCTCCATTTTATGATGATACACAAAAAGTTATATCATAATATATTTTACTTTTATAAGAGTTTGAAATTCACCTGTGCACATAAGATGGCTTAAATCTGTCACTGCAGGGAAACTGGACCACCACCTCACACTTGGTCATTGGATCTTTCTTGTCTGAAAAAGTGTTTCATAGAGATGTCATCTACCAGTTTTTGTGATACAAGCTAGTTAATGAGAATTGCAGACAGGGACAAGAAAATGGATGTTGTAGTCAAGTGTGGAAATCATGGAGCCCTCTAGACGTTGGACTGCAATTCCCAGCATTTCTCACCCCTGGCATGGTGACTAGGGCTGCTGGGAGTTGCAGTTCAACAACATCTAGAGGGATAAGTAAAGAAACAAGTGTTCTGTCTTCAGACACAAACATATTTCTGAATGCTGGGGTTACTGTAATTGAGGAAACCACTTTGATTGTCACCATAAGTTGGAAATAATTAATCCATGGAGGATAATCATGTTATAGCCTAGAGTATGTAGATCATATTTGGAAAGGAACAGACCTGCTTGCAGGGGAGGTATTCGTACAATATTGTAGGCAAGAGAAAAATTCTTTCCAAAGCAGTTGCCAATATTATAAACTGTTCCATCATTTTCAATGTGAGGATGTGCTGTTACCCCATTGACTGAAACATATTTGCTGACGTCCACCTGGAGAACGTAACAAAGTGATTTGTGAGGAAGCCATGAATTTGTCTGGAATAATTTTGTATCATACATGTGACATGCTTGAGACATATTTAGTAATTTTCTATATAGCTTTAACCTAGCTGCAAACTCATCCTCTAAGTTTCTATCTTTACATAACAAAATGGTACTCAATTACTGGGATTCAGCTGGGTTGGGAACCCCAAAGTTTCCATGTTTACATTCCATATTTATGTTTACATATTTATATTTTTGCATATTTACTAGTATATTCTGCTGGAATGCACTTTGTAAAATATTTATTGCAATAGCTCATTGTTTGAGGTGTGAGATTTTAAGTCTGGGACATGGAAGCTCACCTACAGACCTTGAACATACTAAAAATACTTTCCATTCGGAAGGATTCACATCACCATCTCCCTTCCAGACATTCCACACTTGTTCAATTCTGTTTTTTATCCATCTATATGCTACCTTTTTAAGTGTTTCCAAATTATCCGGATTGATTTTTGTTATGAAGTTTGTCTCAGTACAGGCATAAAAATCTTCACCAACAGGGTATACATTAACCAGGGCATTGTCAGTGACCTCCACACCTTGGAAGTAGGAAAAAAATCTGCCAAATAGAATGCACAAAGATTATTTCATCCAGCATGTGAAGTAAACAACGCATTAAGCTAGCAGTAATACACATTAATTTTCACCTGGAAAATATATTCTTGCATGGATCTGGATAAGCATATGTTCCAAATTCTGTTATGACTACTCTTTTCTCAGTCATTGCTCTTACGTAGGCATCAGTTCGGATAAACCTGTAAAAAATGCAAAATAAGGCACACTGTGAAAAGAGTGCATTGGTCCCACCTGCAAGTTACTAATCCCAATATTAGTTTATGCTCTCTCAAGACCATACACAACAGTCACCCTGTGGTTAAGCTGAATCACATGGTAGTATGTCTGACACTGATAACACATCCAACATGTGGATAACAACCATACTTCTAATTTCTCCTGTCTCATTTACATTTTATACAAATTTTATTTTAAATAGGAAGTTAGCTCTGACTGAGTTGTTGAGGGTAAGATCTTGAACTGAATTTTATTGGCAACAGTGAGTACTACTCAGCTTGCACTTACCTCCTGTAATAAGTGACATGCCCCTCTTTAATTTCAAACTTGTGAAGGAGGGCTTGGCCATCAAACAAATGATAAAATGGTTCTGCGCCAACTTCAAATAAACCAGGCCCACATCTGAGTAGACTCCCCCGAAGCCAGACTGGGATCCTGCCTATTGTAAAGACAGCAGACAGGGTTGTCAAATGCTTTAGAGTCTGTTGGAGTTGTATATGTGCCGCCAAGTCACATGTTTACTTGTAATGACCCTATTAATTCTGAACACTCAGAGGCTTTTCTGCCAGTTCTTTCTTTTGAAATGTAGCTTACAGTACCTGGTATTTGTTGGCAGTCTCCCATCGAAGTACTAATCTGTTTAGATTCCAAGAGCTGATGGCATCTGGTGCCTTTAAGATATTTAGGCTAGTCTGTTGGAGTTACACTAGTCTGTTGGACTTAGAAATAAATAAGGGTATTTTTTATGTTCCACTAAGATATTAGGTTACTAAGCAGCCATGTGATGAAACCCTAGTTGTAATGATGGTGGTGTGTTTCTCTCAGATTCCTATTACTTCCTGTATTTCCTCTATCCTGTTTGGGCAAAGCAAGGTAGAATCTAGTTCATTGACAATGTGAATGAAAAGCCCTTTATTCCAAGCAGACCAAAAGTACTCTACAGAACAAAGGTGGGGAAAGTATTGCCTGTGGGCCACATGCCGTCCCAAGGCTGCTTTGACAACCCACAGATCTCTCTGGAGCCTCCTGATTCCCCACACTTGCATTCCATTTTTCTCCTGTTGAATGTTGAGGATCTTCTTTTTTGCTGTATTTAGCTGTTGCACAAGCATGCAACCAATTTTGGATATAGCCCTATGGCTACTAGTCATGATGGCCATATATTATTTCCAGTATCAGAAGGTATATGTTTCTTAATAACA
Source organism: Iguana delicatissima (assembly GCA_948472985.1). Taxonomy (NCBI): domain Eukaryota; kingdom Metazoa; phylum Chordata; class Lepidosauria; order Squamata; family Iguanidae; genus Iguana; species Iguana delicatissima. The sequence continues at coordinate 188,210 of CAOKZL010000676.1, forward strand.
CTTGCTAGGGAACACAAGCAGAAAGTTGCTATTGCAATTACACTCTGCTTGTGCGGTTCCCAGAGGCATCTAGTGGACCATTTTGGAAACAGAATAATGAACTAGATGGGCCCACCTGTATAAGTTTGATTGGCAAGCACAAGGAGATTTGGTTATTGTTATTTAATCAGATTGTGACACCGCATTTGTAGAACTATATTGGGATGGCCCAAGAAAGTTGGCTGCTGAAGCTGTCCAAATCAGATTATGCAATACCCCAAGCCAGCCAAGTTCTTTTGGCATCTAAAGTATAAAACCCTACAAGCAGCTTTCTTTGTCTCGTTATAACAATCAATTATTTGTTGTTCTTTCCATCTGATATAGTCCAAGCTTCATCAGAGAGATCCTTATAGAAGCTCTGAAGACTCACTTGTTTTCTTCAGTGTTTCTGAGACTTTATTGGAAGGTTGATTATTGCACTTTTATATTTTACTGGACTGAATCTTTTTATAATTATTGTTTGTTATCTTTTTTATCATTATTTGCATTTTTTGGACTTCTGGAAGACATCTTGGAAGGATTTTTTATCCTTGAAAGTGTCTTGTAGTTAATGTAAGAGAAGAGAACAGGAGTCCAAATGGCCAGCTTTGTAAACCTAAGGAAATTAATACTTTTATCTAAATAAAACTTTAATTTAAAAAAAGAACAAATGCATCCCACATACACAGTGATAATATGCTGTGTACCAGATAAGAGCTATATACAGAATTCATCCTTGTACCGAAACATTATTGTCAAGAACACTGTAATGGCTCAAGATAAACTGCCATTCCAAAACCCAATAAGGGATCATGAGGATATCAATGCATCTCTGTTTTGATTAACATATGTAATAAACAGAAATCAACCAATAATAAAGTTATTTTTATATAATTCATTTTTGAGTGTCTAATCATTGTATCAAAACATTTTGTTTAACAAGATTAATTTCTCCATAAGACTGAGTGACCATTTTTCCCCATCAGTTGTCTAAGGATAGGTTATGCACACTCTTCCCTTTTGAGCAATCACTAATCTTACAAGGAATATAATATTTGACTCAATAAATGGTTCATTCATCACTGGAAAGCGTTGCCTCTGAAATAAGAAGCAGCTAAGAGAAAATATGGTGGTTTAATTCACTTGCTGAAAAATTTGCTGTCAAAATTGCTTGGGTAAAAAAATCTGATAACCAAAACATTGTACTAAAGGATGGAGAAGTTCAAGGCATTTATAAGATGGTCTCTCTTGCATTTGTTCCTTTACAATAATATAATCTTTCTATTGGCATAGAAATATGTTCTTTAATTGGACCAGCCATGGCCTTGAGCTAATATAATTTGTGGTTACAACAAGATATAAAATTGGAACTTTACTTTCTGAACACAAACTTCAGCCTTAGATTATGGAAATCTGTTGTCATCAGATCTTTATGGGGGGAAAATTGCATTCATTTTCCTCAGTTAACATTTTGAATTGGTTGGATGATACTGAAAGCAAGGACTCCTGAGGTAGATTGAAAAGGACAGATACAGACCTGTGACGTGTGTTGTTATTGGTGTGGACAATTCTTCCACGGTCTCAAAGAGTTTCTTGTATCCACCAGCTGGATGCTCAACTCTGAAAAAAATGTGAAGAAAGCCAAGGGTGAGCAACTCTGTATTTTGCTGAAGAATTCCCTAAGATTTGACAAACAGAGCTTTCAGTTGGACAAGGATTTATTTGACATAAATGAATGGAAGACAAAGGAACTACAGTGAGAACATATGATCTTGTAGCTATTTCCAGAAAACCACTACTAATCAGTCCTCCTGAGCACAGATGGATGTATACATTTCTAAAATGTTGTGTTTTTCACCTACAAGAGCAGACTGCAGCCAAAGGAGACAATTGAATATATTTCAGAAACCACTATTGCATAACACTTCTTTAGACAAATATAGTCTACCTCTTCCTCATGACCAAATTACATTAAATAATGATTAGATGTATGCATATTTGTCCTTATAAGTGCCAATTGGAATACTCCAGAAACGTGACAGTCCTGGTCCTCATACCAAATTGAACTTTCCAGCATACATACCCTCCTTTATTTGATTCAAAAGATTATCATAATCTGGTCATCCTGTCCAGTAGCCAACTATAATTGCCCAGTTGAGTACTGGCCATTGTGGGAAGGGTAGGAGGGAAAATAAAAAAGATTCAAATGTAGGGTTGTAACCTTTTTGGGCGGAGGATTCCATCTCACAAAGGACATCAGAACCTTTGAGAACACCTTAAGTAGTTTTCTGTGCATTATATAGAAGTTTCATTGGATTTATTTGTATGTAATGAATTTAGGTTTCAGAAATCAAAGTGAATGGAATTAATTGCTCCTAAAATTACCCAACCTTTTTCACTGCCTATTGCTTCTGTTCTCACTGCCCTGCTTCTGTAGATTATTCTCACAATATTTGAAGAGCCTCATAAATCGCAGCATGTCTTTGTACTTGACAAAATTGCAAGCCACAATCCCACTCACTTGGTTGACATTTAATCTGTATGCAGAGAAAATCCTAGAGGATACTTACTGGCTGGACATTTTCTCTCCAGGAAAGGATTTGAACGTTCTCAAACTCAGTGCAGAATATAGCACTAAGAGATGTGCACTGGCTATTTATATGAACGTTAGCTTTTACTGGCAAGAGCATTGGCTTTAAGGAAACCTATGAGCCAATTAGCTTGGCCCTAGGAAACAGAAGTATCTTTCACTATTCAAATCCTCCTGAAGCTTTATGAGATTTTTGTCCTGCTGTTCAAAGGTCTTTGAATGTTTTTCCAGAGACTTAAATCTCCACGCAGGAGTGGATTACATAGAAACAACAAGGGAAAAGAAAGCAGACCATAGTCACACAGCCTGTAACGTGCTCTTGCCTTGGCATCAACTCTTTGCCATCTTACCTAAATGCCCAGTTTAGAGGAATGGGCCATAGGAATACTATTGGTTCCAAGAGTCAAAGGAATCTGTGATGGCTTCTGAAGCAGCATCCACTTAATATGCACGCTGATCTACGAAACATGACAAACAGTAGTTTGTAGCAGATACCATGAGCAGTTGCTATCAGGCTTTGACCTCTTCTCAGTCATGTATACTATTATAGGAAAATTCTTTAAAAGTTATATTTTAAAAAAAATCACCCTTGAAAATCAGGAAATATTTTTCTGAGAGCATTACAAAACAATGCAAATAACTATTTTATCAGGTAACACAAGATCTGTCCAAAACAATTTCTTTTTTTCAGATAAATAATTTGTGCCAATTCTATGACTTTTGCAAATACATCATGACATCTTGTTTTCTTGTCAAAACTGGGATGATGGAATTTGCTTAGAGTAGAGGGAGGCAACTGTGGAAGTCCGGGGGGCCACATTAGATGTCTAGGATACCTTGCAGGGCTGCACTAAACCACCAGCCCCAAAATGTTTTTGCCACAAACAGTTTCTAGCCCAGTGGTTCTCAACCTGTGGGTCCCCAGATGTTTTTGGACTTCAGTTCCCAGAAGCCCTGAGCATTGACCATAGTGGCTGGGGCTTCTGGGAGCTGAAGTCCACAAACATCTGGGACCCACAGGTTGAGAACCACTGTTCTAGGCAGTATGGGGGGCATTTTCACCATGTTCGGGCGCCTTCCTGGGACATTTTAGTCCCAGGAGAATCTTTTTTAATTATAAGATGTGAGCAAAAGTCATTTACTGATCACTTTCTTTCAAAAAAAAAAAAAAGAAAGAAAGAAAGAAAGAAAAAAAGTAAAAGGCTGCTTTTTTTGCCTAAATTTTTCAGAAAGAAGTGCAAAACATGGTAGAAATACTCACTATGCCCTCTAGATGACATTTCAGGGCACTTTGCCCACTCCTGGTCTAGAGATTACAGTGAGCCCTCGACTTTCACAGGAACTAGGGGGGCAAAACCCCTGTGAAAGTAGGAAAATGCAAATAAAAATAAAAAGCATGAACACTATTTTTCTTGAGAATACTTTTCAAGGAATATCTAGGTCCTCCAGCACAATTCTATGCTCCACTTCCAGTAGAAGTGGGCCATAGAGTCACATTGGAGGACCTAGCGTTGCCAAGAGAAATGTTCTGTCTAGAATGACCATCATAATTGGGGATCTTCATGTCGCACCATTGGCAGCATTTGAAATATGCTGTTGATGCCATAAGTCAGAGGGATGACCAAGGACGAAATCAAGGTAACGAAAGCTGAGGTCAAACATGATGGACGATAACTGTAAGAACACTCAGAGAAAGGCTTTTAAAGTCATGCTAGCATGACAGAAAGAAAGGAACTGGTGACAATGGGGGCAAGGGGCCCTATAAGGCCCAGGGAAGGGGGTGGGGTTCCCACCAGAATGCTAGGTCTAAAACTCTAGAAGGTTCCAAAGGCTACTCTGCACAGGTTCAGACAACCCATTTGTGTGAGTCACAGGGACCACAAAGAAGAAACATATTTTGTCCATGGCAGCAGAAAAAAGGGTAAGATTTTCAAAAAATAAAGTAACCAGTGAATAATCAAATCTGCAAACGTTGAACCTGCAATGTGGAGGGCCAACTGTATAAAACAGCAGCTCTTAATGCCTGGGTTCCATGGATCCCTGGGGGACCTCAATGGCTTGAAGAAATTTGTTTTTAGTTAGAATGAATAGAATGAAAGGAAGGAAGGACAGACAGACAGACAAACTGAGTGTCATATATTGATTTCAAAGAACAAGAATCTTTGACCAGGGCAGACATTATTTGTATGAATTTTCATAACAATATCTCAAACCATTCAAGTTAGGAAATTGTTAGCAACAAATGTACTCAAGAGTTGCTACTTCTGCATGTAGTGCGGACACGCAAGTAAATGACATTGAGCAGCTGAGTGAAAGCACATTTCTTGCTACCATACATACAGCCAGAAGATGGCTTAAGTCTTGGTGGTCCATGGCAACAAAAGATATTTAAAGGGGATCCATAGTAAAGAAAAGATTAAGAAGCACTGGTATAAAATATATAGTGTGTCTTCTGTTATCTTAACAAGTGTACAGAAGCTATGCAAAACTCTTTGTTGGACTCAAATTATGTCAAAGCAGGCTGACAGATATAGCATGTATTAAAACAGATTGTGTGGCCTCAAATATGAGTATTGTGTCTATATTACAAAACAAACATAGCTTCTTAATAAGTATGACACAAAAGCATCTGACCAACAAAATTCTTTGTAATCTCCACGTTGCTGTAATTAAGCTGTATGGTAAGGGAAAGGTACCTTTTGCCTGAAGAGATTTTACGATATACTCACCCCTAGACTGGGGGAAATTCCCCATCTGACTTTCAGATTGGGAAGGTACGTGGAATGTAGAGGAATCTAGTTGTTAATTCTGTTCAGTGATTCCGTTTACTTTTGTTTTTTTTTCATATTATTTTTGCCAGAATACATGAGCTCAAGTCCTATCGGTTAGTCTCAACTAGAGAAGACCTGTTGAATAGTTAAGTCAACACACAGGTAACTAACATTGAATCTGTAGGTCTATTCTAGTTAGACTAACAATAGATCCTGACTTCTATAAAACAAGTTATATTGTATGTAGGCTAGTAAACTCCTGCTTGGGTGAACTGGTATGATGCTTAGAATGTTTAAACTGTTGTTTTCTTTTTTTGGGAGGATTTTTGATATGTTTATTAAGTTCAACCATCATTACGAATCAACACAATAAATATAAATCAGTATACAATAGATCCATACGTATATGTTACCGTACATCTCATAAGAAATATCAACCAACAGTATGAATCCAGCATTACAGTATTATTCAGTACTCAATTATACCCCCCAAAAAGATAAAAATGAAATAGATCAATTATTAGATAATTTTGAGTTTGTCTACAACTAATATAATCCAGAAGAACAATCGTTATTTTACCCTAACGATTATTATATTAAACTGTTGTTTTTTGTCAGTCAGGAAGATGGGGGAAGGTGGCTGATGGCTCTCATGTCAGCAAGGTAGTGTATCTATTCTAGATTTTATTCTGAACTGTAGAGAAGGTATCATGGTGGTGAACCATATCCCCCAGACCTCAGCACCTTGGGTATCTTCTACAAAGCTGAGAACAGAACTCACAGTGAATTTGCCATCCTGCTAACATGGAAACTGCCACATGGACTAGGATTAAAGTTTTGAGGGAATGGCAGATGAACCACTGCCAGAGATAAAATATTAAAAGGCATAGAGTTAATGCCAAGAAGGCTGAAAAGAGAGTAAGGTATCCAATGGTGTGAAAATAAAAGAACCTTTAAAAAGAACAGGTAAATAATGACATGTAAGGAATGGTCCCTTCCTATTGTTTTTTGTGTAGTTTTGTGCCCAGTTTCTTGATCTGTAGCCAGTTTGGCTAAAATTCCATTTTGGCAATTTAATACTCAGTTTCTGGAACATCCTTCTAAAGAAATCACTATTGGATTATAAACATTAAAGCAGGTTTTATTGAACAATCTTTCCATAGGCTTCTAAAACCTTATTAATTTAAATATTGACAAGTACATGCTCTGAATACAAAAGTCTTGGAATACATACATCTACAGAGATGTCTATATGTTCAGGAAGATATGGGAAGTGTAGTCTTATTGCATAACATGGTTGGGCTGGATCCAAACCAACATGACTTGTACTTAGATCTCAATGAAATCAAATAGGAAAGTTAGCCAGAACTTAAATTCAACATCTAAGACTGAACGTGGGAGAACTTCTACTCCAGCTGTTGCACTCTCCCAAAAACTGTTCCAAAGCATCAGGACATCTCACAGAACCAGTTTTCAAGCAAGCCAGAGGGCTGGGTGTGTGGGTAGGAAGAGAAGAAAACCTGTTGCATTTGCCTAGCAGCCAGATTGATTTTGAGATTAAGTCTGGATCCAACCCTTTAATCTGAACTGAAGGAAAAGAGACAAAGTCATTGTACATCTAAGTGGCTATCAGTCATACATTTCCAATTGTTTGAAAAGATTATAGGTGGAACACATTTTCATTGATATCCATGTAAGCAGTTAATGAACCACTCCTTTATGGCTGTTGAAGCAATATAGTTTGGTTCCCCCCCCATGAAAAGCTTGATTTGCAACACCAACTGGGTCTGTGATCATGACCTTCTATGTCACATGGTGGTCATCCTCCACGGCTCCTTCTCTTGGCTGTGTGGTACCTTGCTCCTTATACAGTAGCTGAATATGCATACTTTTGAAACTGCATATGGACTGATGTAGAATAAGTGCAAAATGCAAAAAACCAAACACATACATGCACAAACATTCACAGCTTAATGTATAAAATCAAGTTTCTTGGAATCCTCTTGTCTTCACTTGTCAAACCAAATTTTGACTTAGGTGAATAAACAGTACACATTGAAATTGAGCAGAAATGTCAACCTATGTCTTTTCCTAAACAAAGTACCAAAAATTGACATTTGTTTACTCAGTACTCCTCTTTCCCTTTTGCTTTGGTTATTTATTGTCACATTCACTACATTCCACTCCACACAAAACAAACAAAATATCTATTTACAGTTTTGGATTATTTTGTAAACAGAGATGCTCTTGTTTCCAGATATGGCTGGGAGAGACTAATTTATTTTAATGTAATTTTAAAAAAAATTACATTTGTGTACACTGGCTCACTTAGATATTGTTTAGCAGACTGACTTTTCTCATCACTCATGTAAAGGTATATGCTAATTTCTCAAAGCACGAAACTTTGGCTTTCGTAGGCTGAGCATTGGCTGCTTAATCTTGGGCTTATCTTCAAACAAAATGGCTTCGCTTTCTGTTGTTGGAAATCTGTCCTGGTAGATCTGTGGATATTCTTTCTGGAACTGAATGACACAATACCAAGTTACTTGTAATGAACTTAACTATAAGTCTAGGTTAGAAAAGAGTTACTAACTGCAACAGATACTTTACAGGACAACATTCTTGTAAAGATGGACATTCCTTTGGAAGGAGGAGTGAACAAGGAGTTGGTGAAGTTCATTGATGATGCCAAATTATTTAAGATTATGAGAAATCATGCAACAGTGAAGAGATCTGAAAGAACCTCTCCAAACTGGGTAAGTAAGGAACAAAATGGCAAGTGGCTTACTCCTGTAAGTTTAAATTACAAAGGATCAATCTACCGCTGAGCCTAACCAGAGCTGTTGAGGTTCTACTGGACAGCTCAGTGAAAATGTCAGCTTAGTATGCTTCGGCAATAAAAACAACAAGTTATATGCCAGGGATTATTAGGAAAAAGACTGAAAATAAAAGACTGCAGTATGAGACAGCTTCTTGAATAAATCTAATATGTGGCCACGCCTGGAATATTGTGTGCCATCCTTTCTGAAAGGCAAAAGATAGCAACCAAAATTACAGTATAAGGAGAATGGTGAAACTCCTCTACATAGAAAGACTAAATAATAACCCCAGATGCTTTAACTGCTAAGCATATCAGAGGACAGCTGCTGAACATGCCGCAAATCCCCCTTTGATAGCTTGGGATGCTGAAGGAAAAGACTGAATTCATGCTCTCTTCTGCCCAAAGCAGATACTGGAAGGGGCTTCTAAGGACTCATATAATCAACATAAAGGGCATATTTCAGCACGGAACCTAAACATATATTATGTATTCAGTCCACAGTATTTTCAAATATATCTAAAATGAATTTGAAAAGCTTCCTTCAGATTTTGAATGCATTCCTAACTAAACCAGCTAAATCACCTCATTTGCTGGAAAGAAGGGACTGCTATTCTCTGTGCATGCACACATGCCTTTCTCCCTTTTCAGGCCCATGCAATTAAGGCCCAACCTTCTTGGTTTCTATCAGATAATCTTGTGGGCTAAACTGATTTGGCTGTACCATTTTGGAAGGGTTGGTTTCCAAGCTCCAGCACGAGGAACCACCACAAATTAAAACAAGGTGAGGTTTCCAAGGACAGGGAAAAATCCTAGTTTATGACAAGTTCTCTCTGGCGAAAGAGACTCACCTAGAAAAGTTGGAATCAGGAACTATTGGGATGTGTGATTGCTGTTGGCCAGACTTTAATGCAGCAGCTGTTTGAATGTTTATTCAAGCAGCTCCAAGTAAGAAGGCGCCAAAGACTAGGGAAGGAAGTGTTTTGTCAGCACTTGGAAAAGAAACAACTGTTGATCCTCTACTCCATTCCATGGCTACTAGGCTACACAATGTCTTCCTGACTGCACAGAATGCCTATGCATCTGTATCTTGCATACTTATAGTTGTGTACCGCTGTGTGTTCAAGTGAACTTCATATTGTACTTATTGTTCCTCTGTGTATAGTAAAGAGCCAGCATGGTGTAGTGGTCTGAGTGCTGGATTAGAATCCTGGGAGACCAGGGTTCAAATCCCCACTCAACCATAGAAATCCAGTGAGTGACTCTGGGCAAGTCACACTCTCTCAGCCTCCGAGGAAGGCAAGTGCAAACCCCTTCTAAATAAAGTCTGTGATAGGGTCACCTTAGAGTCACCATAAATCAGAAATAACTTGAAGGTAAAAACAACAACAACAGCTTCTGTACAGTGTACATATAACCTCATATGACTATGTGGATGAAGAGGAGTCTTCAGTGTGGCTCATTGCCACCAATGTTCACACCACACAATGAGAATTTCCTATTACCTTAAAAAAATGTCTAACTATGGCCCTTTCCACATGTGGAGGGAGAAACAGGGAAAACGCGCTGAAACGGAGCTTATTGGTAGCCAGGTAAGTCCGTCGCCACACAGAGCAGCGTGAGTTCGCTGCTCCACACTCCTGCGGCGTCCTGCGGCATCCAAAATGGCGGCTTATGGCTGGCGGAGGCTCTCCACCAACCGGAGAACCTTGCCAGCCGGAAGCCCGCCCCAGCAGATCTGCAGGCACGCACTTGCGCGCGCCTGCAAATCTACACCGGGGCGCTGCGACGGAGTTGTACGGGGCTGCACACTCCATGCCTCCTAAAAACCTCTTGAAAAGAGGTTTTTAAAAAACACGCAACGCCACCACTTCCGGTCACTTCAGAGCGGTTTGAGGTGTAGAACCTCAAAATTATAAACGGCCCAGCGCACTCCACGGTGTAGACGACCTCCGTTAGAGGTCGCACTACACTATTTTAATCACCCCGTGTGAAAAGGGCCTATGTCCACTGTTAAATTGTTGTTTTATGACTGGAGATGTAAACACATACCAGCATACAGGGACAACTACCCCAAGACATAATTGGGAGGCTGTGGTATTCTGTGGCTAGGATGTATAACTATTTTATGGTTTATGGTATCAGTCAAACTTTGCTACAAAGTACTGGTTTAATACTTTTTACTATCTGGAATGAAATAAGAGTCTATTCAAAGGTTTGGCTGAACTTAGGAAGCATTTCAAAGCCTCACAAAGTCTGCATTGCCGCAAGAGAAAGTCCAAAGAACACTTGACAACAAGGTGGCAATTTAAAAGCTGCTTGTTTACAGCTAGGCTCCAGTCATAAGACTTGCTTAGTGAATTCTGGGACAAGTACAATTTTGTGTTGTATTTTGTTCTGAAAAATTTCCCAAAGGTTTTCTGCAGAAGACCAGAAATCCTCTGTATTAAGCTCTGCCAAAGTTGTTGCACTTTAGTACAAAGCAGATTACCATAAAGTGGGTGTCAGATGACCTTGAATAAACCAAGCTCAACATTCAGAAAAAATGACTACTTAGCCAACATAGCATGCGTGCTTTCATAACAAGAAATACACATTTTAGCAGGAATATCAAAGCAGAATTACAAACCCTTTGACCCCTTCAAGGCTGCAATATTGTGAACAACGGTTTAAGAGGAAATCCCACTTGAACTCAAGATTTATTTTGCAAGTTTAGGATCAGGTTAGCGTAGGATCAGGTTAGCAGGTTGGTGGGAGAAATTTGGGTAATCTCTACTACGCACTTATTATTGAGCTATAGCAAAAAAAATAACTCAGCACATCCAGTTTGGGAACTGTGCTGTCACCCTCACTGCCATCCCATCCAAGAGTGTATGTCACTGGTCAGTGGTTCTAGTCTATAACAAGAGGATGCCGCAGTCTCCTGTTAGAAGATTGTGATGCAGTTCTACTCATATTGGGACAGTAGTTGCTACTCTAAGCACTGTGGCCCTAGAGAAATCATGAATGTTGCACCTGGGCAAGGAACATTTTAAGGCAGAAAGCAACAACTGACTGCCTGTCACCAAGAGATCCAGTGTAGTGCTAACTCCTTAGCAGAGACATGACTAAAGGAAAATCAGTGTTCTTCACACAAAAAAGTACCTCTTTCCAGATATACAGATTTTGTGCACAGATATGTTAGAGACAATTAACTCTAAGGCAGAGCTTTCCAAACTTTTCATGTTGGTGACACACTTTTTAGACATGCATCATTTCATGACACAGTAATTTCAGTTTTACTAGCAAACGGGAGGTTAAATTAACCCCTTATAAAAGATGCAGACGCATACATAAATTGTAACAACAAAATGTATGGATACACAACATATCTCATGAAAACCTTTCATATATGTTTTTAAAATATGTTAAATAATAACATGTTTTCCAAGATTGTAGGTGACACACCTACACACTTCAGGCAACATACTAATGTGTCGCAGCACACCATTTGGAAAGCCCTGCTCTAAGGACTGCCAAATGACCTTGCAAAATCTAAGCAAGTTTTACTAGAGATATACCCATACCTGCTTAAGTTTTTTCTTCTTATCTTTCAAAGATAAATGTTTGTCCTTAATAATGTTTTCCAAAAGTTCAGCAACTGCTGCCTGAGACGTATAAATTCTTTGTTCATCAAATTCCTGAGGTGTTATTCTCTTGCAAAAGGAGTAAGTTGGGAATATGGTGCTCAGTTCATCCCCTAAATGTTCCACCTGGAAAACAAACAAGATAGTGAAAATAGTACTTTGGCATTTTAAGCAGTGCTGGCGTAACAAAGAACCCTAGTTCAAATTTATACAGCAATTCTGAAAAGGATCATTTGATAAACCAGTATTCTATTACCACCAGAGTACTCCAGCAGCAGAGTACTCCAGGCAAGACAATTTTATTCTGTTTATGATACATGCAACAATCTTGGGGATACATATAGCAGTCACCACCTAACTGCTGAATATTGGGTTTATCTCATCCTAACTAGTACTTTTTTTTGGAGACCTTGATCTTACTTAAATGGATACAGAAACACAATGCACCCTCTTTATCTGTGGTCTTTGGACATGCAAATCTGAGCATTCACATCACATCCTATACCTAAAATGGTGGCAACGTGCATGCACATGCCAAATCATCAGTGCACATGTTTCACCATGGAATAAAATGGGATGTGAGCATTTGCAAATTTTATCATCTGTAGGTGTTCCTGAAATACAAGCCCTGCATATACAGAGAGTGCATTGTTTTAATCTTCATTGAATTTTGCCTAAAGCAGGAATTCTTGGTTGATTCCTCTTGCTGGAATAGTACTGCTAATAATAGTGCTAATACTACTACTAATTGTCTAGGGAGTAAAGAATAAATCCTTAAGATCCAGGATTTGCTCTTTTAGGCAGACAGGATGTATACACATTGCTCTTGCGCTGGACGTCAAAAGCCCCTGCAGATGGGGAGAAATGACTCCTTAAAATCCCAAATGACTTGTAGAATGCTTCAGGGAAATATGGCTGTGATTAAGAATCATTGGCCTTTAAGACTGTGGATGATTACATACGAAAGTCACAAAATGAAAAAATCCTGGTTTGGTTCCCATTAGTTATCAATCAGATCTGGAAGTACATGTAATTGTAACTGAAGAACAAACTGAATGGCCAAACCCATTTCCTCAAAATCTTAAGCAGGGGACAATTTAGTTGTTTTTTTCCAAGCAGTGTGAAGTAGCGTTTTGTAGGTTGAGTGTATATAGTTTCTTTTTTCTTATGTGTTTGTTTAGGTTTGGTGTAAGTTTTTCTTTGATATTTAGTAGTTGTAATATGTAACTTGATGTTTTTTCTTTTGTTATGTAATTGTGTAGTTTAAAACTTTAAGAAAATATTAAAAAAGATTCCTCAAAATCTGAAACCGGGCCAAATTAGAGACCTTAGGAAAACTGAAGAGAAGCAGTAACAGTTATGATAAAAATACTGTAGTTTCTCAGTGCTAATAATGGCACTAAACTTTATTTCAACTGAAGGCTTAATACCATATTAAAGCATATATAGGGCAGGTATACAAGTGAAGAAGTTGGATAATATTCTTAGGAGTAATAATACCAATTATACTAATAGTGAACTCATGTACAAATATGGCATCAACCACACAACCTCAAAAGCCTTAAAAAACAGTTTTTTTAAAAAAGACTGTGGGTAAATATCCTAAAAAGTCAAAAACAGTCCAATGATGACTGAGTGTGCTCAAGAGGTGACTCAGTCCTGGCTGATAGTTGGGGTTGAGTAAGGAAGTGAAATGGAATGGAGTTTAATGGAAAAGAGTATGGCTGAAACAATGAACAAGAGTACTTCACATTCAACTATTTTCTGTCTGGTCCCACTTGTACCTATGACTCTGTAACAACATCTATGAAAAGCTAAGATGAAATGGTGAAACAATATTGTTTTAGGCGCTATTAAATGTAAGTCTAATGTCTTTGCCATTAAAAAGCAAAATGATCTCACTGAACTGTTTTCACACACCCTTTCTCATCAACCTGCCTCCCCTCTGAGGACATCACAGGAAGCACTTCTTGTAGTTCTCTATAAGCCTGTAATCTGGAGACCACGTGGAGTAGAACTCCAAGTATATCAACTCCTTCTCCATAGAGCTCCAGTCCTGGTGATGCTAGCAATGCACCCACTTCACTTCTAGTGTCTGCTCAGTGCAGTTTTATTCAAACAAGTCTTCCATGAGTCAAGCAACAGTGAGTTTTACTGATGCTGACAATTTGATAATTTTAATTTTTTTTCTTGATATTTTTATGTTAACAGTTCCTGCTGTTCAGGATTTTTTTCCTATGTAGAGTGGATTATCAGTGTAGCACAAACATAAAATGAATCTGCCTGGAAAAATCAGTAAACTTTCAGCAGCAGAAGCAGCACTGCTACAATCACCCTGCTGAAAAAGCATCATTTTTTGAGAATGTGTGGATCTGTTCATGTGCTCATTCATCTGATACACAATCACTGTTAGAAACAGAATCCTTCTATGCTACAAACTGGTTTTCAAAACTACAAATGTCTTATGAATCTAGTCACAGGCTCATATTTAGTTATTTAATATCCCACCTTTCTCTCAGGCTGTGACGCAAGCTAGGGCTTACAACATTCAATAAAAAGAAGCAAGTTATAACTATTAAATTATATATTATTTTAAAACATCTATTAAACACTTTGAATATGCCACTTTAATAATAAAAAATTTAAACAGCAGCCCAACACCTGCACTTAGGTCCAGTTTGGCCTGCTTGTATAAAGTGGTCTTTGCCTGCTTTGGCAAAAGAAGTAGGCTAGCCTAATCAACATGGGAAAGGCATTCTGTGGCATAGGAGCAGCCACTGAGAAGGCCCTGTCGTGTTCCCACCACATGTACATTTGAAGGTGGTAGGAAAAAAGAGAAGAGCCTCTCCTACAGATTTTAAAACCAAGGTAAATTCTCACACACATATACCTCTCTGGATTATTGCTCTTCCTTCCATAAACTTTGCCTGGGTCACAGAATAAGAACAGCACATTAATCCAACATGTTTAACTTTGTCAAGCAGAAAGAATTGTCAAACTATGCATTTTCAGTAAAAGATTTAGGTCCACATCCAAATACAATTACAAGACTGCAAGGCCCATTTAATCTGATGAAAAACAACCAAGTTCAGTAACTGTATCTCTGGATCATAGGAACTTGTGCTTCAATAGAAAAAGATATGTTTCCACTTTGACCTCACCTGAGTAGTTCTTAATGTTTCTATGTGATCTTGCACTGCAGCCTGTAAATAAGTTGGGACTTCTAGTATTTCTTGATGATGATCCATTAGAAAGGAAACCAGTCTTATGGCAAGCAACTCATCAAGATCTACTTCTTCTGCACAGCATAAGACACATCGAGAAAATGTCTGTATCATCTGGAAACATTTAAATGCACAATTATGAATCATCGACTACCAAGCATAGCTGTAATACTCTTGCAAGTCTCACTAAGCCCTACTTCCTTAGCTCAAATCTGAATTTAAGTGCTTGCTTGGTAGCCACAGGTGACAGGTAATACCATGCAGATGAATAGGTTGACAGATATATAATAGATGTATTTATCACACATACAGTAGTACTTTCCTAGTGCTTGCAGAAGTAATCATTGTTATTGGCAGGCTGCTGGCTCCATGCTGCCCATTTCTTGAATCCCTGGATTTCAGAGGGTTACTTGGATCCGAGACATTCTGGGAGGGAATTGTGTGCCACAGGGCAAGTGATTATCTAAGCCATCCTTCTGAGAGTGCCTTGGCACAAGAATCCCATGAAAGCCAGGCATTTGGAAAACAGGTGGCATGGAGTTGACAGCCTTCGCCTTCCACCACTTTTTTCTCCCTTTCTTCACTGCTGTTGAATAATTCTAATGAGTCTGAAAAATGAGACTGATCCATCAAGGATGAGGCTACCTATAGCTATTAGTTGCTATGGCCATAGGTCAGAAACAATATTCCTCTGATTGGTAAGCTGTTAGAAACAACAGTAGGAGAGGTATATTCCCCACATATCTGGCTTATGGGCTAGCTGTGGACGTCTTGCTGGCCATATGGAAAACAAAATATTGGATAAAACAGATATTTGATTTGGCAGAACGCTTACATTCTTGAACATAGCAGGCTGTTGCAGGAGGGCTCTGGTCCTCCACGCCTCCAATACCAGTGTACAGAGGGCTTTTAAATTTTTTGCTGACCATGAATTTTGATTTCTTAAAAAAAAATGTTACTTTAACTACAATAATGACAGAACAAAAGTAAAGGGAAATCCCTGATATATGATTTACAAAAGTTTGATACTGCAGTAGAACTGAATAATTTGAGACCCTTCGGGGAATTATACAATCTTACCAAAGACCTATTGCCCATGGCATCATGAAGTCGTGGCATATCAACATTTTCACTCATTCGAGAGATCATGCGCATTAAAAGCTGAAGTTTCCTGCGATTTGGCGGTGGAAGCAACAGGCAGCAGATCTGCAGTGCTTCAATAGCAACTTTTTCTAAATGAGGTTGCAAGAGGTCTGTGGAAGTAAGCATCAGGAAGATCATTCTCAGTAAACATTTTGCTCCAGTAAAGCAAGTGAAGACCAACCGAAACAGACTCTATAGTCTAATTGCATGAGTAATGAAGTGCTGAGAGACTAGTCTAATGATTTAATATCATCTAATTTCTCTCTTTTTCCTGAAATATTTATTTGATGAGAAGGCCTTAAGTTGTCATACCCAGTTACAAATGCTGGTAATTCTAGGGAGTTTGCCAGGGAAACACTCTTCATTAGCATGCACTACTGAATAATAGATGCTGGTGTTACAATCCATTAGTTTAAAAGTTAACCTCACAGGCCATAGGATCTCTTTAGACAAGCCTGATTGAACCTGTTTAGTCATTTAAATACTTGGGCTCGCAAAAAAAAAGCAGAAAAGCAAACTAGTTAGTTAAAAAAAACAAAAACAAAAACAAAGCCATTACAAGTAACATGCTCTTGAAAGCAATCTTACGTGATGTGCCAGTCAACATAAAGGAGCTGGGGGAAAATGTGCTTTCTGAAAGTTGTGTTGCACTTTTGCAGAGTCTTTTGTTGATGGCCATATCAGAATCCCCAGGTTTACTTCCTATTTGAGCATTCACTCTGGAATTACTTGAAGTTTTTTGGCCAAGAGGAACTACTGGATGCGGTTTCACTATGATTTCTGCAACTGGAGCATGTATGCCACACCAACTGCACTTGCTATCTCCACATAAACTCTGCGATCGATGAAGTAGCTCTGATTTGCAATCCATACTAGGCAGCACTTGTTCAGGAAAGTTTGATGTAGAAATTCTCCTAAAGTCATTGGTTTGCTTTTGGCTAATGTGAGCTGGACAAAGATCCAACAAAGAATTTGGTTTGTACTCAGAGTGCAAAGGTTGGTTTTCGTTTCTTACAAATGGCCTTATGTGAATTCCAGCTTGAGAAAGTGCTTTTAATCCATCTTTATTACACTTGCTCGAAGTGGTTTCTCCAATTCCCTCCAAAGAGTGACACCTTGCCTTCAGTTTGAGGGGTGGAGCTTGTTCATTTCGCAATCTGGAAAGATTCTGACAGCTGCCACCTGTCAGCTCACGAATAGCAGCACGCTTACAAGCCACAGGATAGTACTGTAACTTTACACCACATCCTTTATCAGCTGTACAACTTTTGGAAGCTGTTTCAGAAGTCTCAGATCTATCTTTTCGGTCAGTTTCACAACGGATCAAACTTAGCAGAAGACATTCAGTGGACTTGAAAGAGTTTAAGTGGGGAGTTTTTGAAAGTTCCAAGTCATTCCGGGTACCTGATTTTCCACTGGATTTATTTGGAATTGTGATGTAGCCACACAAAACTATCAGAAAATGAAATACAAGTTCAGATGCAGGCAGTTTAACAAGACAAGACAGGCAACATAACTAGAAATGTTAAAGCAGAGACTAACATTCAGTGTTAGTGATGTTGAAGGAACACTTGCTCATTCTGAAGATATATAACAAGTAAAAACATACATGCAACAGTTAGCACATATAAAAGGTGATGGACAGACAAAATCATCTTTTCCAGTTTCAGTTCAGAGTATAGGATTTATATTACTGCACAGAAACAGATTATCAACAATTATAGCAGATTACTCATTATAAGTGAGCAGCTATTTTCACTCTGCAACTAGGACAGACAAGATTAATTCTTTGCATTTCATGGCATCTTACTCACTATTCCCAAATGTCTGTTGAAATTGTGCGGCATCCCAGTCTAGATGCATACATACCCAAGATATTCACAAATAATTCATAGTATTGATAAGTAAGCAAAGGCTCAGGGAGACTAAGAAAATAGTCAGCGACTGTTTTGAAGACGTCTCGTTCAAAACCCACATATGTTGGGTGGATCATGTCATTACTTCTAGGCCCTAAAGTGTAAAAAGAAAGAAATGTCACTAACATGGATTGCAATGATAATTCATAAATTACAGTAGGAAACAACACTAAGAACAGCCTAGGGTTGCTTTGGTACAAATCTTATATTCACTGTTATGTGTATGAAGTATGGAATTGTCTTTCTAAATGTACAGCAAAATGAAAAGTGAGCTAATTGCCTACAGAATTAATGATTTTGGGTCAGATGGATCTTTGACATGGAAACTCTTTTAAGAGTTGTCACTATAAAGATCTGGTACATCACCGAGTTGGAGTAAATGTTCTGAAGTCTTATTTACTGGCCTTTCTTCTGCATACCATGCACATTTCTTTCAAAGTTGGGTTATTCCAACAGAAGAACCTAAGAGATTATCTTAGTCTATCATGCCTGTCCTTTTCAACTATTTCTTTTGTCTGAGCATTTGATATTTCACACACTGTTTTTCTAACTTACAGTTTGCCAAACACTTCATAGCTGACAGCACCCAGTGAGGGAGGTCTTCTGCAAGAAAGGAAATTGGTAATTGTTAAAAAATAGGTTTTCATCATTGTTATTTCATCATATACTCATCCTTTCTATATTTCATCATTCACCAAGGAATTCAACAGCATATGTTGGAAAACACCAGTGTCTCAATTCTAAGCTTCGCAATAACCATTCAACACATGTTAAGCTGAGGTTTAGGTCAACAGCTCTCCACTTGCCCAAAACAACTCTCTTAAAAAGTTTCGCAGCTGAGCGTAGATTAGAACCTAGTTGCTGTACTGTTTGAACTAGCTGATTGGCAGCTTAAAAATATATAGGATGAAACGTAGCATATGTTTTAAACTTTATTTTATTTTTCCTATTTCTAGGGTGCTTTTCAAAATAATTTCTTGCCACCAAGAACTTTGTTTCCTTTCCCCTCTCTGTCCGGTTGCAATGCTAAAGCATATTCACCTGGATGTTTTGCTGTTATTATTGTAACCCTGTAGGATTTTATTTTAATACAAATTTTATATTCCCAGGGTAATTCCATATGGAGGCTTCCTATCACTATCAGTCAAGATATATTGTGTAGGTACTGTCTTTTCCTCCTCACTAGGAGGAAAATGGAGAAAGAAGAAAGGTAGAAACAGCAATGGAAAACCACAGGAAGGTTACAAGAACAAAATTATATCTCGGTCCTATGAAAATGAAGCTGGTGAGCCTTGACAGAGACCTCATCTGGAAGTACTTTCAAACAGAATATTAGTCTGGTAGTAGCAGGGATATTATATTATAGGACTTGCCTGATTTGTCTTGTAGAAGAACAACACCACGTTTACTTGTATTAGTCATGTTGTACGTTATGTACTGAGGAACTACTTGTGCTGGGTTTAAGAGTTCTTCCAATGATGGTATTCCTAAAATAGTTTGCAAACTGGGAGAAAGGAGTACAGAATTCCAAGTCTGAGTGAAATACAAGGAAATTTGGGATGCATTCAGTATAATTTGGGGTTTGATAAACATGATTCCTTAAACATGTTGTCTGTGCCACAGCCTATGAATCAAAACCATATCCCAATGTGTAATCACAATACAACTTCTAAAACATTCCTGGGTTTAGCAGTTCAAGCTTTTAAAACACATCAGTGATTTTTAATGGCACATTACGTCTTTACAAATGCATATATTTTTAACCAGTACTACTAACAAGTTTGCTTAGTTCCAAAGCTCAAAATGGTTTGGTAGTGCAATATTATGTAATATAAATGCAGTTAGCAGTAACAGAATATTTTGAAGACCTGGTCAGATCACTGGGAATTACCTTTGACCCAGAAAACAACAATTCCATCCTCAGGGTCTATTAGGAAGTGATGGATTGAACAGAAAACTATGTATCACTTACTGTATCATAATGATGTTTCTCCAGACTTCTTCAATGTCTGCTTGGGTTATCTGCCTCCTATGTGCTGTTTTTTTCTTCTCCTCTCCAATAGCTTCACTTTGCACATTTTCTTTGTTCTCCTGCAAAGAGGTAGTAAAGAGTATATAGTAAATTTGTATACTTTCACATAAGAGTTGGAAAAGGGTCATTTGGGTTAAAGACTGTTCACCTTCACCTCATTGCTAATGGTTATTTCTACACTCATTCTTCAGGAAGGTGGCCATTCCAAAATTCCACAAACTCACAACAAAAGCAGTCACTTTGAATAGCAGAAGATTTGTCATTACCATTTCTCCCTTGTAATGAGTTGCCCTCTTGTTTTTTGTAACAACTTGCTAATTACCAGTGTGCTTAGATCATGGATGAGAATCACACAGTCCTCCCAATGTTGGACTGCAGCTCCTAGCCACCATAGCTAGTTATGAAGAATGATGGGAACTGCAGTCCAACAACTTGTATAAAGCTGATTGATGTTTATCCATGGCTTTATGTAAACATGTCTTAAGCAGGTTACTATAAAACAAGGAGGCAACTGATTAAAATACAGACCAACTTTTTGTGCTGTGATATCTGTCATCTCAAATACCCACCATCAATGCTTATTTTCAATCACACTAGATCACTAGATTCTCCCTTGTGGCCTTCAGATCATGAAACTCCCTGACCTTAACATCAGCGTAATGTAATGATTTGAGTGGTGGACTCTGGAAGACCAGAGTTCAAATCCAGACTCACCTGTGGAAACCCACTAAGTCATCTTCAGCAAGCCATGTTGTCTCATGCTTAAAAGACTGCTATTATTACAATTATTACTACTATAATTATATTTATTTATCCTGCACCTCTTCTGCCAGTTATGGGACTCAAAGAAACTCACAAATTATTGAAACCAATTAAGATTAAAAACATACAAAAACCTCAGTAATAGTGGTAACATAGCAGCCACTGAGAAGGCTCTCTCCCTTGTTCCCATCAAATGAGCCTGGGAAGGTAGTGGGAATGAGAATGGTTTGTCCCAGACATCTTAAAGAGTTCAAACAAATTGATAAAGGGAGATATGGTTGTTAAAGTAAGTTTTGCTACAGTAGCACTTCTGAATATTTTTTTTGCCAAGAAAACCCTATTATATTACCCCCTTGAGACAGAGTCAACTTGAAGTCACATAACCTCAACAAGTGCTAATGAAACAATGGGCCCCTTTCTAAGTGTTTTAACCTGAATGGAATGTAAATATACTTGACTACATACTCTGCCAATTTTATCTCTAGTTTAATTTGTTTTCTTGAGTGTCGTGCTAAAAATGGAAAGAAAAGACAGAAATGCTTTTGTAAATAAAGTAGATTGGCAACCAGCACTGTAGACCACAGTTGACCAGGGCCCATTAGTTGCCAAGACCTATACTGCCTGGTTTAGCAGTGCTACTTTGTCTTTATACCTGAATGGAATACTTCATTAGCATCACAGAAAATAAATTGCAGGGTGTGCTTTCTGCTGAAACTGTATTACATCAATAACATTTTTCTTTTTCTTGAGAAAGGACTAAAACAGCCAGCATATGCAGTGGAATCTATACATATTTGTTCAGAATAAGTCCTATTTTATTCAGTGGAGCACAGACTTATAATTAAAGAAAAAATAATATTTTACCTGACATTCCTGGGAATCACATTTTTTGGGAGTCTTCCTGGAGTAATGTGGTAATTTAAACACACTTTCTGACTTTTTAGGTGTATTCTCTGTGCTCTCACTCAGTGGACGCCAGCGTGGCAGAATTCTAACTGGAGATACTGAAGGAAATCTATAATTTAACACAGAAAAACTCACTTTGAGAAAGTGAAAACTTTGAACTAATGAAAATCAAAATTTTCACTGTATGAGAGGACTGTTGTATATAAGCAACGTAGGTTGAAAAGCAGACCAGAGATACGAAACTTGAGGCCATCCAGATGTTGCTGGACCGCAACTCCCATCAGTCCTATCTTGTCAATACAAACCCCTACAGTACAAATCCAATACCTTTAGCATTCTTGGTAACTGATGGACCCTGGACAAATGTGGCTAATTTTCAAGTCCATAAGTATTTAATTAGCAAACATTATGAATAAATTCATTACACTACTCTTGATAATAGCTCACAAGATTTGGACGGGGTGTGGGCGGGATCAACTGAATTAGAGTATTCTTTTTTTTTTCATTTTATCAATATACTTTACCTATACAAGTTATGGTTGTCATCCAGGTCTTCTGTGCCCCATCTCCCTTTCATATCCTCAATCACGTGGTTTTTGAGAAACTTCCTTAACAGCTGAATAGTTTGCTGCCTGGTAACTTCAGGACCAAAATTATTGTTATTCCTGAGCAATTCATGAAGCCAGCTGATTGCTTCTGCTGCTGTAAAACAATTCCCATATTTTTTGAAGTGTTGCCTGTGCTTCCGTCTTGGCATCTCTGCTCGAAAATATTTAGTAACTTCATTCCACTGGAGAATGGGATAAATGAAATAGAAGTTTTAAAAAAATCACAGACAAGAGAAACTTAACAGAACTCAGTTTAGAATTGTTCATGTGACTATTTCCCAGGATAAATACAGATAACTTCTGTAACAGTAAATTAGTCAAGTAGGGCAGAATTTCCATTTCAGTTGCAAAGGGTCAAAAGGAACCACAAGCCCAGTTCTTCGCCATTGTAGGTGAAAGTAGGACAACTAAAAGAGTGTTAATAGTTGACTAACAGCTGATTTATAAGAAAACAGATGTGCTCAACAGAGTGGATTCTGTTGGTGGGCAGGGATGATACTATGCTGGCTTCAAAGTCCTGATTCTTTACTGGAGAACCCACTTCCCTCCAAATGTTGACCACCGGTTTTTTTTTCATCGTGTCTACATTGTGAGGGTCAATGGGAGTTGCAGTTTAAATACTCTATTAAGGCCACATGTTGTTCCTCAGTCCTGGGGCTCTTTCATGTTACTCAAATTATAGCATTACAACTTCCCTTTTAATGGTCATGGAAATATCCTATGGAATCCTTGGGTTTATTAGCTGGTGGGGCAGTAAGAGCTCTCTAGCTGAGAATTCCAAATCTGCATCCCCAGCATATAAATTCCAAGATTCTACAGGATGGAACCATTGCAATGGAATCCTAGTGCTCTAGTTGTATAATGAGAAAGGGCCTCTAATACAGGCAGTGTCTTCTATAATACAACTAACCAAAACTCTAAATACATAACCCCTCAACAGTCTATCAAAGTATACTTCTAGATCAGATTGTGGGGGACAATGTGCATTTGACCATATGTTTTTGGACTGCAATACCTTTTAAAAACTTCAGGTTGCTTCATTGGGTCTATGAAGTGTTGTCCCAAGTTACAGGGGTGTGTGGAAGTCAAAGGGAAATGAAAAGTGTAACAGATGAATAGTGACCATTTCCCGCTGTTCACACACACCAGTCACATGTGTGTGTTTATATCAGGATAACACTAATAAATCTGAATAATACTTCATGCATCTGATGAAATGAATTGCAGACAATAAAAAGCAACGCCATGGTAAGTGTGTAAGTCTTTCAGGCAATGCTGGGGAACTTGTAACCCTCTAGATCAGCGGTTCTCAACCTGTGGGTCCCCAGATGTTCGTGGACTTCAGCTCCCAGAAGCCCCAGTCACTATGGTCAATGCTCAGGGCTTCTGGGAGCTGAAGTCCAAAAACATCTGGGGACCCACAGGTTGAGAACCACTGCTCTAGATGTTGTTTAACTGCCATCTAGACACCACTAACCAACCTAGCAGATGGGTAGGCATTCTGGAAATATTAGGTCTTCAATATAAGGAGGGCTGAAGGTTTTCTCATCCCCTCTTTTAAGGTATCACAACACTATTAATAGTTTTTACAACAATATAGTAACATTGCCATGCCTCTGGAATTAATGTGGATTAGCTGTTATCACGTATGTAAGCTTAAGCATGCAGTCCTAAAAGAAAAAGCAAACCAAATAAAGTAATACCAACTTTCACATCTGCTGGGTGAGAAAATATTTTAAAACATGTTTCATAGCAATCACTTCCAACAGAAAGGAACTTGCAGTGTGCATGAAAATTGTTGTGTGTATCTTCAGCAATCACGTGTGTTGAGTCTACAGTCCACCAATAAATTGTCCATGAGAGGTACAGTCATATATAGCTGACTAACATTATGGACTGCCATATGTCTCTTATTATAAGAGATGTCTCTTATCTGCAGGTTGGAAAGCTTGCCCCTTACCATAGATTAAATGAGATGCGAAAAATCCTATATTTTAGGACATGGGCTCTTTATAAAGACAGACATGTAAGCATCATGTAATTTATGAATGCGGACAATATGTTAACGTTACAGAGAAACACAGGGCTAAATTAACTAAAATCTATCCTTTCATCTGGTCTTCAGGAAGAACGCAAACTTATTAAGAGCTTCTTCCTGACTGTCAACCCTGTCTGTCATGAATGTCTTCCTTCTCTTATTGCTATTTGGAAAACCTGGCAACATTCCGGAGAAGAGAATGTGTGACAGTTGGGTAATACATGTGAAGCCACTATAGGAAGAGTGCACCTTAACTCCCGGATCAGGGATTCTCAACAAAGTTCCTGGAACCCTAGGGATCCCTGGGAAGAGTTACTGGGAGTTCTGTGAGAGATTGTGATGAAAAACAAAACCTAAGCATTTTTTGAGCTGTAGATATAATCATGTTTACGCGGGGGTTCCCTGAGACCTGAATATTATTACAAGGGTTTGTCCAAAATAATAATAATAATAATAATAATAATAATAATAGCAGTTATTTCTATATCGCCTATCAACTAGTGTTATCTAAGCAGTTTACAATGTATTTTAGCTAATTGCCCCCAACAAGCTGGGTACTCATTTTACCGACCTGCGAAAGGATGGAAGGCTGAGTCAACCTGGGAGCCTGGCAGGATCGAACTCACAACCTTGTGGTTGCAGTACTGGCATTTAACCACTGCGCCACCAGGGTTGAGAAAGGCTGTCATGGACTGCTTCACAGTCAGCATCACACAATCCTTCCCTTGCTGCATGACTTTTAACTCTGGGGGTTGCTAGTTGTGGCATCGCTTAGTATGAAAAACATAGGAAAGCAGCGGCCCGCTTGTGCTTGGGCTCTTCATTGCAATTTTTAACACTGAAGATCTTGGAAGCTAAGCAGGGTCATTCCTGTTTAGTATTTGGATGGGAGACCGCCCATAAATACCAGGTGCGGTGGGTGATATTTCAGTGGAAGGAAGTGACAAAACCACTTCTGAGCATTTCTTAAGAAAATCTTATGAAATTCATGGGGTCGCCATGAGTCGGTAGGCGACTGTAAGGCGCGCGCGCACACGCGCACACACACACACACACACACACACACACACACACACACACACTCTTCCGTTTCGACAATTCCGTTCTGGCTACCGTGCTAACACGCACAATTGAGGTCGATGGCCAAACTTACATTTAGCAAATGGAATAAAAAAAAGCTACACTGAAGGAGTAAAGAATACAAATAAATGGGTCCTAGGGCAAATCAAGCCTGAATTCTCCCCTTGAAGCCAAGATGACTAGACTGAGCCTGTAGTACTTTGACATGGCTCACTAGAAAAGACAATAATGCTTTGCAAGGTAGAAGACAGCAGGGAAAGAGGAAAACTGCACTGCAGAGGGACAGACTCAGGCCATGTCCGCACTGCACTCTTATAGCGCGATGATTCCACTCTCAACATCCCATGGAATCCTGGGGTTTGCAGTTTCGGGAGGGGCCCGTCGCCCCTCCCGAAACTGCAAACCCCAGGATTCCATAGGATGTTGAGAGTAGAATCATCGCGCTATAAGAGTGCGGTGCGGAAATAGCCACAGTTAAGGAAGTCACAGGTGAGTTGATGATAGGGTGACTTAGAGGTCTTGCGTTCCCAGGCTTCCCACAAGACGAAGCTGACTTGAGGGCAGTTGACAACAGCAGAGAGTACCTAGTGCTGTACGCTGTATTAAACAGGAAGGAATTAAACAGTCCTTGCCTAAGAAAACCGTATGAAATTCACGGGGCCACCATGACTCTACAGGTGACACGAAGGCGTCTCCACACACACGGAAAGAGGCAGCGATACGCCTCTTCCCCAAAGACCGACAGCAAAGACTGTCGTCGTCCCTATGGGCCGGGCCACCCCGCCCCTCCGTCCTTCTTACCAGTTTAGTGGCGCGATAGGGGCCCGGGGACACCACGCGGCCGTCCATGCCGCGGCCAGCCGGCTGGGAGAAGTGAAAAGCGGAGCCACAGGAACACGGCCAGCCTCGACCAACTGCTCCCTGTCAGTTTGAACGGCGCCGCGGAGCTTCGGATTGGGCGCGCGGGGGATCACGTGACGGGGGCCCTGGCGGCGGAAAGGCGCGGGTCTCGGCGGCGTCTCCAGGAGTCAGGTAATGGCGGTCGGCGCTGTGAGGGAGACGAGAATAAAGTTTCCTTTTCTCCATCCGAGGAATATTATAACGTTGAAATCACCCGAGTTTGTATCCTTCCGTTCTACGAAATGTGTGTCAACCCAAGCTAGACGGGGAAAGGAGGACTATAATTTCCCGGTGGTTGGACTGTACCTCCCAGCTGCGCTTGTCAGTGTAGCCAATTGTGAGGAACAGTGGGAGTTGTGGTCTAGTAAAGATATAGAGAGCGGCGTGTTTCCCGCTTACGCTTAAACAGGCAGCCCTCAAGGTTTCCAGAGGTGCTTCCCTTCCCCAGTTAAAGAGGGAGTTAATGGGCTAATCTTGCCCCAGAGCAGTTCAGTAAAGGCTGGGCAGAGCCACGGGTTGTTCTCTTAACGGTTTGTTTGCTGAACGGGTGGGGTGGAGGATTCCTGAGAAAGGTTATAGACGATTGGCTGGACACTCAAATCAACTTTTATTTATTCACATTTTTTTGCAGTTCCTATCTGCCTTTGCCCAATACTCCACCTGCACGCACGGATTTGCAGGTACTGAGAGCCGGTGTGGTTTGAGCGTTTGTCTTCGACTGGATTCCTCACTTGGCCATGGAAACCCACTGAGTGACCTTGGGCACGTCACATATTCTCAGTCCCAGAAAGCCTCCTAACAGGGTAGCTATAATCAAAAACAACTTGAAGGCACACAGCAACAACAATACTCCAGTAAATCAAATGGATCTGTTTCTTGGCACTACTTTTTTTAATCAGAAACTTTAGTACCAGAGCATGGAAAGAATAGGACAAAGTTCCTACACCGCAAAAAAGAAGAGCAGCTTTGGACATATTTCAACAGAGTTTTTAGTGAGAACAGAAATGCAAATGTGAAATGACACAACCATGTTAGGTAAGCCTTACATGCAAAAACAAAATCATTTCAAATCTTATAGAGACCACTTCAAGGTTTCTTCCAAAATGGCCAGGGACGATTTTTTTTTAAATTTCACCAACTTCCTCTCTTCCTATAATTCCATTTTGGTGACTAAACTTGTAGAGTTATGCTTTTTGAAAACAGGTTCAGGGCAGGCAGTGAGTAGGCTTACCTGCTGCCTTTCCTTTCCCCTGTTTTACTGCTCATGCATGCTTGGCGAGGGATTTGGAGGCAGCTGCTGTTTACCTTGCTTGTTGGATGCAGGAACACAGGTGGCCAGTAGGATTAGCTAGAGTAGGATCTCATTCTTTCCCATCTCAAGCTTTGTTTATTGCATTGTTTACTGCAATCAAACTGCTGAAACCTGATACCAAAAGTTTGTGTTTCTCTCACCTTCTTTCAGTGTCGCCCCCCATGCTTACGCTGCCAGAAATTTCTAGTTGGATAACAAGGAGTTAAGGAGGCATGGGGTGCGTTTATCACACCATACCTTAATCCCACGTTTTTCCACTAAAATCCCACTACAGCCATTTCCATGATGGTATCAGGTTATTAATGCTCTCCATCACACTTTGTCAACACCCGCAGATTAGTAGGATCATTCACACTGTTCTTCCCTCCGCATTACAGCATCATTGCTGAGTCCTTTTCCTTGCTCCACAGCTCATGATCAGTCCATTTTTAAATTTATTTTTGATTATGCTGCAATTGCATGGTAATGTTCTAATATCATGATGCAAAGACATACAAATCTGCAATGTTGTGACACCCGCACCAAGCCCACTACTGCACCAGCGACAGAAGTAAGTACTATCAGGAAACCACTCCCATAGCTACCTGGATTGTTGCAGGAAAGAGGGTCAATAACAGATTATTTGCAGCATGAAAATGGGCACATTTCAAATGGCTGCTGGTAAGCAACAACATCATGCAATAGGACTGATCGAACGAGGAATAATGCATTACTTTGGCGGTATGACACCTTGGTGTGTTAAGGCTTTTGATGGTCATAAAAAGACTTTTTGAAAAGGAGCTGCTTTGTCAGATGCTTTGTTAATTGAGTGATCTGTAAACTTCCTCTGCCTAGCCTTATTGAATGGACAGTTATGCTTTGTCGGTCAGTGTGAGTGTGAGAATATAGGTGGTAGACATTCCTGTCCAAGGAAGCATAAGGTCCAACTTTCCTGTTGCAGAGTCAGATACTTGTCCTGTTCATACTAACTGGCCAATAAACTTAACTTCATGGAACCTGGTTCCATTAAGCTGTGTTATTGAATAATTCACTGGGTATTTTCCATACAATTTTTTAAATGAATTTATGTGATTAATGGGTAAAAGCAACTCTTAGAGTTGTGTGATACCTATATTACAGTCACATGGTATGTTTTGTTGTTCTCCAAAACTCTTCACCAGGTGAGAGGAAATTTAGAAGTTGAGAGAAGCAACAAAAAGTAAAAAAAATAAAAAAATCTAATCAGATAATTGTATGTCCTTGCTTCTCTAGAACAGAGCCTCTTATCTGAATAAGCTAAATGAGGTTTGGAGGGGGGACAGGGACCAGAGATACTTTTTTGTTAATTAAGAAAAAAAAATTCTTGACTGTGCCCAGGAAGGCCCTTTGAAATGAATTGTAGTTGTCATGAGTAGGAAATATTTGCCGAAATAAATATTCAGTGGAGCCAATGGAAATCACGCTTACATAAATTTAATCTTAGGACTTAAAGAAAATTGCTCACATGCTTAGAAGTAAATGTTTCTTTATACAATAAACCTTGATTTCTAAAGTAGCCTTCAGGAGATTTCACAATCTATGCTATTTTCTCTAGAGAAAATCATCCTTGAATTCACAGTACACTGCTTAATTTACTGTGGCTTATGTATAAAATCAAGAGGCATAAAAAAAATAAAAGAGATAATGGCCCAAGGCTAAACACTTAATATTGAACTGAATATAAAAGTCAGGTCTGTACAAGTTAATTCAGCATTCTCACTGTATTGAAATAAACAGTAGTGTCACAAATATAATAGTTAGAATGTGGGAATTGCCTGCTGTTTTGCTCTCTGTTTGCTTAGCTCCAGGTGGTCTCATTTTTGCTTTTGGTCAAACTTTTTAAGTTTTTGTTTTATAGGTAGGACTGCAGCTGAATAAATGAAAACAGATAAATTCTTGTCGTCTGATGTACCCTATATGTGATTACTATAGTACATTTCCTACTAAATCTTCAGAAATGAAGCAGCTAAAATGATTCCGAAGCAGATTCAGTTATTTCAGGGTAAAACCCATTTTTCCTTGCTTTTTCTTTGTCCTAGTGTCTTTAGCAGGGCCAAACTAATAGCCATCCACTTGCCAGTTTGTAATTGTTTACTTTGCAGTGCTGGTGAGAAGAAACTAGCCCTTCAACTATTGGTACAGACCAAGCCTTTCACCTTTCCAGTTTTGGTCATGTTAGAGTGTGACAAAGAGCTGGAACACAGAAACAGAGAAGCACTTTTTAAAGGCTTAGGACAATTGTTTTAAGAGTACCTTTAGTATTGATTGAAATAGTACTTTAATTTTATGTTGGACAATGCAATTAGACTTATTTTATTATGATTTGATAAGATGCATTTGGTTGCTGTTCTGCGAACAAGGTAAAGCAATAACAACAATCTTGATGATGTCTTCTTAATATTTATGTATTTATTCCATTTGTACTCAGCCTTTCTGCTGCCAAGAGAGTTAGGGCAGCTTGCAATATTTAAAATAAAAGTTTAGACAAAAATGTACTATTCCAAAAGTTTAAAAACAATAACACGTCAGTTCTGTTAAAAATAATAGTTAAAAACAGGTTAAATAATTTTAAAAATACATTTAAAACATTATTTAAAAGATTCAAAATAAATACATAAATTAATAGTGATAAGACAGATATGGTCTTTTGACCAACCATTTTACTATGGAAAATTATTTTATATTTTCCCATTTAGTAGATAAGCATTTCAGCCAAAGTATTGCATTTTCTATTAATGTAAAACCTGCATTTGTGTCCAGTAAACAGGAAGAACCTCTGTGCAGAGTTCTCTCATATCACTCTTAATTGCAGATTGCTTTGTATTCAAACACTTTCTATCATGATGCCTGTATGAGAGTGAGAATTGCTCACTCTACTTGCCACTTAACTAAAACATTACATCAACAGCAGGTGTTAAGCTAACTGTGTATTAATTTCATTTTTGTTCATTTTTATTGACACGGAATGAATGGTGAACTTGAGGGAAGAAATTGTTTTCGAGCATCAGCTATCACGGCAAACCTTTATGCAGATAATGTGGCTTTATGTTCCCAGTGCCCAAATGAGCCTATGATATCATTGGGTGACTGGGGGGAATTACAGTAAAAGTGTTGTAACATTAAAACACAAATTCAGGTAAGAATTTGCTATTTTTCAGGTAGGAGGCTTTATAAGAGCCCTTGTTGATACTTTCATAATGCAGTCTTCTGGCTATCTATAGTCTCTGAAAGTTCATTTCCACTTTGCTAGGTTGGGAGAAGTTTGTGACATCAACAACCTTAAAGGGTATCAAAAGCTGTTTGTTTTTTTGTTGTTGTTAGACATGTGAAGCTAAAAACTGCTTTTGTCTGTTGAACCACACAGTAGGATGTGTTCCAAATTATGGGTACTACCACTGAGAAAGCCCATCTTTATGGTGTTAGCTAACAGAATTCTGTTGGTTGTTGAACCAGCCAATCTTCATGTCTGTATAAGGTAAGATGTTCTACTAGGTATCTGGGTCCTGATGCAGTTCAGTTTTGTATTGTACCAGATCATGTTTGATATTAGAAGCTAAGCAGGGTCAGCCCTCTTTAATGCTAGGATGGGAGACTGACAAGGAATGCCAGGTGCTGTAGGGTATATTTCAGAGGTAGGAACATCTTTGAGTATTCCTTGCTCAAGAAACCTCTGTGAAATTCATGGGGTTGTGATAAGTCAACAGATGACTTGAAGGCACATACACACATATGTCAACAACCAAAATTTGAATATGGCTAGTTGCTAATAGGCAGTCAGTGGAGCTTTTTCAACTTGGTATAATGTGTACATAGTTTGCTTCTTCACCAAATGACAAAATTACAGCATTTTTTATTTGCTTTAGCTTTGAAACTAAGCTCAAGAATCGCCCCACAAATACTGTATTAGAACAGTCTAATCATTAAGTTGCCAGTGCCTGATCACTATAGCAAGTAGTTAGCACAGAAGAATTAACTGAAGTTCTTCTAAAACTGCTGTAATATGTGTCACCTTGACCACATTGGCCAAAACTTGGATATCCATATTCTTTGCCAGCTGGAATTTCCAGGTTGTCTTCCAAGTCTAATGTATTACAAAATGGATGTTTGAACTCCTTGGCTTGCGGTAGCAACAGGAACGTAAGGAAGGATTGGGTGAATGAAGTTAGAGCCTGAGGCTGGTTATTCCTTTTAGATTTTCTGTTGGTCTGTGTGATACTGTATACAGTAGATAGTTGATATCAATTAACTGTTTGTTTTATGTATTCACATTGTAAGCAATAAAAGTTTTCAAACATCCCACTGAAGTCTGCTCTAGTAGATGAACCACTAACATTTCAAGCTCTCTACATTATGGGAAGTTTTTCCTGAGTCATCTTGGTTTTGCTTTCATTTGGACAAGGGGTATCATACTGGTAGAAACACATTCTCCTTATTAATGTAAGGAAAGTAGAAAAATAGTCAACCTGTGCATTAACCAGACAGTAGTTGTTTTCAGCCATGACCAGTACGCTGGTCATATAATCCATTGCCCCACTTTTATATAGTACAGTCGGCCCTCCACGTTAGCTAGGGGCACAGAATCCCTGCAAGAAGTGGAAAAATGCAAATATAAAAATGTGTTTGTGGGAAGGGGGTCAAAGAAAGGTAGGGAGAGTGGGTACGCAGGGTCCAAACTAGGTAAGGGAAAGGAGAGAGAAGGGGTGGGTCGGCATTATAACCCTACCTCTTTCTTGCCCATCTCCTTCCTTAGGTATGAGTAGGGCATTGGGAGAGGGTTTGTAGTGCTGAGAAATTGGGTTGTGAGCCATCTTTAGATGGCCAGGCAGCAGTTGGTGGTGGGGGAGGAAGAGGTCTGGAGGTGGTTTTTCAAGGGCTGTGTAGTCTGATCGAGGGAAGGTTTCTCTAGAAAAGAAGCACTTGAGGTGGGGGGCAGGGTTGGAGAAACTCACAAATAAATCCATGAAAGAGAAACCCACAAACAAGGAGGGCTGGCTGTAATGACTTTACAGTTATTATGCTATTTGCAGTGCGTGTTTTGAATTCGGATGCCTTGTCTCGATCATCAGACAGAATAACATATTCTTGTTCTGTTTCAGTAATTTTAGTAGACAGTGGCTTCAGAACTCAGATCGTAACTGAATAGACTTACTGCTGTTTTGAATGTTCAAAAATATCTTGAAAAGTTGTTCATTGTGAAAAATATGTTAGCAAAGTGTGGGCTCCTGGTTAGCTTTACTGTGTAATTTCATACCTTCCAACATTTTAGAGATGAAAAGCGGGATGCATGTGGCCAAGCAATAGCCAGTGTGTTGAAGAGGGCAAAAGTTATTAATGAAGAAGCACACACAAACTAGGAGAAGCTACCCCAATTTGCTTTTGCCCAAGTCTTTTGGAAAAGGCAAAATAAAGGGGGACTTTTAAAAAGCAACTGCAAAAGTGGGATGCAAAAGATTTATTGGGACTGTCCCTGCTAAATTGGGACAGTTGGAAGGCATGCTATTTTTAAATTTATTGAATTCAGAACATGTAAATTATGATTTGACCAGGCCAGACTTCTCCAACTTGGTGTATAATGCATCTGGAGGGCAGCCAGATGGGGGTGGCTAGGTTGTTTTATTCTTACCAAATCAAACCAGCCCAAGTCACTTGAGCAGCATGAATTCCAGCTCCTTCCAGGAAGGGAACTGTCTCTATGGAGCCAGCTCTCTGAAGGATCCAACTGCCTTGGGCAGTTTTTACACTGTATTTACACTTCCTTGGGAGTAAGCTTACTGAAATTGCCTCTGAGTAAACATAGGTAGTATCTGGATGCACAAAATATGAGGAAAGAATACTGCTTTCTTTTTTCTTTTTTTTGTATCTTTGCAAGTCGTGTTCTTTTGTTTGCCACATCGTGGTGCTGTTTAATTTCTTTTTAGGTGTATAAATGTTCTTCATAAGTTGAGCTGTTTGGATGTATTTAGCCAATGCAAAGATACCATAGCTGCGCTGTTAAATATTAATCAATTGTGAATTATTAGCATTCTGCCTTGCTTACCTGGCATTAGCATTCTGCTGCTTTAGGTGAGCTCCTGAAGGAATGATGGAAGGGATTTTGAGGATATTAGGTAAATTATCACCCTTAGTTCTGTCCCTTATCTGCTAGCCAATTCTGTCTAGGTTGTCCCCTGATTTTTCTGATTAATTATTATAAGGAAAGAAAAAGGTGTTGTTTTTCATTAGAAAACAAAATACACACTAGAAAGTGTTTGTCTTCAAGCCATTTTAACATAATTTTACATAATTAGACATCTTGTTTATATAAATTCAACTTATTAGACATTGTGATGCCTAAAGGAGCATTACTTTATCTCTGTGCAGACTATGTTTTGTGGTAGCTCAAGAGGGATCATGTTGTCTGTTTAACAACTACATTAAGAGTGGGGGAAATCACTGTATTGGGGTCCTGGGGTTTAGTTGTAGTGGTAGAACATACGCTATCTTTTGCTACTGTAGAATTTTGAATTTCCTGAATTCATATTGTACAGAAGCTAAGGATGGGCTGTGAGGCAAGCAGACTTCAAAATTTTGTCTCAGTCGCATAGCCAGTCCATGTAATTTTGCTACCTAATGCAGAACAACATGCCCAACATGTGGTAGTAGATGATAAGCTTTTGCTAGTCAATTTATTTTACTACCTGAAGCTGAAGATCTCATAGGCACATCTTCCTCTTTGTGCTGGGGACATGCAAGCATACATTGTACTGACTGAATAACTAGCAGTTTGATGCACTTTGAAGTTATCAAAAATTTGCTTCCTGAGGCAGTTGCCTCAGTGTGTCTAATTGTAGGCCGAGCTTTGTCTCTTAGGCCTTTATCTGAAATATGGAGGTTAATCATGCTAGGATATGTTACAAGAAGGTTGTTTGAAGGGTGACTGAAATGATCTGTGCATACATCACTCTCAGTATTTAAAATATGCTGTTTCAAATGCTCACCATTATAAAATGCTGCACATTTGAGTGATAAATAGCTGTGACCCAGTTTTTCCTGCAGACCAAATTACTTGCAAGTAGTTAATTACCCAAAATGTAATTTCTGGTTGATTTATAGCATGAATCCTACCTCTCATTTATATGTCTAGATAATCCTTTTGCCTTTCCCTTGGCTTTGACTCTGTTTCTGCTGCTGTTCATGATAAACACATGAGTTTTCCAGCAGTCTAGCTTTTATTCCTTGTATATCTAATCTACAGATTTTGTACTATCAAAACAGGGAAAATTGGAAAAAGCTTCTTTCTGGGCAAACTTATGGGGTGAACTTCTTGTTTCCTTGGGGAAACAAAATTCTCCTTATAGATGAAATGAGCACTCATAAG
Organism: Iguana delicatissima; assembly: GCA_948472985.1. Taxonomy (NCBI): domain Eukaryota; kingdom Metazoa; phylum Chordata; class Lepidosauria; order Squamata; family Iguanidae; genus Iguana; species Iguana delicatissima. The sequence continues at coordinate 223,329 of CAOKZL010000676.1, forward strand.
CTTCAGTAAATCTTGTTGAAGTCCTGTTTGGACATCCTTCTGCACACTAGATGATCACAGAAAATAAATGTATCCAAAAAATGAGAAAACATTTTGTAAAAATCTTAGCCCTTAGGCAAGAACTACAGTATGGTTTCAGAGAATGTTTGTGTAAGTTGCCTATTTAATTTAGGAGTGCTAGTCATTTTAAGTGGGGACTTGCAGCTCTGTGCTTTGCTTATGGAAACCTCACATTCAGTTCCTGGTACTTCCAGATATGGAACGGTTTCCAGTTGGCAAGGTGGCATTTTATTGCCCTATCTGTTTAACTTGCATGATGAACACATCATATGTAAAGCAGGATTAGACTTGGAGGAAAGAGGTATGAAAATAGGAGGAAAGAACATCAACTATTTAAGATATGCAGATGACACTATATTACTAGCAGGAAACAGCAAAGGCTTGGAATGATTACTGAAGAAAGTCAAGGCAGAAAGTGCAAAGGCAGATTTACAGATGAACATGAAGAAAACAAAAAATAACAGCCTCAGATGGTTTACATAACCTTAAAATCTATGATGAAGACATTGGAAAACCTTGAACTAATTCATATCTTGGCTCAGTTGTTAATCAAAATGCAGACTGCAGTCAAGAAATCAGGAGAAGACTAGGCCTTGGAAAGATAGCCATAAAGGAACTAGACAAGATCCTGAAGTGTCAAGATATATCATTCAATACTAGCGTTAGGATTGTGCATGCCATCCCATTTCCAGTTTCTGTGTATAGTTGTGAAAATTGGACAGTGAAGAAAACTGACAGAATGAAATGTGGTCCTGGAGAAGTGTTCCATAGATACCCTGGACTGCTAAAAAGACAATGGAATGAATCCTAGAGCAAATCAAACCTGAACTCTCTGTAGATGCCAGAATGACTAAACTAAGGTTGTTGTACATCGGCCGTATCATGAGAAGACATGTTTCACTAGAAAAGGTGATAACACTTAGCAAGGTGGAAGGCAGTGGGAAAAGAGGAAGACCATATTACAGATGAAGAGATTCAGTCTAATTTCATGTCCCTGAATCTATAAGACCTGAGCAGCATGGTTGATAACTTGAAGATCTCTCATCCATAGGGTCGCTGTAAGTTAAAGTTAACTTGACAGTAGTTAACAACAACAGTTCAGTGGGTGACGGCAGCTGATAGAATGTGGGGGGGCTCTCCTACTTAGAAAAAATTCAGACAGACCAATTGCATGTCAAATATGAGAAAAATTCCAAATATTCTTTACATCCCATTCTTTTGCAGCCAAGCAAGGCTTGGGAACCAGTTTATGTGCCAAATGTGAAATTCTGTCACGCTATTCATGACCAGACTCTCATTTAAATTAACAATTGAGTGGAGGTTTGTCTTGTGCTGCAGCTGGACAGTGATGTTGGCACAATAGAAGATATACTAGATTAACTTATTATGTGAATGCATTCTTCCTCCTACCCTCTTGCAAAATTACCGATTCTGCCTTGAGTAGAGAGCCAAACTGAAGTCCCACTATCCTATACAGTGGACTATCTGTATCTGTAGGAGTTTGGTTCCATGACACACACACACCTCCATGAATAGCAAAAAATGCAGATGATCACATCCCATATTATTAAATGGCGGTGATGTGTGCACAGATGCTTCAGCCTGGACATATTCACATCACTGCCATTTTATGTGTAGGACACAATGCTGCTGATTGCTCAAATGCACAAATCTGGAGATCACATATACAGAAGGTATACTTCTGTTTTTCTCTTCAGGACCACAGCACTTCAGAGATAATCTGTTAGGGGCTGTATGCTGGTGGTGGGTGAAGGCTGATCCAGAAGGAGTGGAGCCAGGCCTTCTGTAATACTCTGTTCACTTCCTCCCCACAGGCTTCAAGGCAAGGGACAAATCATTCATGCCAGACATCTGAACCATTCACTTGCGTGGGGTTTTTGAAATTAGGCTAAGGGCTGCCGTGCTGTTTATCAAGAAACTGCTTATTTAAGTTTTTTAACACAGCTCTACGAAAATGTACATCATTGTATGCAGCTTTAATTAAGTTGGTTTTGGTGCATCCTCCCCACTGCCATCCCAATTTCACTTTTTGACAGGCCTAATTTTAGAATATAAGTGAATTTAAACTATGAGAAGTGTTGAAGATGGTAAGAGTAACGTAATGAGGAGAAAATAAAATTAAAGCAGATTTGAGTAATGCTACGGAAGTGTGCCAAACTACCCACATCCATCTAGTCAGAGAACAGTTTCTGGGGGAGTAAAACTTCATGCTAATCATCAGATATATCTTTCTCATTTAAAGGATGTTGAGAACAAGTACCTGCTTAGCTGAGCATTCCTCTTGGATACAAGGTTTTGTCCCCAAACTGAGCTCTGTTTGCAGACGAAGGGATTTAATTCTACCTTTGATGTGTGTGAATAACTCTCATTAATGTTCCCATTACTATTCCTGGGACATTAATACCACTGTTAAGGATAGTTAGGCATGGAGTTGAGAAAGTTGTAATAATCTTAATCCAAATTGAACATCAGCTATGCAGGAAGTTTGCATTTTTCTACCAGGTGACAAAATGATACTGTTTATTTAATATGCATCTAATACATTCCCATAGAGAGTTTCAGTTTTCTTGTTGCCACTGACCTCAGGCTCCATGCAGACTTGTGACCTTTTCTTAAACCTTAGACACCCCAGTTTTAGGAGCTTAAGCTGCTAAGTACTGTGCTTTGGATATGAAGAATTATATCCAATTGGGCAGAGCACCTAGCATGACTAGTTAAACTGGGGTGATAGGATGCTTGTGATAAGCAGCTGGCTTTCTAGTTGTGCTATGTGTTCTGCGTGGAGAAGTACACTTTAAGCAGGTTCTTAACAGAATTGTGCCCATGGGTATTCAGTAGACTGTGCTGCCTTTGAAACATCTAGCTCTTTCCTCAAGCTGTTCAAACAGTTGAGTGACATTTCTCATTACCTGAATGACTTCATGGTCATAGAGGGTCCAATAACTCAAAAGATATTTCTCAGGGTCTTGCAGCATCTGACCTGGGACCTTGGTGTCTCTTTTGCGGAGAAAAAAACAGAGGCCCTATTGACCAAGTAAGTCTTATGGGCATCAAGTTGAATTTCATCTTTGGTGCCTCATTGGTTCTGGAAGGAAAGGCCCCCAAGTGGTGAACTCTGCTCTTGCCAACTGAATCCAAGGTTGGTTTTTCTTTTTTAAAGAAGTAAGTGGGGAGGAATACCCTAAATAGGGTGTCAGTGGGAGGGTTAAGAGATACCACGGCTAGGCATACTCAGACTGGAGAAAGAACAGGCATTGTGGTGTTCACTGTGAGTTGGCCTCTTCTGGAAGTGATCCCCCTGCTGTTTGGCTGGCAAGGTTGGGTGGCTGGATTACATTTATTCAAGATTACATCTGTCCCTAGGTCTTTGAGTTGCCCAGTTGTTTGAGGGGCGATGTGTTTGCAATTAAGTTTCAGTCTTTCATCGTCTTGGATTGGTACACTGCTGTCTTTGCTCCTCTCTTCATTCCTGCTCTGGGCACAATCAAGGGCTTATTCTATAGTGCTGCACTGTTATCTGTCAGCCATTCATGCAATTAAGAGAAAATATCTACCAGCGTTTCCATGGCACCGAAACATTTCAGTAGAAAGTCAACCCACACAGGTCCTAAAAGCTGTAAAACATTAATTCAGTACAAGAATAAGTTGGGGAGCTCTACATTTATTACAGGTTATAACAATTCACTCTTTACAAATTGTCCTGCTAAAGAATATTCTGCTAGATGTTGTAAATACTTGAGAGACACCTAGTAGTCCAACCATTCAACTAATCAATCTTTGGATAAGTCAGAGCCTGAAATGTTACTTTTTAAAAGGAATTAGTTGCTTTACTCATTCTTATCATCCAATAAGTCATTACTTGTTACTGTTAGTGGTTCTGGCTATTCTGTAAAGTTAACTCACTGAGGTACGTTATTGTTTTGTTGTTATTAATAACAATTTGCTGTTGCTATTGTGTCATCAGAGATAACAGAGAAATGTTCTCTGTTTCCCCCAAGTGGACCAGTTCAGATATTGCACCTTTGGAAATTCTGAGACAAAAGATATTAAAAAGCAATCCTTTCCAGCTGTAGCATGAGACAACCATCCATGTGACCTTCCCCCTCCCTTTCCTGAGAATGAGTCAGAACATTACTATGGGTAATGGATAATCATCCATAATAATGAGTAATCATCCAACAATTTGTTCTTCTTCCACTGAAAAGTAATGAATTACTGCCATGCCTGCTATAGCAAAAAGTGACTGCACTTCAGTTTATTACTGAAAAGAATAGCTAGCTACCAAAATAACTCTGAGTTACTTCTAAGTCTGGGATACATGGGGTACGTGCAGGTAAAATTTATATAAGCCTTGCAAAAATGGTGATCATAATTAAACGGAATGGCTGTGATGTGATGCCCTGCATATTGTAAAGAGGTCATAATGTGCACCTTTGCCTCTTCTAGGCTCCCTGTTATCAAGCGGGACAGACAGCTTTAGTGTCACCAAAGACAGTCGCTTGTTTATTCGTTATTTATCTGCTATATAAAAGTGAATGTCTGTGCATTTGTCTGTTTGTCTGTGTCAGGCGGGTGAAGACCTCATACGATTGGCTGTGTGAGACGAGAAGACGTCATATGATTGGCTGGCTGTGAAGATTCCATGGAATCCTGCAGTTGGCAGTTTAAGGAGGAGCCTTTAGAATTCTCAGCCTGAGAGCTCTTGGGCCTCAGGCCAGTTGCTATGGAGATAAGGCCTACCATCAATAAGGATGCCAGAAAACTTTTGTGAGGCGTATATGAGAAAAATTAAAGTGACATACACAACATAGTTACAAGGTCTTCTCACCTTCCACACATGAGGAATCTTACAGTTGAAATTCAAAACAAAAAAATGTTTCCAGAAAAACGTAAAACCATTGCACAAATTCAACAGAAACAAAAAAAATCAAAAGCCAGTATATCAACATCGCCAGAGAACACAGATTAGACTGGGGACTATGGGGAAAAGTCACAGGTACTGGAATAGGCCAGTTGCTATGGACATGAGACCTAGCAGCAGGAAAGAGAACAGTGTACTCCCTCAGGAACCCAGTATAAATAACTCTGAATGCAGATTGCATTGGGAAATATGGAGCAAAGTTACAGGAAATGGAGAAGACAGCTTGGTGAGTTCTTAAGGGGAAAATAAAAACCCTGGACAATGCCAGGTAAATAGGCTAGTACAATATGTTTCTATCCTGTCTAGACTGTGGGAATCAATGCTGGCTCTTTGGCAGTCTCTTTTGTAGGTCCTGTCCAGGCCCAGGCCTGCTTAGCTTCAGCAAGGTGGCTGCCATTGTGTACCCTCAGGGTGAAAGACAACCATTTACTTACATCCCGTCTGAGGTATACTGAGGTAGGATTGACTGTGGTTCTTGTTCCAGCACTGTCTCATGCAGATTCCCTTTTCCATTTTCCTCATTCCGCAGAATTCAGTGAGAATCACTGAGAACGAAAACAGCATTTCTCTTTACCTCTCAACTGCATAGTCATTTCTTGATTCCACTATGGTATTACAGACTTGGTTTGCATACATTAAAAAGAAATTCTGACTTAAGCTCTCTACAAGGCAAAGTATTTCAAACAATGGGGATTAGAGCAAACTGCAGTTCGGAGAATGATGTTCTTGGTCATAGTTGATCATAAGTCAATGTGTCTTCTGCAAGTCCATGCACATGTAAGGTGTTGGTGAATGTTTTCTGCTCCGATTCAGTTAATTTCAGTAGCGCATGCTGCAGATGTGACCTAGTGGCATATGATCGTACTTTTCTTTGGAGGGTAGGAGGAGTTATTCGTCAATGCAGTTATGTAGATCTGATGGAGGAGGAGCAATGCATATATTGTGAATGATGGTGATGGATGTAGCAATTGAAGAAATTCTGCATATCAAAGATTTTTTTATTTTTCTACTCTAAGGCTTTAGTTCTAGGTAGAGATCTGTTAAACTTAAGTAAAGAGTACAGAAACAATGTAGCATAATTTTCAAAGAAAGATTCCCTTTATAAACATGCACACACAAATATGTATATGCATGTGTATATGGGCAGAGAATTATATACTTGAGACTATTTATGCAAGGCAGCTGGTACCTGAGGGAAAGAGGATGCGATGGAACTTAATTTTTTGTCTATCTTGCAAGAGCTCGATGTAATGGAAGGTGTTATAAATATTGAAATACAAAATGTTGGCTCAGTGCCAACTGGATGTCAAATGCTAATTGTGAGTTTCAGGCCAAAATGACAGCAGTGTGTTTTAGTTCTGCTTTCCTCACTGTAACGTACACGTATACCTTCTGGTTTTTTGTTTCCTGCCAGCAGCTGTCAGTTAGGTGGAGGTGGAGTGGGGACATGTAGAACATGGCGACATAATGATATGGGTATATTTTTCCAGACATTGTAAGGATGGAGAGCAACATATGAAGCTGCTGCTCCTGTGACAGCCTTTTGTGTTTAGAGTAACAGCTAGTTGGTCATTATTTTCCCACATACACCCTGTTTGTTGGGTGTCATGTATCTCCATAAGAACACCCTCCTTCCAGAAGGAGCACAAGGGACCAAAGTGACAATAAATAGCTGATAGGACCCCTAATGTTTTTGGAGGTGTCCTGGCCTGTAGCCATGCCCCCGCACACTCTGGCCATGCCCCCACGCACAGTGACCATGCCCCTTGTGCCATACGCGCACACCCCTCCCCACACTCCAAGCGCTTCCACTGCCTCTTTTTTTGTACTAGGGATCTGCACCCTTTATGTCAGCTTAGCAAAGAGCCTAAAAGGAGAAGAAGAGGAATGCTTGGCCCCAGGGTAGTGGTCTGTCTCTTTCAGGACTTTGATAAAGGAGGAGCAGAAGGTTGAGAGGGGTGATATGGACTTCTAGGCATAAAAGTCAGGTCCCAGACTTTGGCAGGAGTAGTTACTCAGTAGGGGCTCTCTTTGATGCTCTGATGACTAGCCTGTCTTGACCCATAGCATCCTGTGAGCCACTTGGTGTGACTAGGTGGAAGTAAATGTAAGAAAAACACCTGCAGATTTATTGTAACATAAGTGTTTGCTTATTATTTGGTATGTGTATACTCCACTTTTCATCCCAAATCAACTCCAGAAGCTGCTTACAGTTAAAATGCACATAATGATATACAGGCATACCTCTGTATAACAAAGCCTCTGACAAAGAAGCTTCTTTTTAGAAAGTCTTTTATAGTTAACCAGCCCTGCAGCTTTTCTTCCTTGTTCTCTCTGTAGCTTGATATTTTTTAGCAGTGTCAGCATTGTGAAGATAGTGAAGTGAAGATAGTGCTGGAGAAACAGACTTTTGGTTCAGGTTGCAACAGCTTGTCTACGATAACAATTCAATAACAACTTAAGCTGAGAAGGAGTAGGATTTTACTGAGGCTGATCCTACTTGTACTGTGCATGCCTGTCTACAACAGCCAGGGAAACAGCAGCTGCTGCCAGAAACCCTTACTGAGCATGAACAGCAAAACAGTAATAAAAGGAGACTGCTTCTCCAGCTACCCTCATTATGTTAAAGAAGCATAGCTCTATAAGTCTGGACATTAAAATGGAGATTATAAGAAAAGTGGAGGCTGGCAAAATCATTCCTGAGTGCATTTTGGAGGAAGCCTTCAAGTTGTGTCTTGAAGTTCAAAAAGTATTTTTTTAGTTACGCGAAGTTTGCCTGATCTGGTTGTTTCATTTCATATGTACATATTGGTTTTGAATAAAAACTTTGCTGAAACATGCTCTTCTTTCTCTCTCTTTTTTTTTTCTGATGTGAAAATGTACCACTATTCTTTCCATGTTATTTCTGCCTCTGGTACCAAATTTTGCGTTGAAGATGTCATGCCCAGGAATACATCTACTTCAGCACTGAGGTGTATCTCTATAATAGAAATATGTAGCTATAATTTTATGGAGGGGTCCTTTAGTCTCTGGTAGCCAGTGTGGTATAGTGTTTGAGTGCTGGACTGTGACTCTGGAAAACAGGTATTTGAATCCCCAGTTAGCCATGGAAACCTGCTAGGTAACCTTGGGCAAGTCACACTCTCTCAGACTCAGAGGAAGGCAGACAAAGCTCCTCTGAACAAATCTTGCCAAGAAAACTCTGTGATAAGGTTGCCTTAGGGTGGCCATAAGTTGGAAATGACTTGAAGACACAAAACAACAGCAAAGTTGATAACAAAGTATAGCATTATGCATTGGGGAAAGGAGGGGCATAAAGGATGCTGATGATAATGATGAGACTGTTCCAGGGCTATCAGGCAGAAAGAGATGTAGACAGACTAGAGCCCAATTTATAAAGTCCATGAAGTGTCTGTCTCCTCACTTTACAGATACAGAAGTGTTCATGCATCTCAACAGAGAGTGATATAAAGACAGCCTGTTTAAATGAATACTAATTGGGCTACAGCTTAGGCTATTATGGCACCTGAGGAGAAGTTTCTATAGAGGCATTAAACGCCTAGCTAAGAAGAGTTAATAAGCAGAGATGAAGATCTGATAATTACAAAACAAAAACAAATGTCTGGAGACTACCCAAGGGAATATGAAAATCAGAAATAGATTCCAAATCTATTGGAACAGTTACTGAATAATATGCAGAATTTATGGAATATGCAATATACTCTGCTGGTCTGAAATTACTCAGAACTATTCAGAATTCATGTACCACCTGGGATGATTTGGACCTTCCCAGCTTTCTGCCTGTGCACCCAGAGGCTGAAATTATTTTTGGACTACCGTACTAGAATTCTCACAGACAGCATAGCTGTTGCAGCGCTGTTGGGATGGGGATTCTGGGTGTTATGATCCCAAAAATAACTTTTCCAGTTTCTGATTTCACCTAGAAGATAGCCGCACAAATAAATATCAAAAGCCCTCCAAATCGATAATAAAGTCATCCGCATTTTGGAAATATCATTTATATCCTAGCTATCAAAGCTGCTATGTTTGTGCCCTAACACTGGTTTCCTCTGCAAGTGAACTGTTTCCATGGCTGTTGTACAAAGGCAGCAGGATGCTAGTCTATGTTTCACAGGCACAAAGGGGCCTAGCAACAAGCTGACTGTGTTCTATGCTATAAATACCTTCCACTGGGTCTCTGTAGGGTATCTTATTCAAGCAGGAAAAAACAGAAATCTGGAAAGCAGAAAGATAAAATGTTTCTTTTCCTCACACCTACTCTTATGTGTGTAGATGAAAGGAACATCACAGCCCCTCAATTTTCCTTTCATCACCTCCTTTATATTGTGAAGCTTTCTGTTCAAGCCATAGCTGGGGGAAAAACCCAGAAATTTGGGAACTTCTAAGGGCCTACCCTCTTCCACCAGCTATCCAAGGGCATTTAAAACTGCAGAGGCATTTGGCCACCTTTAAAAATAATCATAATAGAAGGATCATGCTTATAACTATGGGAGAATAAAAAAAGATGCTTTTGAGTAATTAGTTATATCCTGCTATAACAAAACTTGACTGATTGAAAGTAAATGATTTTGAAAGCATGCTGCTTACAGAGTAATGGAAAAGGGCAGTCTCAAGAGGCATGATGGCTGCTCATCAACTGTAAAACCTCTGTTCCTTTGAGTACATTCTCCTCTGTTTTTGTCTAATGTGCCTTTATAAAAACCTCAGAAGATGGTCTGTTGAGGGTATGATTCCACAGTCACAGATGTACTAGCTTGTGTCAGTTTTGCAAGTAGAGACAGAATTCTATAAAACTTTGCTCAGTTTGTACCAATAGGAGATGCATTCTCTTCCTGTAATAAAGCAGCAGGCAGGTAACATGAGGCATTGCATGTAAAGCTGCACATGCAGTGGTCTGTTTACAGTAATTTCACTTCCTTTCCCACTCTAGTACCCCACCACCTTGCAGGGAACATGTTGTGTTGTGTGAAAATATTTATGTACCGTTTTTTAAAATTATAATTATCCAAGACATGTTTCAGCAATATTGTCAGAACTTATTACTGACATGGTTCTCGCTGAGATGGTAAAGCTGTATATGGGCTGTACCACTGCAAAGTGGGAGCATGAATGACTTGAATGTTCCTCCTCTCCAAAAAACTAGGTGGTAGTGAGAGAGGTTCTAGGCTAGTTGTCTTGGTAACATGCTTGTATTAAATATGCTGAATGAATGAAAAAAAATAACCAATGATTAAATAATATGCTGGGAATATTGGGATGGGGGAATAGAGCACCACCCAACCATGTGAGGTCTCACCTTTAATCTGACATGACACAGTTCAGACACAGAATACTGCTTTGCGAACTTGGCTTTCATGGAGATTTTCTATTGCTTTCCTTATATTCACAAACCAAAACTTAAGCGCACGTACATATAATGACTGCAGTAGTTTGCTTTTGCCTGAGCATATTGGGAACAGCAAGATTCAATTCCCTCTTTTCCTTACCCCCTGCTAATGGAGTGAAAACTGTTTTTGCACTTTTAGCTCAGTTTGCAACAATTGAAGAAAGCTGAGGACAAAGGGGGAAAGTGAGAGGAGAGAGAAAATAGGACATTTGAAAAGCAGCTGAAAAAGTGGGATGGCAGAAGATCATAGAATCATAGAATCACAGGGTTGGAAGAGACCACAGGGGCCATCCAGTCCAACCCCCTGCTTTGCAGGAACCCATATCAAAGCATTCCCAACAGAGGGCCATCTAGCCTCTGCTTAAAAACCTCCAAAGAAGGAGACTCCACCACACTCCAAGGCATTAATCATTATCCAGATTAATCAGGACTGTCCCTGCCAAATTGGGACAATTGGAGGATAGACAAGAGAAAGAAGCAGAATGAGAGGAGCACAGCTAAAAAGAAATCCTGGTAGGAAACATCAGAATATAATCACTGAAAGATTTATTCCCTGAGGTGTCACTGACAGTAGTGATCAGGACTAGCCAAGCTTTGTTTTTCTAATACCAGCTTGGTGACAATGCTGGGACCTTGGTTTAACATACTATGCTAATGATAGCTTCTCTGCCCCGAACATAATATGTTCAACCAAAGTTTTAGCATTTCCATTAAGCTGGCATTGGAAAGACAAAGCTGTAATCTGCAGCTTTGGAATGGAGAGGGAAAGAAAGTGATGAGTTTTTTAGTTGGAGACAAATGAAATGGGGAGTGTGAAGCTTGGGTTGCAGGCTATTCTAGTTGCTGACTAAAGTACTGCTGCTCTAGGAGTGTTCATTTGCTTCCACCTGCTCTATCTGTATATTTACAAATAAAGCATGTCTTGCAGGATACAAGCTTCTCCATTGCTTTTTTAGACAAAGGAAACAAAGTTCTGTAGCATTGCTCCTGAAATTTCTCATCACTCAGTGAATTGGAGACTGCATGATGATACGAAGACATATTATGTGAGCAGCAGTATATTTTCCCAAGGAGGAAATTCTGAGCAAGCCACCTATATCATCTTCTCATTACAGTTCAGAGTCATCTATCCTAGGTATTTAGACACTTAAAAGATTTTTTACACTGTTATCATGTCCCATTTGCTTGCTGTTAGACACTTAGACAAGAATTTGATTATTTATGGTGGTGACAGCTAAAATGAGCTTTTAGTTTTTCCTTATAGATCACATCCTCCAAGCTCCTCAATCATCTTCTGTCACTTCCTTGTCAATTGACATGATCTGTCTTCATCATTCTGAGTTAAAGGTGACCAGAAATTATGGTTGCAACATCAAAGCAGGTTGTATTCTGATTTTGATGAACAAAAATCAGATCTGGATGGCTTGGGCTAATGTTTGAAAAACATCAAACATTTGAGAGATGTCTATAAAAGAATGTTATCCCAATTGGTGGTTAATTTTGCCACATTTCTAAGCCTACCATAAGGTCTTTTAACCATCTACTCTCATGGGTTTGAACTGATTCTCAATTAACCTCTTGTAAGGATTTTCTAATGAGGATTTTACAATGTCTAATCATGTTTGGATATAATTTTGGGGATATGGAAATGATCAAAATGAAGCTTAATAATACAGAAAAGTGGACAGGTGGGTGGTTTACTAGTTAAATGCTTTAGACAAATTCATAAATGGATAGTATCCACATTTACTGTGGTACATCTAGTTACTTCCTGCAAGGCAGAGCTTGGACAAATGCAAAGATGAAAGTGTGGAAAAGAAATGCCACACCACATTTTCAGTTGTCGTTGCTTCAGCTGTTGTTGTGTGCCAATAATTCGTGTCTGACTTTTGGTGAACCTAAGGAGAACCTATCATGGGATTTTCTTACAAAGATTTGTTCAGAAAGGGTTTGGCCTTGTCTTCCTCTGAGGCTGAGAGAGTGTAACTCAGCCAAGGTCACCCAGTGGGTTTCCATGGCTGAACAGGGGTTTGAACCCTGGTCACTCAAACAGAGGTGTATCTAGAGTGGGGCAAGTAGGGTATGTGTCCCAAGAGCCAATGCCAAGGGGGCACAAAAAAGCCATGCATGTAGAGGTGAGGTACAGGTAAGAAGGTAGGGGCACCACTTCCACACTTTACATTAGATATGCCACTGCATTCAAACCACCATGCCCCACTGGCTCATATTTTAAATAATGGATATCAGTGTTGTTAGTATCCTATGAACATGGTAAAGAGCTGTACTTGGTGATGGAGTATTGACTCTGCATTCAGAAGGTCCCAGGTTCAGTTTCTAGATGCCAGGAAGTTCTGGGAAAGATCTCTGTCTGAAACCTTGGAGAGCTTGTGGCAATCAATGTAGCAATGGGAAGGCTGGTGGCTCCTGTCATATTGAGTAGGATTCAGCATATCGGATAGTTCCTTCAATGTTCAAATTAATATCCCTCCCTGAATTCCACAGCCTTCTCTGCATATAGCCTCAAGCAAATAACCATTCTGTTTGTTTAATCTTTTTTAACCTTAGTGCTAATAGGAAAAAAAGATTAGTTGGTACAGAAATCAGATGTTCTTTGAAGGCATTTGATAGCACTATCATATACATTTTTATGTTTGTCCTATACTATTCTTCAGTTGCTCCTATACTAGGCTTCTTCCAGAATAAGTATGTTTAAGATTGAGAGAATGTTTAAGCTTGAGAGAACAAAATAGACAGCTTTCTTCTATTGGAAGTATCTTCTGGAGCACACATACTCTCAGATTCTACACATTAGTGCTGCATTTGGAATAAACAGCAGTTGAAATAAAGTCTTTCTGTTCTGTTGGTTAAGGGACTAGTCACAACTTTGAGGTTTATTTATAGAAACTTCACAGGAGCCAGAGCTGTTAAGAGTGCTACACTTTTTCTTTTACAGCTTACATGAGATATGTAAGCCCTAACGTGTTTTCCTGCAGCATGTTAACAGCTTTAATACACTGCTCCAGGATCATGGTGTGAGCTCAATTTTATAATGAACAGAAGGATTATTCTAATAGTCCCCCCCCCCAGATCTCTGTCATCAGAACAAAAACAATTTCATAGGGCTCCTCGCTGTGTTAAGCTGACACTTCCTGCCTCGCATTGCTCTCCAGGTTGTCTGATAGGCCTTGCTCACTGCTGTAGCAGGATTGCTAAAGTATGATTTGAATTAACAATCATCTAGGCTGACAAGAAGGAATACGGATGAAGGCAGTTTTCCTGTGGCAGTGTAATATTTCTCCAACCCCTAGAATCATCTTAATATTGTGACTGCAGATTGTGAGGGTTTCAAGAATCTAATACCATCTTTTCTGGCAACAGTTTTACTGCACTTAGTAAACTGAAGGAACTGTATATTTCACAGGAAACACCTTGGTATATTGTAGGCTTTCTTTAGTTTTATTCTTTGTTCCACCAGAATTTCAGGATTCTGTTCTATTATGCTGCAGATAAACAAGAGGGGTGTCGTATTTTGATACTTGCTAACTGATTGTCCCCTGCTTTGAAAACACATGTGATTGTATTGTCTTTAGACAAAGGACTGGAATTGGATAACCAGGTAACCTTGTTTAAATAAAGCTAAGCAGTAACACTGACCTCTTGTCATGTCATTTCATTGTGGTGCCTCTGTTGGATCCCAACTGACCATGTGAGTGATCCAGACAGTGTTACCTACATTTATAGTACCTGACTGTCTACTTAGCATTTTGAATAATCATATTCAGTACCTGGGATATATCTTCACTATACAATGGTAACAGTTGGATACCGTTTTAACTACCAGAGCTCTGAGCTACCAAATCCAGGGATTTGTAGTTTGGGGGTGGACCTTAAATCCTCTGCTGTTCTTTGGGGAGTACAGTGGAGTTTACCAGCAGAAAATTTTAAGTGCTTCACCAAACGACAGATCCCAGGATTTCTTAGGGTTGAACTTATGGCAAACAAAATGGCATCAACCTGCTTTAACTGTGTAGTGTAGATACACCCCTGATTGACTGGAATCACTTAAGAAAAGAGGAAGAAGTGCAAAGAATGAAGTAGCAGACATGCTTGAGGAATGCAGGCATCTGTTGGTATTTAAAAAGTGGGATTATTCTCCAAATTTAACATGTTTTCTTTCCTCTCCAAAGAGTATGTTTGACTTGAAGTTCAAAATGAAAGAAACATTAAGTACAGTTCTATATTGAATACAGTCGTGTTCTTGAAAAGTTACTTTAGAAACAGTTAATCTGTAATGAAGACTTAACACAATGGGTGGAATTGGTGACATCCATGGAAGTAACTTGGGGACCATTTATGCTACATTATGGAATCTTGGAGTTTGGAGTTTGGTAAGTCACCAGAACTCTCTAGCTGTGAATTCTAAATACTCTTCTCTAAGTTGCAAATCCCAGGTTTCAATAGGACGTTGCCATGACAGTTAAGTAGAATTATAGCACTATAATTTTTGCAGGCACTTATGGTGTCTTCAAGAAAAAGAGTATTCTGCATTATAGAGAGACTGTCACCCAGGGGTGGGGTGGGCTAGAAGTTACTAGAAGAAGCATCTCCCATTTTTCCACACAATTAAATGATTGTAAACTAGTTAGACACTATCAGTTCAATGGTATATGTACAGCCCTCTCATCTGACAGGTTAGGGACAGAAGGACTGTGAGAAAGCAGAAGTGGTTGAACAACAGAACCCACCTACTGTAGAGAAAATGAAGGACTAACGGAGGCTTGCTTGCGATTGACTGTGCGTACATGCGGCTTGTAAAATCTGTCAGCTGGGTTGGTGCCTCCCCCCACCCCGGGCTCACTTTGCAAGCAGTGCATGTGCAATCCCAAATGAGCCACCATAGGGAAGAAGAACTGATGGAAACCTGCTGTTTTGATGCTTGCAATATAGACAAGTTCCATTAATTCAACCAGGGGATCTGCTCTTTCTTTAAGAAAGACTTGCACCTGTGGGTGAGTGGTCCCAAGCAAGCCTCCAAAGGCAAGAAGAACTGATGAAAGAGTGGACCCCACTTTGAATTAATGGAACTTGTCCTTAATTTGGAAGCATCAAAAAAGCAATTTGCCAGGTAATGTGATGTTGAAAGTCTGGGGCTTCCTATACTCAGCAGTAATCCCTACTGAGTTTAAACAGAAGTACTCTCAAATAATGCCTACACACATGTACTTATATGTGCTCACATACATTTTAAACATATCTAGTTCCTTTTGAAGAAAATTGGTCAAGCTATTTATGGTTATATATTAATTTTTTTTTAATTTTTGCAAAACACAGAAGATGCTCTAGAATGCTTGGCGCAAATAGTTTCTGTAACAGAACTAGTTACAAACTAGCTTAACATGGGTCCCTTTTATGAACTAAAGTCTTCTCCAAGCTGGTCCTTCTAGATGTTTTGTATTGTAATGTCCTGTGACAAACTTCTGCGAGTGTGGCTATTTTGAGTACCTGTGCACCCTGGAAGAAGGTTGCTAGGCAACCAGAATAGCATCTCAAGCGAGAAACACAGCTCAGTAGTAGGTGGAGGGGCTTATGGCTGAGAAAAAAAGTGATATAAAGCCTAGTATCTAGAGGTGTTTTGATTCCTTCAGTGAGAACCTAGCAAGGAACTAGGAAATAGAGTCCCTCAGGCAGACAGTGTGACTGTTTTGGGAGGTTTAGTTCTCAGTGGAAGCCTAGTGAAAGGCAGAAGAGTACTCGAATCCTAGAAGGATCTGGTCAGAGATTGTGACCTAGATTGGGGGGGGGGTTAAGTCTTTGGTGGAAGTTTATCCAAAAGGCTGTTGTAAGATAATTGTGCATTTCATGAAAGTCTAAAGATATAGTTTAACTGTTTCTGAGCAGTGTGTTAACTGTTAATACTCTCTGAAGCATGCACTGAATAAATATATCAGCACTTAACTGCATATTCTTATTGTTATCTTAATAAATGTAACAGTTTATCTTTGTAAGCACTGACTTGGCGTGAGTTGTCTACAGTGATAAGTAACACAGAAAACACGCTAATATAAAATTATTAAGTGGTTCTAAATAAACACTGAAAACCCTTACCCTTTTACACAAAGGTGGCAGTATAAGGGGGAAGGCAGAGCTGTGTGATAAAGAGAGAGGACGCTTTATGAGATTGGGAACTGTCACACCAAACTGGGAGGAGTAAGGGCCTGTTACATGCCCATCAGCTTTGCCAAGCATGGCCAATAAGCGGGTATTCACAAGAGTGAGAAGAGCTAATGTAGAGTTTACAGTCTAGATTGACTTGTACACAATAGGGAAACCATAGGCCAAGAGGATTGACAACTGTTATGTCTAAGTTACACTTGCCATCTTTTCCATTTGCACCCTCCTCTCTGCCCATCACAAGGTCACCTCTGGGATGCACTTTTTGGATGCTTATCTCAGCCTTCCCTGTGATGTGTAAGACTACTGTAGGTTAAAAAAAGATCCAAAGAATCCTAATGATCACATTTCAGAGAGCATTAAGTGTGAGTAAAATATAGAACAAAGAGCATAAAACATGATAACTGTGTATAAGCAGAATATATAGTCTAGTGGAATGAGTGAAATAAATACTGTTAGTATAGATCTTCTTTATTCATCTTGTGTTGAACATTATGAAGTACTCTTAAATGCCTGAGTAAGCCACGAGTGGCCAATAAAGTGAAATTAATTTATTCCTCTGTGAGCCACAGATAGATGTTACGCTTATGAGTGAGGAGAGCATGAATAAATCAGCAAAGACAAAACGAATATCATAAGCACAAGGTTCAGAAGGTTATAAAAGGATATACAGTCTGACTGCTCAGCTGACTGCAGGTTTTCCAGAAGCTGGTGCGTCAGTCCAAAGACATGCACATTCCTAGGCATTTCTGTGAACGTAGAACTATTTTAAACTAGCATCATTTGGAAGTAAACAAACAAAAAAAGTTGAATGATACATGGCTGTTGCCAAGCCTATAGGATTTGAAATGAAACTTGGTCATAAAACAATGCACTGCATTAAGGGAAAAGGGGGCTAAATCTCAACATGTTTTTTATTCAGAATCTTTAATTGCATATTGCATTTCCAAGTATGCTTCATGGCAGTGACTGGTCTTCACAGAGCATCATGGAACCTGCTCCTGAAGGCAACTACTTTATAATATAAGCTTTGCTGTTTATGGCTTGATCTTGCCTTCCATTCACACTCTTAACAAATTCACCAGGATTTGTGACAAACACTTACAGGAGTGGGAAATGATGAAGCACAGTGCAGATTCCTTCATTGCAAATACTGGCACATGGTAAAAATCCTAGAATTACTTGGAGGCTGGTTTACCAGCTATTCTTCCCATTGGCCAAACAGCACATAAAATGGGGCATTTGGCACATGAAATCTTGACATAATTGGCATTTTCTTTTTCTAATTTTTTTTTAAAAAAATAACTCAATTGTATTCCTTACAGTTTATGCCAAAAGGTCTAATGCTAATGGAAGTCATTTTATATATAGATGTATATGTATATGTACACGTGTGTGTGTGTGTAAATCATTTCCTCCTGAGAGAATAATTAATACCTCTACTTTCATTGTGCCACTTGCTTAAAAAAAACCCCCTTCGTATTCTGCCATTAATTGAATAAGCATGAAACCCTATATGTAGTTCCCTGAGAGTAATTTGCCTTGAATTCAAAGGAATTGATGTCTGAAGAATTAGGTACGGTAGAGGCAAGAAACTGTGGTCCTCAAGATATTTTTGGCGTAAACCTTTTGTCAGTCCTAGTGGGCAGAATCCAAGGTGGGCATGGCAGAAGGATTGAAAGGCCAGTTTTGCCATCCTCTGACCCTAGGAACGCCACACCCATTTTCTATCCCCCTCCATGTAAAAAAGCTCCCATTGGTAGTGATGGGAGATGGGATGCGCAGTTCCAAGCTTTCCATAATGCCTCACTTCTTTCCAGGGATCCTGGAGAAATAGGCATGGGGGGTGCTAGAGCAAATGATCTGCTGCTAGGGGGAAATGGGAAGTACTGGGGAGTGCAAATGGAAGCTTTAGGGGCTGCATGTGATCTGGAGGCTGAAGAAATCCTCCCTCTATGAGAAAGCCAACAGTGAAGAATTATGGGAGTTGCATTGCAAGAAACCTGAAGAGGGCCAATTTTGCCCACTCCTAATATATAGGACGCAGCTATGAGCTGTCAACACAGGTGTCTGTATAACTTATATTGACTCGTAAAATTTAGTGTTAACAGGAAACAATACAATTTATTTCTTTCCACCAGTGTTTGCTATTTGATATAAAAGTTGATGAACCTCTAGTAACCTCTTGCATATGCTCATCAGTAAACTAACTTCCATTTGAAGCTGTGAGTTGTTGGACTGCAGTCTCCATCACTCTAGCTAGCCTAGTCCATGGTGACAGATGGTGGGAGCTACAGTCCTCTTAAGATTCCTGGAGGAAAACAATTTCCCCAGAGCTGCCCTAGGACATGTCTCTGGACAGTGGAATTCCTAGGCCTGACTCCTTCATTTGGCACCCGTCAGATGTGTGGGACTGCAATCATAGCCCAACAAACCTGGAAGCCAGGATGGGTAGTTATAATGGAAGCTGTAGACCAACACAGAGGATGGTACGGGCAAGGAATGAGGAGAGTGGTAGTCCATAACAGCTAGAGGGTACCAGATTAGTGAAGGCTGTCCTAGACAGGTGAGTCAGTTCAGAAAGTGTGTCTGAGCCTAGGAAGCTATCAAAACTACTGTAATAACTAATAAAGCCATTACTGTGCACTAGCTGTTAAAACCTGTATTATTTCTCCCTTTAACCTCTTCTGTGAAGGTCAATTATTCAGTATGCTAAGGGAGTGAATTATCCGTGTTGCCAAATGAAATGTGGCTAATTGAAAATTCACGTTTGTCCCGTTAAGTGAAAGCAATATGCTTCCATTTGGTGATTGTTGGGCATTTGGCATTCTGAAGCTAATAGGAAGTGGCACTGTGAGAAGGTTGTCTTGTAGATAATATGATTCAGTGGGTCAAATGTGAAGACCAAGACCTTTCTTCACAGTTCCGTTGATCTCAAGAGGTGTATAAATCTACCACACAGAAGCGGTGCCTCCAGCAGGCTGAGTAAATCCTTTGCTGCTGTTTGCTGACTAGCCAGATTTATTTTTCTGATGAGTTCAGTTCAGTGTAGCATATCTGTTATCTAGTTAGCACTTCTTTTTCACAGCTGAAAGATTTCTGGCTGATCAGAAATAAGACCTTTTAAATCTATAGCGGCATCTGAGTAGTTCTAATGCATGTCGATAGGATAATTGAGATTATTGAATGTTTTCTCAGGTGTAATTAAATAGCTTGAATTGCTGCATGATTTTAAACAACTTTAGACTGAGGGGAAAAAAACAATGGAAATGGAACTGGTTTTGAAAGGATCTGTATTATTAACTGGGTCATTATGCTTTTGCTCAACAATACATATGGTTGGGCAAAAAGAAGGAAGATTCCCATATCACAATGCTGCACAGCATTTACCAGGATGCAGAACAGCACTTATTTAGAACAGATCCTACCTCACATGAGATCTAAATTACTGTATGCTCCTGTATTTTGCACAGCCCTCAAAACAGAACTTGAGAGTAGGATTAGAAAATACAGTCTTTTCAACAACAGCCAAAATGCATGGCACCTTCCCCCTCTTTATTTTTAAATAGTACAACATCCAAGCCTTAATCGCTTCTGTTCCCTGAATGACACATTTTGTTCTGATTGATTACTTATTTCATTTTTATCTCACCCTCCATTCAAGGAGCTCAGAGGTTCCTGCTTTTTTCCACAACAGCCCTGCAAGCGTGCTAGGCTGAGAGTGCATTAGGAAACCCACACCTAATTGAGGTGGGGAGGGCATTAGTGCAGGGAGCTTTTTTAAAAAAAACCAAATTGTTTTCTCAGGCCAGCTGCTTATATGCATAAATCCACAGCAAATATTTACCTACTCTATAAAAGTCAATGTTTGTGCATTTGTCTGTCTGTCTGCATCAGCATATGATTGGCTGTGTAAGGTGAGAAGACCTCATATGATTGGCTGGCTGTGAAGATTCCATGGAATTCTGGGGTTGGCAGTTTAGGGAGGAGCCTTGAGAATTCTTAGCCAGAAAGCTCTTGGGCCTTAGGCCAGTTGCTATGGAGATGAGGCCTACCATCAGTAAGGATGCCAGAAAACTTTTGGGAGGCATCTATGATTAAAAATTAAAGTGACATACACAACATAGCCTGTTTCCACACTACACTGTCATAGTGCAATTATTCCACTTTCAACATCCTGTGGAATCTTGGGATTTGTAGTTTAAGGAGGGGCATTTAAGAATTCTCAGCCAGATTGCCCTTTGGCCTCAGTAAACTACAAACCTCAGAATTCCACAGGACGTTGAAAGTGGAATAGTAGCACTATAACTGTAGTGCAGAAATGGCCATAGTTACAAGGTCTTCTCGCCTCACACAGTAGATTGTATAGGTTCCATGTGTGAGGAATCTTAAAGTTGAAATTCAAAACAAAAAATGCTTCCAGAAAAACACAAAGCCATTGCACAAATTCAACAGAAAGAAAAAAAAAGCCAGTATATCAACATCACCAGGCAACAAAGATTGAATTGGGGACTATGGGGAAAAGTTACAGGTGCTGGAATAGGCTGGTTGCTATGGAGACAGTGCCTAGCAGCAAGGAGGAGGACAGTGTATTCCCACAGGAACCAAACTTCTGTATATTAACAACTATGAATACAGGTTGGATTGCAGAGTATGGGAAAGTTTACAGGTACAGAAATAGGCTGGCTGCTATGGACACGAGGCCTAGCAGCAAGGAGGAAGACAGTGAACTCCCTCAGGAACCCAAACTGTGTATGTAAATAACTCTGAATATAGCTTGCATTGGTAAATACTGAGCAAAGTTACAGGAAATGGAGAAGACAGTTTGATGAGTTCTTAAGAGAAAAAAACCCTGGGCAACGCCGGATAAATACACTAGTAGTCCATAAAAAAGAATCTACTGCACTTCAGTATCCAGAAAATGAATGTTAAGGCATCAGTATGATTAGCGAGCCCATACATGTTAATTATAATTCATACAATGCATTTCTTTACTTATATACATAAAGTTTAACCATATCACACATATCATGCTTTACATATTCAGCTTCTTCTGTTTCACATAGGCTTATAACATCCTCCCTTCCATACTAATCACACTAGTCAGTTGTTTTGTGTTGTTCCATTTCAAAACTGCTTCCCCTGTACTTAGAAAGCGAGCTAAATAGACGTGGTGTTTTGCACCATCACTACATTTGCACTTCATTTGTTAGTTCCCATGTTTGTTTGTTTTCTGCTTGAAATATGACAGTAGCATTTACACTACTCCCTTTACTTTGCCTCCTGCTCCATCATTGGTGTTTTTTTTAAGAGAACGCAATAATGACATAATTACATGATTGTACCATTATGTAATGACGCTATTATGGAACCACCCCCACTCTCCACTCAGATAGGGAAGATGAACACTACTCCACCATTTTCCCCATGCTTTCTCCGTAAACCAGCACCTACCCAATTCTGATTTTGTATATTACTTTTTACACTTCTATATGTTTACTCTTTTATTAATCTTTATTTTCTTTTTACACTTATGCTGAAAACCATGGTTTCCCTGGGCATTAATCCTTAATTGGAATTACACCAAAATTGCACTATTGTGCTACTGCCCTTATTAAAAAAATAATTTCAGATTAAAACATAATGGAGAATGAACATACAACATTCCTCCCAGTAACTCTTGGGAATTCCAGTAACTCCTCAGCCCAACCACCAGAAGCAGTTTGGGGTTTCGCTGCAGAAAATTCCCAGGAAATACCCCAGGGAGGAGCAAGGAAATGACACCCACACTGTAGACACAAAGCTCCCAATATCACAATGAAGCAGAATGAGAAATTTGATCCAAAGTGGTTATTAGACCATAGTAGGATATGAGGGTTATTAACAGATTATTTCCAGTGGGAAAAGAATTGATTTTGGCACTGCACCGGAAGAGGCACAATGTCATGCAATATGCTCCAGGCAAAGATAAGGCTAATACAGTGCAACTGCAGTCTAACAATGTTGTATGCTAAGCTCCTTAGTGCCCCCTCGCAAATTTGCCCCATTGAAACATTCTGGTTATAGGTCTGGTCAGCAAAGAGGAATTCTTATTCCCCACAGTGAAGAGAACTAAAGCCCCATTTCCATCCATCAAGCGAGCAACGAGTGAAAAGTCAGTCTTGCAATTCAAACAATTATACTCAAGGATAATGGTTAAGAAAAGTCAAATAAAAGCATTACCCATTTAAAACACTGTCACTGCACAGCATAGTGATGGTTTTGGAAAATGATTATTTGATTTGTTTGAACACTGGGATAATTAAAGCCCAAAAGGCACAGACAAAATATTTGATGCCACTGAGGAAGTTGACAGATGTGTAGCAGTCCCAATAAAGGAAAAGTACTATTACTGTCAGTACTTCTTAAAAAGGGACTTGTGGGGGGGGGGGGTTCGTTTAAAAAATATACAGTGAAGTAGCTCACATACAGCTTTTCATTGGTATTCAGAAAGAAGCTTCAGGCCTACACTTTTGACAGCCTATTTAAAATGTGTGAGAGAAGGAGCCTTCCATAATAAGGTTATGCCGTATTGATTTGCCTTTCAAGTATTTATGTATTATATGCACTATTTCCAGAAAAGGAGGTGGGAAAGTGCACTCCTTGAGTACCCAGTTCATTCAGAATGCAAAGGGAATTGTGGAATCAGAACATAAAGGGAATATAAGTTCTATGTAGAAGTTTTTGTCTTCCAGGACTATGCCTACCACAATTTTTTTGTGAAATTCTATGCATGTTTCTTTTGGAGAAAATCCCATTGAAAGTCAGTGGGATTTAGTTCTGAGTAAAAAGACATAGGATTGCACTGCTAATCGTGTTTCTTGGGGTACAAAAATAAAGATGTTAAAGGTTACAGAACGGTTCAGTGATTCACAGAACAGAGAAAAGTACACATGTAAGAGCACTGTCTTGGAAGGTACTCTTCCAAAAGATTACAAGCAGAATCCAGTTGAGTCCTTTGCCCAACTACTTTATAGAATATGTCTCTGTCATAGAATATGTTGGTTTAGACGGCAGTGGTGAGGCACTAATAAGGTTCTTCTGCTAATGGAAGTACTCCTGTCACCAAGCCAGAAGGAGGCAGGGTGACCTTCCCTCTTCTCACCAGCAGGATCATTTGGATCCAGTTTACAAGTGGTGTGGGGAGGGAAAATAAGTTTGGGGAGGGAAAATAAGTCTAATTGTGCTAGCAGATGGGCATCAGTGCAGTGTTAGGTTTAAAGGAATATTCCTTAAAAATCAGTCTGAAATAAAGGTGCCACTGCTTCCCTCCTACAGCTGTCTCCTATATACATCTTTATGCCCTATATAAATTCTCCATCAGCTCTGTTTTTGCTAACACAGTTCATAGTGGTTGGTGGCTTCCATGTTTGTGGGATGGTGAACTTGAAAAGAACTCAGGTCCCAAACCCTATTGCTAAAGTAGGATCAACGCTTTAGATAGCACCTGTAAAGTTCAGACTAAAACCCAGAATAGATTCACTGCCCACTGACCTGGAAGTAACCAGTCACCACTGAATGCAGTCCTCCAAATAATACCATGCCACTATTTGTGGGATTTGAAAGTAAGTAATAAACCTGATCTCATGCAACCACGACAGTGGGTATGTATGTACCTTCAGGTTGCCTGTGGACTTATGGAGAACCCATTAATCTCACAGGGGTTTCTTAGGCAAGGAATACTCAGAGGTGGTTTTGTCAGTTCTTTCCTGTGTAATATAGCCTACAACACCCAATATTTGGTGGTGGTGTCCCATCCAAGTACTATCCAAAACTGACCCTGGTTAGCTTCCAAGATCAGACAGGATCTGGTGCTCTTAGGTCCTACTTAACTCCCAACATGTTGCACTATAGGGCACATTCAAAAGTGTGTAGGAAATGCATGCATTGCCATTCATCCAGTATTAAATGAAGTAACTATCTGCACCCACTGTCTTGTGTATTGAGGTTACCAGAAGGTAATTTGCAGCAGTTTATCCAATGAGATGGAGAATTCACACTGGCAAAGATATAAGCATAGATCTCTGGTTCTACCTTTACTGTTTTCTTCCTCCTTCTCTGGACCTGGCCTTCATGCCCAGTTTATACTAAGGCAAACAGATGACACAAGGTGATGATGATATCACTGCTCTGGCTGCATTGATTGTTCTCACCATCAACTTTTCCACTCAAGCATAGCTCCTGTTTTTTTGCCTCTTTGTCCTAAATCCGATACCAATATAATTCAGTTCTGAGTAGCTGCACACAAATTACCTTCATCACATTGATTTTCAATTATGTTAAACCACAGTTGTCTTGATATTGTTTTGTTGTAGTTTGTGAATCACATTATTCTTTATTGAAGTTTTTTAAAAAGTGCTTTTGAAAACAGATCATTATTCTTTATTTTGATTGTTTATTTGAAAGGTTAACTTGAAACATACAGACAAGTTCTGGTATAAATGCTGATTATTCCAATATAACCAGTACAATCTCTCACATTGTTTGTAAACTTTAATATGTTGGAAGTTGTAAATGACTTGAAGATGCACAACAGCAAAGAGCAAACCCATTGAATTCATGAGATTTATCTATGTGTTGACTCATCGTTCAACAACTGATTGACTGAATGAATATACTCTAGTTGGGTAGCTAGTCTTTCAGTGCAAAGAGTCAGTTTGTACTCGAGGAGAAAAATTACATATAACTCTCTTGCTATATACATACATACCACTGTTGGAATACAGAAGGCCATTACTTTATTGTTTATAGTTGAAAAGGCTTAGCCCAAATGGATCCATACCCTCTAATATTTCACAGACAAAAACCAGGGCATATGTGGCCAAGGAACATCACAGAGTGGCTGAGATGGCAAAAGGAAGAACACACAAGCTAAAAGAGGCTGCAGTGGTTTGCTTTTGCCTCAGCCTACTGGAAAGGACACAACTCTGCCCTTCTCCTCCTCTTCCTCCTGCAAAGTTAATTGAATGTAAACTACTTTTGCATTTTGAACTCAGTTTGTAGCAACTGGACTAAGGTGAACACAAAGGGGAAAGGAGGAGGAGGATAGAGAAACTGGGAGATTTTAAGAGCAGCTGAAAAAGTGGTATAACAGAGCTTTAACTAGGACTATCCCTTCCAAATTGGGACATTTGCCTAGGTTGTAGAACTGTTGTTTTCTGTTATTTTGAAAAGCAGTAAAAATACTACCAGAAACAAATGTGTGTGTATCGGATTTTGTTCTTCTCAGATCCTTTGAAAATTCTGATTTGCTTTATTGTAAATACACTGTTCATTTAATACAGGGATTTTTTTTTTTACTTTTCAACAACAACAATATACTACTTTTAAAAAAACAAACATTTGATTCTCTTGGTTATTTAGACATACAAGAAAAGGCTTTTGGTTGCAGAAAAGTACAGCCCAGATGGTCAAGGGGTGGGAATCACTCTCTCATGAGGAAATAGGGGTTGTGTAGCTTGGCAAAAAGGGAAAAAGAAACACAATTGAGGTTTATCCATTTAATGTATGATGGGGAGAAAGCAGATAGGGAAACACTTTTAATCCTGTGTCACAATATTAGAATCCGGGGTCATCCACTGCAGCTACATGGTGGAAGCAAAAAAAGGGAAGTACTTCTTTATACTGAACATAGTCTCACTTAGAATTTACTGCCACAGTAAAAAAATATATATATATGTAGTGATGGCTGCCAATTTGGACTGCTTTAAAAGGGGGTTAGATATTATCACACAGGATAGAGTCACCAATAGCTACCAGGTAGGCTGGCCAAATGACCTCTTCAGTATCAGAGACAGTTTGGATTTGTACACAAATCATTTGGAAATATGAGACAGAAAGTTTTTGTTGCTGTCATTGGGCTTCCCATGTCCACTGTGTGCAGATAATGTTGAGTAGATAGGCCTTTGATCTGATCCAACATGGCTCTTCTTGCATTCTTACAAGACAGCATTTAATGGTAAATTACAGCAAGTGATTTTAAATGTCATTCCACACAGTCACCTGCATGAGACAAGAAAAAAAAAAAAGAAGGGGAAAAAGAAGGATGTTTCTGATAGATCTATATAATGGAATCCTGAATAAAAGAAAAATAGACCTGTAAGTCTTCAGAAGGCCAAAAAGAAGACACAAAAAGTCATGACAGTGAGTCTCCTGAGAGGAATACAAAACTAGGTAACTACTATTCATGTCTATTCAGACACAACTTGCTATTCAGTTAAAGTGACTCCTAGTACAGGGTTAGGTTAACAGTGTTCCTCCGGATGTTGGTCTGCAGCTCTCATCAGACTTCACAATTTACTATGGGAATTGGACAGGCGATGCAGGCCAAGAACAACCACAGGGCTGTTGGTTTCCCATTCTGCTGTAGTACATGAATTTAGGATTGCTGTTTTTGCTATTGTCACAGACTTACTGGAATCTGTTAAAATATACTATAATCTTTCTTTCTATACTGTTGAGAGTCACCGTTCTTACCATTATTTCAGCATCCACTGTCCCTTAATCTCCCACCCCCACAACATACACACCTCAAAAGTTATTACTACTATTTTAAATTAAAAAGGAACACAGCGCAAAGATACACAAAGCTACCAACATGTCTTGGATGTGCTGCAAATGAAAAGGGCTGTTTTGCTGATCTTAGGAGGGGCTAAAATGGATGCTGTTTATTTCCATGACAACAGCATCTATCTTTGATACTAGCTTTATCACAGGCCTGTCACAGTTGTGTAAAATATGCCTTAGTAAATTGCTGTGTGGTAAGCTGCTCTATTTAAATTATTCAGAGGTTGTTACTATAGAATGGAAAGCTTTGTTTATCCAAGTTTCATACAACAAGTCTAATGGTCCCTAATGACTGCTGAACTGTGGAAGATCTCATTAGAGGAAGTTTACTGTGTGTGCCTAGGACTCAGGCTACAACTCCTTTATACTTTGGCCATTGTTCTTTTTTGCTAAAAGATGCCTTAAATATATAGAAATATTACTGACAGAACATCCTTGGTTGAAAGGTTAGAATAAATGCAAGATTTCATTAAGGTTAGAATGGGACTGTCATATGTCACCATATGTCACTCTGCAGTTTATTTTTTCTTGATTTAGATATTTTCAATCCCGCCTTTAGGATCACCATGCCCACAGTGGCTTACAAAAGTTATAGTAGTAAAACAAAATTAAAAAATATCACCGGAATGTGTCAAAATGTTGATAAAAGAGCAGAGAGCAATAAGGATGTAGTGGCAGAATTAGTGCGTGGTCTCTCTCCCTCCCTCCTTCCCTCCCTCCTTCCTTGATGAACTAGATGACTTTCTGAGCAATGTGGATCAGCGAATATATGAATGGGGCCCAGTGTGAAATGTTGTACTGTAGAGTATTCTCTTTCATGATGCCAGCCAGCTGTGCCCTTTTCCAGATTATTCCATTCCATCCACTTAGCACCCTGGTTTCATGTTCTCCATACCCCAGTGGTCACTTAGCAATCTGTGACCATTGAACATGCTCAGCCCTAATTGGTCTGTTTGGATGAGAGAACTTGCTAAATAGCTTTTTTCCCCTATTGCTGTAAGCTTTGAGTATGGTTCAGTTATCCTTGGATTTTCACCATACTGAGAATATACTGAGACTGAAGCTGTACTAGACCTATTAGAGACAAAATCTTGTGTCAGTTTATTTATTGCAACTGCAAATAATTGAAACAAAAGGGTTATTTTAATAACAATGAAGTGTACTTTGTTTTCCAAATAATGGTAGCTAAGGGCCAGGATCCTGTTGGTGATGCAGAGAATCCTGTAACCAATATTAGTTACACTGGAATATGTACTTTAAATTTTTTTCAGGGAGATATCCTGTACCTCCCCATGCAATGTTGCCAGCACAGTATGCAAGAACAACTGTTGTTCTTCTTGTTATTTGCCTTCAATTACTTCTGACTTACACCAACTCAACTGAAAATCTGACCAACGGGGTTTTCTGGGGCTGAGAGTGTGTGACATGCCCAAGAACACCCAGTGGTTTTTCATGGCCGAACAGGAAATCAAACCCTGGTCTCCACAGTCATAATCTAATATGAAAAGCATTATATCTTGCTGGCTCTGTGCGAGCAACTAGGGCACATCAAATGTGCAGTTCTGTTTGCCCAGGTGCTAATTGTGCCAGGGCATTTTCTAACTGTCCTTAAGCACCTTGTTATAGGCCAGACATATTCTCTTGCCAACTCCTTGGCCTGTTAATATAATTTCAAAGGATAGCATTTAACTTAATAATGTGTGTGGCAGCAGAAAACTGGTTACAGTACAGATCCATCTAGGAAGAATATAAGATGCACTGGAATGTAAACAAAAGATAAAAGAAACATACTTGTACTCTACAGGTGAAAGCACCAGTAGATTCTGGAGAATAAAATAAACCATGACAAGTATCTTAGATGATAGGTACATTAGACAAGTACTGACTCTTACTGTATCAGAGGCAGGGTTATGGAACGATGCACATTTTTTATTGGATAAGAGAGAATGTACTAGATATCTCTAGTGTACAACTCAGTTGTGAGTTGGTAAATTTTGATTGGTCAACAGACCAAGCTTAGTGCACATAGAAAGAAGATAAAAGAAAGTCCAGATAGAGTTCTTAGAAATGCTGTTAATAAGGACAATAACTCTTCTATACCTATATAGTTACAGAAGTCTGTTAGAGACAGATGAGAAAGTACTCCTGGATGAGTTATAGACTTAGGTTGTATGTTTAAGATGATTGTGAATATGGTTCAAGGGACAGAATTCTGTATAAGTGAAAGCATTTATGACAAGTCTGTATGATACCTTATCAGACATTATGGAAAATCATGGAATTATGAGGCAACTTGATGTTGATGTTGATGATGATGATGACAGTGATGAAGAGCAGGAGGAGGAGGTTTATGATGGTTAAAGAAGCTATGTTAAATGGTTTAAAAGGATGATTTGCTAACATATAAAAGGGCTAAACAGAGAAAGAAAGCTTCAGTCCTTATGAAACCCCTATGAAAGTACAACATCTTGAGGCCATACAATATGATGCCTTACGTGCAATGTAATGTTGTCTAAGGAAGCTTGATTGCACAGACATTAGCATGTTCACGTTCCTCACTAAAGGTAATGAAATGTGTGTGTGTGAATACTTATAATAAATAGCCTAAAAATACTAACAAAGCCTGCTGAGTTCCAAGATAAGTATCCTGAAATTCAAAGACCAGAAGTTGATAATGGGAACCCAGACAGAATCCAAAATTAGCCGACAAATGGCAAGGGCCATCAATCCTTCAGTCTAAGAGATATGGGTGGGAAACAAAGCCTGTTTCAATCTGATGAAGAAGGAACAACTTTATGCTGGGGCAGAGGCTGTATCATTCTGCTTGGATTCACAAGAGCAGCTGAACATGCCTATGCACAACCCTTTTTCCATCAGCAGCCATGAGAACAAAGCCATACTTGGAAGACCCCTAGTTGTTCTTGCACACTGAGGTGGAAGTTGGGACAAGGAAACTTCAAGGAAAGCAGTAGCGCCACTGTATTTGGCTGTGGTCAGATCTCACCTTGAGTACTGTGTCCAGTATTGGGCAACACAGTTCAGGAATAAAGTTGACAAGGTAGAATATGTCCAGAGAAGGTCAAACAAGATGACCAAAGTTATGGAAACTTATGAGTTATAACTTAGGGAGCTGCATGTGTTTAGCTTGCAAAAGAGAAAACTGAGAGGTGATATGGTAGCCATCTTTAAACATCTTAAGGGATGTGATGGAGAACATAGGGTGAAGCTGTTTTCTGTTGAATCAGAAACTAGACCATGAGCACTGACTCAAACTACAAGAAAAGAGTTTCCATCTAAACATTGAAGAGAACTCCTTTACTGTAAGATTGTTCAAAAGTGGAGTGGACTGCTTTGGAGCATGGAGGACTCTTTTTCGGACAGGCATTTGGTTGATTTTTTGTTGTTGTTAAGAACAATTCATGTAAGTCATGAACATAAATGGAAAGAGCTTTAATTTTTTTTAAAAAAATATTAGCATGGAAGAAAAGAAGACTGACAGATTTGCCCAGCGTTATTTCACATGATATATGTCATGTGTGATCTGCCCTTTGGCTCTCAAGAAAACAAACAGGGTTTTTCCAGGGTATTTAATGAAGCATATTAAGCTGAATCACAAAATGGTCGCTGAATCTAACTTTTCACATCATACGCTTTGGTTTTATCTTGATACAATATTTGCGTACTGTCAATTCCCATTGGTGGATGCTTTACATCTTCCCCTTTCCCAAATTTCCAGTGGTCCCCTAGAAGACTTCATTTCCATACTTTGATCTAATTTATCTCTGTTGTCTTTGTTATTTGTTTATATAGCTTTACACTGGCCAGACACCTGTGTTCATCTGCTCCCCTATTCTCCTCTTTGATTTTCTTTACCTGCTTCCTTTGATATGCAGTCCATGGTCATCCAATTTACAGCTTAGGTACTCCCCAGCCCATACATAGTAAATCACTAGTTGCCTGCTATACTTTAAAACAAACAATTAACCCAGCTCTGTATTTTAAAAAAACCAAACTAAATGCTCACTCACACAAGCTAAGTTAAAAGACTAACTATAACAATAATTTTCTAATATAATAACATTTTATATATTATCATGGATGCATAACACTGTCAATTAAGTCATGAAGCATAGCTAATGTGACAGTACGTCTCATGTGTCTGGCTAAAAGCATCCATTCACCTGAAATCAAACACAAATTTACCATTCTCCAATACGGTAGCTTTTTTGGCTCTGGTTTCTGTGGACTTTCACTATAGTCTTTATAGTTATCAAACGAACATACCCTTTAATTTTCAGCTTACTATTATGAATGTCCAGCTCAAACACTAAGTTTGCCAGGATATATATAGAATGTTTGTTTCTCTGTGTGTATGTGTCTTCAATTTGCCTGTCTGACCCCATGAATTTCCTAGGGCTTTCTCAGGCAAGCAATACTCAGAGGTGGTGTGAAGGGAGGAGCTGGGCAATCAGAGCTCAGGGAATGATGTGAAGGGGACCCTACAGGGGAGAAAGGATACAAAACTGAGGCTTGTCTCTGACAGAAGGCAGGCAGGTAAAACATATCACAGAGATAGGAGAATGATTCCAGAACATTAGGAGAAAGATGGTCTAGAGATAGGGAAAAACTGTAATAGCAATAGGACTGTCAGCCAAAGGGAAGAACTGAATAGAATTTTGAGGAGCTGTGAATGATTAAATATTTCAGAGGTCAATGGGTGCTCTAATTATGTATTCATGAACCTCTATTTGTTTATTTATTTACAACTGTATTTGGCTGTTCCTATTACGTCACAGGTGGTTTTGCCAGCTCCTTCCCTGGAAGTATTCTCAGTCTACCTAGAATGCATTGTTGTCTGCTTATCATGAGCAGATGAAACACTGCAGGGAAAGTTAAGAGAATATCTACTGTTATGTGGGGAAAGAGTGCAGTATACCTCTCCAACCCTAACTGCTTTTTGTGTAGTATAGGGTTCTGATCCATCCACTTGTAGGCTTAAGTTCAAATTCCTGTGGGTTGTCCTGGTGGAGTGCAATAGCTTCAGAATATAGACTAACTATTTATATGCTTGTTTTAGTAATAGAAGAAACTCAACAGGATAAGATTTTGTAACTTTTTTACTTGCTCATGTTTCATAACCACAAGGGATTATATGGTTTCGTTTCGGATCTGTCCTGGTGCTAGCTCTCATATTAATTTCTCTGCCTGGTTTGAAGCTAGCATCCTCAACACTTTGCACAGTAGTATTTAGGAGAAAGCAGAGTATGTGCTATACTTGGATCTTAGTTTGTTTATAGTATATTTTAGCTTGAGATCTGATTGCCCTTTAGCATTACCCTTTTATATAGAAGTTACTTTGAAATATTTATGCATAACATGGCTGTTTTACATCAGGTGAGTCAAGGAAGTCACTGTTTTGAGAAAAGAACCTCAATATTAATATTGAAAAACTGCAAATGAAATCAGAGAAACAGTGGCTTTTGAAGTGTCTAGCTTCATCATGCAAGTATATTCATAGTAATGCAGGTGTTGTCTTGCCTGTAAGCCAGACATATGCCAACTTTTTACTTAACCTAGTAAACTTCCTTAATTTTTATGCTCATCACTGGCAAAAGGGAATCTGCAGAATTAGAGGACTCCATTTTCCAGGTATGTTATAAATATCACGTTTTTACCACATCAAAGCCTGGTTTGGCTGCTTTCACATCGTGAGTTTACAAATCTTGCTATTATATGTTCCTGTTTCAGAGATGACAACCGTATGAGAATGACAATGCAACCAAAAATGCATAGTTGCAAGGGAAAATGACATAATATGAAGTTATAATCTTGAACAGAATGGATGAAGTACTTCCTCTGCAGCTTATTTTAATCAACTGTTTATTTTCATAACACATGCAAATCCTTTCACTGAACAAAATAAAATGGCCCTGTAACCATGCAAACAAAATCAATGCACAATAGTTACAGTGTTATAAGCAAGCCACCCATCCCTTATTTATAAAGTTAAGGTGTTTTTTTTCCAAAAAAATCTGGTTAGCTGAACAAACATTCTGCTTTAATTATGAATTTCACAACCTTTGTCTACATGGAAGAAACTAAACCAAAATGAATAGGATTAGAGACCTAAACATCCAGCAATTAATAAATAAAAGTAAGAATGATAAAAGGAAGTCTTCAAAATAGCCTTTGATGTGATTTATTATCGCAGGCTAGTGACTTTTCTTTTGGTTTCCTTATACAAACTGAGTTTACTTGTTTTTTTCAGATGCAAAGGCTATGAACCAGGTAACCAGAAGGAGGTGTACTGGATGCTTTCTCTTAAGAGAGATATGAAACATACACTTGCCTTGTCTTCCTATACTCAACTTGAGTCCCAACTATGAAGAAGGTATTGCTTACATGAAAAGAAAGGATGCAGGTGAAGAAAAGTGTGTGTGTAAACAGATACAAGCAGGCACAACATTCCACACAGACACATGTTGTCCATTCACATGGTACTCCATTGTTAATGTCCTTATGTATCTTCAAGTCAAGACTGACTTATGGTGACCCTTGACAAGGTTTATTCAGAAGAGATTTCCCTTTAAGGTTGAGAGAGTGTGACTTGCCCAAGGTCAACTAGTGGGTTTCCATGGCTGAGTGGGATTTGAATCCTGGGGCCCATTCATGCTATAAAATTATAGTGTTGCTGTCTGCTTGAGTGACCATGGCAACATCCCATGGAATCCTGGGACTGGCAGTTTAGGAAGGGGCATTTCAAATTCTGAGCCAGAGAGCTCTAGAGCCTCGCCAAACTACATACCCCAAGATTCCACTGGATATTCCCATGCCAGTTAAAGTAGCATATGGTGCCATTATTGTGTAGTGTGAATGGGCTCTGGGTCTCCCACAGTCCTATCCCAGCACTCATACCATTATACCACTCTGATTCTATGGCCCCACAAAAAGAGCAAATACTTCCTTATAATGTGCATAGGAGCCCCAAGAGCATCAGAGGCATATTTCTTCGACTAAGAGTACTATAGTAAGTTGTTTCTTTTTTTATTACTGTAATGGTTTAATTGAATTTTTAGTGTCCATTAATTTTAATTTTCTTTTAAAATATTATTATTATTGGTATTGGCACCATTTTATTCATTTATATGTTCCACTTTTCCCGGTAATGAGACTCAAGGCATCTTACAACTCATTAAAAAGAATTCAAATTAAAAACTATACAAAAACATCAGTAAAAAGATATAAATGTTGTTTGAAAAAACAATATGTAAAATTGAAACCGTTTGAAATCTATTAAAATACCATATAAAATCAAGGAAATAGCACAGCACACCACTAAGAGCCTGTCACAGTCTATTCCTAAAAGTCTGATGGAGTAGGAATGTTTTTACTTGCTGGAGAAAAAAGAACAAGCAGGGAGCCATATAGCCTTCCTAGGGAGCTGATCCCAAACTCTGGATGTAGTCACCATGAAGGTCCTCTCCAGCCCTGAGAAGACAGTGGGGCAGAGAAAAGGGCATCTCCTGACGATCTTAGAACTTTAATGGGCTCATGTAGGGAGAAATGGTCCTTCAAATATCCTGAGGCCACTTCACACTACAGTATTATACTGCTGTCATTCCACTTCAGCTGCCATGGCTCCATCTTATGGAGTCCTAGGATTGGCAGTTCAGGGAGAGGCATGTAGAATTCTCAGCCAGAGAGCTCCTGTGCCTCATCAGACTTCCATTCCTGAGATTCCATAGGATGGAGCTATGGCAGTTATAGTAGACCAACATCACCACAATCTTGTAGAGTGATGGGGCTCCTGTACTTGAGTGGTATAGGGCTTTATAGGTCCTCCTCAGAGCTTTGAGCAGTGCCCAGAAATGGGCAGGCAGCCAGTGGAGGTGTTGCAATAAGGGAGTTGTGTGGTCCTCATAGCCAGCCCTGGTTAACCATCTGCTGCAGCTCTCTTGTCCAATTGAAGTGCTGAGCACATTTCAAAGGCAGCCTCATGTAGACTATTACAGTAATCCAAATGGGATGTAACCAAGGCATATGCTGCCATGATCAGATCTGACTTTTCTAGGAACAGGTGTACTTGGTGCACTAGCTTTAACTGTGCAGTTGGCCGCCTGGTCACTACTAAAACCTAGGTCTTCATAGTGTTATTACTCCACTTTCAACATCCTGTGGAATTATGGGATTTGTAGTTTACTGTAGTTTACAAAGAGCTCTCTTCCCTAAACTGCAAACCCCAGGATTCCATAGGATGTTGAAAGTGGAACAATAGCACTATAACAGTGTAGTGTGGAAAGGCCCTAGGACTACACCGAAATTGTGAACCTGCATCTTCAGGTGGAGCATTACTTTATCTAGCATATGCTGAATGCTTATTTCCAGTCCTGTCTTTCAACTGATCAGGAGCAATTTGTCTTGTTTGGCTTAATCCTCAGTTTGTTCACCCTCATCCAGTCCACTGTTGATACCAGGCACTGGTTTTGCATGGAAACAGCTTCCTTGGAATTAGATGGAAAAAAGTAATAGAGCTCCTATTATCAGGCTTCTATTGTACCAGCAAGCCTGTTGCATTTGTTACTGTAAAAGCACACAATTTAATTTTTAGTCCCCAAATATGTAGATGATAAGTCAATGCAAATTTTCTGCTTGAGCCTCTGCCTTGATATAATGTACCCAAAGCAATGAGAGAATACAAGTGCCTTTGCTGTGTAAGCTCTCCTGACAGCTGGCCTTTTCTGACACTTGCAGAGATAACCATCTGTAATGTTAGGGCTTTAAAAGAAATTCTTCAAGATGTGGCTGCAGAATAATCTCTGTGCTATGTGGAACATTAACCTGGGGAAACAGAATTCAGTAGAAAAGCCGGTGCATGCTCCGATAGAGGTATTTTTCAGTTTGGGAGTAAGCCACAGTGGATTGACTCAATCAAGAAAGCCATGGCCCTGAGTTTGCAAGATCTGAGCAGGGCTGTTAATAAAAGAGTCTCTTGAAGGTTTCTTGTTCATTGTTGTTGTTGTGGCTGTGCATCTTCAAGTCATTTCTGACTTATGACAAACCTAAGGCAACTCTATCATCGGGTTTTCTTAGCAAGAAGGGGTTTGGCTTTGCCTTCCTCTGAGGCCGAGAGAATGTGACTTGCCCAAGGTCACCCAGTACGTTATAAAACAGGGATTTGAACCCTGGTCTCTAGAGCTGTAGTCCAATGCTCAAGCCACTACACCATGCAATTCTATTTCACTGTTGATCTTTTCTGTTTTTTCACTCTCATTCATAGGGTCACCATTAAGTGGAAGCCAACTTGACAACACATAACAATGACAACAAAATAAGCAGCAACACAAGTGAATGTGAATCAACATGAGCTAAACTAACTTGTTCTGCCAAGTTATATGGATATATGTGGATATAAAAAGTGCAGCCAGAATATTTCTCAGATATGCCCTGTATCCCAACAGTACAGCACACTCTTAAAAGCTCTTTCTTTAAAAGTCCTCAGTTCCCAAAAACCTGTTGGAATAAAAAAGTGCTTGCCTGCTAATAGAAGGACAACAAGGAGGGAGCCATTCTAGCCTCCCTAGGAAGAGTGTTCCATCCCAGGTTCTTTTTCAATTGTACTTTAAAAAACAAACAAATTACTTTTCATTTGTTTGTATGTTCTAATGTGTTAAGTTGTTAATTTGTTTGTTGTGTGCCTTCAAATTATTCTGACTTATAGGAACACTAAGTTGACCTTATCAGAGGGTTTTCTTGGCCAGATTTGTTTGGAGCGGGGTTGCCATTACCTCAACCTTCCTCTGAGGCTGAGAGAGTGTGACTTGCCCAAGGTCGCTCCCCTGGTTTCTGTAGCTAAGTCCTGGTCTCCCAAAGTCCTATTCTAACACTCAAACCACAACACTACAACAACTCTCAAATTGTTAATGTTTTAATTTTATTTGAATGTTGATCTTTTGCGTTTTTTTTCGCCATGTTGTATAGTCATACCTCAATTCACAAAGCCTCTGATGAAGAAACTCCTTTTTACAAAATATTTTTCTGTCTACTCCCTCTCTCTTCTTTTTACTTCTTGTCCTGTCCAACTGGAAGTTGTTTGACATCATGGGTACTGGGAAGGTGATGAAGGACTGGAGAAACACAGACTTTTAGTTACTGTGTTGCATCAGTGTGTCTGCAGCAAACAGTGCAATAAAGCTTGAATTGGGAAAGAATGAGATACTTCTCAATTAATCCCATTCTAGTCATGTGTAATTTGCCTACGACAGGCAAAGTAACAGCAGCTGCCTCTAAAATTCCTTTTTGAGCATGCAAGGTAGAGCAAAACAGAGAGAATGGGGACAGTGAATTAGTCTGCCTCATCAGGTATCCCCAACATCTTAAAAAAACATAGATCTGTAAGTTTGGATTCCAAAATGGAAATCATAACAAAAGCAGGGGCTGGTAAAACTAAAAATAATCTCTGGATGTATTTTGGAAGAAGCCTTCAAGTGGTCCAGAGAAAGTTTAAAATTAGAAGGTTCAAAGTGTTTTTGTTTACTTTCATCAGGCTTAGCTGATCTGGTTGTTTCATTTAACATAATAAGAAGGTGGCTGAAACATGTTGAACTGTTCTTTTTTTTTTTTGTGGCCCAGGAACCTATCCCTGTTCTTTCCATGTTATTTCTACCTCTGGCACCAAATTTTGTGTTAAAGAAGCAATGTCTATGAACACATTTACTTTGTTAAAACTAAGGTCATTTCCGCACTACACTGTTCTAGCGCTGTTATTTCACTTTCAACATCCTATGGAATCCTGGGGCTTGCAGTTTAGGGAGGGGCCATTAGAATTCCCAGCCAGAGAGCTCTTTGGCCTCAGTTAACTACGAACCTCAGAATTCCATAGGAGGTTGAAAGTGGAATAATAGCACTACAACAGTCTGGTGCGACGATGGCCTAAGATATACTTGTATTTATTTTAATTTTGTCCTGGTTTTGGGAAAAAGGCAGGGTATAAATGATGATGATGACGATGATGATGACAGATTGTTAAAGGAAGTATATCTGAATTAAAGTGAGAAATAAGATCTGCTTAACAGAAGGCAACTAACTTTTTTATTTTGTTGCAGCAAAACCAACAAAGAATCTTGTGGCACCATAAAGAGTCCACAAAGCGAAGATGCCTGTAGCCCTTTACATGCTTTGGGAGACTGCAGTTCCCCTGACCCTTTTCACTGGCTATTCTGCTGTCACCAGTAGGCAAAAAACATCCGGAAGGCCACAGCTGCCCCACTCTTAGACTACAAATGCATTTTGCAGCTCTGGATTGTGCAGCTCATGATCACACATGATGAAAGGAACTGTTGTTTAACAACAGTGTATGCCATAGGAAACTTGATGGTCTTTAAGGTGCCTAAAAACTCATTGTTGCTTCAGCATAAAAATGTGGTTGATGATAGCTCACATCCTAGAACTATACACATGAAATTCTTGACTTCCGCCATCCTTTTGTCAAGTATAGTCTGGAAAAACTGATGTTTGTAGCCCTGTGTTACCTAGCAACAACGTCTGCTTACCTATTTAGTAAGTTTAGGAAAGCAATCATTACACAGTTGCTGAATAGCAATAGAGAAATAATAAACATCTCAGCAGTACCGTTAACACACTAAGACCATGTTTATTCCATTTCTTTAACTATCCCTAAGCTTGTTACTTCAGAGGTGAAGTTGTTGAGGTGATTGACAAATCTGAGGGCAACCAATTTACATGCAAGGAACAGATTCCTAGGGACTGTTTCCTTGTCTTGCTTGCCAACTCAAGGTAACTGATCATGTATTTCTAGTCTTAATCAATACTTGGTTGCTGGAGGACAAGCTTATTTCTAATACAAAAGGAATGTGTTCTTTCCCATCCACCTTGTTTGCCCAGTTTGCTGGGGAATCTAACAGAAATAGCAGTATCATTCTTAATTCTGCTAAAGTGATTGTAACACCTGAAACCTTTAGGTGGATATTGGATGGCTCACTCACTGTAGCAGGCTCAGAAAACAGATGCCAGAGCATGGAAAAGTTACTTTTTGGACCACTGCTCACAGAACTTCCTCTCTTCCATGGTACACATTGAATTCTGTTGAAGAGACAGAATATCCCATTGGCTCAAGTAGTCAGATTGTGCTAATTTTTTTTCAAGCCACATTCTTCCATCCCACCCCCATTTCCACTTAGATCTCCTTTTTTTTGTACTGAAATGAAACAAGACATGTGACTGGCCTGTGGCATGTATCCTCACATCTGAGGTGCCTCCGAGGATAGGATTGTATGAGAAGAGCAACTTTTTGAAACTTAGTTTTCTCCCATTGAACATTACAGTCAACCCTCCTCATTCGCTAGGTTTAAGGGCTCAGAACCCTCACAAAAGTGGAAAATCGCAAATATCAAAATGTGTGTGCATATCTATGGGAAGAGGGCAGAGGCATGGCGGAGAGAACAGACACTCAGAGTCCAAATCAGATCAGGGAAAGCAGTGGGTCAGCATGGTGACTCTATACTTCCTCTTTTGCCCATCTCCTTCCTTGGGTCTATGGAGGGCATTGAGAGAGAGTTTGTGGTGCTGAGAAATTGGATTGCAATATGTCCTTAGCTGGCCAGGCAGCAGCTGGTGGAGGATGAGCAGGACCAGAGGTGGGTTTTTAAAAGGGTGCACAGCCACTGAGAGGGGGAGGGCCAGAGGTTGGAAAAACTCACAAATAATCAAATCTGTGAAAGTCAAACCGGCAAATGTGGAGGGCTGACTGTACTTTGAATTATGGAACATCCCTGAACTAAAACTGAGCTAAAAGAAAGTTTCAGACAGGGGAGTGTCAGCTCCACAGATACACAGAGACACTATTTTATAGGGTTTCATCTATGACACAGACAAATAGATCTTGTGCTATCATCTGCAGTTTGACCAAGCAAAATGAAGCAACACCTCACTTGGCAGCATCCATTTGGCCATA
Source organism: Iguana delicatissima (assembly GCA_948472985.1). Lineage (NCBI taxonomy): Eukaryota > Metazoa > Chordata > Lepidosauria > Squamata > Iguanidae > Iguana > Iguana delicatissima. The sequence continues at coordinate 263,484 of CAOKZL010000676.1, forward strand.
CCTCTCTGTTGGTGGATAGAGTTGTGGGTGCTATAATATCACTCCTGCATCTTCTAAATGAGTCTTCAGGTATGGCGGAAAGCATTCACCCCTTTCTTGGGTTGAAGCAAAATTCAGCTGCCAATTTAGTTCATGTCAGAACATGGAATGAAGGGCAACAGCACCCTGCCTCTGTTTTTGACAGTGGACTTGATAAAGTTCCTGGATCTACATACCTAATTAGATGCTGTATACTGATATACTGATTTACTGGTGCTGGGCAAAATGTTATGGATCATGAGTATGCAATTCAAAGTGTGTATAAAAACAACAAAAGTGTGCATGAAAACAAGAAGCAGTTGATCTTTATTTTTCTTATAAAGATTAATTTTTGAGAAGCTTTATATTCTTTCTTATATGTGTCCAATGCACTAGAATACTAAGGTTCCTTCTCTTGGGACTTGAGACTGAGGCCATTTCTGCACTACACTGTTATAGTGCTATTATTCCACTTTCAACATCCTGTGGGATCCTGAGGTTTGTAGTTTACTGAGACCAAAGAGCTCTCTGGCTGAGAATTCTAAGTGCCCTTCCCTAAACTGCAAACCCCAGGATTCCATAGGATATTGGAAGTGGAATAATAGCACTATGACAGTGTAGTGCGGAAATGGCCTGAATGTTTTTGAAAAGAACTTGAATGTTTTTACTTGCAGTAAGGATGAGATAACACCTCTTCAGGAAAAATGGAAGAATATGAAAAATCTGTCTAGTCAGTTGGCAATGTTGTATGAAACAAGTCAGTATCTTATGTTAATAAATGATGATTTCAGTGTGCCCTCTGAGAACATTTAGTTGCATTCTAATGCCGAAAACCTGGTATGTGTGTGGGTTCTCTTTCTCACATCTGTTGGAAAACTCTTGTGTCTAGAGATGTTTATTTGCTACTTCTAGTGTATATTTTCCTTCATGTTGTACACATGAGTGATTCAGAAGAAGCTGTGTAGGGATTAAAGCTAGTAGGACAACATTTCAGCCTCTCTGTATTAAAGTACCACCAACCCACCTCTGGGCTGAATTGGTATGTGTTTGCTATTCAGTCAATTGTTTTTCTAGTGTGTGGGATGAAAATTAGGAAATCCAGCTGGGTTGATGTGGAGCCTAGCTTGGCAAAGTATTCAAAACAAATGTGCAAAGACTTGTAGAAAAAATCCTCTTTAGGCCCAGGGATTCTCAATATCAGTTTCTTTGACAGGTACATAATAAGAGATTTCTTGATTGGCCAAAGTTATACAAAGCAGAAAATTGCCTATTACCTTTGTCTGGTCAATGGAGTCGAACTTTCTGTTGTTGGTTCAAGACTGAAATACTAGTTTTCATATTTAGAGCTTGTAGCTATGCTTCTTCTTGCTTTCCCTTGTTCTAGATAATTCCTGTTCTTAGTTCTGGTATTCTGTTCTGTTCCAGATGGTGTCTGTTCTGGATCATCCTTGTTCTGTATAGCTTTACATCTGAATGCTTCCTTAGCCTTACCAGCATTCTTGACTCCTTTCAGTTAGACTATCCCTGTTCAGTGTTGGCTTCTATCTTTCTTTTTCTTTTTTCCTTGCTGGAGCTCTGATTAGGTCACAGTTTGCTATGTGCCCCTGTCTAGGGCTTTTGCTAATAATAATGATGGAAACGACAGAGTTCTTTTCCATTTATAATGTGCTACTACTGCCAAGTTAGTTAAATCAGTGCTCCTAGAAAACATATTTCAAATTCAGTTTGGGAATGACTGAGCTCAGAAACAGCCAACATCTTTAAGCAACAAAATGGCTGCCAAATATACCCAGAGCTTTAATAAGTTATCTTTTTGATCCATAACTCCCAGAATTCCCTTAAAATAGAATCTTTTTTTCAGAGCTCTGACTGTATCTTTTAGCTGCATTCAGATATGGATAAATGTGAGATTTGTGAACTCTTTCCAGTTGGAGGCAGTGAAGGGCAGGGTACAATGTCAATTCCCCCCCCCCATGGGATGAAATATCAGTTGCCAGATAGAAGTAACTAATTTAGATAAACTTGAATTGGTGACATTCTGTTGAAGTGGCTAAAGGTACAAATGTATGTTAATATTGGGGCATTTTGCATCAGATGAACCTCAGGCAGGGGATGGGCATTCTGTAGCTGCTGGAGCAACAGAAAAGGCCCTCTGTAGATACTCTCCTTTCTCTGACTGAGGAGGTGCTTAGAGAAGAGCCTCTACTGAGGATTATTGAAGTGTAGATAGGAACGCAAACGCCATGCCTTATCTCAAAGGGGCCTCCCCAGATGAAGGAGGAGGAGAGGAATGACAGGAGGATGAGCTTCAGCTGGAGCCAGAGGGGGCTGGCAGTCCTGTTCTGACTGACACAGAGCCTGGCTCATTCCAGGCACTACCTGCAGAGTTGGAGGAGAAGATAGAGTCTGTGCTCCCTGTCACACATTAACAGCTCAAATGCCAAGAACAGAAATGCTAGAAACTGTCTCCTCTACCTTAAGTAAATTATGCTGAGTTAATGAGGCCAAATTGTGCTAATTTACCACTGGCTATAAATCAAGTTGAGAGCCAGAGTGGTGTAGTGCTTTGAGCACTGGATTACAACCCTGGAGACCAGGTTTTGATTCCCTGCTCAGCTGTGGAAACCCACTGAGGTACCTTGGCTGCATCATACATTCTCAGCCCCAGAAAATCCTGTGATAGATTAGCCTTAGGGTCCTCATAGGTTGGAAACAACTTGAAGGCTTACAGCAACAGTAAATTAACTCTGCCAAGGCCATTCTGGTGCTATGGACAATACATTCAATGCTCCCTGATAATCTTGTGTGATAACCTCAGTTTTTGTGTATCGTTGACATTTGGCTTGTGTTTGGACTAATCTCACTGAATCAACCCTTCTCAGATTCAGAGTTGGCTCAGGACTGTTTGTTTCATTTGACTTCAGACTGTTTGGATCATGCTTCGTCCTCGGACATCTGTATCGCCTTGGGACTAGCCTGGCCTCCCCTGGTCAACCTCTGTGGACTGGAGTTGTACGTTCTTGGGTGCTTGCTCACCTTAAAACAGGACAAAAAGGAAGAAAACAATATAAGCATATATGTATGTCCAAAGAATCCAGGAGTATATGAATGTTCTAAATTTCATAATTCAGATGAAACATAATGTTTGTTTTATAACAATCTGTTATGTTAGCATTTCCATGATATTTACAACAATCCCACACTGGTGGTCTGAGAGGACAAGATAAGATGTGTTCTTATTCCTTGGATATTAGTCATAGGTCTGAATACTGAAGGAGTTTCAGAAAATTTGTGATGTGTTCGTAAAGTAAGGCAGAGTAAAAAACAAAAGCACCAAAGAGAACGAAATTCTTCATCCGTCTAAGAAGACTATCACCTGTACTTGAAATTCTATCATACAAAAGCTTGAATAACCTAAATAGTTTGTTTGTACAGAGGCATCTTTTAAAACTGCAGAGCTACAACCAAAAACACATGACAAGTATTAGGTTTCAACTGTGTGTTTCAAAGTCTTACTCCAACCCCCTCCTACCTGCTTCAAAAGTCCCAAAAATTTACTTTCTTTATTCAAAATGAAATAGTGGAGATAGTTAATCCTGAATCCACCAGAAATCCTGAACAAAATGGCAGCACAAGACAGACAATGCAATGTGGGAGCATCTGTTGCCATGCCAACCTTTGAATTTAAATCCACAGCAGAACAAGCGCTATGGTGTTATACATTATATATAGTTCTTCCCAGAGTAGCACAGTAAAGGCAGTGCCTTCTTCCCATATCTTAATCTTTAGAATAGAATGTACTTGCCATAAATAAGATAGACATGTCTTATGCAAATCTGCTTCTTTGCAGTTCTAGAATTATGAGTCATGTATTTCTAAACTGATTAAATTTAGTTCATTTGGGCATATTGTCTTCTATCAGGCTAACCTACCTCACAGGAGTGTTGTAAAAACAAAGGGAAGACTTGGAAAGCATTTTGTGAACAAGCTGCAGATAATGTTGGGTGTGGACATGAGAGATACAGGTTGATATCTTTGCGTACTTGATGGTCCTGGACAAATTTCAGCATATTAGGGAGCATGAGGTTTGTCAGAAATAGACAAAACAGGAAAGGAGGAGGAGTAGCATTATATCTCAACCTATATTACACCTGTGAAGAGATCCATGACTTGAATCCTGGAATCCAGGCTGAGAGCACCTGGGTAAAAATTAAAGGGGAGAGAAGCAACAGTGGTGTGATAGTGGGGGTCTACTACAGACCCCCAAGCCAGACTGAGGACTTGGATGATCCCTTCTTGAAACAGATGACCAAACATTCAGAAAGGAGAGATGTAGTATTAATGTGATATTTCAACTATCCTGATATTTGTTGGAAGTCAAACTCTGCCAAGACTATAAGGTCTCACAAATTTCTCACTTGCATTGCATACAGTTTCATTGTGCAGAAGCTGGAAGAGGCAACAAGAGGATCAGCTATTTTAGATCTTTTCCTAACCAACAGTGATGATCTGGTTAATGGGGTGGAAGGGATCAGGACCTTAGGTGGGAGTGACCATGTTCTCCTGGAGTTTGTAATACAGTGGAAAGGGGAAGCCAGGTGTAGTCAGACACTCATTCTAGACTTGAAGAAAGCTGATTTCAGTAAACGTAGGGAAATACTGGGTGTGAATCCATGGTTAGGGATACTAAAGGAGAAGAAAGTTCATGATGGATGGGAGTTTCTTAAAAGCGAGATATTGAAGGCACAATTTCAAACAGTTTCAATGAGGAGGATACATAGGAGGCATCTAAAAAAATCAGGATGTTTGTCTTAAGAACTTTCAGCTGAGCTAAGATTTAAAAGGATCATGTACAAAAAATGGAAAAAGGAGGAAATCATCAAAGAGGAATTCGAATGAATAGCTAGCATGTATAGGGAGAAAGTCAGAAAAGCTAAAGTGCAGAACAAGCTCTGGCTTGCCAAAGAGGATTAAAAACAATAAAAAGTACTCTCTCTTTTTTTGTTATGTCCATAGCAGAAGGAGGAACAAGGAAATGGTACAGCCACTATGGGGAGAAGATGGAGAAATACTAACAGGAGACAGAACAATGGCAGAACAATTCAACACCTTCTTTGCCTCTGTCTTTTCCCAAAATGAAAACTGCTCAGTCTGGGTAAAATGGAGCAGATGATGAAGTAGAGGAAATACAGCACTGTATTGGTAAAAAGATAGTACAGGATTACCTGGCTACTCTAATTAATTCGTGTTTCAAGGGCCAGGTGAACTACATCCCAAGGTGTTAAAAAAACAGGCAGAAGTAATCTCAGAACCATTAGCAATAATCTTTGAGAATCCTTGGAGAACAGAAGTACCAGTACACTGGAGGAGGGCAATTGTCCCCATCTTCAAAAAAGAAAAAAAGAGGATTCAAACAATTACTACTGAGTCAGCCAGGCATCAATACCAGCAAGGATTTTAGAGCAGATCATTAAACAGACAGTCTGAAACACTTAGGCCCTTTTTGCATGTTACTCGTTTGCACAGCTGGAGGGGGGCATCTTGCATGAAAAGCCTCAGCAGGAATGCTGCTGCTTCCCTGCTGCTTTGTCCTGCAGCTCACTTCCAGGTTGTGCGACTGTCGCGCAAGCGCCCTGTCCCTTCCTACCACAGTGCAACCTGGGAATTGCAGGCCAGCGCTGAGGCAGGAAGTGCGACTGGGCCACTCGTCCGACGTACCGCAGCGCAGGTCAGTGCGCAAGGGCCCCGGGAGCCTTGTGCGACCGTGCAGTATTTTCGGCTTAGAGCCGAAAATAAAAAATGTGCGCGTGCCCCGCTTTAGGCTTGTGAGCGTTGCGTGAATGAGAGTGTGTCATACAGACCAACTCTCCCATTTATGCGACGCTCAAGGGGCCCTTGCGCTACAGAAACTGTGTGTGAAAAGGGCCTTAGAAAGGAATACTGTGATCACTAAAAGTCAACAAATCATGCCAGACTAATCTGATCTTTTTTTTTTATATATAGAATTACAAGCTTGGTAGATGAAGGGAATCCTGTGGATGTAGTGTATCTTGATTTTAGTAAGGACTTTGACAAGTTCTGCCATGATATTCTTCCAATCAAGCTAGTAAAATGCGGACTAGACAATGCTACTGTTAGGTGAATTTGTAATTAGTTGACTGACAGAACTCAAAGAGTGTTCATGAGTGACTGCTCTTCATTAGAAAAAGAAGGGACTAATGGGGTGCCAGAGGGTTTTGTCCTGGTCCTCATGAGATTAAATATTTTTATAAATGTTTTAGATGATAGAATAGAGGGCATGCTTGTCAAATTGGTAGATGACACCAAATTAAGAAGGATAGCTAATACCCCAGAGGAGAGGATCAAAATTCAAAATGGACTTAACAGATTAGAAAGCTAACACAAAGAATTTAAACAGGGACAAATGTAATGTACTACACTTAGGCAGAAAAAAATGAAATACACAGATATAGGATGGGTGACATCTGGTACATGTGAAAGGGATCTAGGAGGCTTAGTAGACCAGAAGCCAAACATGAGTTAACAGTGTGTAATGGTGTAGGAAACTAACAGTAATAGTAATACTCTGTGCTGTTTTGGTCAGACCACACCTGGAATACTGTATCTACTTCTAGGCACCAGAATTCTAGAAGGATACTGACAAGCTAGAATGTGTCCAGAGGAGGGCAACCAAAATGGTAAAAGATCTGGATCATTCTCTCTTGGGCCCAATCCTAATCAAAATCTTTGTAAATTATTTGGATGATAGAATAGATGACATGCTTATCAAATTTACAGATGACACCAAATTAGGATGCAGGGGCAGCTTAGGGACCTGAGTTTGTTTAGCCTGGAGAAGAGAAGGTTAAGAAGTGACATGATAGCCATGTTTAAATATTTGAAAGGATGTCATATTGAAGATAGAGTAAGCTTGTTTTCTGCTGTTCTAAAGAGTAGGACAGGGAGCAATAGATTCAAACTACAGGAAAAGAGATTCCACATAAACATTAGAAACAATTTCCTGATGGAATTGCTCCTTGACAGTGGAATAAACTGCCTCAGATTGTGGTGGAGTCTCCTTTTTATGTAACAGAGACTGGATGGCCATCTGTCAGGAGTGCTTTATTTCTGCATGGCAGGGAGTTGGACTGGATGGCCCTTGTGATCTCTTCCACCTCTATGATTCTGTGAAATTTAAGTTTCTCAATCAAATATCTTCAAAATAAGGGGGGATTTGGGGAAAAAAAATGAGAACATAAATTTCAAGGATTTTGTTCAAAATGGCATAGAGAGGATCAATAATAATAAAATACCTGAGAGTTATGCTTTGAAATACAGTTCTAAATGCTGTTTGTTGAATCTTTCCCAAATGTATTCTGAGTCAAGAGCATTAGCTAGCTACCCATCAAACTGCAACATCCAGCTCCTTCAAAGCAGAAGTCTCTTTTTTATTATTTGATTTAGGAATTTAATCATAACTCTGGGTAATGAGTGCAGATATGATGCTTCTTAGTGATTCCCAGTGCTTCTTAGTAAACTGACTACATGAATGCTAAGAATTTGGAAAAATGTGCTCATAAATGTTGCTGGCAGGGATTCAGTACAGCTGCAATCATGTATCCCAGGGAATTGGAGGCATTTATCACTGGTGAGCAGTATCAATCATTTCCAAGATACTTTCAGATTAGCTTGCATATGAATAATCGTAGGAAGCTGTACATCACAAACACAGAGGCTGTTAAGTGCACATGTGTCTCCTTGAGAAGCATAAAGCAGGGAAACAAAAAAAAGGCACCAGCAAAAGGTATTAATTGAGGACTAAACCTCTGACAGCACTTTACATATGCTGCATAGTGATCACTCATGTGGGTAAGATTAATCTCTACACACATAGACAGTAAGAATCAGACTTCTAAAAAGCCATTTCTATAATAAGTGCTACTGCAGTAACAAGCACTGCTTCATGATCAGCAAGAATGCATACACATTTTCATATAAAGAAGTATGTGGGAGGCGAATATTTTAGTGATACCCTTTCAATTACCAGCAATCTGCTTGGCATGGATTGCTAGTAATATGCCATACAGATGGTTATAGGTAAGAAATCAGCTCTTACATTTTATCCTTCACCACTCCACTCTGCACCTGCTATATGTCCTGAATACCTTGTACTTGCTTATGACTATGCAACACTTTATTAATTTTTTTCTATCATGCCCAACATCTGAAGATTTCACAACAGGGTACAGTGAAGAAAAATGTCTTTAAAACAAATTTTAAACCATTTTAACAGTTTAGAACAGCTTATAATAATCAAAATAACTGGCAATCCAATAATGTATAATTTACTGCAGAGTATTCAATAACCAATGAGCCCCAAAGGTTTCAAGTCTTTCAACTTGACATTGAAATGGAGAAAATGTCGGTACCAATTGGGTCTCTAAGGAGATGGTGTTCCACTGTTGGGTTGCCAATGATAAGAAGACCATTTGCCCCATCTCCATATGATATATTGCTCCCAACAATGAGATGCAGTTCAGCCCCCTTCCCCAATTTCACTTTTCAGGTGGGTATATATCAGGGATATAAGTCTTTGCTCATTTTGTTTTTGCATATGTGCAAGCATGAAGAGTTTCAGATGTTTTCTTAGTTCTGGCTGAATCACTTTCTATGCACCCCCCACACTCATCACTTTCCCCAAACATGGAAAAAGAAAATCCTACTCAAACCTGAAGTGCAAACTAGAAGTCACTGAAAGTTCCACGTTCAGCTGAACACATGGGTGTTGGCTTGCTGGTGAAAATTGGCCCCGTTTTCACTGCAGTTGTCCACCATTGGTCTAAAGCCCAAACGCTGGAAAAATGGTAATATTTTAAAGAAATCCAGTTAGGGATCCTGGGCAGGGAATCTGTTGTTCTTGTTGTGTGTCTTCAAGTTTCTTCTGACTTACAGTCACACTAAGGCAAACCTATCATGAAGTTTTCTAGGGCTGAGAGTGTGTGATGCACCCAAGGTCATCCAGTTGGTTTCCATGACTGAGCAGGGAATCGAACTCTGGTCTCCGGGGTGATAGTCCCACACTCAAACCAATACCTCATTCTGGCTATCTACTGGGGGACAAAAGGTGAAGCTGAGTTGAAGATCCTTTTTGAGTCATTTTGTAATACACACAGGCCATTTCCACACTAGACTGTTAATAGCGGTATGATTCCACTTTCAACATCCTATGGAATCCCCAGGATTCCATAGGATGTTGAAAGTGGAATCATAGCGCTATTAACAGTCTAGTGTGGAAATGGCCACAGTATAAGTGGGTTCATTTTCTTCATGTTAGTATTTCATTATTTCTCATCTTGTTTTTTTATCCGTGGTGATGTTATGGGAGAATAACAACAACTTCTGAAATTACAGTGTGTGTCATGTCAACTATCATCCCAGTTCTTGCCACTTGGACACTTGTAGCTTCAATCCAGTGTCTGCAATATTCTGAAATTGTTCATTTCTGAGCTGTCAGTGAAATGAACTGTGTGCTGTGTCTAAGTGAGATCCTTAAGTGTGACCACTTCCACTCCTCAAATCATTCTGGTTGTCTACAGTTATTATCACATTCAGCACTTGAAGCAAATACCTGTAATGTTTATCTCAACTGTATGGGATATTTTGATGTGTATCCAGTATTCTGTGGGAATGCAAAAAAAAAGTGTGCAACCAAGGGACAATGGAGTTGTTCTTTCTCCACCCTAAATCCCACAGGTACAGTGTGAGAGTCTCCCTGCATTTGGTCTCATCTATGGAGCAGTCACATAGGGACGTGGGGGAGGGGGGGGGCGATTCGCCCCGGGTGACAATGTTTCTGGGGTATCCTAGCCCGTAGCGACGCCCCTGCATGCCTTGGCCATGTCCCCATGCACCACAGCCACGCCCCTGTGCATAATGGTCATGCCCTTCACGCTGTAGTTCCTCCCCCTCCCGCCCCCCCTCCACATACTGCAAGCTCTGCTACTGCTATGGAGACACACTGACCGCTAGGATGGCTGATAGGCTGGTTGTTCCCTTGTCATTTTATGCCTCGGTTATACTCAGGCTAGACTGCTATAAATGGTAGTTCAGACACTTTGGCTTTTAGTTAGTCAGGGGCAAAAATGGAGAGATACTACCCCCCCACCTCAGCGAATAAAGCCTGACACCTTTCAGATGAACAAGTGCAGCCCTATTTTTTGAATGGTGTTTGTTTGAGGAGCCTTTTTTTATTCAAGGGATCTGTCAGCATATTTTTATGCTCAGATAAAATTTGATGGCTGGAACGGTTGCCTGCTTCTGGGGGTGCGGGTGAGATGAAAGATGCTAGGTTTCAAAGTTTGGACAGTTAGGTACAGGGGATTGTAGATCATGTTTTAGAGCAAGGATGGGAAACTTCTGAGGGCTGAGTTCCATTTCAAAGAGGTATTGGAGATTACAGCTGCTTGGCAAAAATGTGGCAGCAAAAACACCACACGTCCTCCAATTGCCTTGGTTTGTCATGGACAGTCCTAATTAATTCTCTGTTATCCCACTTCTAAAGCTGCTTTTAAAATGTCCCAGTTTCTTTCTCATCCTCCCAGTTTCCCGCTTTGTCTTCCACTTATTTCAGTTGCTGCAGACTGAGCTCAAAGTGCAAAAGTAGTTTGTATTTATTTAAATGCTGGGGGAGAGGCAGAGGTGCAAGATCTTGCCCCTCCCTGTAGGCTCAGGCAAAAGCAAACTGTTGCAGCCTTTCCTTGCCTGTTTGTTCTTCTTCATTAATAATTTTTGCTGCCTTGATCACACTCTGGTGTTACATGCCACACATGCCCCAGTTTTTACTTGTGAAATGTTGGAGGGTATGGTACCAGCATATTTTAAATTAAAGTGCTTATTGGCTGTGACTAAGCCTTAGAAGACATGCGTTTACCCTTTAGAATGTAGAAAGGTGTGAAAGGGAGTGTGGCCATCTGGGGAACTCCAGTAAGTTAGCATGAGACCCCAAGAGATCCAGATTTGACCCTAGGGTCTGAAGGTTCCCACGTCCTGCTTTACATTTGGGAGGAAGGTTCAAGAACAGAATGACTTATCTTCCTTCTCCTTGAAGGGTTTTTAGGGCACTTGGGATGAAAATGGCATACACCACAGAAAGGCCCGGGGGGGGAGCAAACAAACAAACAAAACCCCCAAAAATGTTTTAGATAGGTTTAGGGGAGGTGCCATTAAAGTTAATGAGCAGAAGACAAACAAGGTACACGTACCCTTCCAACTGCCCCATTTTGGCAGGAATGGCCCCGGTTAATTCTTTGCCAGCCCTCTTTCTCAGCTGTTTTAAAAATATTTTGGTTTCCCTCTCCTACTTTCATTTCCTGCTTTGTTTTCAGCTATTTTAATTGCTGCAAACAAAGTTCAAAATGCTAAGGTAGTTTGCATTCAATTATTACAGCAAGGAGGAAAAGAGAGATGGAGGTGGAGTCATGCTCTTGCCAGTAGGTTAATTTTTTCCCCAGGCTTTTCTAAACTCAATACGGTACATACGTTCCAGAGTTCCTCTGCTTCAAATAATAGTTTTGTATGTTTTTCTTCATTATTAAATGTAGCCTTTGTGTTGCCTGGCTATACTTTTTGACCGCACTCTGATGTTGCTCAGCCACACGTGTCCTGGTTTTCATGTCTGAAATGATGGAGAGTACGGGAGGTACTCACGGGCCTAAATACCCTAAGGCCCCAGTTCCCTTCTGATCTTGGAAGCTAAGCAAGGTCACCTCTGGTTCGTACTTGTACCCCATCCAGCCAATGAATACCAAACTCTGTAGGCTATATTTCAGAGGGGGGAACTGGGGAAAAAAAGCCCTCTGAGTATCCCTTGCCTAAGAAAATTCTATGAAATTTATGGGGTCACCACAAGTTGTCAAGTGACTTGGAGGCACATACACACATGCAGAACTTGCTTCCTCATCCCACCCCACTCTCATGTTTTGTGAACAATTTGTATACATTCATGTCAGAAGGACTGGACTGGCGTACAAATGATGGGCTTAAGAGGAATGAAAAAACAACAGTTTTAGGATTGTGTTTGCTTTGTGTTCTGCTCAAAGAATACAATTTTGGAATTTGCAGCCTGAATTTTAGTGATATGTCCACAGGTGTAGATCCACAGGTCAACACTTGATTCACTGGATCTGTTATAATTAACTAATGAGAATGAGCCCTAACCCTTTCATTCATGGGCTTAACTGGTGGTCAGTGGTCACCAGAGGCAGATCTAGGGCAACTGGGGCCTGTGCCTTGGGCGCCATTCCCGGGCAGGCACAAAAGCCATCATCCCCCCACACCCACCGGCCACCCTCGTACCTGCCTGCCACTCCCTATGCCCTTCCGTGGTCGCCCGCCACCTCCCTGTGCACTTCTGCGCCTGCCTAGCCGCCACCCTCTACCCCCTTCTGTGCCCGCCCACCACCCTCCTGTGCTCTTACACACCCACTCACTGCCCCCCTCCTTCCTGGCCCGTTTGAGGGGGCAGCAGCGGCAGCAGTGCCTAGGGGTGCAACTTCCGCGCTTGCCCCAGGTGCTGCTGAGCCTAGGTGTGCCACAGGTGGACACACAAATCTTACAATGAGCTGCACTTTTGAATCAACACTTTCTTCTTTGCCAGAAGTCATACATTTAATGCAGGCACAAATACATATAATATCAAAGGGGCAAGATCTTTTCTTCCCATTTTATATCTGGGATTTTGTGATTTATAATTGTAGGAAGCAAACTGAAGTGGAGAGACTATAAACTGAAGTGTGTGGGATTTTAATTATAGAGAAATTCAGAAGTGTATGAGAGAGAGGCATGTCGTATATAGAATGGTGAGAACACTTAAGTTTGGAGTGGAGAAATCTAGCTAAAGTGGTGACATTTTAAGCTTTTATATTCTTATCAACAAAGAAAGAGTGACCTTCAGGGTTTCTTTTGTTCTCTGGATATTATTTTGCACATGCTGCTATTTTAATCGGATTCACTTTGCATCGGCCTCACTGCCATGACTCAGAGAAACCTCTCACTCCTACACTGGGCATCACACTGAATAAAGTACCTTCATTGAGATACTGAGAAATTGCTGCTATTGACAAAATGGACCATTTCTTACCACAGTTTCCTAGGTTTTCTTCTGGGAAATCAGTTCTCCTCCCCTGAACAGCCAGCTTATTTGTGTGTACGTGGGGCAGGGGGTTATTACTATTGATTGACTGGCTGATATATTACAATATCCACACTTAATGAAAAACATATCTGCCCAGTATAATAAAAGTTTTACTTTGGCTTTCTGCAGACAATCCATCCTTTCAAAATAGCCAAAGCTTACATGTATTTATTATGTTTAAAATGTCTTTCCTGCTTTCTCATTTCATCACTACTCATGTTAATTGACACACAATGTAAAAAATAAGAGATATACTTAAAAAAAACCCTTGTATCTTAGTTCTTCCCCTTATTTTCCCATTTTCCTGATTACCATCTTTGACTCATTTAAATAAACTTGTTATCAATAATTTCTTTTCTTACAGACAGCTTTAGTATGTTAGCCTATTCCTTTTTCTCTCTGCTTGTGTAACATTGTGATAAGAATAATATGGTTTGACAATTTTGGTAGAGCTGTGTGTGTGTGTGTGTGTGTGTGTGTGTGTATGTGTTGGGCTATGGAAGTTCCAAGGTCAGAGCAAGGATTAGATTGGATTGCCATTAGAATCCCTCAAATCTTCACAATTATTTTATTTTGTAATCTAATATGCTGGTTGTATTCCAGCTGACTCTAAACACTGCAAGACTCTTCCTAATTCTTCGTCTCTCATCTTACTGGTGCCAGGAGGGGCGGGGAGACGGTTTGCCCTGCGTGGCAATGTTTTTGGGGCATCCTGGCCCGTAGCCACCCCCGTGTGCCCTAGCCATACCCCCATGCACTGCAGCCACGCCCCCACGCACAGTGGCCACATCTCTTGCGCCATAGCCCCGCTTTGCCTGCCCCCCTCCCCACACTCCAGGCTCTGCCACTGGGTGCCAGTGCCTGGCAGCACATAGTATCTTTGGGCAGAAACTAGGGCTCCCAGCTTGGTTGTGTCCACTGTTCTAATGACTCGCTACAATCCCTCCTCTTTCAAGGACTGAGTTGATCTATAGTCAGCAGTTTGCTTGGCCTGGAGCCACTATTTTGTTATTTCTCACAGGGAATCAGTTGTTAAGCTGACCCTTGGGCATTCTGAGAAAAACAGAATGACACATTTAGGAGGCTGGATTTCAGTCTGCAGCAATTGAAGTAAGTGAGGACAAAGGGGGAAAGTGGGAGAGAGAGAGAGAAGCTGAGACATTTTAAAAGCAGGTAAAAAGGTGGGAGAACAGAGGGTTTAATCTCACCTGCCCCTGACAAAAACGGAGCTGCTGGGGACATGAAAGTGTGGCTTTTGGGATTCATGTGGCTTCCAGGGCTGTTTTTGAAACCTCTTGGGTCTCATTTTGCTTACTCCAAAATGTCATTTTGCTTACTCCAAAATGTCACCCCACCTCCAAACCAGGAGTGTAGCAGGAATTTTTGGACCCTTAGGCTGTTTTAGACCCAGAAGGGTCCTTTTTTTCAACAGTAATTGACCTGGAAGTCAAGTTCTAGGTCGCTTCCTATTTGGAAAAAAGGTTCCATTCACACTACACACACACACACAATTATAATAATGCTAATTGAGGTAATTGTAGTCCAAAACAGTTGGAGAATCCTTGTTGTTGTTCTTGTTGTGTGCCTTCAAGTTGTTCCCAACTTATGGGAACCCTATGGCAATCCTATGGCAATCCTATCATGGAGTTTTCTGAGGCTGAGAGTCTGTGATGCACCCAAGGTCATCCAGTGGGTTTCCATGGCCAAGCAGAGAATTGAACCCTAGTTTCGAGGGTGGTAATACAACACTCAAACCACTACATAACTAGGCTATAGAAAGCCACATGTCCTGTTCTGCTCTGTTCTATTTATTTAATTTATACCCTGCTTTTCTCCCATATGGTACTACTGTAACATCATACCCTCCAACTGTCCCAGTTTGGCAGGGGAAGTATCTTTGAATCCTCTGTCATCCCACTTTTTGAGCTGCTTTTAAAATGTCCCAGTTCCTCTCTTCTCTGCCCACTTTACCCCTTCATTCTCCATTTACAACCTGAGTTCGGAATGCAGGAAAAAGAATGGAGGGGTGGAGCCTTACCTTTCCCAGTAGGCTCAGGCAAAAGTAAATTGCTGCAGCCTCTCCTAGGTTGACTGTTCGTCCTCATTAATAACTTTTGCCTTCCTGACCACACTCCGATATTGCTTGGCCTCATATATCCCAGCTATTATGTGTGAAACGTTGGAGCTCATGTAAAATTAAATCTTTGTATGGCAGCTTCTAGTCCTTTTTGTTAGGCACTTGCTTGAGTAATAGATCCAAAATTGGTAAAGCGAACTAAGTGGGCATTTTGAAAATGCAAGAATATTATTTATTCAATATTATATGACTATTTTAGTGGTGCAGATGGCCCAGTCCTATGTTGGCAGTGGCTTGTGATATGGAAAGGCAAGGACAGATGGGGAGCAACAGGAAATGGAGGCCTGGCAGCAGTAAGCAGTAGGATATGTTCTTTCAGAATCACTGTCTGGATGTACCCTGGATCTCTGTGGAGAGAAAGTTCTGGGGAAAAAAAACTTTAATAGAAGCAAATAACACAGCAGGCATGAAGATAAATGGTGTGAATTAGCATACGCTGCTCAGAGAAGTCCACCACATTAGCATATCACTGTTTCACTTGCAAATGAAAAATGACATCAAATTACATTCATTTTATTCCAGCTTTTTCTGCTAGGATGCAGCTCTCTGGGATAGTATGGGTCCGATTCAGTGATATTTCAAAGTGGGGCATATCTTCTGTTGGAGCTTCTGATTGGGCACAAAGTGGCAAGAAAAATGAATAGTATGTCATTCCCCTTTTTACCTATTTTTCCCCGTTGTGCATTTTCATAATCTGGTATTGGAAGAAGAATTTATTTTCAGCAAACATCCCCCACTATCATTTTATGTTGGGCTTGCTTTTCTAAAAAGAAAATCATGTTTGTAACACTTGAGAACTTAGTTTTCTTCCCCCACATCTAATTCCATATTTATTTGAATCCTATTATTTGTATATGAGATGACTGAGAAGTGGATGATTAAAAAGAAGTTCAGTTCTTTTAGAAAAACGTCTTAATAACTGTCTGTAATGATTAATTCATGGAAAGTGGACAGAGTATGAGCAACAGATAATGCCATTGCTTTATCTTTTTCCTGTAACAAATTGTCACTTTCCCTCTAAGATGTAGAGTTGAAGTAAAAAACCCCATCTCTCAGTCCTCATTCTGATAGATTTGAATTCAGGATTTGGACAAATAAATAAAACGTTACCTAAATTTGCTTTTGCTTCAGCAAGGAGCTGTTTATTACCTTTAGTACTTTGGAAGTCAGAACAGGTATGTTGGAAGTAAGATAAGTTACAAAGCTACTATGGAACCTTTGAGATGAGCACTATGGGAGATTAGCTAACTCAGATTCATTCTAGCATAAGGCCTTAAATTACCATTTTCTGACCTCATTCTGACAGCCAATACACTGCTAGAACCAAGAGAAGCAGAAAGAACCTTGGTAGAGTGATAGCTAAAGTATTTCTGGTCATCATTCT
Source organism: Iguana delicatissima (assembly GCA_948472985.1). Lineage (NCBI taxonomy): Eukaryota > Metazoa > Chordata > Lepidosauria > Squamata > Iguanidae > Iguana > Iguana delicatissima. The sequence goes on from CAOKZL010000676.1 coordinate 280,215, forward strand.
CTAAAGAGTAAAGGGCCATTAAGACAAGGCCATATGTTTTACCTTGGATATGTTCAGAAAGTACTAATCCTGTACCTAAAGAAGCAGCAATCCTATGTTTTCTAGGACACTGATGAAAATGTGTACCATTATCTTCATGGCATATTTATGCCCTTGTAGTTGTATGTCAGGACTCATGAGTGTTTATTCTTGTGCAACTAAACCGGGGGTGGAAATTGCATGACTCTCCAGAAGTTGTTGAACTGTACCTCCCATGATCTCTGACCATAGACTCTTCTGGGTGGGTTTGTTGGGGATTGCCTGTATTATTCCTATCCTGAGACATTGGCCCTTTCCACAACTTACCTGCGTCTGGTGCGGTTGTGCGGGGATCACGCAAGCAGCCTCTTCCGCAAGGATCTCACATCCCCGCTGCTCCTGCTCTGCAGCAGCTGCCTGCTGGCTGGCAGAAAGTGTGAGGGCTCCACCTCTTCCTTCTGCAGCACAGCCGGGTATTTTCCCAAGCTGCACTGGAGGAGGAAGCGCTAGGGCCACAGCTCTGGAGGCTCTGCATGGACAGTAAGTGAGTGTTGGGCCCCGCAGTGACGCAATCACACATCATTTTCGGCCAAAAGCCGAAAATGATATATTGCATGATCGGCGCCTGCTGGCCCCGGCAGAGTTGCATGATTGTGAGGACGTCATGTGGAACGCTCCTCACAATCGCGTGATGCTCCGGAGGCCCTTCCACATGACAAGTGCTGTGCGAAAAGAGCCATACTTTATCAAAGTATAAAACCAATGTTGTGCATATAACATATGGTAATATAATGTGTGTCAAAAATGTATGTCGTATGTCTGGATTTTGGGTATTTTTTTTTCATTACTTAGTTGAAAATAGATGGGGTTTTTTTTTGTGCAGTTTACCAAAAATCACATGATATGAGGAACAGGGACAGAACAGACATATATTTTAATGTATGGAAAAAATGACATCTAGAATGATCCTTGTAATGCTACTTAGTTTCTTCAGAAAAAAATTCCTTGATGTGAAATGTAATTTACTCCCAGGACCACTTGTTCACTGTGTAAAATGTGAATTTACTCCCAGAATCTATATATCAGATTTTGACCATAGTCATGCTTATCTTTAACTGGATTGAGCTTTTAGTGCATGAATGGAAAAATCTATTTTTTTAGACTTGGAGTAGATAACAGATAAGTAATTATACGTAACAATAGTGACTTGCTTAAGTGAACCTGTTTATGTGACAGCTTAAAGAGATACAAATTCCAATTCAAGACAGGGGAGCTCAAAAGAGACTTTTACCCATTTACATTTGCTTGAGAGGGTAAAGTTTTGAGTTCTCCCTCTCAAGGCATATCCTCTGTCCTAGGCACGCTCTAGTACATGTCTTCTTCTATTGCTTTCATTTGAAAACTGCTGAGTCTGTTAGGAATTCTCTTGTTTGCATAAAGCCTACTATCCTTATAAAAATGGCAATAGGAAGTTGAAGCACCAATTGATGGGTGCCAAATCCTCATATCTCCTAGAGCTGCCTCATCACTTTCTGTCCTGTCCTCAGAGTCCTAGAGCGTGTGAGGAGGGGATGTGGCTTTTCCTTTTACAAGTAGGGCTTGAGGACAGTTCAGTTCCCTAAACATTTTTAAAGCAATGGTCACCAAATAACCATTTTCTAATTCAAAAGATTCATGAGTGGAAGTTTTTCTACTATGTACAATTTCAAAATTCAGATAAGAATTCAGATAAGAAAAAGAGCTGCAACTACTTTTAAACACATCAGCATCCAAACTATTTTTATGATCCTGCCCACCACCAGAAAATTCCTGAATTAAAATGAAGAAAAATACCTAGAATTCTTATCAAAGCTAAGAAAAATTGGGATGGCAAAAGATACATATATTTGGGGATAATACTTATTTTGGTTTGAAGTAATTTGCAGAAGGCACTGAAACGGGTGGGTATCATGTGGCTCACTAATCATATTTTATGTGTCCTTTTGTCTCCGCTAGGTATCCAAAGCTGGGACTAGGACCATTTCAGCACTAAACTGTTATGGTGCTATTATTCCACTTTCAACATCCTATGGATTCCATAGGATGTTGAAAGTGGAATAATAGCGCTATAACAGTTTAGTGCAGAAATGGCCTCAGGGTGTCTATTTGAACACACAACTTATTGCTTTAAAAATACCTTGCTTCATGATACCAAACAGGGAATTCTGGGTTTCCATAAGCACATACAACTGTGTTTCTGGGGTCCTGCTGGTAAACTTGGGATGGTGGTGAGGGACTGGAGCTGAGGGCTGTAAAACCAGTTGGTGTGCTTTGCTTCTTTCATATCTACAACTTACTTAAGTAGAGTATCCAGGCTGATTGTCTGAGAGCAGTTACTGGTATCCGTTGATGCTATTTAAGCTTGTTGTTAGGCACAGCAATAGGTTTTTCCTCTTGCTTTGAGGTCTTAACAGTTCTTAGATGGTACTGACAGAAAGGGAGCAGGACACTGCCCAGGAAATACAACCCCTTTGTGGCTATGGTGGCTGGGGCTTTCTGGGAGTTACAGTCTTAGGCCCTTTTCTCATGTGAGGGGGCCGAAATGGGGCAGCGCACGCAGGGGCGGAGCTTACCTGCTTGCGTTTTGCTCCGTCCCTGCAGGGAACACGGTTCCGCCGCTTCACACTTCGCTGAATTTCGGCGGTGTTCGGCGGCGCTCTACGGCACCCAAAATGGCGGCCGGCAGCTTCCGGCGGCGCTCCGCCAATCAGGGCAGCGAGCCAGCCGGAAGCCCACCCCCGGGCAGATCTACAGAGACGCACTACTGCGTCTCTGCAGATTCTCACCGGGAGCTTGCATGGATTAGTGCAGGCGAGTTTGATAAAAACCACGTGGGAAAGTGGTTTTTAAAAAACTCGCAGCGCCACCCTTGCGGCTGGGCTAGAGCGGTCGGAGGTGTGGCGCCTCACCGTTTGCAACCGCGCTAGCTCATCTCGCGATGTGAACTACCTCCATCTCCGCTCGTCGGACCGCGGGCTTTTACCTCCGTGTGAAAATGGCCTTAATTTTTCCAAGTTCTGTTTACTACACAATGGAAATGGAAATGGAGATTGTTATGCATCTCTTGCATCTCATATGCATTTGTTAAGCACAAACATCTCCTTACACATGGCATTTAGAATAATTTCCTCATAATAGGATTATTCATAAATATCAGCTCAGACACATTGAATGGCTTCAAACACTACCCTAACTTAATAAACCACCACTCATTTTTAGTAGTTTGCCACTTCCATCTTCTTTAACCCTCATTTCCTGCGTGAAAGAGCTTTTTTCCATTAAAACATGATGGGCAAAGTGTAGCCCCAGGACCATTTTTGTGGCCCTCAGAGATCTATCTACCTATCTATCTATGCAATTTGTTTTGCTCTAGAATTCCCCAATGTACTCTAGAGGGCATTGAGGACTTTCCACTACCTTTGGATGCCTCCTGGACCCTCCTGGCTCAAAAAGTATTTTTGAATTTTGTTTTTGCCCCCTAATGCTCTGAAATGTTTGCTAGGGGTGAGTAAGGTGTATTTCCACCACATTTTATGGACTTTTTTGAAACACAAAACATGGTGAAAAGGCCCTCATACCTCCCAGAGGCATTTGGAAGCAAAGTTGTGTGTATTTTTTTTTTTGAGGGGGCAGGAGCAGGTACAGCCCTCCAAGGTCTCCTAGGGGGCTAATGCAGCCTTCTAGCCTCCCACAGTTGCCCACCACTGCCTTAAAGCAACAATCTTGCTTTCAAGAATTCCTCCCCATGCACTATTAGGATACACCTTGTTTTAGGCGAGCCGTAAAGAACTTGCAAGCTACATGATCACTATGGAGACAGGTAAAAAAAACTTTATATAACAACGATGAAAAGAGAACATCCTTTGAATTTTCAGCCTGAAAATGAATTATAGTTTAAATATTAGGCGTTACTTTCTAGTCAGCTACTAGAATTAAGAATGACTTGGAGGATGAGATGATTTTTTGGGGGGTGGGGTTGGAAGATGTGATATCGAGAAAAATAATTCCAAGCCAAAATCCCATAAATATAGTGTTGCCATCCAAAAGGCAGGCCCTCTGCAATATTTCCTACCATCCAAGACCCCATAGAAAGTTAGAAGTAAATACAGTCAGCCCTCCACATTCATTAGGGTTGGGGCACAGGACTCCTGCAAAAGTGAGAACATTCATAACTATCAAAATGTGTGTGTCTGTGGGAAGGGGGTGGTGAACAAGCACCCAGGGTCCAAACCAGGTCAGGGAAAGGAGAAGGAAAAGGTTGGGTTGGCGTGGTAGTCCTGCACTTCCTCTCTCTCGTCCATCTCCTTCCTTGTGTGTGAGGGGCATTGGGAGAGGGTTTGTGGTGCTGAGAAATTGGACTGTGAGATATTCTTAGCTGGCCAGGTAGTGGCTGGTGGAGGAGGAAGAGGACCAGAGGAAGGTTTTTAAATGGCTTCACAGCCTGATTGGAGCCGCTTAGAGAGAATGACTTGCTCGAGGTCACCCAGTGGGTTTCCATGGCTAAGCAGCGACTTGAGCCCTAGTCTCCCAGAGTCCTAGGATGGCATTTCTCATGCAAAAGGGGCTCCAGAGTGTCGCGTGATTGCGAGGAGCATTTCAGACGATGTCCTCGCAATCATGCAACACTGCCAGGGCCAGCAGGCACTGATCGCGCACTATATCATTTTCAGCTTTTAGCTGAACATGGTGCATGATCGTGCATTGATCCGGGGCCCCATGCGCACTTACTGTCTGTGCAGAGCTCCAGAGCCATGGCCCTCGCGCTTCCTCCCCCAGTGCAGCCTGGGAAAATACCTGGCTGCGCCGCGGAAGGAAGAGGTGGAGCCCTCATGCTGCCTGCCGACCAGCCAGCAGCTCCTGCGGAACAGAAGCAGTGGGGACGTGAGAGCCTCATAGAAGAGGCTGCTCGCACGATCCCCATGAGACTGCACTGGACTCAGGTATGGTGTGAAAAGGACCCTAGTCTAGCACTCAAACCACTACATGACACTTGTTCCCAGGACCAACCAAATGTTTCAAAACCCTTAAGAAGTTTTTGAGTGCTTCAAAGCAAACTGGATGCCAGATGAAGTAGAGGATGTAGGGAAGAGGAGTTTGGACTTCATTTTTCCTCTTTGTGGACATTTGCTTCCTCACGGTGATCTTTGTGCATCACATATAGGAGTTCAGCCCCTGTCCATAGATATTTGAAACTTTGTAGACCTGAACACTGGTCCCATTGTTTCCTTTGCCTTTAGGTAATACTAGATAATTTTCCAAAGTTTGTCTGAAAAATGGGCCTCTGTTTGCCAGTGAAAGCTTAACAGGAGGCAGCTGTCATACTCACTCTTGGATGAGAGTGTGACAACCTGGGAAACTCCCTGGAAAATGTTGCTTTCAAAGCCCCACCTACTGTTCCTTTCAAGGTAGCAGGAACGAGAACAGGACAGTGAGTAAGTTCATTATATCTGGAGTGACAGAATAGTTTTCCAACCTTGAAATCATACCCTCTGTCTTTCTTGGAATCTTTTCCTGAAACTTTTTAAAATCAGTGATTAATTTGAATTAGCTATACCTGATTAATCTGAATTAACTTAATGCTAATGCCAGATTATTTCTAGCAGTGATAAAAGGCATTGTTTATTGTTCTCTATTAGTGGACCTCAGGCCAAGGGGAGGATGGCTGATATTTATGCAAGGGACATCCTTGGCTATACAAAATGACAGGGGTGAAGTCAAAGCCCAACAAGTGCATGCTCACTACATTTTAACATTACATTCTAAGCTCCAGAAAACCTAAAATCCTGTCCTAAACAGATAATCTTGCAAACTGTAAGGATGATTCTTAAAGAATGTGTATATATGGCAGAATTCTTATTTCCACAACATTTTTAAAGGCATGGAAGCCATTTTGGAATACTTGTGAAAAATCATAATATACTTTCCTTCCACTTCAGGGACAGCCTTCAACATTGCATGGTAAGGTAGCATCATATTTCACCACTCCCACAGTGTCTTTCAATTACTGGACCACAAAGCAAAATCAAACTTTAAGCAGTCTTTGTTTGTGACATACCAAATCATTGTAGACATTTAGTCTGATGCTGCTGAGTGAATTCTAGTCACAGCAAGCAGTTTAGCACTCCATATAACAAGCAGTGGGAGTCTTGGCATTCTACTAAGAAAAGAAAACAAGTGTTTCCTGGCAGGATAACTACTTCCGATCATATACAGTGGGTTACAAGTTCCTGCTTTTTATATGCCCAGTGGTGTGTAAGCCTTCACCAGCATATTTACAGGAAATGTTAGAGGCTGCTTCGTTTGTTCTGCTGTGTAACAACAATCAGAGGGCTTCTAGATGCAATTCCACCTTCCTCGCCATTGATCAGCTGCAGGGCGGCTTCTGGGCTCATTTCAACAGTTCTCAGAGAAAGGAAGAAGGAACTTCCTCTGTCCTCAGCTCAGGGACGACCCGTCCTCACTTGGTGTTCAAAAACTGCTGGAATGAGTCTAGGTGCACCGACGGTTGATCAGTGGCTGTACTCACTGGCAGAAACCCTAGCTATTGCTGCATCCCGGGTGAGGTCCTTGAAGAAGGAGGTATGGGTTACCTCCTCCTGCAAGGTTTCAAAAAAATATATAGAATGACATTACCTCCCAGTTATGCTTGCTTATGTCACCAATGGGATGGTGGCTTCTCTTTCCAATGATGGAGCAAGGTTGCCTAGATTTGTGTACATTGCTCCAGGGATCTGGTGAAGCTGCATGTTGAGTTGACCATGTTTATCCAGCTCCATATAGTTATGGAGAACCTCAGTCTCCCCCTGCACTGCGATAGAAGCAGTGATGTATTCAAGTCTTTTACTCCAAGAGCCTTTTCACACCTTACCTTTTCACGGAGGTGGGGGCGGTGCTCGTGTGAGAAGCCTCAGCAGGAACACTGCCACTTCCCTGCTGCTTCAGTTCTGCAGCAGCTTCCTGGTCGTGCGAGTGCCCCCCTTCCTACCACAGTGCAATCTGGGAATTGCAGGCTAGCACTGAGGCAGAAAGCACGACTGGCCCCGCTCCCGACGCACCACTCACCATGTAAGTGTGCGCGGGCCCCGGGAGCATTGCGTGACCGCACACCATTTTCAGCTTTAAGCCGAAAACGAAAAGGTGCATGCGCAGTCTGCGTCAGGCCCTTGAGCGTCGCGTAAATGGGAGTGCGTCATGCAGACCACTCCTCCCATTTCTCCCATTTCTCAAGGGGCCCTCTCGCTTTAGAAACGCCGTGCGAAAAGGGCCCTCATCTCAAGTCAAGTCTCAAGTATTTACCTTCAAGTCTCAAGTCCTTGAAGATAGTCTCAAGTCAAGTCTCAAGTCTGGGAGCCAACTTTATACCCCAATCTATATTCCAGAATTTCTCGACAGAGTTGAATAAAGTCAGCTTTAACTATTTAAGCAGAGTTGGCCCTCCATATTTGTGATTTTGCCATCTGCAGCTTCAGAAGTGAGGAATAGGAGATCGTTCTTACTCCCTTTTCCTGAAGCTGGAGGCTTTTGTGCCAGTGGGCTTAAAAGAGTCTGCAGCTTTGGAAGTGTGGAATAGTATCTTCTTATTTCCCATTTCTGATGCTGGAGAATTTTTTGGAAGTAGGGAATAGGATCCCTCTTACTGTCCATTAGTGAAGCTTCAAAAGCTGTCGAAGGAAGGATCCTTCCTCCTCAAGCCCACTGCCTAACCCACTTGCTGTTCTCTGAGAAACATGCCCTATGCTTTGGGGACAAGTCCTGCTTCTACCTTTAGGAAAAGTTTTAGAAGGCTCTTCCAATATGCAACAGGGACAAGCTGCTGAGGAGACCTCAAGCCCATTGCCTAACCTGTCTGCTGTTCTCCTCTGAGAAATGCAGCCACGCTTTGGGCTTGAGACAGATTGTCCTGTGACCAGTAGGCAAAAAGAGATAGAAGCATTTTTAAATGTAGTAAGGTTTCTGGATGAATTTGTTATGTTACTGAACCAAGGGCAGTAAGTCAGTCATTCAAAAATATACAAGTCTCAAGTTGAGTCAAGTCAGTGCATCTTTGTTGCCAAGTCGAGTCTGAGTCGAGTCACTGAGGTGACTTAAGTCCAACCTGAGTCCAAGTCAGTCGACTCGAGTCTGCATCACTGGATAGAAGTGTGCTAGTTCAGCTTGGAAGGTCAGCTGGAAAAATTAGGTTGCATGGCAATAAGATTCTTAGTTGTGCCTGCTTACTAGCATGTCAGTCCTGACCTTTTGTCTGCCCTCATGTGGCACTGGTAGAGCTGGGAAGTACTTATTTACAGACAATTAACTATTTAATTTATTTCCTTTCCCCAACAATGAAGGTATAGCTACGTTAAATTAGAATTTAACAAGGGATGGATTTGACATCTGGCAGGACAGAGGGCAGACACTTCTCACAGCAGTTCTGTGGTGAGGAGAGATTTCACAGTAAGAGTATCAGCCAGAGGGATCTCTGGCTGGAGAAACTCACACTGGGTTAAAGGGAGAGCAAGGGATTGCCCACAAGGGTTCAGAATTCCCATTATTTGCATTTACTTTCACACAAACACTTAATGGATGAGAAGGGCCAAGGAAGTTATATCTTTTGCTCTTTGCTGTGAAATGCAGCTGAGGATTGTGTGCTGTGAAATGCAGCTGGCAACCTGCTTTTTAAAAAATTCTTGGGCAAAACTTTGGAGTTACAAAAGTGAAGAGTTCTTCTGATTAAAATGAATGAACAGAAATTTCTTCAGTCACCTTTCTGCAACCAGGAGTTGAGTTAATGTGTTTACCCCATAAGATCGGGAGTCAAATAAGATGCATTGGTTGATGTATTTAAAGAGAACATTTAAAGATACTTTCATGAATAAACTGATTTTAATTTTATTTACAAGACTGAATTTGACTTTAGCAAAGAGAAACTACAGCTTGAGAAAGTTCAGGTGTTATCTCTTTGATGCTGATAAGATTGACTTGCTGGCTATAACCAGTGAGATAAGAACTGAACAATTAACTTTGTAACTGCTGGATTAAACAAAAATCAGAATCTTCCCAGGAACTTTCTCAGGAATTTCTGAGATGCTGGACTACTTATATTTTCTGAGAGAAGATGGATTCCCAAACTTGAAGAGGAGATTGTGAGATGATTTGATAGAGAACCTGAGGAATGAGATCAAGACAAAACTGTGGAGAAATGTAAGGCGGGGCTGGTGGTGGGCAGAAATGTGGGGCTAATATGGAAGTGAGGGAGGCTGAAAATCATATGGAAAAACATATTGAAGTTGAGCTAATGGAGGAATTAGCCAATGAAATGGGGGAGATGGGGGGCCAAGAAGGTCTGATTTGTGAAATGGGGACTATAGCCCAAGGGAAGGAGGGAGCACTGATGGTTGAATGAAACCAGGACAAATACTTTAAACAGCAAGTGGGAAGGACTAGGAAATATTAACAAGGGGTAAGGAAGGGAGCCTGAGAAGATGAGTGGGGAGGTTTATGGATAGGATGGATGAAAGGGAAGTGTTGAGCCATATTTAAAATGAAATAGGGGAAAGGTGGTAGTGGTTAAAACTAAGTAATGAAATGGTTACAGATTCAAGATCATGAAAGCTGGATTTGGTAACAATTGTAAAAAGCATTTTACAATGATATGTCATAGAAATATGTGGGCTTATATGACATGTAAAAGGTTTATAGTTCTAAGTAATGAAGGAATACAATGTAATTATAGTGAGTAGCTTTTAGTATGAAGATTAGAAAATGCAATAAGATCACGTAAATGTAACAGGTCATGGATGTAATATTGATATATCAGTGCTATGTTAACCCTTGAAAGAAGAAAGTTTATTTTTATTTTTTGGTTTTTGGAAAAAGTGAAATAGGGGATGTGAAGACGAATTACTGGATGAGAGGCTTGAAACAATTTAAGTGTGATACACCATTTAAAGGAAGAATGGAAGTCACCTTTTTCTTTATTCATTTATTTCTAACTCTTATGCTTTAGCCCCATTTTGAATTTTTTCTTTCCCCTTTTCTTTTTTCTTTTCTCTTTTCATGAATGTGTACAGTTTTAGTGTTTTTGAAAATTATCAACATGGATATTTATGACAACAATTATTGAAGAGCTTAGGAAATTAAGAAATGAATTCAAAAAAGATATAAAAGAATTAGCGTGTGATATGAAAGAGATGAAAAAAGAAATAGGAAATGTTGAAGAGACATTAGAAAACATAACGATTGAAATGAAGAATATTAATCAAAAACTAGAGGACTTACAAGAAAGAACAACGAAGTTGGAAAAAGAGGCATTAGTGAAGGAGAAACAAATGGAGAAGATTGAACAGCAAAATAGAAGTATAGAAGTGAAGTTCAGAGACAGGTGTATTAAGATCAGAGGTTTAAGAGAGATTCAAGGAGAAGACTTATATAATAGAGTAATACCATCATTGGCGAAATATATCGGATGGAATGCTGAACAACTTGATCTTGAGGTAGATAAGATGTTTCGGATCAATTTGTTTATTGCAAAGAAGAGGAAGTTACCACTATAAAAGATACGTGTTGGAAATGTTCAAAGAAAGGGACGTTTTATCATTTATGGTGGTTATGTGATAAAGCTAGGGAATTTTGGAGAAAGATACATGAATGTATTGTTAATGCACTACAAATTAAATTTCCTAGAAGTCCAGAAATATATTTATTGAATATGTTGGATGATAGATACTTTAAAAAGAACTCACTGAGAAAAATGATGATTTATATGGTAACAGCCGCAAGACTAGTTTTTGCAAAATTATGGAAGTCGAAGGAAATACCTACGGTAGAGGATTGGCTATGGAAATTGTACGATTTATGGGAATTGGACGAACTCACATCATTAATAAATGATAGATCAATAGCGTTGATTACCGAAGAATGGAATTTAGTAAAACCCCTTTGGGAAGCCCAATGGGAAAGGAATAATTAAGAAACTTGTAGAATTGGAGATTCAGAAGTGGAAATTAGAAAATAAACTTTGAAATTACATGAAAGGTAGTGGTATTATTCAATGAATAGTGCAGTAAATGTTGGCCAATGACAAGTATTGTATAACTATCCTCAAAGTATGTAGAGGAATAAGGGAAGGAGGGTAAGTAGGTATAAAAAATAAAGTAAGTGTAGTATTAATAAAAGATAGTATTAAATTGTGTAATGATTTAATTAGATTACACTTATATTTGTAATTTTTCTTTTTTAAATATATGTAAGATTTATTGTGATGATGGAATTTATGTAACGACAAGACATAATGAATGTTTTATTTATATATTTATATATTTGTTTTTTGTTTTTTTAAAGTAAAATAAAGATAATAAAAAAAAAGAAAATTATCAACATGGATATTGCTTTAAAAAAGAATTTAACAAAAGGAAAAGTTCATTCCCTTTGCTGAATTTTAAAGGAGCAACCTAACATGATGGATTTTTTAAGGGGCAGGATAGATTTCAGCATCTTGAGCTACTCTTTTAAATTTCAGGTTGTAGCCCAGACCAACTTCTTTGCCCTACTGAAATGGGAGCCAGCACGTGCCACTGCTCATTCTCGGTCTTCCATTTTGGTCTCTTTCTTATCAGTTTTCCAACTTCAGACTCTTCCCTTCTTTTTCCACAAAACTAGGTCGCTATCTTTGACTTGTAGACCACTCATCTCCATTCCTGTGTCTTATACATTATAAACTTTTCTTTTATCTCTCCCTATTATTATTTGCACAGTGAAAGCATTTTAGTCTTTCCCAGTATGCTAGACACATTGAATTTGATAATTTTGCTTGTCTTTTTGTACACGGTTTCCAGCTGTACAATATTCTTTTTGAAATAGGCTAATCCAATTGGTATTCCAAGTGTGGACACACCATAGAATTGCTTACAAAAGCATTATGGTACTGGAAATATCATAATGCATCTGAAAATGTGGTGATCACTAGGCTGTTTGGATAAATGAGGTTGAACCAGATATCTATTTTCAGTGGATTATGACTAGAACTGTGCTCCAGGTAGAAAAATGGCATTCATTTGCATAATGGCACTACAGTATTTTGACTCTATTTTCCACTCCATTGCCCCATAGCTTTCTGTTTGTTGTTTTTCCTCCACTGTAGCTCCAATTCTTTACAAAGCTGTTCCCCATGATGGCCAACAATGTGCACTAAGCATCAGCTTAGCCTTCCACCTTATTCTTGCATTATTCATGTCTTTTGCAATGTAAATGGGAAGATTGTTAAAATACATTCTGTGCACACACACACCCCGAGACGCCATCCCCTTTACTAGTTCTTGTTCGTTGTTATTGATAGCTGATAAACCTGGCTACTTAGTGAAGGTGGCAAGTTGTCCTTCTGTTGCCCCAAGTTATATATTTCCTTCTTGAATGTGAGCTGATGCGTAGGAACACAGCTGACAAGCACAACATGATGGTACTCAAGGCAGTAGTTGGGAATTGATTTATGGAGTTCTTTCTCTGATGGCAGAAAGAATAAGTGCTGTGGGTAAAGCCACAAAGCTTTTAAGTTTTCACTTCTGGCATCATTTGTTGTGGTAGATTGGGGAAAAAGTAGGTGGCTGACAACTGGTGGAATTCTATGCTGTGAAAAATTCCTACACAGGGTTGTTCTGCTTTCAAGTGGCAATTTTATAGGTTGCTTGGAAAGCCTAACATCCTATTGATACATTCTGAGCGATGCTTCCCTAAGAAAGTGAATAGATACTCCATCCCTGTTCTTTCCTGTCAGCCTCTCACAAACCATCAAGAAGAGTTGTGTCCACCCATTTGTTTGGAACATACAGTCAACAAGACCTGAGTGACAAGGAAGGAATGGAGCTGGTACATAATGAACCAGTAATCGCTGGTCAGCTCCCCTTGTAAATATATTTTGAAAGGTCAGAGTGTATGGTTAGAAGTACTGCTGCCCCTCACAATCATTGGGAAAAGGAGCAAAATTCCTTTTTCTGGAGGCAACAGAGTAATATATGAATGAGCTTCAAATGCCCAAATGCAATCGCTTGCATTTTAACGCTGAGGCCTGGGAAAGGAAAGTTGCTGGCCTTGACACAAGCTTAAAATGGTCAAGAACAAGAAACACTGGTAGAGAATGCATTTAAAAATTGTATTTTCTTTTAATTTTTTAAAAAGTCTTTGCATAATTTATCCAAGTTGTGACTGCATAAGAATAGACAAATTCATGGTAATTAGACCTTTCTAGTACCCATGATCCTGCAGTGGCCCATGGTCGGAACATGGATATGGAGGTTTATTCCAAAATGGCAGGGGTGGGACACTCCCCCAACTGTTGGTGGCTAGAGCCAGTGAGAAATGCTTCTGAGCTTTCCAGCTTCCGTACACAGTTGGAAAAAAAGAATGTTGAGCTCATTGCAATGGTGGCTTGATCCAGCAGAGCTCTTCTTAGGTAATCAAGCATTATGAAAATTTGGGGCAGCTCTAGAATTAACCTAGAATACCTGCTGTTCCATTTACTGTGTCAAACTGTAACAGTAACAATAACGTATGATGCTGATTTTGCTTTAAATAGTAGAAATCTGAATGCCATGTTAGTCTTTTTCAAAAGGCTTGACTCTGACAATAATCTACAAATACTATCTATCTGTACAGAGGAAAGAGTTGGAAATGAAACCCATCTAGAGGAAACAGCATGTCTTCAGCCATTATTGTCAAATCAGTTTGTACCATTGCTTAATCACGAGTAATCAGAAGGCAAATACTTCAGCAATCTCTTTAGGAGAGTAGAAAAAATCACAGGGTTTGAAATGGAAAAGCTTATGATAAACACTTGCTGAGGAACACGTCTGCTAATAAACAGGATGAAGACAAGGAAAGAAAAGCTGCAGGAAGAAATGTGGTTCAGTGGTACACCTAAGAGGCAGACTGAAATTGACAGACAAGTGCTATTAAGATTCAAGAAGGGGCAAAATTTTCATCAGGTATAACTATAGTTTTAGTATGAAGAGGAGAATTAGATCTGGAGATATACAGAAGACAAGAGAAAGTTTATGGCACTTGGCATCCTTGCATATCTCCCTGTGGGAAAAGCAAGATTCCTGAGCTCCACTGGAAGACAAAGGCTTTGGGTGCACACAGGTACGGATTGGTAAACCCAGAAGGTAAGACAGGTAGGAAAGAGGAAACAGTAGCAGGAATCAGTCTGTAGAGAATGGCATGGATTCTCCCCCAAGTCTTTCTTTACAATGTGGCATTATGATGTGAGCTCAGTGGTGACAGCAGAAATGGTATGGGTGAAGGGCTTTGAATCTGGGAGACAGAGGGTATGACTTTTCTTCCTTCTGCAGAGTCCTCACTCAAATTTTTTTACCTTAGCTATACAATAGCGCATCCAGATTGGGGAAAACACTTGGGATTGGCCTTACCTGTTGCTGCACTGATTTTTTTTTTATTTGAAGATGCAGACAATGCTTTTCCAGTACGAGTCCTTTGAGGGTGTGTTTATGGGTCCAACTATGACTTTTTGCATTTGGGGCATGAGAAGGTTCTTTAGAGGTCCTTGGAAACTTCCAAGACAGCCAGGGGTAAATTTCCCCATCTGTCTTCCTTGTCTTGGTTCCTTCTGTACTCTTGGGAAGTCCACAGTGATGATGATATGGATGGGCTGGGTGGGTGCCATTTCACAGCTTTGCTCAGTACACACCTGGATTGGGGAGAAAACCCTGCTTACACTGTACCTCAACCAAAACAGCAAAGCACACTATATTTGAGGCATGACTGGATGGAGAGGCGGGAACAACTCTGCCCAGTCTTGTTCTCCAGGCACAGAATAGCCTGGTGTTTACCAGGAAGAGCTCTTAGGAGGAAAAAGATCAAGGGGGTCTCACATCTCTATTTGTATTTTGGAAATGTATTTTGGAAAAGTATTTTGAAAAAGTTACAAACTTCCAAAGGCTAAAGAAATGGGGATTTCCTTTTTATGTTAGGCTTGCTGTACCACAACTACTAAACTGCCTAAGGATCCCTCTAAGACAGGCTTGAGCTAACTGGAGCCTTCAAGGCACTATTTGCATTCCCTGACCTCCCTAAAACATCTCCAGACCATTCTTTAGTCTTAAACAAAAGCCTCCAAAATAGTGATTTTCATTTTAAGTGCACCTCAGCCCCCCTTGACACTATTTAACACGAAAAACCACAAACTTCCACCTCCTCTCTCTCTCTCTCTCTCTCTCTCTCACTCTCTCTCTTGTCTCTCTCTCACATACAGACACACACAATCTCTCTCTCTCTCTCTCTCTTTCTTTTGGGCTACAAATTACGAGAAAGGATATTTTGACTAAATGTTAGGAGGACATTTAGAGCTGTTTTTACAGTACAACAGACTGCTTTGGGAGGTTATAGCCAATCCATTTGAACAGAGGTTGGATGGTTATCTGCAAAGTTAGGTCTAGATTCCTGACCAGCAGGGGGTGTGAACAGATGACCCTTGCGATTTCTTTCAGCTGCATGCTTCTATGATTCTCAAGCAAAAAGAGCAGAGGTGGTCCCACTGACCTTCAGACGCAATTGAAATACAGAACAATGAAAAGACTTAAATAAAGAAATTCAAAGAGACAACCCTATCTGTCTGTTTTAGCATAAAATGACATAAAAGAATCCAGTGGCATGTTTGAGACTAATTGCAAAAAAGACATTTCTACTTGATTTTACTGCTAATGGACTACTTTATGTCTTTTATGAAATAAGGAAAATCATTGTAATATGAAAATTGTTAATACCATAACCACCAATCTAGCAGTCCCCAATTAAAAACAGGCATGTTTACTCAGAAGCATGTCTATGGTGGGAGAGGGGCATTGCTCTCCCATGAAATTTTCCTTCAGTCCTCACATTTCTAGCATTGCAGAAGATGAGACATTAAAAATTGTTCATATCTAGAATTTTTATTTTTGCTGTTTTATTTTCCCTTGGTAGCTTTTCCTGCCCCCTTTCTTTGGATGCCTAAACTGTATTTCTAAATGCTTCACTGACGTTTGAAGTTACTTCACTGCTAGAAATTTGCAGACTGAAGGACAATTTCACTGGGAGGGCAGAAGTCCTATTTGGACTGGGAATGCTCTCCTCCGCACTCCCATGGCTACACCCCTGGTCATCAGGCATAGCACAATAAGGGCTCTGGAATAGATTGTGAGGGAATCTCTTGATTTAGCAAGGCATAGATTTTGCAAAGGATCATTCCTATATAAACCAATTGATTTTACGGTAGTATAGTAATAAACAGTGTGTCACAGTAATAAACAAATATACGATAATTTGTTTATTGATTGACTGAAGATGTTTTAAAGGGCAGATGAGATTAGCTGAGGAAACAAACTGGTGAATATAAAAACTCATTTGGTTTTCCCTGTTGGGATGAAGTACCACATTCTTTCTAAGGTATCTAATTGAAATTGTTTATCCCACTTCTCCCTCCAGGAACTGAAAATTAGTGTCCAGCCAAACATGTGAGCCAAAAGGAATTTTCCTTTGGCTCTTGGCTTGAGGTTTATAGCCCATAGCATTGCTTGAAGAGGAAAAATTATTAAACAGAACCATTGCCAATGGAGAGGCAGTTCTCATTTCTGCTTTCCATGCCTTGGCTGCCTTCTGGCAAGAGAGAGAACAAGATCAGCAGCCAAAAACTTGACTTAGCAGAGCAGTGTGATCTCCACCTCACCATCACAGCTATTTCTATGAATCAGATTGTTTGAGGCCTTTCACAGCAGAATCTCAGCATCATCTCTCACCTCATGGCCTCAGCATCGATATGTGCTTGAGGAACTCACTGGATAAATTGGGCAGAGGTGAGAACATCCCCACTAATGAATTATGCTGTTAGGTAGATCAACAGGCCAACTGAAGCAAACATTGATTAGACATTTTAAGCCTGTTCCTTCTTCTAGCTCTTCCTGCAACTGGATGGTTCCTCTCAGCTTGTCCTCAGGTCTAATGTTGCTGAATGCCAGATCAGTCCCAACTTCATTTTAATTATACATTAATGAATTGTGGATGAGTGGGGTTTCCCTGGTGTGTACTAATGAGACCTGACCATAGGGGCTCCTACCTGTTTCCCTTTCTAGTGAAGCATCAGCAAATGCTAGAAGGTCAACAGGTGTGGGTTGGTCTATGGGAATTCAGTATCCCTCTTCTGCTTCCCATATAATTGAGTATCAATCTGGCTTTGAGAGAACACTCCGGAGGGTGAAAAATAAATACAAGCTTAGCCAGGATTCTGTTTAGCCTTTGAATAGAACGAATATATCTTCATGCAACTGGGCTGGGTTGCACCATGGCTCTGCAATAGGAATCTCAAGGTAGAAGCTTCTGTTTTGCAATTGCTTCCATGTGAGCACACTTAGGGAGACAACAATCACTTCTGTATGACAGGTGAAACCACTCACTCCTTCATATCCTGGATATTGCCTTTCAGCTAGGACTGAGAATGTACGACCACTAGTACAATGGCAATTACATCAGCCTTAAGTATGCAAAAAGATTTTGGCTAATGGATACTCAGATTAAAAGCCTAGTTGTGGGCACCAACTAGAAAATACTGGTTGTGGAGTGGCACAGAAATCTTGTAAAAGAATGGATACTTTACAAAACAAAGAAATAAACCAACCACTTAAGAGTCAAACAATGTGTGATGTTAGGTGTGGAAACTAGAATGTTTAATCTGTCTGCTTTTAGTTTGAAGATGAAATAACCACAACTCCATGGTTCCTTGTTGGGAACAACTTTGTAGGCCACAGTTTTTTGCTTGGATCACATGTGTTTTTAAATGCATCAGAACACTCTGGTGTGAGTCTCCTCACGTTATCTGGGGTCTTTTTACACTTCACCATTCTATAACGGTGCACTATGAATGCACATTACCCGTTCCGCAGTAGGCTGTTATAGCACGATTATTCCTCTTCAACATCCTATGGAATCCTGGGGTTTGCAGTTTAGGGAGGGGCTTTTGAGGCCCCTCCTTAAAGTACAAACCCCAGGATTCCATAGGATGTTGAAAGTGGAATAATCGTGCTATAACAGCCTAGTGCGGAAATGGTCATGACTGCATCCTATGTAATTGTGCAATTTGTGGTTTAGGGAGGGGATTTAGGGATTTAGAATTCTCAGCGAGAGAGTTCCTCTAGTGCCTCACCAAACTACAAACCCAGGATTCCATAGAATGCAGTCATGTGGCAGTTAAAGTGGAACAACAGTGCTATAATTGTATAATGTGAAAAGGCCTCATTTTTAAGCAGCTGCAGTTCCCACTTTCTTGTCTTATGTCACAGACATAATTTTCTCTGCAGAAAATCTGTTTCTGTTCTATAGTAACCATATTGTTACTGGTATAGTTCCTGTTGAGAAGGCACTTCTTAAACCTCCAATTTCTGCTTCTTAAATCATCAACCTAAAAGACAAAATACAGGTTCTAAGCAGCTTAACAGAGGAGGTCTAGAATTCAGGCTCTAAGTCTCCATTTTCTATACCACCATGAAAGCTGGACAGAATTAAGAGTGAGAAAGTTACTTAAAAATAGTTACATATATTGCTCATTTCTGACTTATAGTGACCCTAAGGGAAACCTGTCATGGGTTGCGCTGAGAGTGTGTGATGCATCCAAGGTCACCCAACGAATTTCCATGACTGAGTGGAAAACTGAACCCAAGTCTCCAATGCTCAAACCACTACACCAAATGGTTAGCTATCACTGTATAGTGTGCTCGCTTTATATGTGAGGGTTCCATTCCAGGAACTCACACATAAAACAACAAAAAAAATGCAAGCACTGAATCCCATTGTAGTCAATGGATGCAAGGGGTGCATAAACACAACAGTGCGGGTGTGCCTGCAGCATCTATTGACTATAATGGGACACAATGCTATGCATGAATTCACAGATGTCACAACAGAAGAGGGTGCACTGTACTTAAGTTATAAAAATTACTCTTTGGTTGCTGTTCAAAAGTAACTAAATGAATTTCCTTTTATGCTCCTGAAAAAAAAATTGGAACACTACAAGTTACTGATCTATGCTATAGAAACATGCCACAGAAGGGAGATCACAGCTGTGTTACTGGACAAGTAATTCAAAATAGTTACAAAAAAGTATGAAAGAAATGAAAGAAGAATGAAATTATTTATCATTGCTTTTAATTATAGTGTAACTTAGTTGTATTTAGTTATTGCAAAAGTAATTGATTACAAGTCACATTATTTCTAAAGGGTTGCTTCCAAGCTCAGTCAGAGTGGAAAGCTGCAGATAGCTCTAGCCTGCTGGGAGAAGTCTAGCTAAGAAATCTGGTAATCGATGAGAATGAATCATTTCACATTCTTTCCAGATACATCCTCCTGTTTTGCTTCAGTTTGAGCATGGCAATGAATTTAGTTGTTCTTCATTGCCTGAAATATACCTCCTACCTTTCCTACTTGTTTCCGCTCATCCAGTTCTGGCTGTCTGGGGTCAAACTACATGTGATATGAGAGTTCTGTTACTGATGATGGCTGGTGACCTCCTTATTGGTGGAGGCTCTGGATTTTAGTGAATTTTATAGCAGCTATGCAAGGTACTGAACCCTATCCTGAAAATGGACCCAGGGCCTTGGATAACTCCTTTAAAGTTCAGATTAAAAGCAGGTGTGGATTCACAGTCCTCACAGACATGGGAGTCACTAGGTGCTACTTGCTGAAAATGAAACTGTTGTTCCTCCAATCACTGGTTCTTTGCCATCAAAATTTGGCAGGGATGGGGATTGGCTGCTGGCCTTCTGTGGGTTCAGCAGGTATCTGCTGGCAGTTGCTTACCCCCATTCTGTAATGACTATGCTAAACAAAAACATAGATAAAATATGAGTGTCTCATAGTCAGTGGAAATGATTAAAAAATGCATATGCAAAATAAGCTGAAAGCATACAACCCTTTTCACCTGTGCCACAATAGCTTAGGCTCACTACAGTAAATATTCTGAATCTTGGAAATTCATTTTGAATTTCTGAGGGCAAAGTGGTAATTGGCATCCTGAAGGGAGATGTCGAAATAATTGCTGGATAATGCTTGAGAAGCCATTTGCTGTAGAGAGCAGTTGCAGGGTGGCAGCGGAAGGTCTCCAAGCAACATGGTGAGTGAATTTCAAGAACAATTGGCCATTGTATAAAGGAAGCTCTACGGGTTTGTTTAAATCTCAAATTGAGTGTTTCAAATATCCCAGCTTCTTCAAGGCCTTGCTATGTGGCACCATTAGCAGATACACAGCCAAGCACTGCACAAGTGAGAACGTAAGAAAACTCCTGCTTGATCAGATGAAAGGCCTGTGGGGTCCAGTGTCCTGTTTGACACAGTAGCTAACCTGATTTTATAGAGGAGAATTCTTTGAGGAAAAATATTGAGTGGTGAGCAGTATCTTCCTGTCTATGGTACTAGACCACATCTTCTAGAATCCTTCACTCAGAATGACCACTGGGAATTCTGGGAGATATAGCCCTAAAAAATAGCTTTTCCAAGCTCCTATTGTACCCAACAGTGTAATGGTAATTTTTGAAATGTGTCATGACAGTCCATATAGCAACACCTCCAAGGAAAATCCACAAAAGCATCTGTGTTGATCTGTATTCATAGAATCACAGAATCATAGAAATGTCGAGTTGGAAGAGACCAGTCCAACCCCCTGCCATGCAGGAACACCCTCAAAGCACTCCCGACAGATGGCCATCCAGCCTCTGCTTAAAAACTTCCAAGGAAGGAGACTCCACTACACTTCGAGGCAGCGTATTCCACTGCCGGACAGCCCTGACTGTCAGGAAGTTCTTCCTGAGGTTCAGGTGGAATCTCCCTTCCTGCAGCTTGAATCCATTGCTCCTTGTCCTGGTCTCTGGAGCAGCAGAAAACAAGGCCTCTCCTTCCTCTACATGGCATCCCTTCAAATATTTAAACATGGCTATCATGTCCCCTCTTAACCTTCTCTTCTGCAGACTAAACAGACCCAGCTCTCTAAGTCTATCCTCATAGGGCATGGCTTCCAGGCCTCTCACCATTTTGGTTGCCCTCCTCTGGACTTGCTCCAGCTTGACCAGGTCCTTCTTGAATTGGGGTGCCCAGAACTGGACACAATATGAGGTCTAACCAAAGCAGAGTAGAGTGGTACCAGTACTTCCCTCGATCTAGACACCATACTCCTATTGATGCAGACAAGAATTGCATTGGCTTTCTTGGCTGCCGCATCACACTGCCAACTCATGTTCAGCTTGTGGTCTATGAAGACTCCTAGATCCCTTTCACATGTACTGCTATCCAGCCACGTGTCCCCCATCCTATATTTCTGTATTCCATTTTTTCTACCTAAGTGTAGGACCTTACACTTCTCTCTGTTGAATTTCATTTTGTTAGCCTTGGCCCTGCTCTCCAATCTATCCAGGCCATTTTGAGTTTTGATCCTGTCCTCTGGCGTATTAGCAACCCCTCCCAATTTGGTGTCATCTGCGAATTTGATGAGCATGCCCTCTATTCCTTCATCCTTCATCCAAGTCATTGATAAAAATATTGAATAGCACTGGGCTGTATTGGGAGTAGGTTTCTTTTGTAAAGATAATATACTTTGCCCACTCAAAATGAAAATACTTCAAAATACTTTGGATAACAGTAGGGATAGGGTAAACTATTGGTTGTACCACGTTGGACACTCAGAGATCTACATGGTTGATCCTCCCTGATGCAGAGATAACCACTGACTCTTATATGAGATGTTGGTTCAACCCACTTAGGAGCCTCAGAGGCTTCCTTTCCAAAACGGAAGCTCAGAAAGGGGGTAATGCTGTGAAAAGTACCCAAATTCTTGGCAATAACTAGATTCAAGTGATTCATTTGGTGCTAGGGAAGTACCTTGGATGGCACACACAGCCACAAACTGGACAGCAGAGGAAAGGCTATAGCTAATAACCAAGGCCTGGCTCAGAGACTGGATAACCTGAATATTCCCATGCTGCTTAGACACCTACCGAGAAGCTCAAATGCTGGCACACAAAGGTGTGTATTCTTTATTCTGTAGCCCTGAAAATGTCTAATTCCAAAGTGGTACCACTGTGTTTATGAGAGAGATGCTTTGGTGATGTCAATGAGTTCACTAATATACCTTCTCCAGCTTCTGGATCTGGCATTGCAGTAAAGACATGACACCATGGGTTGAAAAAGTTTCTGAAGGAATTACTGTCAAGGAAACAATATTTGAGAACATTGGCAGATAACGAGAAGAAGCATGGCCCATAACAACTTTTCTTCTTTTTGATATTTGGATATAAGGAGCCCTGGCGGTGCAGTGGTTAAATGCCAGTACTGCAATCACAAGGTTGTGAGTTCGATCCTGCCAGGCTCCAAGGTTGACTCAGCCTT
Source organism: Iguana delicatissima (assembly GCA_948472985.1). NCBI lineage: Eukaryota > Metazoa > Chordata > Lepidosauria > Squamata > Iguanidae > Iguana > Iguana delicatissima. Next base: position 302,661 of record CAOKZL010000676.1, read on the forward strand.
CCATCCTTTCATAGGTCGGTAAAATGAGTACCCAGCTTGTTGGGGGCAATTAGCTAAAATACATTGTAAACCGCTTAGATAACACTAGTTGATAGGCAGTATAGAAATAAATGCTATTGCTATATTGCTATTGCTATTTCCAATTAGAATTTCTCAGTGTCATCTCCTTGAATCAACAGGTGACCTTTTTGAATTTCCCCCTTTTAAAAGTCCTCTAAATCCCAGTAATGTGAGTCCTTTCACACCACATAACTAGAGCATTTTGATCCAACTTTCACTGCCATAGCTGTGTCTTATGGAATTCTGAGGTTTGTAGTTTGATGAGGCATTGTCTGGCTGAGAATTTTAAATGACTGTCGTTAAATGGCAAATCCCAGAATGGTGCCACAACTGTGAAAGTGGAAATATGGTCCTATATTTGCATATGTCCCTGAGGATGCGAAGCCATGGCAGGAGGTGGCCATTGTTTACCCTGAGGGAATGATGTAGGGCAAAGAAATAAAGCAATGAGGTAAAGAATTTGTGCTAAAAGAGGGTCCGTGATTTTAATATCCTTATTCCCAAACCAAGAGAGTTTGTTCTTTTCTGGTCTATGATGGTAATTATTATTCACATATATCCCTCCCTGCCGGCTTTTCCAAAGGTAGGACTCAAGGAAGTTTACAAAATTAAACAAATAGAGATAAAACACCTATAAAGGTATAATCAAACCATGCCAAAGGGTTTTGCTAAAATATGCTGTTTGCAGAATGAACTCATTTAAGACAAACCCATTAAAAAGGGAAAGAAAAAACACCAACAAAAACAGTAGAGCAACAAATTATTAAAAGCCCTTGTAGTCAGTTCCTAAAAGAGTATCAGAACAGAAGGACAGCAAGAAGGGAGGGTCACTGTGGCCATCCTAGGAGGGAGATGCAAAGCCCATTTGTGAGTTTCTTCAACTTGCCCCCCCACTTCAAGCATTCCTCTTCCAGGGGAATCTTCCCTCTTGGCACTCTGATCAGGCTGTGCAGCCCTTTAAAAACCTGTCTCTGGTCCTCATCTTCTACCACCAACCACTGTCTGGCCAGCTAAGGATGGATCATAGCACCACAAGCTCTCTCCTGATGCCCTCCCCTATCCAAGGAAGGAGAAGGCTGAGAGGAAGTATAGGGCCATCACACCGACCCTTTCCCTCTCCTTTTGTTGACCTGGTTTGGACCTGGGGTGCCCATTCTCTCCACCATGCCTTGGCCCCCTTCCCACAGACACACACGTTTTGATATTTGCAATCTTTCCACTTTTGCGTGGGTCCTGAATCCTAGCCCTAGAGAATATGGAGGGCTGACAATAATAATAACAACAATAATAGTAATAGTAATAATAATAATAGTAATAATAATAATAATAATAATAATAATAATAATAATATGCTGGTCTTCATTGCATGAATCAGGTGAACCTTATCACTGAAGTGTTTCAAATGACACAGTTTTTGGGGAAAGCAGTCCTTAGGTACATGCTCAACCTCCTCACTTTTGTTTTGTATCAACTTTTCCATCCCCATGTACCTATATGTATATTTTCAAACAGTCTATATATGAAAATGGAAGGCATAACAAATCCTCTTTCAGCGGACATTTTGTGCAACTCATATGTGGAAAGTAATTACTGGATGCCAATTGGTCATGATACCAATTTCAATGCTTTTTTTTAAAAGGGTTGTAAATTTTTTAAAATTTAAAACAGACCATTGAGCATCTCCCAAGAAGATGTTTTCCAGGCATATATATCATTTCTTTGAGTCAAACTATTTTTCACTTTGCCATTTCTGAATACATTTCATATTATGTACTGTGTAAAGATATGAGTGGGAAAGATCCATAACCTGTGTGTACCAATGATGCATGGAAACTATTAAGCTCTCTGAGGAGTGAAAAGAAATATCATCAGTATCCTTCAGTGTGAAAAATTGGATTTACTTTACTCCCTAGGTAGCATTGGACACAGCATCTTTGAGACAGCTGCGTCCAGACATGGTGCCTGGGAACAGGTGTAGCCATTCTTTCAACGTCATGTTTTCAGGATGAAATCTGATGCTTCACAAAACTGGGTGAAATTCAACATTGTGTTAGCAGAAGGCAGGGTGCCTTTCTATAGCCCACACAGTCTTCCCTGCAGAATCTTTCCAGAGAGTTTGGAGTGGGATGGAGGGGAGGAACCTTACCGAACATTGTGAAGAATGTTATTGGCCTACTATGGGAGGGATGAAATCACTCACAATACAGCAGAAGAAACTTGCACTGCTTATGCAAGATTCGTGGTTTTGGCGATCTCACCTCCTCCTTCATTCTAATTTATGGTAGAAATCCTGAATCAGCTTGGTGGAGCACAAAACTTTGCTGAGTGTACCTCCATCTCTCCCCTCTTCTACCTCCATTAAGCCTACATTCTTGCTGCAAGTACACCTCCACTTCAACCGTTGTGGAGTATCCAGAAGGTCAGGGAGGAGCATATTTCTTGTATACTCTCAATTGCAAGATATAGGCAAATGCTACCTAGCTATCTTCCATTCTCCCCTGTCCATTAACTGTGTATGGGGAGAAACTCCAGCTGTAGAAAGTTAGGCTGGTTGGGAAGAGGATCATTATATGAAGGAGGTTTCAGATACTTCCTTTCACAATGACCACGAAAGGACACACACAGGCCTACTAGCTGCTTGTATCACTAACAAGATTCTGATCCATGACTAAAGGCAACTTACAAACATCATCCAACTCCTGTCATTCACCACATGTTGCCATTGCTTTTCAACTAGTCTGCTGAAAAGTTCTGGAGAAATTCTGTTTGCCATCCATCATGGAGTCTGTATGTTTTGCTTAAACATAATGTTAATTGAATAACAGAATTTCAGTTTTGAAATAGAATGAATCACTGTATATTTTCAGAGGTCCTAGGAGCATAGCTCCTGTGGAGCCTAATGGGAACATCTGCAACCTTCTCTTGAATCCCATCTTCAGACTCCGTGCACACTCTCATGGCTTCAACTTCAGCTACTTTCCCACCTTCTCCTTGTCCTTGTTTACCGTCAAGTAAACTGGGCAACTGTGACCCTGTGAAGGTTTGGGTTCTACAATTCCCACAAAATTTACCCAGCAAGCTGATAAAGAGGAATTATGGAGGCTGCATTTGGAGGGTCACAATTTCTCATTCCAGAGCTTGTTCAGTGACGAGTCCTGAAATTTTGCACACTAAAATGTTTTGTGGCTAATAAAGATGCTACCCTAATATGGATTTTGGAATGCTGCCTTACATTTAGTCTGGTAGTTTACGATGTTGATTCCAATGCAAGACAGTTTAAATTGCGTGAGATCACAAGGCAGCCAGTGAAGTCACTTGAGAAATAACAACGATGACTAATAACATTTCACTTGCAAAACACGAGCTTCAACCCAGTGGGGTTCAGGCATGAAACCTCTGGTTTCCACCAGTGCTTTTTTTCACTGCAGCGTTCCTGAGCCTCATCCCTCTTCATTTGAAAGAGTCCACCAAAGCACAGGAGCACGACTGGAGCATGTCTATAGGAGGCAAGAGGTGCCCTGTTAGTCTAGCATTGCTTTGCTATTGTATATTTGGCTTCAAGCCCATGTGCACAAACAAGCACTCTAAAGGATTATAGTGGGGTCTATATCAGTAGTATTCATAGCATATTTGATACCATTCTGTTAAACATCTACCTCCTAACAGAATTATTTTCAGCAATAATCATGAAATGAAATTACTAATAATAATGGCCAGAAAAGAAATACAAACAGTTAAAATTATGTGTAATGAACTTTGTATATTTAATCATGTCATAAAAATGGTTTAATTAGTTAATTAAATAATAATTAAAATAAGAATAAAATAAATATTACAGTAAAAAAAAGTAATAGATTAATGTGTCTAAATTACATTAATCTACTTTTTCAAAAAAAGGGGGAAATTATCCAATATATGTCTGTAATATGATTCCAGGGCCTCTTCCTTTTCTGAACATATGGCATTTCTTGCTCCGTATATGATGAAAGTCTTTTTGTAAAATTTTAAGCATCAATTTGCTTACATTAGAGATTAATCCAATTGTCCAAGGATGATTACAATCTCTGGTGTCCTGTTTCCTGGGGATTAGAATGAATATTGTGTTGGGAACAGCAACCTTTGCACACTACTTAAGTTGCATGATTGCTCTGTAAATTTGGGCACAAAGCCCATAGATTACTTCCTGTTTGTTTGTTTTTTCACACCCACTCTCTTCCTCTAGCACATAAGTATCCTTTGTTTGGGGTTTCTTTCTTCCTTCCTTCCTTCCTTCCTTCCTTCCTTCCTTCCTTCCTTCTCTTTTTCCATCTGCCTTCCTTCAAGCATGTGGCCAGGAGAATGCCAGAGGAGACGCTCCAATCAAATCATGTAATTGTTTACTTTTTTCATATTTTCTTTAAGAACATGAACCTGTGTAGATTATGCACAAGTATCCGTGAGTAAATTACTTTGATACCTTTTTTTAAAAACAAAACTGACCACCTTTCTGCATGGCATTTGCCATGTGAAAGGGCACCTGGAGCATTGCGCGATTGTGAGGAGAGGTCTGCACGACGCATTCACAATCGCGCGATGCTCCGGGGGCCGGCAGGCGCCAATCGTGCACCTTTTCATTTTTGGCTGGAAGCCAAAAATGATGCACGATCGCACATTGCTCCAGGGCCCTGCGTGCACTTACCTGGCGTGCAGAGCCTCCAGAGCTGCAGCGGTTGTGCTTCCTCCTCAGCACAGCATGGGAAACTCCCAGGCTGCACTGTGGAAGGAAGAGGTGGGTCTGCTCGGGACCAGGCAGCTTGTGTGGAGCTGAAGCAGTGGGGATGTGAAAGCCTCTCACTGGAGGCTGATCGTGTGATCCCCACACCCCAGTGCCGAAAAAAGGTAAGGTGCGGAAAGGAACTGAGTTTGTGCTTACTTCTCAGCTAGATTTACATGTGTGAGGGGCAATAAGGAGGGCTGGTAAGCTGTTCAAAGTTTTGTTTAGTGTCCTAATTGCTCTGCTATGTAGAGAGATCCACTAAATCTCTCTCATTTTTCAATATATTGAATATTTTCAATCTGTAGGCCATTGTTTTGTTTTCCAGATTTGTTGGCAGATTTTAGTTTCGAGTGGATTCTACCTCTATAGCTTGAAGCAGGCCTATTGGTATGCTGGCTGTTCCTGATGATTTATTTTTTTCTAAATGCTTTCAGTGTAGTTTCTACTTCACTTTCTAAAATTATGGGCTCTTCTTGAAATGATTATTCCTTGAATGAATCTTTCATCCTGTCATTTCTTGTACATAATTCTCCAGTTTATTGTTTCCATCATCATTTTTATTTCTTTTATTCCTTATTTCTTCTTTGGTTTTCTTCTGGTCATATAGCATCCCCATTCTTGGTTTAAATTTCCCTTTGATTTCTCAGATCTTGCAGATGTTCCTGTTTTTTGGTTCACTTGTTCTACTTTTTTGTTGTCATTTTCTATTTCACTGCAGTGGTTTTATAATAGTTCTTTTTGCCCCTGCATACAGTAGCATTTAAGATTGTGATCTTCTTTCTGTCACCTTTTTCTTTTGCTATAAACATACAATGCAATCATTAAACAGCTTCCAGAAAAATGTAAGCTCCATTGTATTTTCCTTAGACTTCTCATGAGCTGAACTGGATGCTCCTAAATGGAAAAAAGAGATGAGAGAAAGCCAGCTAGAGGATAGAAAAACAGTGCACTGAAACATAAATAGAAGGTTACTAAGGAAGAATACCCTATTTGCTGGTGTATAAGACTCACTTTTTTTCCTGAAAAATATTGTTTGAAAATGGGGTGCATCTTGTACGCCAGTGCATCTCATATGCTGACAAATAGTATTTGCTGGCATATAAATGGGATGTATCTTATATGCTGGTGCCGTAGATGTTTTCTGTGGGTTTTAGATTTCTTGTAAGTAATTTCATATAATAAATGAAGTTCTTTGTGAAAGGTTAACTCCACATTTCCTTGTTTTTGGTGTATAGTACAGTCTTTTGAACTCTTTACTCAGATGCATCAACCCCTAAGTTAAATGGGTCTTTAAAGTAAATATGCATTTTTTTATATACATACACACACACATACATATATATATATACATTCATACACACACACACACACAGTGCTGCTAATGGGGGGAACAGATGTGCCACACTGGGTTATAACTTGCTTTGAACTTGTGTTTGAATATTCTTACACAGAGGAAAACACAAGGAGGTAGTTTGATAACCAACCATGGAATAACGAGGCCAGACACAGAAAACCGGATTAAATAAGGGCCACTTTATTTGACCAAATTTATTTAAGTTGCATTGGCCTGGAAATGAAGCAAGAGTGAGAAGCAACCTGATGTGAGTTCACTTGAGGCCTATGTGTCAACCTCTTTACAACTTCCCCAGCCTCAACTTAGGTGAAACACCTCAGTCCCAAAGTTAATCCAAAATACTGTTGGTTGCTCCTTGGCAAGCCATAATTGGAAGGTAACCCCTGGGTTACCTTCTTGAGCCCCAGAACTTTACAAGTGAGAGCCCAGATCCTGGGCTAAGCTTAAGGGTAACCTCCTTACCCAACTCTTCAGAACTCTATAAGGGGAGGTTTCAGAGTCCTACCGTACTCCAAAAAGGTCCCAAAGGTGATCACCAGAGACTTATATTCTCCCTGCTACCTGTCAGATGAAAGTCTATTTAATAACATCACCCAAAGCCAATTGTCAAAGTCCCACAGAAACAGTATGAGGTTGGGGGAAAAGGCAGAGGAAAGGGGAAAGAATTTCCATAAACTCTGACCAGATAAGTCTCACATTGCACTCAAGGTGGGAGGGTGGGCCATGCTCTGAAGCTCCAAACAACCATGTGAGGAGGTCGTCAGGCCTTAAATAGACTCTGACTCTTCCCCATCACATGTAGCATTCTGGCACCCTGTGTCAGATACAAAGCACCCTGGTTTTTCCCATGGGAGCATATCAAAGTCCTACCTTCCTTGGCAGCATAGTTCGCTGTATGAGTCTAGGTAGGTATTCTGTGGAATTTTTATGGCTTTTTGGATTACACCCATCTAAAGTTGTGTGTATCTGAAGAATTGGTAGTTGTGACTTGTTACATCAGTCCAGTCTTTTAGAGAAATCACATGTTGTGTATAAATTAAACCAATAAGGTAATAAAATGTAAAGTTGCAAAAATTACAAATAGACTACATAATTGGAAGCAGAAGATAAAGAAACACCATTCTCTCTCCAAAAATAAGACCAGAAGCAAGTAGTGACACAACATGAACTGTTAATATCTAAAATCAGAGTAAAACTAAAGAAGGTCTTTTCTGCTCTACCCTCCCACCCTGCCATAGGGATGGGAGAAGGATGGGACTGTGACAATGCTTATGCACAACATTGTCGTGGTCCTGTCCTTCTGCAGTCCTCAGGTGGCATGCAAATAAGTTTTTTCCATCAATGACTGGTGATCGTGCCTCCATCTCACACTTACTTTAGCTGCGGATGCCCTGGAACCGCAATGGTTGCCCTTCCTGCCCCAGTCTGGGACAGTACCCAGAGATATTCAGAGGGGAGTGCTGGATCCACACTCCCATCCCGGCAAAGCCACTTCTGGGAAGACGCTGGGATGACTACAGACTCAGGTAAGCTGCAGAAAGGGCCTAAGTCTCAATACACTAGGAAACTGAATAACCACACTGGATTACAATGTAAGGTTGTCATGGAACACTCAAGGTGCTGAAATACTGCAGGAGCAAGCTAGTCACTTAACCAACAAAATAAGCAGAATAGCAGCTGTATGTGTTACCTTGTATCTTGCTTCTATATGAAAGCTGGGGATCTGGGAACTGTTTTATGGGAAGAGCAGCTGTTCCTTTGCTTTCTCCTTTGAGGATGCCCATGGCTGTTGTGATAACATGTTCATTTATAGTGGTTAGCATACTACAAGCTGTCTCCTGCTGTTTCCAGATTGCAAAAAAGGAAAGAGTATACTATGGTAAGGAAAGCTTGGAAGCTACTGCAAGCCTGCCCATTATTATAACTGTAATACTGAAATTCACATCATATTTAAGCAAACTTATACCTCACAGGGTGAATATTATCATTGTATTTCCAGGGTTTTCAAATCTTGCAAAATTTGCAGAAGCAGCATCATTAGATCAGAACCAGCTGCATTCAAGTGAGATGTTTGCATGCACGGGAATGTTCTCAGATAGAACAAGGCAAAGGGTCTGAGAGTGGCAGCTGTAGCTGTTATATAAGTGGTCTCAGAGATCACTCTAAACCTTTTGCTGGTTAATTAGATGGGTTTCTGTTCATGTTCATTACAATGAAACTGAAGCTAGGATTTGGGGAAGGAGGAACAAGCACCTGTTGACTCAGCAACCCCTTTCCTTTGGAAACCTAGAAAGGGGTGGAGATGAGGCTGAGAGAAAGTGTCCAGGCTGGGTCTACCTAGTGAATTTATGGTGAAAGTGGGATTCAAACCAAGCACTTAATCAACTCAGTTTCTTAGCTCATTTTCTCAAAAACTGGGCTACAGATACCTCAAGGACCCACAGTGCTTGGAAACTTCTGCATTCTTTTTTGCCAGCAGGCAAAGACCTTATTTAAATAGGCCTTCAATCTTTACCTGGTTGGGGGTGAATGAAGTGAAATAGGCATCCTTTTTAGAAATGTGTGATATGAATATAGAACTAGTGTTGTGCAGTGGTTTGAGCGCTGGACTATGACCATGGAGATCAGGGTTCAATTCCTTGCTCAGCCATGGAAAGCCACTGGGTGACCTTGCGTGTGCCACACAATCTCAGCCACAGAAAACCTCATGATAGGTTCACCTTAGGGTCTCTGTAATTGTTTAACACTTTTAAATTTTTTGTGCCATGTAGTGTTCTAGCTATTTTGTTTTAACTTGCATGGTAAGTCTCTTTGGGTCTCATATTGGGAGAAAGGAAGAATACACATCAAAGAAACACCTGGAAGCCAATACCTGGATGACCAAATTTGGAAGTACTAGCTTAGCTGCTCATTTATCCTGCATGGTGACAGAGGGTCAGTGATATTGGAATGAGGTATTAGCCTCTCTTCTTTATATTATCTCCCTGTGAAGGTCATCAGTTGCCATAAGTAGAGAAAAGGTGTCCTAAGTCATCTGGATAAACTTTTGTTCTGTGACTGAAAAAAGCTCTCCATTAACTTAGACCAGTTTGATTTTACTTTCAGTCAGGACAGACCACTGCTATTTTAGTTTGTCAGGTGTACATATATAATGTTATTATTTTCTAATTTTCAAAGTTCTCTCTCTCTGATTTACTTACTGTCCTGGGAACATAAACTTTTACTGAAGGATATAGATTATGTAAATAATCTCTCTCATGTCTCTCTCTGGACATCTATCTATATGGTTATCTATCTGTCTGTCTGTCTGTCTGTCTGTATCTATCTATCTATCTATCTATCTATCTATCTATCTATCTATCTATCTATCTATCTATCTATCTATCTATCTATCTGGGGGTAAGAACAATTGTCCTTTCTAGATATTGTGAACTACATCCCCATAATCCCTTACCATTAGCTGACTGTTGTTGATGGGAGTAGTACAACAACATTTGAATGATCACACATTCCCAATTCATGAAATAAAAGAATAGTTAATACTTTGTTTTGATGTGTGCGTGTGTGTGTGTGTGTGTATGTGTGTAGGCCATTCTCATACCCTTCATCTGTCCAGAATTGGCAGAGATAGTCCTGATTAACCCTCTGTTGTCCCACTTTTTCATCTGCTTTTAAAATTTCTTTCTTCTCCTCCTCCCACTTTCACTCTTTCTCCTCAGTTTACTTCCAGTGGTGCAAACTGAAGTAGAATTAATTCAGCAGCAGGGAAAGGAGAGGAGGTTGAATTTTGCTCTTCCCTCTAGGCTCAGGTAAACGGAGACTGCTGCAACTGCTTCTTTTTTTCCTTTTTTTCCTTTTTTCCCCTCATTCATAACTTTTGTCATCTTGATCACTCTCTGATGTTACTTGGCCATATGCGTGCTTTCTTTTTCATCTGTGAAGCGTCGGAGAGTATGCATTCTAAAGCCTTGTTAAGTTGCCAGTGTTATAATAAGGGCATTGATGCCAAAAAACACCACGTATATTCTTATGTCCTATCTTCATCTGGCTTCGTTCCTTTTTAAAAAATGGTCCCGAGTTTTCATAAACATAACAGAGGTTGGGATTCATTATGCCTAATACATTCTGCATCAATGGCGTCTGATTTAACATTCTGGGTATTTTCTTTCTCCCGCTACTTGCAGGATTCTAAACATCATTGAATGTAACTCTTGATTCAATGTATGTGTGCACACACAAGAGAAATGGAAAGAAGTGTTGTAGCAGAAGGTGCTGTTGGCACAAATCATGCAAACATACAATATGCAGCTTTACACACATATACACCTAAGACTTAGTCCTCTTTTTTTTAAAAAAAAGTTTTATTAAAAGTTTTCAAAATGCATACAAACAAAACAATCCCCCAACAAATCATGGCAACTAATACACAAGGAAAACAAAGAAAAAGATAGAGTATAGAAAAGAAAATATTAAACACTGGAAGATAACTAAAGACTGATAGAGTACAAGAAAAAAGAAAGAAATATACTTTGGTTTCTAGTTTTCCTAATACAGAATATATATCTATATATCTATATACACACACTCTATAAAATAACTTCTTTAATTACAAATATCTTTCAAATGCTTCAACTGTTACTTTTCCAAAAATACTAATTGTCAAAACCTTCAATATATTGTACTCTTTTTGTTGAAAAAAGTCTATTAAAGATTCCTAGCCTTTCCAAAAAGTCACTACTGAATTTTCTCTTATCAATATGGTCAGTTTATCAGTTTTAGCCAAGTCTAACAGTTTTATCAGCCAGTCTTCTTCCTTTGGCATCTTTGTATTCTTCAACTTCTGTGCATATAATAGTTGTGCTGCAGTGGTCATATATCATAGTATCTTGCCGTACTTCTCCAGTTGCTCTTCTACTAATCCCAACAAATACAATTCCAGTTTCAATTGAACATTAACTTTTGGAATTTTATACACCATAGACTGTATTTGATTCTAGAATTGTTTGGCTTTCTCACGAGTCCATCACATATGATAAAAAGATCCCATTTGTTGTTCACATTTCCAGCATCTATTACAAAACTCTATGCATTTGGACCAATTTTTCTGGTGTCAAACACCAGCCATACATCATCTTGTAACATATTGTAAATGTAATTCCCTCTGACCGCAATTTCTCTCACTGTTCCAACCATATATTATGACCAACATTTTGTGCTCCTACAGTCTTTAACCAACTCTTGTTCCATCTCTAGTTCTAACAAACGTTTATACATCTTACCAGTCATCATCTGAGCACAACTGCTTCTCAAAATCTGATTTGGTTGACTCAAAATTGTACAACTTTTTTTTAATCCATTTAAAATCTTTTCCCTATCTGTCTGTAAAAGAATAATTCAAAACTAACCATCTGACATTCATTCCTCAATTGGTTTGATTCTATAGTGTTCTTGGTCAAATTCCAGGAGATCTTGATAAGTGACCCATTTTTATTTGCTGTTGTTTCCTTACTATCAAAGACCGCTTGCAATGACACCAATAGGAGTGTCTTAGGACATAACCTTAGTTTATATTTATTCCACATAATGATTATTAAAATCTGCATTCACTTTAGCTTTAATGTACCACAAATAACCATACCATTCAAACCTCAGTTCGTGCCTTTCTAAATTCAACAGTTTCTTATTTGTTAACACAATCCAGTCCTTCAGCCAAACCAAACAACATATGAAAAAAGAAAAATACAATTTCAGATCTGGTAATCCCAATCCCCCTCTTTATACCTAGGGAATATTCCTGTAGATGCCCTTGTATACTTCCAATGAAATCTAAAGATAATTATATTTGTCAAGCTTACCAAATTGTTGTATGGATTCCAAAAGTTGATGTTTATTAATTTTTGAACACTCAAAATGCTGTGCAAATAACTAACAATGGATGAAAAGGAGCAAGAGGATATATAGCAGTTTTTGCACTGCTGGAGAGGAAATTAATAACATATATTTCTTTGTCTATCAGAAGAGGCCATATCTTTTCTTCCCTGTGACCTCAAATCAGCTGGATTTTGAGTGGGGAATAAAAGCCAGAAGTGGGTGCAAAGATTACATTAGAACTGCTAATGAAAACCTTTCCTTTTTGATATCTACCTTGATACCTCTTTAAAAAAAGTCTGAGTACATTTTCAGTTCCCTCCTTCACAAGCAGGCCATACCTGTTGTGAGGCCATCCTTTTAGAAAGAAATCCATTGACTGTTCTCTAATTTGTGTTTTTATGATTTTATTGCACAGGGTAACATTGTGCAGTTTCAGTGAATTGCTGCTGAACTTGGATCAATACAAGCTGTAGTGCTAATCAGTGTCTCAAAGCAAATACCTTCTAAAGCGGAACAATCCCATGCAAACCTTGTTTACTTCTCCCAAGAAGGTTAATCATTCTGCAGGGATTCAACTCATCTATTTTTCTGAAACCAACTAACCCCTGCAAACATCAGCAAAGCACTCATTGAAATAAATTGCTGTAATCATTGAACCGAGTTCTGCCCGCCTGTTTTACCCAGGGTTCCAAAATACATGGGAGAGAAGGGCATCCCTTTGTTTTCAGTGGGCTTTACTTCCCCGTAAGTGCTCTAAGGATCTCTTCTTGAGTCATGTTTTCAAAGGCATAACTGCCTTGGCTTCATTAGGATAATGCTTGACCTTCAAATAATGCAGACCACATGTCTAAAGCAATTTAATTTAATAAACCTCCCAGAGGTAGACAAGCTCTTTACTAGTGTTATTCTTTCAAGTCTATTTCCTGGTAGCTGGTTTTGGGAAAATTCAGCTTTGCTTTGATTGGTCCTGAAAAAAAAAAAAAAAAATCAGCATGAGGTTTGTGAAAGGTTAACGTCTGAGATTTCTGTCTCCCCCTTGTAATGCATGCATTTCATCAAATGTTGCCTTTGGGATTTTTATCTTTCTTTTGTTATTTGAAAGATAGCGTCTTCTGTCCAGTTTGCTGAAGCTTATGGGGATATTGCCAAAGGTAAAAGACTGATGACTTTGTAATATGTTTTAAAATGATTAGCATGCATTATGTCTAATATATGCAAGCCTGTTTCTATGGTACTTTTCCAAAGCAGGTTTTGCAATGTGTGTTCTGCATATCCGTTGCAGGAGTTACAGTGGGGAAAGTGAAGCTCCCCCCAGATTGAAGAGTATTCACATAATTGTAGTCAGCAGTTAGAGAGGGGTAGAAGGTGTCACAGTGGTCCACTGTCAACCCAATGAATACCATGGCTGGCTGCAGCAGCTGTTCCCAAATCTACTGCACAGACACCTGGGATATGGCATATGGCCCTCAAACAGTTGGATGGAATCCAAAGTCTGCCAGCTGCTAATCTTTATTAGACATATAGGCACAGTGTACAGTTGGCATTTTGCTGCGCCACACAGGAAACCAAAAATTGGCACTGTTGCTCTCCCATGGCTTGACTTGGATTGCCCCCTCTGGAGCAACAAACCAGCAACCATAGACTGTATCAATAGGGTAACATAGTCACTTCTTGTGGAATTCTCTAATGGTATCATAAATATCTGTCAAATCCATGACAGAAAAATGTGAGTGAAGAAGGTTTTGGGGATTATTAAAATCTATTTGGGATTGGGGAAGTAACAAATGACAAGTAACTTAACCCCCCCCCTTTTTAAAGGAGGGTTAAGAAGTCAGATTTCAAAAGTTAATTCAGCAAGTAGGAATATTTCTACATTTGTTCATGCATAATAAATAGTGCTTTTAAATCTTTTTCTAGTTACTTTTAAAAGGCATCATAAGTTATTTTTAGACATTTTCAAATTTTATGCCATTCTGTTTTCAACCTTAAGGCCATTTCCGCACTAGCCTGTTATAGTGCAATGATTCCACTTTCAACATCCTCTGGAATCCTGGGGTCTGCAGTTTCGGGAAGGGCCACCCGGCCCTTCCCTAAACTGCAAACCCCAGGATTCCAGAGGATGTTGAAAGTGGAATCATCGTGCTATAACAGGCTATGCAGAAATGGCTTGAGATTTAAAAAAATGAAAAAGGAATGAGTACCTAACAAATCACTTTTAAAACATTATAGTGGGCAAGAAAAATGAATTACGTTTTAAACACTATAATAAGAAAGAGGTACATATTGATTGTTAAAAGGAACATCTGAAGCTTTAATCTAGTTGTCATTGCAACCAGTTGTGTGGGCAGTAGAACCACAGAATGCGCGTTACCTACCTTGTGATGGCCCATAGCCTTTTAACACTACTCTGTTATAGTGCTATGATTCAACTTTAATTGCTAAGATAACATTCTCTGGAATCCTAGGATTTGCAGTTTGAGGAGGAGTATTTAGAATTCTCAGACAGAGAATTCTAGTGCCTCTGCGGACTTCAGATCCCAGGATTCCACATGATGCAGCCATAGCAATTAAAGTGGAATTATAGTATTATAATTATGTGAAAGCCTGAGAAGAATAAACACTTCCTCTTCCATGCTTAGCATGTTGAAGAATCTCCAGAAGAATGGCAGAACTTGGAATGTCTATCAGGATGTCTGGTGCAAGATCCAGAATTCATAGAAGTGCCGTGTTCTATCCAATGAATTATACACACTGGCAGCTTTCCACTTTAGCAAAGCAGCCAGAATGGTAAAGCAGTTGGTGGGTTTAACTAGCAACTATCCATGTCTATTCTTATCTGGAAGCAGGAGCGATCAAAATCTTCAGATTCTTTTTCCCACCACAGGCCATAGGTTGGGGTGACTGGAAGCTTCTATGTCAGTGATGTGGTGACTCTGCTCCTTGTTTTACTCCAGACTTTAAAGAAACTATATACCATCTTCCTCTGCTTCCTCTTCTTTTTTCTCCTTCCCCCCACCCCTTTAGGCAGATTCAGATGGCTCACAAAAGTTAAAACAGATACGGAAAAAGGAAAAAAAAAATCACACCATAAAAAAAATAAAATTATATTTAAACTCTAAATAGACGTAAAAATTGGCCATTAAAAAACATGACCATTAAAAAGGGGAAAAAAACCCAAATATAATCAGTACAATATAATATATAAAAGTCAAAGTTTGTGAGTTTGTCTGTGTCAGGCAGGTGAAGACCTCATATGATTGGCTGTGTCAGGCAAGAAGACCTCATAGGATTGGTTGCCTGTGAAGATTCTATGGAATCCTGGAGTTAGCAGTTTAGGGACAGGTCTTTAGAATTCTCAGCCAGAGAGCTCTTGGGCCTCAGGCCGGTTGCCATGAAGACGAGGCCTAGCAGCAAGGAGAAGGCCAGTGTATTCCCTCAGGAAACCAATCTCTGTATTTTAACAACTCTGAATACAGATTGGATTGGAGAATATTGGCAAAAATTACAGGTACTGGACAATACAATTTGGGGAGTTAGAGACACAGGATCTAAAATCCATGTATATTTCAAGTGCAGCTAATTTCTAAGGTAAAGAAAGGTAATTCCTGAGGTTTTTCTAGCAAGTATTATCTATGAGAAAATAAAATCCCGGGCAATGCTGGGTATATACGTTAGTACGTTATGAAAGTCCTTTTCTCCCTTAGCAATCAGCCTTTAAAGATGTACCAAAGCAAGAAGGTCTTCACCAGCCTACAGAAGAATAACAAAGAGGGTGCCAGTCTAACCTCTCTAGCAAAGAAATTCCAAAGCCTTGGAGCAGGCACCAAGAAGCCCTCTCCTGTGTTCCCAGCAGATTTATCTGTGATGGTGGTGAGACTGAGAGAAGGACATCTTCAGAGAATCTCAAAAACATGAGTAGGTTCATATGGGTGAGTATGAAAACCTGGACCTAAGCTGTATAGGTACTAAAGATATTAAGTCCTATATATTCAGTAGCTTGGAAAGCTCCTTCCAAGTTTGGAATAAAAGCCAGACAGCATCACTGACATGGAAGCCTCAGGCCATGTCTGGTACAGGTTGATATGGTGCTCAGTTCCAGCAGCAATTCTGGCTAATCATTCAGTTTTTTGTCCTTGTGGAATTACAAGTAGTCTAATTAGCCTGGCTAGCAGTCTAAACAAATGAATATGGAATTTTCAATCTTCCCCTCAGTTGCTTCTGGTGCTTGCAACATGGCTGATGAGTTCATTTGTTTACATATGAAATTACATTTTTATTTACTTTGTCTGCCTTGTGAACTGACAGCCACCTTCTTTGATGCTGCAAAAGAAAAAGTGAGAAAAAACAAAGAACTTTGAGCAAACTGATATCAGTTGAAGGTCTGACTTCATCCTCTTTCTTCCCACAAACATTCTTCCAAACATCAACACATCTTCTCAAAGGTAGAATGACCAAAGGCTTTGGGATTTGGTGGGAATTGTAGCTGCATTGCACTTGTGTTTTTTTTTAAGTATCTCTATGAAATTTCTCTGGCCCCAGTCTTTTTCTTGTAAACTTCTGGTAGTAGCTGCATCTTTTAAAACTCGTTGCAGAGGATTCTTCCCCCTCCCCTGTTCCAGCAGCTTCTGATACTGACCAGGGAAAAAGTCACTCAACTGGATCTCTTGTCTTCATTCCTCCCAATGTATTTTTGGTTGGTCCAAAAAATTCTAAAATCAGCCGAAATTTATACTGAAAGTGATGGCACTCATTATCTTTTTCTATTTCAGCCAATTTTGGGGGTTCCAGGTTTTTTTTCCAAGCTGAGTTTCTGAGGTTGAAGGTGAAAAATTGGCTGTAAAAAATATTTTTAGAAGGGTCTGTGTTTTTTACCTTGGAAGTGCAGCCCTGAATGTGTTCAGAGGCCGGGGTTTCACACACCCACTCTGCCTTTGCCCAGTCCTGCACATGACTATAAAAAAATGTGGAAAATTAAATGGGTGAGATAGGCAATTTGGATAGAGAGAGGAAGCATGGCAGACGTGTTGAGCTCATGGAGACAATGGTGAAGGTGGAGGACAACCACACTTCAAGCAAGATAAAAGAGCAGTTAAAGAGAAACAAGCAGATTAGGAATAACACTAAAGTCCACTGTAACCAGCAACAAACTAGGCCTAAACCCAGTATATTTAGGACGCAAGAGGAGGCAGAAGCAGAAACAACCCTGGGAAGGCATTACAAGGTACAACATCACCAAACAAAACACCTCACATTTACTGGAACTATTGGGCATTCTGGAGGAGCCCTCAGCCTTGAAACAAAGTGGCCGGGGCAGCAGCAGTAGCAGCATTGGGAAAAACAACAACACTTCCACATGACCAAAGATTTGTCTGGAACAGCAGGCATAGTCCATGATGGCAGAAGAGGTCTGTCTTCTCTATCATCAGGACAAATAGGAGAAAATGGTCTTTTTCCAATAATAGAGTCCTCTTTCTTGTACGGGAAAATACCAGTGTGAGGAAGTGCTAGATAAATTCACCACTTTCCTGAAACTACTGCCTTGGACAATGGTGGTGTATGCACAACTCTCTTGTGTTAGTAGGCAATATCCCCAGCAGCAAAGGGGCACACGCTACAGCTAGTCCTGTACTTTCAGGGTCATGTAAAGTGAGTGGAATTATTCTAGATTCTGATGCCCCTAGCCACTGATGCATCTTTTCAAGGGGAGAAAGGACTGACCCTTTGCCACACACACACAAAAAGAGACAATGATGACAAAGGATGTTGGAACTCTGCAAAGGGAAATTGTAGGAAACTTATTTGTCAGTGACAGATAATTTTTGTGAGGAACTGCCCTCTGAGAGCATGTCTTTATAGTACAATACCATCTATCTCATTCCTTCCTTCACACATTAATTCTCTTTGAGTCCCACTTTATACATTACATTTGCTTACCAAGTGCTGGGTCCAAATTAAGACCATGAACTAAGGGACTGTAGGAGTTCCCCTATTCTCTTCCTAACTATGAAATCACATACTTGACAATTGCACAGGTATATACATGTGCACAGTAAAAACTATGTTAATGCAATAATGCAGGGAACATCATTGTCCATGCTTTTCCTAGTAGCAGAAATTCCTAAAAAGCTGTGACACTGCATGCCCCTATTCCTCCTCCAATGGCTTTTTCTGCACCCTACCTGATCGTGGTGGCATCCAGCGGGGATCTCAGTAGAGATTTTCCTGAGAGGATTGCATGGCAGGAGTGCTCCCTTCTGCACTGGCTGTCAGCAGGAATGCAGGAAGCATGATGGCCATGCCCCTTGCTTCTGCAGTGCAGCCAGGTACTGTCCCAGGCTGTGCTGGGGCAGAAAGTGCAGCCATTGTGCTTTCTGACCCTCTGCCGCTCAGGTAAGTGTGAGTGGGCAGAGTGGGCAGTGGGAGGGCAATGCAATTGCTGGTCATTGCTGGGGAGAAGCCATCAATGATTTGTGGTGTGACTGTGCTGTCTGGGGACGGGAGATGGATGGGACCTGGACAACATTGTGCATAAGTGCACAATGTTGCACTGGGTCCCATCCTTCTCTGGCCCCCAATGCGGGATGACGACATTCTTCAGAAAGGACCATTTGTCTCAATGCCCTGCACATGTCTAGCACATGGGAAGTGCGTACCTCTTGATGGAATGTGTGATCTTTGTTAAGTCACCCTCACTGAAGTGTCATCAATGTCATACCAATTGACAGTGACATCAGTGCAAACTACGCTCCAATTCTGTTTACCTGCAGTGATTTTTTTAAAGATAAAGGAGTGAAGATTTAGAAAATGAATGTTCAGCCCTGTGTTCTGAAATCAGAAACATTCAGTACAATCCAGTTGTGACAAACATGTTAAGAACATCATTCAAATTATTTTTAACATGTACTTGTCAGTGGCGATGCACTTTTTCCCATTTCCACATTTTCGATGTAGTCGTAAAGGGGACTTCAGTTTTCATGTCATCCAAATCTTCAGAATTAAAGAGAAGCCTGATTTTTTTTTTTTAAATAGACCATTCATCTGGTTCTTGAGCAGCTCTGTTTTTGTAGGGAACTCGCAGTGGTATTAAAGATTCTCATTGGACTTTGATGTTTGCAGAATTCAGTTGCTAGATGGTCAATAACAGCTCAAAAGGTTTCTGCTTCAAATGTGCTTCTGGGTGAAAAGTTAGGAACAGCACACAAGTTTTCATCAGGAGAGTTCTTCCACTTACTTCTGAGTAGGCACTGTCTATAAGGCAGACAGGTCAATATGAATTTTAATATTTGTTGATAGACTAGCTTCCAGGCTGAGATTAACTAAAAAGCTTCCTATGCCATTTTGTATAACGTAGCCTGCCTTTTTCTAAATGCTGTTGCCTAATCATAGCAGATTAATGAAGTCGCCAAGATTCATTTAGAAAGCAATTGAGAATGTCTAATTTTAATTAGGAGTTTTGATTGCTGATGCTAATGGAATAAAAAAGGCATTTTTTTTTTCCAGAGGTATACTTTTATGTTCATGAAATTACAATATCTAAATGTATCCCAGTTTGTTGTGTGTAACACAATTTACTGCAAGATAAATGTTAAGGGACACACTGATATTTTGGCATCCCTTATACTTTTTTCCTGTACAGTCATCCTTCCACATTCACTAGGGCTAGGGGCACAGGACCCCTGTGAAAGTGAAAAAAACATGAATAACTCTAGGACCTCTCAAACCATATTTAACACACAAAAAAAGTAAGATCATCATATTCAATCCACCACGGATTCCTTTGAGGCATCAGGGTTCCTTCACAAGGCAGAAGTGGGGGGCTGCTGGTGGGGCTTACTGCCACCTCCACTGCTGCCCCACACCATTTTTAATAGGGACTTACAAGCCTCGTTCGCAGTTTCTCAGTCTCACGAGGCTTGCAGTCCCTATTAAAAATGGCCTAGGGAGGCAGCAGAAGTGACAGTAAATAATCCATCAATAATCAAATCTGCAAAAGTGAAACCCATAAATGTGGAAGGCTGACCGTATCTCGTATTTTCCCTTAGTAAAAAAAATTGCTAAACGTTTACCCAAAAGGGATTCAGCAGGTCTTACTTTTGCATGCATAGGACTGCAAGTTATTCACCAGAGACATAGTGCAAAGTAATTCAAGCATAGGCACACTGCTGTACTGGATTGTAAAACTGAACAACCAATTGTGCAGCAAGCAGCTTGGCTGAACTGTTCCTCATTAGACAGCAATGGTTCCTTTCCACATCTCCCACAAGAGAGCACACTTCTTGCTACACTTCTTCCTACACAGCACTCCTCCATTGGCACATTGGTGTTGTTGGCCATAATCCTGAATAGGATACTATCCCTTATGCAATCGCCAAGAAAGTGTGACTCTCTGCATTTCTGTAGGCATAAAGCCATAATAGAATTCAAGCCTTAATGATTAATATGCAGTGTTGGCTTCAGTTTTTTTAATCCATTAATTTATGTCTTTATAATATGTGATGATTATTACTCTGTTCAGCAACAGAAAGTATCAAGTATCAAACATACTCAAAACCATTGATTTAGAAGCACAACTGGCATGGCAGACAGTAGCAGCTAGGGATGAAGTTCTTTGCTAAATTTGTTCTTGAAGGAAGCAATGAGTACTGTCAGCAATTTGCTTTCTGCTAGAAGAAAGTCTTTGAAGCTTGTTTGCAATTTCAACTTATTTCGTACATAATTTGTGCATGGTTGTTTTCAGTGGTGTAGCTTGGTGTAAGTGGGGTAGGAGCAGGAGCGGAGATGTAGGGGCGGGGCTACAGAACACATGGGCAGGGCTATGGTGCACAGGGGAGGAGCTATGACGCACAGGGGGCTACAACATTCAGGGGTGAGGCTATGGTGTGTGAGGAGGGGTGACAGCATGCGAGGGGGCAGGCAAGGAGCAGTGGCACCTCCCCCAAAATGCCACTCTCCTCATTCCCATGTCCCTATGCCACTGGTTGTTTTTCACCAAACCTAGCCTTTTCTATGCAGAAATAAAATATTATATCTACACAGAAATATTATCTGCTGTGCATTAAAAAAACAAAACAAAACCCTGTCTCCTACATAGAAAATGATGTGATTGGGGATTTATTCTATGCAAAATTCTCACCTATCCAAGATTGTTCTCAGTAGTGTTTCTCACCACGAAAAGAATATTTTTTTTTAATATTTTTAAATATTCTTTCTATCTTTAGTTGCAACACAAAAGCAAACACAAACAAACAAAAAAAATCCACCAGTCAAGAGTCTTATGGTATCTTAAAGATTAACAAATTCATGAAAGGATGATTTTTTGTGGTCTGTACAGCCCATTTCAACAAACCCATTGAAAGGTTATCCAGAATTTCAGATATGTACATAGGTACAAGTGTGACTGTAGACAGTGAAGCCAGAGGAGATAATGCATTTAATTTTTCTCTGATCTCATTGTCTGTAGTGAAACAGTTTGAAGCTGACTGCTCACAAGGTCTGCTTCACATGATTTGTGGTGCTGAATGAGAAAAAGTTGAAAGCAAGTGTTGCTGTATGCTATTTGCTGCATGGCTGCTTTGCATCCCATATTGAGGCATTTCCTTATGGAAGGGACCTACTCAAAATCAGAATCAGACATGTGTGCCTTCTTACTTAATTCATTTCTAAAATTTCAACCTGTTACAACTGATGCCAGATAAATGTCATGCAAGATATTAATGAGGGGAAGATATGGAAGAAATATAGATTGCTAGGCAGCTAGTAATTCTACATCATCAGAATTAAATGATGGCCCCAGAAAAAGGACCTGATTGAGGACACATGCTTTACACTCTACTTTCTCCATCCTTGAACATTCCAATTCATCATGGCTTCAGTTTCTGATCACCAAACAAATGATCTGAACAAGTGATTCAGATTTATCATAAAAATAATTGGAACATTATTGCTTTGCCATCATCTAGCATGATACTTTTATATGTTTGTCAGATTTTAGAGTTCCCTTTGCTCTAATTTTTTTCCATAAAATATAATCTGCATGGGAGAGAGAAAGAGAAGGACAAGTGACCAATATAAACCATTTCCTAAATAAGGATTTTCATCCAATTTATTCAAGTAGGCCTGTTCGTCCTATCCCTCTCCATTTCCCATTGTACTTTTCCATGTGAAATTCAGCCTTCGATGGTTTGGGGAAGCTACTGAGTATGATCAGTCCTGAATGGGCTATTTTGGAATTATTTTTGTCCCTCGCCCCTTTTTAATGTTTTGTATGTCTCAGTTTGAGAGGCAGCATGGTATAGTCGTTTGAGTGTTGGACAACAACCCTGGAGACAGAGGTTCGATTCCCATGTGGCCATGAAAACCTGCCAGATGACTTTGGCTGCCTTACACACTCTAAGGGTCTTTCTGCACTAGACTGTTATAGTGCTATTATTCCGCTTTCAGCATCCTGTGGAATGCTGGGGTTTATAGTTTACTGAGGCTCAAGAGCTCTCTGTAGCCCCTCCCTAAACTACAAAACCCAGGATTCCATAGGATTGGAATAATAGCACTATAACAGTGTAGTGCAGAAAGGCTCTCAGCCCCAGAAACCCCTTAGGGTCAACATGAGTTGGAAACAACTTGAAGGTGCACCACCACCACCACAATGACAATGTTCCCATACACTTGGGCATGATGATATTTCCTGCCCTGTTTCTCAGCAGATTTGCTTTACCTTCAGACTTGTCCATAAATGAATTCTCTATTAAAGGGAATGAGTGTTTCTTTGTATATGAACAGGCTAAATCAATGCATCTTAAGCTATCCAATGTGAGTAACAGGCAATTATTTTATCTCACAGTGCCAGTTACTGCCACTGTATTTGTGCCCAATGGCTACTTTTTTTCCTCCTGGAAAAAACTCACCAGGGACTGGCAACTAATATTTTGGGACCAGGATCAGTCCATGAACCATCATTTTAAATAGCCAGCAGCTAAGCAATCTGACCGTATGCAGTAAGACTACAAACTGCTTCAAGATGAAAACCATGTTTAAAGAAAAAGGAATACTTTAAAGTATTTTCAGCTATTGCAGGGATGAAATCCAAGGAGCTATCTTTCCTGATGGGGAATAACTTAACAGTGAATGTACTGGAGTCTATATTTTTCAGAGTGGCCTAAATACCCTAAAGGCACCAGTGTTACTGCAGTTTAGGCCTACCTGGCGATAGCACCCGATATCACTTTGATATCATAATTTGGCCCTACCATACCACCCTTCTCCACATGTTTGTGAGGCCTCCGGACAAGCACAAAACTCGGCTCAGCACTTAACTGCTGAAATATTCTCAAACAATACAGGCAAGCCAGAAATAGCCAAATCGCAGCTTCAGGGACCTCCCCGGCAAACACCACATTATGCATGCGCGCTACCTGCAAAAGGCTCCCTGCTCTGAGCAGGCAACTTGACAAAGGCTGAACCATCAACTGTCCAGCATTGCGCAGTTACATACTGGCTACACCATTGTTAATTCGGCTCTGATTCCATCATGCTAAATTGTGACCTTTCAGAGACATTGTCTCGCACCCAAAACTCATTGTTGTCCCGAGTAAGGCATAGCCTGCAGTCACACTTCTCTCTATAAAAACCCCTGATTCCAAGACCTTTCTCGGATCGCTCCCGAGTTCCAGACCGCCTTGCTGCCGCTTTGCTTGGCGAGCTTCCCCTCAGCTTCACGTGCTGAGCCACACCAAACCCCAGCATTGCTCTCTATCTTCTTCTGGGCTTCAGGAATAGGTTTCGTACCACCCGAATCAACTGTCCCCCTGAAAATCCCGCTATCTTACTCACACCTTTATTTTCCTTAGTTATCTCTGTGTGTGTGTTGCATACATTGTGTGCCTGTATTTAGTAAAGATCATTCATTACTTTCAAACCGGTCTGCTTCTTGACTTGGCCTGACCCCGTAAACACTGGGTTACAAGATCCTGCTAAGTTACCCTGCCTCTCATAACACTAAAGCAGTGCTCTGAGCTAATTTTCCCCACCTACAGTTGAGCACATTTTGGTGTCCCTCCCGGGACCCCCAATAAACAGGGTAACACCAGATCTAGTCCTATCTTGAAAGCTAAATGGGGTCGGCCTTGGTTAATACTTGGGTGGGAGACTGTCAACAAATAGTAGGTGCTGTGGGCTATATTTCAGAGGAAGGAACTGCCTAAGAAAATCCTATGAAATTCATAGGGTCACCATTAGTCCACAGGTGGCTTGAAAACACATACACAAATGCACACATATCTTCTGGGAATTTAGGAATGCACTAGAATCAGTGAATTTGTGCCCAACACACCATTTAGTTTTTTTAAGTGATAAGAAATTTAGTACCTTTCTGAGAATGCATTCTTCCTAGGAGGAGGTCTGAGATCTGTCCTTCAAAATTCATTGCTAAAATGTAGCCAAAATGAGACTACACTTTTTTCTTTGAATCTCACAATTAATATTCAAGAATTGCATCACTGTTGGCCTTCCCGGGCATTACAGCTTCTGTTCAACAAGTTTACTTCCTATTCAGACCAAAAGACAGTTAAAGTGATCACCAAGTTAGGAAAAATAACAGAATGTAGTGGTAAAAGTCTTTACCACTTCAGAATAAAGAGGAGGTAGTAAAGCATGGGGAAGATTGGAAAACTTTTCTCTGAATTTTAAGTCTAAAGTAAATATAGCCTCAGAGAGCTAAAAGTAGAGGAAGCATGTGCTGGGGTGAATATGAATATGAATTTGGCTGTTATTAATAAGAAGGGAGATTCTTCAAGAAATAAGAAATATTGGAAAGGGAACAGAAATGGAACAAATCTCAGGAAATCAAAATTCTCCTTGAAATGGTTAAGAAAAAGATTAGATACCTAAGAAGGAAATACATTTCTAATCTTTCTAAGACAAAAATAATTTAAAAAATTGAGATAAGCTAGAAAGAATGTTAGGCCAGAGGGAACAAAAAGGAATATAATTTACTCCAATTAAAAGTTGGAATGATAACAGGGCTAGAGTGAGGATAAAATGATGAATGCACTGCTAAACTAGACACCAGGAAAGAAAGAAACTTAACCCAGTGAAGAGTTCTTAAGAGGTTCACTTGTTGGTGCAGTGAAACTATCAGCTTTGATAGTGAATTCCTGCATGGCAGGGAGTTTGATTCAATGGCCCCTGTGGTGTCTTCCAGTTCTATGATTTTATGATTCCATGAGCTAAGAGTGAAGCAGGCAAATGTATGAAAAAAAATCAAATTTCATACTACGGACTAGTAAGTGATTTAAACTAAAACTGCCAACAGTTTACTGTGATGCTTTTATAGAAATCAGTGTCCTGGCCAAATGGAAAACACTGTGTTCTGAATACTGCTACAGTTACCTGATGTCAAAAACAATACTAGAATGATGGGGGAAAAGATGCAGAAATAAGCAGTCAACATGGAGAAGCTAGAGGATCTTCCCTATGAAGTGAAGGTAAAGTGGTTCAGTTTTATTCTGCTCATGCTTGCTCCAAAGTTAATCGTTATGATTTCAGCGGTGCTTTCTCCCAAAGAAGAGCATGTAGAGTTGAATCTCAATGTTTATAAAAATCTTTAGCAGAAATTAGTAGACATTTGCAGGGGATAGGGGTACAGAACCCTGCTAAAGTGAAAAAACTGCAAATAACTCCCCCCACTGAGCACTCCTCCTTCCTTGCACTCTCCTGCCCGCCACTGCCCATGTGCCCATACTGGCAATTGCTCTGGCAGCAGCAGGCACAAGATGGAGAGGACAAGGAAAAGATCTGTCCTCCCCACCCACCACTGGGGCAGCCATGCCTGCTGTGGTGAGCAGGAGAGCACGAGGGGGAGGAAAAGCTCTTTCCTCCCCTTCACCCTCCCATCTGCCACCGGGGTGATCATGCAGGCAGCAGTGGGCAGGAGCGTGCAAGGGGTGGAAAAGATCTTTCCTCCCCTTCACTCTCCTACCTGTTGCCCACCAGCGAATGGGAGGGGGAGAATGGGGGGTAGGCAAGAGGACACCACGAATAATCAAATCCGCAAGAGTCAAACACACAAATGTGGAGGGAAAACTGTATATTAGTCAGAACTCTTGGTGGAAATTTCCTGTTGAGTTGGAGCTGGAGTTTGTCATACTGCTGATGGAACCCATGCAGAGTTTGGAAAAGTTATTCGTTTGGAATACAACTCCTCAAATCCCTTGGTCAGTACAGTATATTCAGTGACTATACAATTTGCGGCAAATGTAAATCGCTTCTCCAAGCTCTACATTTAAGGAGAAGACATGACAGAGATTTGTAAAGCTGTGCAAAGTAATTTTACAGTGGGAAGAAAGAGAAGATTTTCTTTCTTTTTCATAACAGCAGAACTTGAAATTCTCCAATGGAAGGACAGTCAGGTTAGTGTGCATGCATTCCATGATTGTGTAGGTTTTCACATTACTCTTGGTAAAAACTTCTTTATTTTCTTTTTGGTTTGAGTCTGCAGTTTTAAATAATTGTTTTACTGATTTTTGGTTGATTGTACTTACAGTTTTGTAGAAGTTTGTAGTGTAACCTGCCTCAAGATCTTTATGATGAAGGCTTGTGTACAACACATAATAAAAATAAATGGCAGCTGATTTACAACAACCAGACAAAGTACTTCACATAAAACATAAGTGACTTAGGGAATTCTCTGCTGCTAGATATGGCAAAGGCTGCTAGTTTAGATGGCATTAAAAGGAGATTAAATAAATGTAAAAAGAACAGCTCTGTCAAGGTGTGTTATTGCTAACTAGAACTGCAAGGTCCAGACGCACAGGGCTTGGAAGTTACTTTCAAAAGTAATTCATTACAGCTATAGTTCTAATGGTCCAAATAGTTCCCATTTTAGTTACATTTTTCAAAGCAACACGTTTTTTGTTTGTCAGAAGTAACGCCTCCCATTTTAATGTTACAATTTGCTGGCTTGTTCTATAAAGTATATGATTCTCTTGTTCACTGTCACCCCAGCTCTGAACAACAGTGTGAAGAAATAGCACAAAACAGAGTACAAGCCAGCGCATGAAGCATTTCAGATGCCACCTTTATCATTCATTGAGGCCACCCCACTGTCGATATAAAAATAATTTAAAAATTGCAATTATACCACAAAAAGGCTGCTGATATTTTTTGTTATTCTTAGAATTTAGTTATTACTTCCTAATTAAAAAAAGGAATTAATTACAAGTAGCTTTTTGCAACCATCCCTGAGCTCCACAGGGGAAATATGACTGAATACTAGTTCCTGGGAGGCCAATTACCTTTATGTCTTATTCTAAAGGATTATTGGGAGTATCTGATGATCCACAGTTGGAGATGAGATACTCAATTTGATAGGCCTTGAATTGGATTCAGAAAGAGTTCTTTCTATCTTATGTTTAATCCAAAGGAGTTCAGAATGTACCTCTTCATTATGTCTTCATTATATTTGCCATGCGAAAGGGCACCTGGAGCATCACGCTATTGTAAGGAGCGATCTGCATGACACACTTACAATCGCATGATGCTCCGGGGCCGGCAGGCACCAATTGTGCACCTTTTCATTTTCGGCTGGAAGCCGAAAATGGTGCGCAATCGCACATTGCTCCCAGGCCCCGCGCGCACTTACCTGGCGTGTGGAGCCTCCGGAGCTGTGCTGGTCACGCTTCCTGCCCCAGCACAGCCTGGGAAACTCACAGGCTGTGCTGTGGAAGGAAGAGGTGGGGCTCTTGCGTGAGCAGGCAGCTTGTGTGGAGCCGAAGCAGCAGAGACACGAGAGCCTCTCGCCGGAGGCTGCTCATATGATCCCCGCACCCCAGCCACCAGAAAAAGTTGAGGAAAGGGCCTATGTGCTAGCAACCATCTATTTAGAGCACCAATACATGAAGGAAATATAGGAGACTTGTATCAGATCAAACTATTTCTCCAATTAGTCACTTAGTAATATTTATTCTAGCTTGCAGTGTTTTGGTGGACTTTCACTATTTCAAGCAGATCTGAGCATGGACTCTTATGCATGAAAATCATGTAATTGTAATTGTCTACTGTCTGCCTTGCTCTAGTCCTGGCCCCATCTCTGATGAAGACATCTAGATTCAGGGTTGAAAATTAGTCAAACGTCACAGAGGTTATAGGGCCTCAGAGAGCTATAAGGGCTTTTCACACTACACAGTTATAGCACTATCATTGTGCTTTAACTACCATGATTCTACCCTATGGGATCCAGGAATTTGAAGTTTAGGGAGGAGTATTTAGAATTCTCATCCAGAGTCATATAACAATTTAGAATGACAAGGTCTGGAGGAGAAGCTGAGATCAAGCAGCACAGTAGGGCAGTCCAAAATGGTGTTGTCGGATAACAGTGTCATGAGGGAAAGTCAAGGTCAGAGACACTGGAACAGGCCAAATCTAGGCAGAATTCCAGAAGTAAGGCATTAATGGAGGTTCATGAGCTGGAGATACAGAGGGTTAGCCATAGCAGGCACCAGGACCAAGAAACGAAGCTGTACAGAACTAGGAAGTATGCTGTTCCATCAGATAAGAGATTTCAACAGGGGCTTATGTAGTCTGGTCTTCCAGACCCTGCCCAAGGCCATCTTGAACCAGTTAACCCAGTTCTTAATTTTTTTTTTAACCTAGGGAGCCCCTTCCTTTGGGGAAACCTCTTACTCCCAAGGACCTTGAATCATCTAGGACTGGAGATGCATGCTCTGTCAACAAGTGGTTTCTTGGACTTGCGCCTTCTGATGTTAATGTTCCCTGAGGTTAGAAGGTCAGCTGATCTTCTCACCTGGTTCTGGGATATCAGTTCATCCTCATCTTCTCCTGAGGTGCTGGAGGTGTCTGGGGTAGTCCTGGAATCTGTGGGTCTTACTGGTTTTATAATGTTGGGATGTTCATGTGAATTATTTTGGCTTGTGTCTGGGTTAGGCGTGACATTCAGTTTATTTTGTTGGAGGAGCTGCAGGTCTTCTAGGAGAGAATCCAGAGCCCTGCAGTGGTGGTGAGGCCCAGGACTCGCTGGCAGGTCATTAGAAATTTTGTGTATTTGTATGTATGTTTGTGTATGTATTTGTATGTATGTTTTTATGAAAGAGTAATTGAATAACAACAACAACAACAACTTGAAGACAATGTCAAAATAATACATGAAATTATAAAAAATTGTTTAAAGCATAAAATTAATATATCAAGGAAAGGAAAAATATGGAAGACCGTATTAAACAAATGCAAAGGTAGCTATAAATTTGGACAATTCAGATGGGTAGTTATTCTGGAGCTCAACTATACTGGAGTCTTCCTGCTTCTGATCCATGGTGCCTGATCATTTTAGTGAGGATCAGCTCCCCTAAACTAGACTTGATGGGGGACAACTACCTCTGCTTCCTGCTCTGAAGTCCATGTCTTCTAGTCTTGCCTTGTGATCTAAAATGTCATACTGCTAATTGCAGTATCGGTCTATAGAGTCAGTCAAAGGCCATTTCCACCTACACTCTTATAGTGCTATTATTTCACTTTCAACATCCTATGGAATCCTGGGATTTGCAGTTTATGGAGGGGCCGTAGAGGCCTTAGAGGCCCCTCCACAAACTGCAAACCCCAGGATTCCATAAGATGTTGAAAATGGAATAACAACACTATAAGAAATGTAGTGCGGAAATGGCCTAAGACTCATATAGTGGTGATGGAGGTTCAGAAACATTCTTTTCCAGAATGCCCAGAGCTAAATCTAGGTAAGAAACAAACAAAATGGTTTTGGGGTTCAGTCATGTGTTATCCTGGTTGCAATTATTTTATTTTGTAAACCTTGAAGCAAAAGTACGCATTATAAAAAAGGCAAATTTTTTAGTTTCATCTTCTCCTACTTTTTTTTTTTAAATTGGCACCAAAATTATTATTAAACATACTGGGATTCAAAGCCAGATTTTTAAGAATTAGCTCAGGGGTAACAACCTTCTAGAATTTTGACAAGGTGACAACATGCCTATACATCTTAGATCCAAGTTATCTGAACGACCATATTCTCCCTTGTGTGAGAGTATTTTAATGTTCTTGTTTTGAGATCTTGAGAGAGGGTGCTTCCGTCTGTCCCACCATGCTTGCAGGTATATCTAGTGGGAACAAGAGAGAAGGCCTTTTCAGTGGCTGCTCCCAAGCTCCAGAATTCCCTTCATAGAAAGGTTAGATTGTCACCCTACCTGCTATCTTCTGTAGGCTGGTGAAGCCTGTTTTGTTTTGTCAGGCAAGCCTTTGGTGGCTGATTGCTTAGGGGAGAAAGGGCCTTTGAAAATGTGCCGTTGTTTTCTTTTTAAATATATTTAACACACTTGTATATAAAACAACATACAAAGCAAGTAAAAACTATAGCAAATAACATAATAAACTTTAAAAATAATCAACTAAACTAATACACAAACTACTATCTAAACAACCTACGAAACTAGCAAACAAACAAACAAACAAATCAAAACTCAAAAGGGAATGAAATAGGTATAGGATTGACTTCCTGCTCCTCAAAAAACAGTTCTTGTTTATCCTTTGTTGTACTTCCTCTAAGTTCTTTATCTATTTTTAGAATAATTGATTAAAAAAATTTCCACTATAAAAATGTAGCATAATTAACTTACTACTTTAAAAACAGAAAGGGAAATATCATTCTACTATAATTGATCTAAGCATATCAATTAATCAAAACTTCCTACTGTTTGTTTTGCCTCAATTGACATAAAAAACAATATAACCCTCTCCCATTGTTTTTATATTCATTAATAAAATGATCTTTTAGTAATCTTAATTTGTCCATCTTAGCTATATCCTATCATCAACCAATCTTCTTGAGAAGGAATTGTGGGATATTTCTTGCTTTTTTTAGATGGTCTTGCTTTTAACTGCTTTTAATTCTCCTTTTGGTGTCATATGAATGTTATAGCTGTGTCTGTTTTAATCTTTGTAACCCACTCTGAATCTTAGACTTGGCAAAAAGTCAGATGTAATAGTAACATTCCCTCCTCCTCCTCCTCATTTCAGTGGATCCCAGTCCATTATCCTCAACATTTTATTTTTTTCTCTCCTGTAGGATCATAAGACACTCATTTTGCCACATTTTAACCCTCTACACTATGTTTGAGGTCCAGTAGGAATATTTTTATTCAAACCCAAAACTGATTAGAAGTTCTGAAAAATTATGTGGAGAAAATTGTCCCCTTTCATGGGAATGGAGGACTTTTTCAGTAATTTTTTTAAAGTGATATGGGAAGTAATGTGGTGCAAGGCCAAGGTGCACTAGTGGCCCTGGAAGTTGGCATGTGGCTGAACATTTTGAGCCAAGTGTTTAAAGCCCTCTGATACATTGAGAAATCTGTCAGTTTCTCTTTCTGCTGCTATCACCAGGCATTATCCTACAACACCAGTGGGGGAAAAAAAATAAGTAGGGTTGCCAGATCTCATACACAGACCCTCTACTCTGGTTCTCACAATGAGGGAAGAAATCTTAGGGTGACAGCATGGCCTTGGAAAGTGGGTATGTATATGTTTTCATCATTACTTAAATTTTGTGCTTTATATTTGAATGGCTGCTGTGTGCAATTGTGGTTGATGCTTAAAAGTTTCATGCTGAAAGACATCCCCAAGGGCTTCTGCTTGTAACATCCTCCTGGTCATATTAGGTGGGACTGTCCCCCATGATATCACAAAAGCCTGTCCTTTAGTCTCAGGTTCTGAATCTGAAATCTCAGGGACTGGCCATGTTTTGTATTGACAGACCTAATTTGTTGTTATTGTCACATGCCTTCAAATAGACTCTGACTTACAGCAACCTTTTAACAGAGTTTTCTTGGCAACGAGGGTGGTCATTGCCTTCATCTAAGGCTGAGATGCCCAAGGTTACCCAATTAGCTACCGTGGCTGACTGGGGATGTTAACCCTGGTCCCCTGGAATCCTTGTATGTTACTCAAACCACTACACCTTAATAGTAAGGCAGAAACCCAAGCAGCAGGATAAACAGTAAAAGGACATCTCATAGCTAAACTACATAAATATTGAACAAGTGGTACTTCCTTGTTTAGATTCAAGCAAGTACAGCACCATCAGGAGGAGAACCCTCAAATATATGTGGATGATGGCAGGGTCTTTTCTCTAGCTGAAGAGTCGAGACTCCTGTTTTAGGCCCCCTGTGGGAAAGACAAAGGCCCTTTTCGCATGGTATTTCTGATCCGCAAGGGCCCCTTGAGCGTCGTGCACATGTGAGGAGCAGTCCACATGACGCATTCACATTTGCGCGGCGGGGCTTTCACGCGAGCAGGAAGCTTGTGCGGAGCTGAAGTACCCCGGATGCGAGAGCCTCTCTCCGGAGGCTGTTCACGCAAGCCCCGCACCCGAGCACTGAGAAAACGTAAGGTGGGAAAAGGGTCAAAATAAAAACTACATGAGTTGGAGGTCTAAGATGCTTGCATGTAACTATCATTACAATCCCAATGTATCTCATAGTTAAAACAGTTTAAAAAGTTAGAACAGTTTAATCCCACGAATACACTTCAGAAGCAAACAGTTGTATCCCAAAGGCTTAATAAAAAGCCATGTTAAATTGCAAGAATTAGCCTGCTATGTTTAGTAGCCACTGGTCTTTGTTACATACAGCACTGCATACAGCCAATGGAATGATTTTAATATTTTAATATTGGAAGGATAATGATTTTTTTTTAAAAAATGAAAATGTCAGATTCACTGTAAAATGTCGAATCTTGGCCCTTAGTTTTGTAATATTATGGGAAGGCTTACAATTTGATCACTCTGCACTTTACAAAGATGATGGAACATCTTTAAGTAATGGCAGCTTGCAGTTGTTGTAGAGGGAAAACTTTTTCCCTAACTTTGTCATGTTTTAGAGAGTCAGTCATTTTGATGTTAGATTTAGAAGAGCATAATTCTGTATGCACAGCTGCACAATTGTGTACTCAATACATTCTCATCATGGCACACTACTCTTTTTCATTCTTATTAATTGAGCATTGAAGTAATTCAGAGACAAGCAGCAGCGTAAAAGTAGAATGCTGTTGTGTTTGCCAATCAGACCCTGAAGCCACAATCCTATGGCATTCACTTGCAAATAAACTGTACTGAGTACGACACCCACATGCTCCCCAAAATTTCATAGATGAAAACCAGGATAGATGTGGCCAAGCAATATCTGAGTTTGGTCAAAAGTAGTTTGTGCTCAGTTTAACTCAGTGGGGAGAGAAGAGAGGAGGGGGTGGAATCTTTTCTTTCCCAGTAGCTTAGGCAAAAGCAAACTGCCACAGCCTCTCCTGTTTTGTGTTCTTCCTCATTCATTACTTTTGCTGTCTTGATCACACTCAGATGTTGCTTGTCCACCTCCCTGTTTTCATCTATGAAGTGCTGGAGTGTTTGATGCTGTGCTAGAGTCCTTCAGATGGACATAACACCTGTGAGATACAAAACTGCGATGGATTGGGAGGCTTGATAGCTTACAGAATTAGCCAAAGCAAGTGGAGGGGGGAATCCCTTTTTTTCAAAAAGGCAACAGCTCTCATAATTACTCAGCCAGCATGACTATTGGCAAACTTGGCTAGAGGATTCTGGGACTTATAGCTCAAAGTAAGAGTTACATTTCCAAGTCATTTCATTATTAGGTATTTCTTGAGACCATATTGCCTCTTCCACTTGCTTAGTGTATCATGTGTCTTACTGTTGTTTTCCCTACAGCAAGCTCCAATGACTGACATGTGTAACGATGCTTAGGATTGCTACTGGCCGTGTTGACTTGAGGATTCTGGGAGTTGTAATGGAAAAAAGTAACTTTTCCATACTCTGCAATTTAACTCATGAGAGGGTTTAAACGAAGTCCCCAAGATCAAAAACAGACCTAGTTTCATTTCAACAAGATTTTTTTTAATTGTTTTGAAAATAATCTTTGCTTCCCATTTGATGATAGGAAACTTCAGCCATTTCTTCACCGTACCTCCTTCCGTTGTCCTCCCATCATGGTCCTGGCAGTGCCTTTGCTGGGAAGAAAGTGTGACGCAAACACTCCCCTCTGCATCCAGCTGGCTCCCTGCAGAAGGGAGCATGAATGATATGCACCTTCCTTCCACAGTGCAGCTGGCCTCTTTCCTGTGCTGTGCTGGGGAAGGAAGCATGTGATTGTACTTCTGGCCCTTCTGCATGGCCAATGGTGACAGAAGCATCTTGCGACTGTGGGTGCTTAATGGATTTTTTCCATTAAGCAATTATCTGCAATGGTGGTGGTTGAGGATGCACTGGCTACAGGACTGTGATGATGTTGTGCAAAAGCACAACTTGTGGATTGCTGCCAGGCATCCCCATCATGCAACAGCGATGCCATGTGGAAATGGCCTTTCATATTGTATTGGATTATTGGTCCATATTATTTGTAGATTTAAGGAACAGGGTCCCTGTGGACTCATGCTCAGAGTTTGTAAGCACCAGATCCCATCTGATCTTGGAAGCTAAGCAGGGTGAGCCTTGGTTTGAATTTGGATGGATGACTGCCAGAGAATACCAGATTCTGTAGTTCAAAGGACAACAATGACAAACCACTTCTGAGTGTTTCTTGCCTAAGCAAACCCTATGAAATTTATGAGATCGCATTAAGTTGACAGGTACCTTGAAAAGACGCACACATATACCAGAATTCAGTTCAGAAGCCCTTTCACATGAAAATTTGTTCCTGCCTATCTAATCCTTCGCATTGTTTTTCAGCAAGATAATGCAAAAGGGAAAGTATTTTAATTTTTTTGGTATTGGTAGAAAAGTGAGAGTCAGAAACTGATCTTCCTCAAATATCCCAGAGGCATATCAGTAGATTTCAACCTATCTTTGTCCCTGGCCTACCCTGAATGGCAGTACAGTTCTCTGGGATTTTCAAACAAAAGTCTTTTGCAGCATGGAGATGTTACATTAGAGACTGAACCTGGGACATTTTACATGCAAAGCATGTGCTCTGACACTACACTAGAGCAATTCAATCAGTAAGATTTCTTTGAAGCTGCTGGAAGTGTCGCCTCACCAGTAAGGGTTACCAACGCTTCCATATTTCTGCATAAACAAAAGAAGCATAGCAGAGGCGGTGATAGGCAGGAAACTTGGTTAACCTTCCGCATCTAAGATTTTATACTTTGGTGTACTAGAAAATAATAAGTGCTGTCACAGATGTAAATCAGCTTTCCTTGCTCCAGTTCCTTTATCTTCTCAGAACACCTAATGAATACATTGTCAATGCTTGTTGAAAAGCAAAGATTCCGAGGCAATGATGTTCGCTTTGAGAAACACTATGTAGAGTGGATTTTGGAATAATGAAGCAGGCACATTTCAGGGAATTTGGCATTCAGATGTTTTAGATTTTGCCTATAGAGGAAAATCTTAATGATCCTTAGCCAAGAATGTATCACTCATTATCAGTGCTGAGTGAATGTCTGCTAATGAGATCTAAGTCATGAAAATAAATGGAAACTTGGTTGCATCTTGATTTTCTTCTGTTTATTAATCCCTAGCTAGCTGTAGCTGGAATGTACTGCAAAACAACAACATAATAAGAGGAGTTTGAGCAAGAAGAATTTGCTTGAGAATATCTCTAGCTGAATTTATATAATCTTCAGCCAAAATGTCAAAGAACTGGGGTTTTACCACATACACATGATTTATTTTGATCTTCTAATCTCTTAAAAGTGTGATTCTATGCATGCTTACAGAGAATTAAGTCTTATTGCTTGCAGGAGGGCTTACTCCCTGGAGTGTACACACTGGCAAAAGACCCTGAGGCAAAAAGTGCTCCTGCACTTTTAATAAAGTAGTACAAAAACGGAATATCAGTAAGTGTGGCTTGCCATGACAGCTACCTCTCCTATATTGCCCTTTTCAATACAGTACAGTATTGTACATCAATACAGTACAATATTGTACTGTACATCAGTACAATGTACAGTAAAGGTCCCAGAGCCTTGCATTCTTTTTTCATCTTGTCATGCTAAGCTGTATATGGA
Organism: Iguana delicatissima; assembly: GCA_948472985.1. NCBI lineage: Eukaryota > Metazoa > Chordata > Lepidosauria > Squamata > Iguanidae > Iguana > Iguana delicatissima. The sequence goes on from CAOKZL010000676.1 coordinate 338,726, forward strand.
CATTCTTGGCAAGAAGTCTACGTGAAGTCAGTGGGGCTTACCTCTGAGTTGACATGTAAAGGATTGTACTGTATCAGTCTTTCAAAGCACCTAATATCTCAACACTATGTATATTTGCAGTTGTTGTGTGCCTTGTGCTGTTTCCAACTTATGGCAATGCTAAGGTGACCCTGTCATGGGGTTTTCTTGGCAAGATTTGTTCAGATGGGGGTTGCTTTTTCCTTCCTCAAAGGCTGAGAGAGTGTGACTTACCCAAAGTCACCCAGTGGGTTTCTATGGCCGAGCAAGGGATTCAAACCCTGGTCTCCAAAGCTGCTCAAACAACTGAATCACACTGGTTGTCATTTATATTTACTTAATAGTAATCCTAGTTAATTCAACAGCTCATATTCAGGACTGCAGTTATGAATTCATAACTTAGAGTTATTCACTCATAATTGATCTGTATTCAGTAAGAGCAAGCAGTGTGGCATAGTGGTTTTAGCATTTCACTAGGTTTTTGGGAGACCAGAGTTCAAATCCCTGCTTGATCATAGGCAAGTCACACTCTCTTAGACCCGTTCCGCACTGGACTGTTATAGCGCTATTATTCCTCTTGCAACATCCTATGGAATCCTGAGGTTTGCAGTTTCGAGAAGGGCCGGCCAGCCCCTCCCAAAACTGCAAACCCCAAGATTCCATAGGATGTTGCAAGTGGAATCATAACGCTATAACAGTCCAGTTCAGAAATGGCCTCAGTCTCAGAAGAAAGAAATGGCAAATTCCCTCTGAACAAATCTTGCCAAGAAAACAAGAGAGCTTTGCCTTAGGGTCACCATAAGTTGGAAACAACTTGAAGGCACACAACAATGATTCACCAATAGGATATGTAACAGAAAGTTGCCAATACTCTTCTGGTCTAAATCCAAGATGCTGAGGATAACATTAAATTCCTTAAAGTGCTTGAAACCTTGATATTTGAATGAGTGCCTCTCACTCCAAATGGCTTCCCCGGGGACTGAGGTCTGCTGAGGGGCCCTCCTCTGTATCCCCATACATCGCAGGAGGACATGAGAGAAAGCTTTCTCTGATGTGTTATCCTGTTTATAGGAATGCCCTCTCCTTGAAGGCTTTCTCGGTGCTGATCTTCATTTCATTACAGCCGCGAGATAAAACATTAAATTCTTGAGGCTTAATTGATTTTTTTTCAAAATGTACATGAACAGGTTTTCAAACAATTGAAAACTTTAAGCTACTTTAGCCCTTTCAGTTGTATAACATGTTTTTAGTCTATTTAAATTATGTTTTCTTGTTATATATTCTTAAATGTTTCAAACTATTGGAATTGTAGTTTTATGCTTCCCAATACCATCATTTAGGATGCCATATAACTATATCGATAAATAAAATAAATAAATAATGCCAGTATTAAATTCAAGGAATGACCACTGAATGATGGCAGTACTATGATGAAAACCATATTTGTATCCATCCTTAGCATGTGTTCCTTTGTCTGGATCATTTGTCTAGACCTTTGTCTCTGGTATGTAGAGACCTATCCATCCAGGAAAACCATTTGATCAAGTGGCTGTTTGCTTCCCTGGCAAGTTACTGTTGGAAACTCATTGAGTGACCTTGAACAAGTCATACTCTCAGCCTCAACGAAAGGCAAAGGCAACCCCCCCTCTGAACAATTCCTGCCAAGAAGGCCCATGATAGGTTTGTCATAGGGATCACCACAAGTCAGATATGACCTGAAGGCACAGAATGACAACATTGAGTTAGACTACGTAGTCTTGCTGTCCACCTATATAAATGCTGCCCATATTTTTTTTCCTTTTTTTTTTCTTTTTTAAATGCCGCCCATCTTAAGAAGCAACTGCTGGATTGGGCAAAGGAGGTCCATTTGGCTTCCAATTGGAGTGCAAGGAGGATGTATCCATCCCTCTCCTACCAGAAAGCAGGGCTATGATCACCAGAAGCAGGGCCTTGACCTTCAGAAGCAGGGCCCCTTTTGCAAGTCCTTGTGGCATCCTTGCTCACTGGTGGGAGGGGGTTGGAAATGTAATTCTCTTTGCTTCCCAATCTGAAGCAGAAGGGATCTCCTTTGCCTGATCTGGCAGCAGGGATCTCCATTTACATCAGAAAAATCCATTAGGTACAACTAGTTTCAGCATGGAAATATTGTTGCACCTTCTTATTAAAGATATAAAACTTGTCAGGAAAACCTTCATTCGTTTCCAGTCCAATGCTACAAATGTGGTTGAATGTGCAGGGATTCAGAGCTAGGCTTTTAGAAGCTAACACACAAAGCAGGAATTTGGCTTTAACTCCTTAAGGCTGGCTTCCAGTTGGGGTTCAAGGAGGATATTTCTACCCCCTCCCACCAGCAAATGAAGCTGCTTGGTTATGTCTTCTTAACTAAGTAGCCAGTCTCGGATTCCAGCAGTTATTATTTACCCTCCAGTAAGGGAATCTAGGATAGAAGCCCTAATGAATTAGTGATTGTTTTGTTGAAAACTTGAAATAAACTAGCTATATCTAGTCCAAATGCACACCTTCTGTTTTTGCTTTTCTGGAGGAATATTAAACCAGGGTTGCTTTAAGTAATTAAGACAAGATGTAAATCGCAAAACATTAATCTTCTTTGGCATTGATTATTGAATAAACCAGCAATTAACTGTTCATGTCATGATGCGTTAAGTTAGCACGCTGATAATTGCATGTTGTGTCCATCCACTGACAGTTTCTCCACCCACTGCAGCAAAAAGTGCTTGTCAAATTTGTCAGGCCACAAGAGTGTTTCATAGGGTGATATTTATTAAATGGCGTGACATGAAGCTACAACTCAATCATGCACAATGGAACGATCTCTCCCCTTCCTCAGCTTATATATGAGCAACTTTGCAACACCTACTTGGAACAAAAAATTATGCCTTGGAAACGGTGTGGGATTGACATGGCTTATCCAGTGTTTACATGAATCAACAAGACCGCCATGCTTTTGCACACTGTATACTGTGTTTATTGAGTTTAAGGTGCTGCTCTAATAAAGAAGGTAAATAAAGGGAAATGGGGTACACTATTTGGATATTCCACTTGTGAACAATGAGTAACTAAGCATGATACCCATTTACCCATACCCATACTCTTTTAGGGTCACTTTTAAATGAAACAGAATTGTTTGGTCAATTCTTGCTTGTGGCTAATTTTCAGTGAGTTTGTAAATGAGGAACAGACAGGTCTGCTTTGATCTATGTTTGATTTACAGTGAAAATATTCTTTAGGCTGGTAGTAGGGATGGAAGTGGTCTAAATACCCCAAATGTGTCAGATCCCACATGATCTTGGAAGCTAAGAAGAGTCAGCTCTAGTTAGTACTGGTTGGGAGACGACCAGCAAATCCCAGCTGCTGTAGGCTGTATTTCAGAAGAAAGAACTAACAAAACCACTGCTTAGTATTTACTTGCCTAAGAAAACCCTGTGAAATTAATGGGGGGGGGGTCACCATAAGTCGACAGATGATTTGAAGGCACATACATACAAACAGTAGGGAGAGATGAAGCTATCAGATTCTCCTTCTTCCTTATTTGCTTTTTAAACAAAATCTCAGTCTTTCCCATCTACCTATGAAGAAATTCTTAAATTTTGATAAGTGCTGATCAGAAAATGAATGGAATGAATTTTTCTCCATTTACATCAGAAAAATCCATTAGGTACAGCTAGTTTCAGCATGGAAATATTGTTGCACCTTCTTATTAAAGATATAAAGCTTGTCAGGAAAACCTTCATTCGTTTCCAGTCCAATGCTACAAATGTGGTTGAATGCGCAGGGATTCAGAGCTAGGCTTTTAGAACTAACACACAAAGCCTCATGCCTTGTTGTAATGTGTGTGTGTATCTGCCTTCAAGATGTCTGTCGACTTATGGTGATCCCATGAATTTCATAAGGTTTTTCTGGGAACGGAATACTTGGAGTTGGTTTGCTATTTCATTCCTTTGAAATGTAGCCTACAGTACCTGGGATTCTTTGGTGGTCCCCTATTCAAGTACTAGCCAGAACTGAACTGCTTAGCTTCCAAGATCAGATGGGATCTGGGGCCCTCAGACTCGATATTCTGGGCTTTGTAGTCCGAAAAGTCCAAAAAGACTCCAAGCTCTGACTCCAAGCTCTGAAAATATCTCCTACATTAGAAAATTTGAGAAGAGACTGCAATTACTGTGAGACTGTGATCTTATACCATCTTTTGCCCAATACAGCTGATATATTTAGAAAATTTATAAAATGTCAAGAATTTTTGCCTAATAAGCAGTAATGTGCATGACTCGTTAATTAGTACATCCTCTCCACAAGGCCAAGAAAAAAAAAGCAGGCAAGCAAGCAGATAGCACAAGACTAATACAGTTCCCCACACGCAGTATTACTAATTAATCACTGAAGGCAGAAAATCAACATTTTGAAAGCTGTATAGCCACAAGAAGAGGTGCAGTCTTTGGGAAGATAGGTAAAGTTGAGTATTCTAGCCTAATCTAACTTCACCGCTTCTGGGTTCAGCAGCAGCAGTGAGATTTTGGAGGACAGAGCTGTAAGTGCCCTTTGGACTGGCCTACAGTCAGCTTCATATCACCGCAACACTCAAGACACAGCATGAGGCACAGCCTGAGCCAACACTTGAACCATGTGATGTTTAGTGAAACTGCACCTCTGTAATTAGAAATGGAACTTAAAAGATACTTTTACATCGCCAAAGCAGTGATGTTAGTCCTTGTGAAATTACAGCAGTAATGGAATGTAGGTATCCCATGATTATGGGAAAAACAAATTAATTACAAGTAACCAATTGTTTGTAACTAGCTACTTTTGAGATCTGGGTTGGGGGGAGAGATGAAGACTCAGCCTTCAGTGGTTGAACAATTGTGGTTGTATGGTTGGTTAGCATGGGGTGGTGGTGGAATCCAATCTTTTCAAGCTGAGGAGCAAAAGGTTTTGATTTCCTGCTCTTTTAATTGCTTTCTGTACCTACCTGGGTCCTGTATGACAGAAGAAATAGTGCAGCTCATTCAGATGCACGCTCAGAGTCAGCGACCTTTGTCTCTTCTTCAAAGACTCTGTTACTGTAGTTTATAGTCCAAGCCCAGGGCTTACTAAATATAATCTGATATTTAAAGATTGGCCATTCCAAACTGCTCCCCTCCATGTGTTTGCGAGGCCCCTGGACAAGCACGCACACGGACACAGCCGAACAAGCTGAAATATACAAGACAGATCCAGGCAGGCCAGTAATTTTCTAGCATGCAGCTTCAGGAGACCTCCGGGCAAGTACACTTTGAAACTATATTAATATGCACCAAGCATACAAAAGATTCTCGGCCCCGAACAGGCAGCTTGATGAGATTAGCTCTTCGGACTACTCAACTGTCAAGCACTCACCATTTGCATACTGTCTGCGCTATTGACAGCACTGTCAAAATCCAATCATTCTAAGTACTGACCTTTCGGAGGCTTTGTCTCCAACCCGAAACCCATTGTTTTCCCCAGGAATGGACTACCCTACAGGCACATTTTTCCCTATAAGAACCCCTGATTTTGAGTGCTTCTTCGGATCGCTCTTGGCTTCCGTTCTGCCTTGCTGCCACTCCATCTGCCGAGCATTCCCCTCAGCTTCCACATGCTGAGAATCTCTGCTCCTACTGACTTTCTTCTGGCTACCCAGGCTACAGGATCAGGTATAGTATTTCCCCTGAAAAATCCTTCTCGAAATCCCCTATAAAATTTCCTTCCTTTACTTTCTTAGGTCTGTGTGAGTGAGTACGTAAGTGCACAGTGACTGTCTTTTAAATAAAGAAAACAATTTTAATTTCATTTTGCTTGGTTTTTGACTCAGCCTGACCCCGTAAACATTGAGTTTAAGATCTCGCTAAGTTGCCCTGCCTTTTGCATTGCTACACCTTGTGCTCTGGCTAATTCCCATTCCCCATTATTTGGAGCATATTGAAGTGTCCCCCACGGGACCCCAGAAATCAGGGTAATAGCCCCTCCCTAAACTGCAAACCCCAGGATTCCACAGGATGTTGAAAGTGGAATAATAGTACTATAACAGTCTAGTGTGGAAACGGCCATGAAAAAAGGCACTGCTTCTCTAAGCAAATGCAGTCATGCTCTGATTTGGAATAGGGGGATACATACAGGGTTTGCCAAAACAAGACAAACCGCCACCTTGGGATCCCTGATTAGGAGTAGGTTTCAATTGGCCTAAGCCCTCTTGTTTACCTCCATGATCACTTGAACATGTAGATGGGGGAAAACAGGATTCCACCACTGGTCCATCTCTGCCTGATTTCCATGTGTTTTGTGTAGGATGAGAATGCACTAGGCATGTATAAAACTTATGCAGGTAGGATCTGTATTGCCAGTTAGGAGCCTCCCCAGTCATGAGAAATTATGGTATATTAGGTAGCTTTGGATTGCCATTTGTCCTGATTTCTTCAGGACAGTCCTGAAAATTACCATAATGTCTTCATCTCTAAAATGACATTTACCATAATGTTTTCATTTTTCAGCAGAATGGGCTCTGTGTGTAAATACCTGCAATGCAAAGGGCCCATTCTGCTGATTCCTCATAGGTTGTAGTAAGAATGTAAATGATCTGTCAATCAGCCTCACTTTCATTTCCTTTCTTAGAATCCCATCAGCATTCTTTTAATGAATCGTGAGAGTCTTTTTCTTTTTCCTGCACATAAATTTGTATGTATTTTTGTGCACGTTTTTCTAACCTTTTGGGCACATTTCCTATTGAATGCATTGACTGAAAAAGCAGTTTTTTAAACAAAAGCATTTTCAACATGCACTTTTTTTTATGTTTCATCACTTTTTATTGTACTTGTTTCTGTAATGTATATAACTTTTCTCCATTGCTGAAAGCCAGAATCAAGCTAGTGCATGATGCTGGGGTAACTAGGTTATGCTGGCAGGTTGAAAATGGCTGTGAATAAGCATCCATGAAAGAAGAAAAGCACTTGGGGAAACAGGCTGTTTGGAGCCAGCAGATTTTGACTCCCTTCACTTACCACAGCTAAATAAAGGCAAAGTGTGACTGCTAGCATAATATGCCAAAAATATTCTGTCCTATATGCCTTTGTTTTGAAATATACACATTTTTATTTGTGTACATTTTTTTTCTACATCAAAATACATCACAGGTTTTTCTAGGCTCTGGCTATTCTCTGTGTCTGCTCAATGCCGATGCCATATTCCAGCACAGAATCCTTTTCAGGCTAAGCTTGAATTAAGTCCCGTTGTTGCTATTAAAACAGCTGGAGAAAAGCCTCTGCCCATTTTGTGGGCAAAGAGAACTCAAAATGCAGATGCTGTGCCCCTTCTCAAGTGGTACATAATATTTAAAACTGGCGAATGAATAACATTTCCTGTATGCTAATTCAGCAAGCAAGCATAGAGATGACTAATTTTTGAAGATTTCTACATAAGTAAAATGTTGAGTTTTAATAAGGTGCCATCTTTCTTCTAAAGGGAAATGTTACAGTTGCTTACCTGGAAAAATGTGTTGAGCTACATGAAAGTGTGGGAAACTGATCTGAACAAAGAGATATCCACTGAAAAGTGAAGAACCATAGGGCTAGCAAAATCCTTGTGATCTGCATGCATTCATTTCAAGGAATTCTAATTTAAGTTAATGAACAGATGGTCTCAAGCATTACTGCTTGCCTTAAACAGATTTTTTTAAAATAGAAGCTAGGTGATGCTAGATGTGCTGCAAATAGAAAGGTACATGCCTATCTCTTTGGTCAACCTGCCCTAGATGAGGATCCAAGAAAACATTCACAGAGCAGATGGGCTTCAAACAAGCAGCCCTTAAAAATAAACCTGAAGCTCCTGTGAGCAAATATTTGATGGAGATAGGATGGTCATATGTGTTACTTTACAGAGCACAGTAATCCCCTCGAAAGGATGCCAAGGAATGGTCATGTATTTGAAGGCATCCTCTGGAACATTGGAAGAGTACAGAATAAGGCCATTTCTGCACAACACTGTTATAGTGCTATTCAACATACTGTGGAATTCTGGGGTTTGTAGTTTACTAAGGCCAAAGAGCTCTCTGGCTGAGAATTCTAAAGGTCCCTCCCTAAACTGCAAATCCCAGGATTCCACAGGATGTTGAAAGTGGAATAATAGCACTAGAACAGTGTAGTGCAGAACAAGAGGCTGAAAAGTGTCAGTGTTTGCCAATTAACTTTCAGTTACCAGAGAAAATCACTGTATATAGATGAGTTAGTAAATAATTCACTGATTCATTAAATCATTAGAATAAAAGAGTGAAAATGATTAAAATTGTCCACCACTTAAATTACCTTTAAAAAGTAATTAATGAAAGAAATATTAATGATTACTTAAAAGTTTGCACTATTGGCATTTAACAGTTGAAATAAAAAACACTGTTGAAAATTTTAACAATTCAGGGGTAATTAATAATTTTAATGAATTATTTCTTTTAAATAATATATTTACTGATAGTTTTCAAAAACACTAAAATTCTACAAATAGATGAAAAGAGAAAAGAGAAAAGAAAAAAGGAAGAAAGAAAAAAAGACAAAGAGGGGCTAAAGCATAAAAGTTAGAGATTAAAGAATAAAGAAACTGTACAACACACAAATTATTTCAAGCCTCTTAGAGGTAATATCCAACAATTCTCTTCTATTCATCGCCTATTTTGTTTTTTTCAACAACCAAAAATGAAAAAAATCTTTCTTTTTCCAAAGTTTAACATATCTAGCATTAATATATCACCTATTATCTCTCTGTATTCCAGCATACAAACCATCACGTGATATTACATTGTGATAAATCTTGATAGTAACAGTTACTTACTGATTTAATTACACGATATTAAACTTCACTTCTTAAAACTGTAAATCTTGTACAAGTCCCAAAATTACTGTCACATTTCATTTTGTAAAATCCTTTGTTACCAAATCCAGTTTTCATTGCTTTGCATCAGTAACAATTTCATAGCTTAGTTCAACCAACCCCTCTTTTTTCCTATTTCATTTTAAATTTGGCTCTCCTCTTCCTTTACAGCCATCCTACCTATGAACCTTTCCCCTAGTCTTCTCAGATTCCTTTCCTTACTCCTTGTCAATATTTCAAGTCCTTCCCACTGGCTGTCTTAGAGTATTTATACTGATACAAAGTATTTTTTTTCATCTTTCATTTACTCACCTCAGTACCGCGGGCTAATCTTTTCATTAAGTCAACTTTATTTCATTCAATCATAGGGGTACATTCTCTACACATTAATTTCAGATTAGTTTTGCCCTTCCGCTCCCTCTTGGGCTGTAGTCCCCATTTCACAATTCAGAACGTCTTGGCCTCTCGCCTCCCCCATTTCAATGGCTAATCCCTGTATTAATTCAACTTGAATTTGTTTCTCCATGTGATTTTCAGCCTCACTTCATATTAGCCCCACATTTCTGCTCCCCTTCCCACATCTCCCAACAGTTCTGCTTTGATCTCATCCCTCAGGTTGTCAATCAGATATTCTCACAGTCTCTTCTTCAAGTTAGGGAGTCTCTCTTCTCTCAGAAAACATATCTCCTTCAGCATTTGTTGTACAAAGTCCTGAGAAAGTTCCTGGGAAGATCTCGTCTTTTGCTCGACCCAGCAGTTACAGAGTTAACAGCTCAACTCTTCTCTTACCACTTACAGCCAGCAAGTCAGTCTTATCAGCATCAAAGAGATAAGTCCTGCACTTTCTCATGCTGTAGTTCTCTTTGCTAAAGTCAAATCTGGACTTGTAAATAGGAGAAATTCAGTCTTTCCATGAAGATATATGCACTTAAATCTTTAACTGTTCTCTTTCAAACACATTAGCCACCAATATTCTTATTTGACTATTGATCTTAGGAGTTAAACACACTTACTGAACTCTTGGTTGCTGAAAGAAGGTGACTAATAAGGCTTCTGTTCATCCATTTTAATCAGAAGTATTCTTCACCTTTGTAACTCTTGAGAATTTTCTTTAAAAGCAGGTTGCCAACTTGGAGCCATCAGATCCTTAGATCAAAACAGCTGCATTTTATGGCAAAGGCAAAGGATGTAACTTCCTTGGCCCTTCCCATTCGTCCTGTGTTTACTCATGAGTAAACAAAAGTAATGGGAATTCTGGACCCTTGTGGGTGATCACCAACTCCCACTTTAATCCTGGGTGAGTTTCTCCAGCCAGCAATCACTCTGGCAAGCACTTTTGCCAGGAAAGCTCTTCTAGCTAGAGAGCTGTTGTGAGAGGCGTCTATCCACTGTCCTTCTTGGAATTCCAACATTAAAAATTATTTCCAAAGTGTGGCTTAATGACCAAAGAGGAAATTACTTATCCTTCTATACATAGCACGTCAAGCATCATCCAGACTAGAATCTACGTGAAAGGCTGCCCAACCGTAATCTGATTTATAGATGAAGAACACTGGAAAGAAGAAGGAGGAGGAGGAGGAGGAGGAGGCTTTGAAGTTGCCTAGCAACTGTCACAGGAAGCAGAATGACCACAGGTCAACTGTGCACAGCCTTGCTCACTTCACAGAGGTGTATTGTATTGCATTTCTGTTTAACATACAGCGATTATTTCTAATTTCTATCTTTATGTTGTATGTTAAAATGAGCAAAAACAAATTTTAGGCATTTTAGGTAAGTTTTTGGCAAACTTGTGTGTTTTACTAATCTTGGTGATAAGAGAAGTGGTCAGCCTTGGGGAACAAGGCAAAAGGACAGAACTGAATTCAGACCATTGTTCTGAACAGCCAACCTTCTGGATTTTGTCTTTTAAGAAAGAGTGAAGATCAGACTAAAGAATCAGGAAAATTAACCCGATAACACACATATTTCATTAATCAAGGGACATGTATACAGTGGTTCCTCCACTTCTGCAATGGTTCAGGGCACAGAATCCTAGTGAAAGTGGAAAAACAGTGAATAACTACTCCATGCTCCCCCTCCCATTCACTTCCGGGGCTTGCCCCTTCATTATCCCATGCAAAATGGAAGGGAATGGGGATGAGTGAAGAGTTGTGTGAGCCTTCCTTTCCCCCTTCAGAGCTCCCCTGCCCACTGCTATGCATTTTGCCTCAGGGCGGAGAACTAGTGCAAGCCTTCACCCCTCACACCCATTCCCTTCCATTTTGCATGAGAAGAGGAAGAGAGGAGCTCTGGAGGGGGAAAGGAAGGTTTGTGCAAGCTTTCCTCCACTCCCATTTCCTTCTGTTTTGCATGGGAATGGAAAAGCGGGAGCTCCACAGGGGAAAAGAAGTCTCGTGCAAGCCTTCCTCCACCTCCATTCCTTCCATTTTGCCTCAGCATGAATTCTCCACACTGGGGCACAATGCATGGGAATGGGAGGAGGAGTATGGGGTGGAAAAGCATGTGCGCTCGCTAATAATCAAAGTTGCAAAGGTCAAATGCATGAATGTGGAGGGAGGACTGTATATAATACCTTGAGCTTTATTATTATTATTATTATTATTATTATTATTATTATTATTATTATTATTATTATTGATGCACCCAAAAATGACTTCTTCTTAACAAGATTTTAGTTATGCTAGGGAAATTATTTAATGATATTGAGAAGAACAACAAAGCAAGATACCAAAATATGCAATATGGTAAACAGGGTGGAAGAAAGTGAGACAATGTTTTAATGTCTTTATGTTTATGCTACGTTTGCTTCCTGTTAAGAATATTCTGTAATCAGTGTAAATGGTATCGTGAATTTTCGGTTTTCTTTTGGATTCTTGTTGGTAAAAAGAAAGATAAAAAAATTACTTGTTCTTGGTATGATACACAATTTTAAACACAAAAACACAGTTCTTGCCCATCTAACAGATGGGCTTCAAAAGGAAAAAAGAAATAGAAAGAGATGAGGAAAACAAGGAATTTAATGCACCATGTCTTTCCAGTTACATAAAATATCTCATGACCAGGCCCTATCAGAAAACAGTTCTAGGAAAGAAAGAGCCATTACAGTTGTGCCCAGCCATGCCAATGGAATGGGTGTCACCATTCATTTCCCTTCTGCTGAAGGTGGGGCAAACAGCTGCTAATCATACAGCTGATAGCTTGCTGCCTTCAAAATTATCTCTGTCTGTTTCTAGAATATTGGTCTGGATGATCCAATGGCTCCATAGAGACATTACAGTAAGCATGAAACTGTTGGGGAAATTAAAAAAAAAATATATTGAATATTGAGAGACTTTGGTAATGAGACTCTCAATCAGCAGAGTGCTTTAGTAAATGCACTAAACGGAAGTTGAACAGATCACCAGTCCTACTTCTTTAATTACACCCCAAACACACTTAATCTAGCTCAAAATAAGCACAAAAAAACAGTTTGGTTAAAAATATAAAAGAGTTTACTCACAAAAGCTTGTGCATAGTCTACACAGGTTCAATTCTTGAGGAAGATAGGAAGAAAAATAAGGACTCATATGCTTGCTGCAAAATGATCCCTGTTAGGAGATCTCAGAGCATGTTTTCAGGACAAAAGGCGAAGACAAAAAGGAAGAGACAAAATGGCTGGAGAACCTTTTTAAAAGAACAAGGAATGTCTCCGTGCTGGAGGAAGACGTGTTAACCAACAAACGGGAAGTTTTCTCTCTAGGCTGTCTCTCTATGCTTACAATAGACATGCAAACAAACTAGCTATTCAATTAGGCGTGCAAAGGTTGCCACTCCCAACAGAAACTGCCAGAACCCTGCCTTATTGGAGAGGGGCAATGTACTGGCAGATCCTCCCTGCTTGCCACAGGAACAGCAAAACAGATCACAGGTCTTTGGGTTGTGGTTTGTTTACTGTGACATCTGAATGCAGCAACAGCTGGTTTCTCTCCTTTGTTTCTTTCTCAGCATGCCAGAAGAAAATATCCAGAGTTTGCTCTATGGGATCTTTCTCTTGCATGTTGAGAACAGGGAGAAAGCAAGACAGAGTATGTGTGAAAGGGATCTAGGAGTCTTGGTAAATCACAAACTGAACATGAGTCAGCAGTGTGATGCGGCAGCCAAGAAAGCTAATAGGATTCTTGGCTGTATCAATAGGAATATGGTGTCTAGGACCAGCTTAGGGAGCTGGGTCTGTTTAGTCTACAGAAGAGAAGGTTAAGAGGGGACATGATAGCCATGTTTAAATATTTGAAGGGATGTCACGTTGAGGAGGGAGTGGGCTTGTTTTCCGCTGCTCCAGAGACTAGAACAAGGAGCAATGGATTCAAGCTGCAGGAAAGGAAATTCTATTTGAACCTCAGGAAGAACTTCCTGACAGTCAGAGCTGTCCGGCAGTGGAATGCGCTGCCTCGGAATGTGGAAGGGTCTCCTTCTTTGAAGGTTTCTGAGCAGAGGCTGGATGGCCATCTGTTGGGAATGCTTTGATGTGTGTTCCTGCATGGCAGGGGGTTGGACTGGATGCCCCCTGTGGTCTCTTTCAACTCTATGATTCTATGATTCTAGAGTGCTCGTTCTTGTCATGTGTAGACATGTCAGTAAACAAAGTTTGTTTAGCTGTTGCTGCTCCGAATGGGAATGATCAGTGAAGGAGGAAAATCCCTACAGCTACAGTGGAATGCATCAGGAGCCCATACCGGTGAGCTAAAGCTTCAGCTTTAGAAATGTTTTTCTCTCTCACGCCTCGACAGCCAGTTTGCTGAGCAGGATGAGAGCACTGAATATCAGCTTGCACACTGCACACACACATGTCAGGGTAACTTTCCATTCAGCTAAAGGTCAGTATACTGTTTATCTCTAAACTAAGCATCAAGTAAGTCAGCAGTGAATTACTTCTCATGCTTAGTCTATACCCCATTCTCTTTTATCAGGAAACCAACAGGCAGAATGTAGCACAGCATTGCACAGTGCACTGGGCAATCAAATTCTTTTGCAGTGTTCGTTTATTTGTTAGGGCTTATAACATGGTATACCTGAGCCAAAGCGAAGCCATGTCTAAAATCACCTACATTAGGCTGCTCATCCCCAAATGAACCAGGATTCCTGTGGTTCCCTGGCTTATCCTGATGTCTGAACTGACTCAGTAAAGGATGTAGATTAATTAAGCATGTTTTTATTGCTAGTGTGATCCCTACAAGTATTGGGAAACCCTAAGGAAGAAGCTGTATTTGCTAGCTGAGTTCAGAAAGATGGAGAGAGCTGGACTTGGAGAGAAACTGTAGTTACCAGTGCTAAGGAGGAGGCCCTTTTCACTTAGAATAAGGTAGTGGTATTGTCAATTGTGTATTTAAGAGAAAACAAAAGGGTAAATTCTTTGTAATGCAATTTCTACATTGCATTTGTTTCTATTTTTTTAAAAAAATTTTAGGACTTTAAGGTTGTGCCAGATGTCTTGAAATCAAGTACTGAATTGGCACTTTCTTTGGATTCTTGGAGCTTTTGGGACAGTGCATACGTGTATATAGTGGGCCTGCTGTATTCATGAGGGATTGGTTCCAGAACCCATTGTGCATACCAAAAATTGTCCCTCTAAAAAAATGCTGCAGGCCATGTCCCTGCTGAATCCCTGAGGTGGCTAGTGGTTCCTGGACAAAGCTTCTCGCTGCCCTGTGATTGTTGGCAGTGGCAGCAGTCCCAATCCTGGTCACTCCCTTGAGAACAACCATGTCACTGCCTAAGCGTCTCCCTACCTTGCAACTGTTGAGTAAAAAGAGCGTGGCAAGCTCTCTTCCTGATGCCCCATCTCCTGCAAGCACACAAGAGACTGGCTTTGCAGGGTACCTGGGCCTTGCTGCTGCCCCTCCTGCTGCCCTGGGACCATTTCTGTATTGAGAATCATATACTTTTTTTAAAAAACATTCATTCACTTTTCACTTTGTGTAGGGTTAAATTTGTGAATGCTGAGTTGTGAATAGTGTGGGCTCACCATATTGTTGGTAAAAATATATATTAAGATTTAAAGCACAGTTGTGTTTGCAATATTAAATTGTAATTGAATCCAGAAAGAGGTACTTGAGTAACTAAATAAATGGTGATAAAAGGATTCCATGCCTCCAAAAACATAGCATTCAGTGCCTATCGTCATCATGGAAAAGATGCTACTCAGATGACGGCATTGTCCAGCCAATGGGAACTGAATGACTTCCTCAGCACCTGACATATTTTTTTTTATCTTATTTGTAGATGACAGGAAATCTTTCTCTATCCTGTTGCTGCAATTTAAAATGATATGCCAGCTAGATTTGAGTACTGGGAAGCTTTTACTTCCAGAATACAAAAAAGTCTAACAACCAAAAGGAGGAGAGGAAAAACATTATCCAAGGCCTTATTAGAGTTCTGTTGGATTTTCCTGTCCAGATTTTAAAATATGCTGATTGGTTTATGCACATTTTATTTTTGAAAAATGTCTGGTAAACCTTGCAAAAGTGCAAGAGCTTGAAGCAATGCATGTAGTTTCTCATACTAATTCTTAGAAGGTGTGAAAACGCTACTTCTGGTGAGACTCATGGATCCAATGAAATTTATTTCTGCCAGTAGTTGCTATCAGTGGATGAAATTGGTCAGACTTCACAGGAAACCACTTCCCTGGATGAGAAGTTGCATCCATCAAAGCTCCATTCAAGTTGTCCTTTGCCTTTCTTTGGACCGAATCAGATGACACCTGTGCCTAACCTGGTCCTGACCAGATTGGGTGAAAATAGTGAACTCTGTGTTGCTTTCTTGATTTCACTCCTCTCCTTAGGTTCTTCCATCAGTGTATCTGTACCATTTTTGTAGAAATAGGCCCTGGATGTCGGTGGCTGGAAGCTAGGACCCCGAAGCAAAGCTGGCTCTTGAGAATCTGGTGGATCTTGCCAACCCTGGCACTGCAAGTCAATCCATGTGATAGACTACTTAGGAAGGAAATCCTCAAAGAAGTAATGCAAATTAATTTGGATGTAGCTTGGAATATTCTTTATGCCGCAATCAGTGTGAACAGTACTGGACTGTGAAATGGAGAGAAGAATTTTGATTGGTGTATGACGTCCAGGACAGATAGCAATAGCAGTTACATTTCTATACTGCTTATCAATGTGAAGCACTCCCTAAGCGGTTTACAATGTATGTTAGTGAATTGCCCCCAACAAAGTGGGTATTCATTTTACTGATCTACGGAAGAATGGAAGACTGCGTCAACCGGGAGTCCTGCAGGATCGAACTTATAATGTTGTGGCTGCAGTACCAGCATTTAACCACTACGCCACCAGGGCTCTCTAACTGTCATGTTGAGGTCCCTGCTCCCTCATCCTTCCATGCAGTGTGTGTGTTTTGTGTGTGTGTGCATATGCATGCTCTACTGAGCAAGTTGGTAGCATCAGTTCAGAACCAATAGTACACAAGGAGCTGAGGAAAATGGCCCTCACTTTTTAGTGTTCAATGGCAAGTTGCTCATGGGAAAGAATGTTTAATAATATGTTTATATATATATATATATATATATTCCTTTTTAATGACTTACCTTTACTTGCTGGCACATAGGATGCACCAACATATAAGACACATCCTATTTATATGCTGGCAGATACTATTTGCTAGCGTATAAGATGCACTGGCATATAAGATGCATCCCATTTTCCAACAGTATTTTTCAGGAAAAAAAAATGAGTCTTATATGCCAGCAAATAGAGTAATTTGTTTCTATTGATAATTTAACTCTCTTTTCACTTTTGATGATGCATATAACATCTGCATCTGTTTTAACTGTTGTGAGATGCCTTGAGTCCCAGGTCTGGGATGAAGGTGGGGTATAAAGAAATATCGTTGTCACCATCATCATCATCACCATCATCACCATCATCACCATCATCATCATCATCAACAACAGTTTTCCTTCTCCTGAACTGCCCTAAGGTTGCTGGGCTGAAAAAAAAAATGCTAGCTCTGGTTTTTGTTTCATGTTTAAAAGAGGAGTAAGTAAGCTGAGTGTGATTTATAGGAGGGGTGGGCAAAATGGGGAGTTCCAGATTCTGCTGGATTGTAGCATTCTTCAACCTTTTCTGTGCAGGAAAGGACTGATGGGAGCTGTAGTCCAACACCCTCTGGAGGGCCAGTCTTTTGCCGAGCCTTGATTTAGGTAGAGCAAATCCCCTGAGGGAAGTTGTGCAGAGTTCTTTTGACTAAACGGTAGCTGTACTTCATGTTTGCTGCTGCTGCTGCTGTTGTTTCATAGCTCTTGACCTGCTCTGTCAGCTTTCCACCTGACTGTCAACCAGTGTTCTCTCCAGTCCCGGCATAATTGAAAATGTATCTGTGCCACTGCAAAATCTCAAAAGCTTGACTGTTTTCTTATCATGCTGCTTTATTATCATCCTTTCTCCTATATTAAGGGTCAGGATTGTTTTTCTACTACATGGAAGGCTTCGAAATAAAAACAAAAAAACCCCTTGCTTATTCCCGAGAGTTATGTGGAGAAATTCTGCGGTTGAAAACACCATATAGGAAGGCAATTCCCTATAAAAGAGGGAGGATTTAGACTGACACTAAAGAGCAAAATTGGAAATTCCAGATGAAATCTTCTTGTTCTTGATTCTTTGTTTTTGTTTTGGTTTAGCTGCTTTTGCTTGAAAGAACATGTTTAAATGGTTTACATCTAAACACAGTTCTTTTGATGCTGGCTTTGGTGGTGTATGGCTGTGGTGGGGGAGGAAACACATCTGGCAGACACCCACTGTGACAACAGAGGACTCCTTCCATTATCAGAATTTTTGCATTGGTATTCATGCCAAAATATGTATGCATGTGTGTATGTATCTTCAAGTTGCCTGTCAACTTGTGGTGATCACATGAATTTCATGGGGAGCCCTGGTGGTGCAGTGGGTAAATGCCAGTATTGCAGCCAGAAGATTGTGAGTTCAATCCTGCTGGGCTCCAGCCTTCCATCCTTCCACAGGTCAGTAAAATGAGTACCCAGCTTGTTGAGGGCAATTAGTTAAAATACATGTAAACCTCTTAGAAAGCACTTAGCTGATAAGTGATATAGAAATACACATGCTATTGCGTGTTATGGGGGTTTCTTAGGGAAAGGATAATCAGAGGTGGTTTTCCATTGCCTTCCTCTGAAATATAGACTGCAGTACCATGTTTTCTTCAGTGATCCCCCATCAAAGTATTAAGCACGCCTGACCCTGCTTAGCTTCAAACATCAGACAGGATCTAGTGCTTTCAGTGTATTTAGGCTTTTTGTCAAGACATATATGTTTATGCATATATTTTAGGAATGTGAAGAATATTCATTGCTCTTCATATCCTCACTGAAAAAAAGATGTCCTGATGCTTGAGAAACTTTGCTGAGGAAAAGGAGAACAGCCATGAGATTCTTTGCAGTACGCAATGTTTTTCAGGATAATTTGTGTAGAAATACACATGGATTTTCTGTGCAGAAAATGTGAAGTGTTTTGTGCTGAAAATGCATTTTCCGCACAGAAAACTGTGTTGCATGTAATTCTGTACAAAAGATAATTTCTGAAAGATTTCTCAAAATAGAGATAGTGACTGAGAACTTTGCAGAATCCCTTATATTCTTCAAGGAACAAGACAACTGCTGAAATCATTTGTTGTTGTTATGAGGAATGAAATAAAGATATACCTGCGGGATCCTACCTGCAGGATCGCCTTCTCCCATATAATCCACCATCACACTAAGGTCCTCTGGGAGGAATTTACTGCAGCCAGCCAGAACTAGGTTGGTTGCAGTTACCCAGAAGACCTTCTCTTCTATCGCTCCCATGTTATGGAATGGCCTGCCGGAGGAGACCCGGCATATTACCAGTCTTGACTGCTTTAAAAAACCAGTCAAGACTGCTCTGTTCCGACAGGCCCTCCCAGACTGGTACCTCCACCACCTCCCACCAACTGTCTTGCTTTTCTTTTCATGGCCAGTTGATTGTTGTTAATTGTTCTGTGTTTTAGGGGGTTGGTTTTAGGTGGGTTGGTGGGTGGGGAGGACTGGGTATGTTTTTTAATGTTTTTAATGTAATTAATGTATTATTGTTGTTTGCCGCCTCGATCCATGGGGAGAGGCGGGATAGAAATAAATTTATTATTATTATTATTATTATTATTATTATTATTATTATTATTATTATTATACATTCCTAATATTTTCTGTGAGAGTTTGTAAGTTTGCTGGTCATCAAATTAGCCTCTGTGTAAAAATAACAGAGATATACTTCCTAAAATAATAACTATTGGATTTTGAATGTTCCATATTGAAGGTGTAGGAAACAGTTACACAGACAGGAGGCATGGATAACCCTAGGGAGAGAATTTTCTCTTTTAATAAGGAATCTTGCATTGGTGAACAATAGAAAAATTACCTTTTAGCTGGCTGATCAGCATAGACATCGATCCTTTTGTAAGGTCAAGTATCCTATCACGTCTTGTAGCTGAGCCTGATGTTCTTTTGGCTTCTTTATCTTAGAATAGTGGTTCTCCACCTTTTTTCACTTGCATGAAAAACTGATCCATATCTGATAATACAAGAATGGAAAAATTAATTTAAAACTTAAAATGATGACAAAGGAAAGAGATGTAGGGAAGAGCAGGAAGAATTTGCTCGCTGAACACTGCTCACAGAACTGACTGAGGTGCCCACTGCTAATAGTTCAGCTATCCATTTTCTTAATGCGTTCAGTTGTGAAAAACCGACACCACAGCAGCTCCCATTTACTGATCCTCCTCATTTTCCTAGCCTCAGCTGTTCCATTTTAGATCCCTTGAAGGGGGCTGGCCAGCTTCCCCCTTCTCACTATGGATCAGAGCATCAAATGAAACCTGTGGATCAGTGGTTCTCAACCTGTGGGTCCCCAGATGTTTTTGGACTTCAGCTCCCAGAAGTCCTGAGCATTGACCATAGTGGCTGGGGCTTCTGGGAGCTGAAGTCCACAAACATCTGGGGACCCACAGGTTGAGAACCACTGCTGTGGATGAAAGATACACCTGGATATAGCTTAACATTTCTACCACAAGCTCCTCTCTCCAACCCACCCCAATAATTGCTTCCTTTCAAAGAAGTTGGATTGGGAGGAAAAAGTGTCATCAACCAGCCCAATCCATACTATGCCTAAAGAAAATATAAATATCTGAAGATGATAAAACCAGACATGGACAAAGCCCTCTGCCTTGTCTCCCTGCTCTGATGACCTTGTTCCTCTAGAGACAATCCCCGAATCACAACTACCATTCATTCCTTTGCACTTTTTGCCCCCCCACTCTCTCTCACACACACATGCATACACACTTACCAGCATTATCTTGGCACCCTAACTGCATTGAGGCCACTTATGCTGGTCTCCCCCCTCCAGGGTCAAGGAAGATGCCAATGGCTGGGGCCTTGGGAGAGGGGGTGGCCTGCCTTGCATCCCTAGGAACCTGTTGCAAGAAGCTGCCTGGCCCACACCACTATCCACTTGGCTTCCCCTCACTTGGCCTGTTCTTAGATTCGGGCACCACTCATCCTTGGATCTTTGTCCCCTCAAAGCTCCCACCATCACCTTACCACTCTTGGTTCCCCCCAGACAAACAGACCACCACTGTTGAGTCCACCCCAAAACTTTCCCTTGCCAGCCTGCAAGGGAAGAGCAACACAGCACTGCCCAAATCCGACCTTCAAGGTGGGCTAGGCTCAGCTCTGAAGAAGTGAGCAGCTCCTCCTTGCATGTGTGCTCTTCTGCCCCCATGAAGGAGAGGGGAATAGAAGCCTTTTCCCACCATTATAAAGTCTTTTTTCACATGCCCTGAATGTGCTGATGTGTACTCCTGCGGATACACGTCCTTCAGGTTGGAAACCACTGTCTTAGAAAGATGCATCAACTTGAGAGGAAGAAGTTTTTCCACCAGACCCTAGATTTTGTGGTCATTCCTCTGGCGAATGGGGAATATGGGTCTGCTTGTTGCTTCCATTTGTGAAGAGAACTCTGAATCCTGAAAATAGATTATTTTGGTACAGCAAGGCAACTGGTTGTACAGGCTGAGGGGTGGGGTAGGTCTGGCATTTGTAGAGCAAACTGTAGATTTTCCAAACTCTCCTCCCATGATCATTTTTACAACTCAGGCAAACAGCTGCTCCACTAACTGGAGGTGCCTCATGACAGTGTAGCTCTGTCAAGTAGATTAAAAGAGGCAGCAGCCCATGCTTGTTGCAGTGAAATGGTGGTGCTAGTTTTGTTGGAAGTAATGAATACCAAGTCCTTCTCCCCTCCCCTGTCTCTTTTTCTTTTGTGCCAGCTCACAATGCATGTTATGATTTTTGATTAATGATAACCGGTGTTACAGATCCAGAATTGATCATTATGTAAAACATCAATGGTATCAAGAGAAGTCATCTCCTGATTTAATAAGCATTTATTCCTTTGTTTTGCACTTGTTATCAGTGTCAAAATGTTATGCAATGCTTAGAGCAATAACTATTAGAGCTATTTGTTCTAAAAATAATCAAAATACTGAATGATCTTAACAAGCATTTATTCCTTTATTTTGTGCTTACTACCAACGTCAAAATGTTATGCAGTGCTGAGTACAATAAATATTAGAGTTATTTGCTCTAAAAATAATGACAATATTGAACTGTCTTTTTCGAAAGATCTTTTATACTGGTGACAAAACATCACAGTCAGTGGATAAATGGTCCTGTTTAGCATCAGAGGGCTGATTGCATAAGGTCATTTAGATTCTTGCAATATATTTTGTTCTGACCTTCTAAAACAATGCTGATTATTTTTTCTTCTTCTTCTTCTAAATTTAGCCCTAGAAGATCACTGAAGTATGTAATTTCTAATTATGCCAACTGCTGGGAAAATGGAATCCTATATAGGGAAAGATGCATAAAATGCTTTGGCTGTTTGGTTTCTATCATGCTGAAAGTCTCAAGAGGCAAATCTGATCTCATCTTTATTCTGGTCAGTTTAGCACAAATGTTCCCCCGGCTAGCAAAAGGGTGTGACAGAGCATGATCTGATGCACAATGCGTCAAATGGCTTAGGCCTATTATATTTTGGATGCTGCCTGTATTTCGTGCTGGCGCTTCCAAGATGATTGAAGAAAACTCTTCTGGATAAATAACATTGTCAGTCTTTGGAATCTGTTTTACAAGGGCATGTAGACAACAGGGTGTGGCTGCAGGGTACAGGGTCAAACAGAACAGGGCATTAAAAGCATCTTCACATTAATGGCAGCTTATAGCCTATGTGACCATCAGGAGGAGAGCTCATCTCACCATTCCAGGATAAGCCCGGAATCTAATCATGTTTTTTTTTTAATGCAAATTGCATTAGAACAATTAGAGGGGCATAAGTGGATCAGATTGCCAAACTCTGATTTAAATCTGCCTCCCCACTCTAGTTCTGTCTGAAGGAAATCCCCTTCCTGGTACCCACAGTGTAGCGTTGAGAGGTGAAAGAAGAGATAGGGTTCCTCTCCCTTTAAGTCAGAGTTGGGTTGCATGCAGGCCTCTGGGCTGTTTTTATGGTCCTGAGTGGTCAAAACTTGTTTTGCAAAAAAATTATTATTTTTTCCTATTTTATTTCTCTCCATATTTTATTTCTCTAGGGATGGAGGGAGCATTTTTGCCATGTTTCAGGGACTAATTAAGGTCTAGGAGAGGCCTTTTTTGAAGCAGGAAATGACTTTCACTCACTTCTTGTTATTAAATAAAGAGCCTCTCCTGGGTCTAAAATGGCCCAGAGAAGCCTAAAAACATGACAAAAATGCCCCCACGGCCCCATTCCTGGCAGCATATTGAGTTTTTTTTTGTGGGTAGGGTGTTGGGGGATTCAGCCCTCTAAAGTCTCCTTGAAGGGCTAATATACCCCATAGGATTCCATGGTTGCCTTGATTTAATCTTTGTGTAGAAGACAGAATTAAAGCTGGTGACCAGCAGCACCTGGTCAAATTCCTTCTCCTATATACAGTCAAATCTCCATATTCGCTAGGGTTAGGGGCAAAGGACCTCCATGAAAATGGAAAAACTGTGAATAACTGTAGGCCCTCCCAAACCATATTTAACACACAAAAAAGTATGAGCACCATATTCAACCCACCATGGATTCCTTTGAAGCCTCAAGGTTTCTTCACAAGGCAGAAGTGAGTGGCTGGTGGGGCTTGCTGCTACCTCCACTGCTGCCCCACGCCATTTTTAATAGGGATTTACAAGTCTCGTTCATAGTTTCTCAGTTTCATGAGGCTTACAGTCCCTATTAAAAATGGCATAGGGAAGCAGCAGAGGTGACAGGAAATAATCCATGAATAATCAAATCTGCAAAAGTGAAACCTGCAAATGTGGAGGGCTGACTGTAATCGTTAGACAGGAGCCCTGCCCTTTATTTAACCTTGAAACCCAGATGCCCACATGAAGGCCACTTCCTTCTCTTCTGAAGGATATGCCAACTTTCACAATAGACATTTTCCTCAGGACCACAGCAGGGAAGGAATAGTTTCCTTCCTTCCTCCATGTCTGCTCTGATCCTAATCATTATTAAATTTGGCAGTCCACTCCTGCTGGTGAAAGTTGAACTTTTTAAAAAAAAATAATCTACAGATTAGAGCCAAAGACATATTTACATAGTTTGGTGCCTAACAGATTTTGGAAACTCTTTGAAGCATGTTGGTAAACAGCATTGACAGATGCAGGAAAATTTAACCACGAGAGTTTTAAGTAAAAAAACCAAAAAATTCTGTTTTCTCCAAAGGTGCCAGGCCTTTCCTTTGACTCTCTGCAGCAAGGCTCAGTTAAATCTAAAATCTTAGTTCATTCTGTAAGTGGGAGATGCTGAACTTTCCTAGGGCTGTGTCCCCATACCCTGAGTGTCTTTGGATAGCCAAAGAAACCTCATTTTAGGCCATTTCAACACTACACCCCTATAGTGCTATTATTCCACTTATTATATTTTTCCACTTTCAACATCGTATGGAATCACTCCACCATCCTACTTACATATACCCATATAAGGCTACAGCTAGCTATAATTTTTGATCAAGAAGAGCCAAAAAATGGCTAATAAGCATTTTTTTTTCCTGAGACCAGTGTCTCAGATTGTATCTGGCAATGTTTCCATAACAACTGCTAGGAACTTCCTTTTTGAATACCACATAAGGGGACGGAAAAGTTACTTCATGACATTTCTTGAAAGGTTGCTTGTTGTGTATAGGGAGACAAAATTACTAGCGCTATGGGCTCTCACAGGCAAATTCATTAACCAGGGACAGCTCCACCATCGTTCACAGTGAAGCAGCTGCCTCAGCAGCAGAGTTGGGGTGTCATCAAAGGTGCTAGTTACTTGTTACTACTGGATGGTTACTCCCAGGGATGAAGAGAAGTCCTTGTGGGATTTTCTGCTTCAAGTCCCTAAATTCCTTGGCTGGTCCTGTACACAGTCCATTACAAGGGAACATACGAAATAGTTTAGAGGCTGTCTAGTGTTCAGAACTTTGTTTTTTCTGATTGTATATGCAAATTTAGTAGTGGGGGGGGCCAAACTCAGTTATATTTAAACTAGCATCACTGAAACGAGTGGAATTTAGATAGTCATGACTAATTTAAACTGCACTAATTTCAATGGTTTCCTAAGACTATGAGCATTATTTTGCAGTAGTCGCACTACTTTGTATTTTGTTGTTGTTATATGCCTTGATTCCAGCTTATGGTGACCCTATTGTAGGGTTGTCTTGGCAAGAAGTGTCCAAACTACATTTGTCACTGCTTTTCTCTTGGGCTTAAAGAGTCTGGCCTGCACAAAGTCACCCAATGAGTTTCAGTAGAAATATCATCAAGAACAAGAAATATCATCTATCATTCTGATGCTAATTACTCTCCTGAGAATTATCTTTCTGAGTTTTCCTTACAGTCTGGCTTAATGTCACATGTGTATGTGCATTCAAGTCACCTGCTGTCTTACGGAGACCCCATGAATTTCATTGGGTTTTCTCAGGCTACTCAGAGGTGATTTGCCATTTCCTTCCTCTGAAACATAGCCTATAGTATCTGGTATTCCTTGATAAATTCCTGTCCAAATACTAACTGGGATCTGGTGTTTTCAGGGTATTTAGACCCTTGCTGTTCTGACAGCTGCAAACACTGCCATTTCTCTATACCCAGATAGCTTACAAATGAACCAAAAAGAAATCCCAATTTCTTTGTGATCTGATTATTTCTCACTTGAGATGATCCTAGACTTCTACATGGGAAAACAAGGATTTCAGGAAGCAGATAGAGTTATTTCTAGGCCTTAATGTGCTCCAGATACTACCACAGTGTCCTTCTCTGTTTTTTTCTCACTTACTGCAGATTTAGCTAGTGCCCATCAAAGTCACCAAGGAAGATGTTGATTGGCAGCAGCAACTTCCTCAAACTGTCATTGGATGTTTCTTTCCAATCTGATGTGGATAATAGTAACTACGTATATAATAGCAGTAACAGCAATAATAGATAACAGTAGCTGCATACCTACCTTCTTGCCATTTACCAGCCTTATATTCCTTATGGTTTTTAAATGAAGCTGTCATGTGGGACTGGGCCTTTATTTTTTATCTGGTAAAATTACAATCATTCTGTTGCATCTTTGCTAGAAATGCCCATAAGCCTAAGTAGAATACCCCAATAAGAGAGCGGCTTTCCTTTTTAAATGTGTAGAATTAAAGAAAGGTTTGTGAAAGAAACAAGAGAAGAAACAGGAGGCATATCTCAAAAGGATCATACCATGATTGTTTCAGGCTATGTGTTACTCCCAGGGGTCTATATAAAGTCATGAAAGGGCAACACATAAATCTCAGCCATCCAGGTGCAGCAGCAGACAAGATCTGATGGGCAGGGAGGAGAAGTCAAGGTGATCTACCATGAGTTTGTTCTTCTATTGAGGTATCCTGTCCAACAGTCTTCAAGGTTTGAGTGTATAGACCTTATAATAGTGCAATGAGACAGGATGGGGTTTCTGTTGGTGTACCATCCACCTATTGTTACGGCCCTGTGCACCCCTCCACATGATTGGCTTGGTTTAATTGGCAATATTATTTAATTGGTGCTATATTAGTGTTGATATAAATAATACCTCAGGTGACTGGAAGGTCAAGCTGGAAGATCAGCTTCTTTTGTTTCAAGAAACATTTGACAAGAAGAATGAGTTTAGCATGCTCCTTTATATGTTAAAAGCAAGAACTAATAAAATGCGAAACAATATGAAAGAGGTTTACAGTCTTCTTACGGGAACTTCTCCTTTTCTAGCCTTTAGCTTTAAAAGTATTCTTTCTGAGAAGCAAGAAATCCAGTCTGTAGACTGTAAGCAGCTGACTGAAAAGCTCCAAGGACATACTACATGATAGGCTAGAGGCTGGTTCTTTAAAAAATATTGTCATAGAGGTCGAACATTCTGACCTCATGTCAAGTAACTGTAAATGTTGATTTCTGAGCACACATCTAGTGAAGCTGAATATTTTTTTTCAGCATAGATTAGCGCTTGTCAAATCTTAAGGAAAGGCTGACCAATGGCACAGCAGAACCATGGCTTGCAAGGTCAAAAAACAGGATTTTTTTTTATTTTATTAGCAGGGTTGTTGATGTCATCTACCACCCTTATTTCCTTATCTGAGTTGAGCTGCAATGCTCAAAGTCATGTGAAGTAATTGTGTGTGTGTGTGTGTAAGTGGGGAATATATTGGTGTGAGCTCTTCTTGTTGTGCTACAAAGTATTTTACTGTAGCTTGTTTTTGAATGGGCAGTTATGGTTGTCTCTCCACATTTTTGGGGGTTAGGGGTGCAGCACCTCAGTGAAAGTGGAAAAATTGCAAATATCTATAGGCCCCCCAAACCATATATAAAACAAACACAAAAGCACAATATATTTGAATCTGAAGCAGGGAGCAAACCAGTCACTCGTTTCTGCCTTTGAGGTGGTTGGGTTCCTTTGGAAGGTAGAATTGGGGGGCTATGAGAATTACTGCCACCTCCACTGTGGCCCTATCTCATTTTTAATAGGGATTTACAAGCCCCACTTTGCATTCACAGTGTCTCTCAGTCTTCTGAGACTTAAAGATAGACTGTGGACATGAGGCAAGTAATATCAGTCCCTGCTAAAAATGGCATAGGGCAACAGCGGAGGTGCAGCAAATTCCGTGAATAATCAGATTTGTGAATGTTAAACCCATGAATGTGTAGGGCTAATTGTAACTGCTATTAACTTTACTGCTCCAGGTAGAAATGAAAACTGCTAAGACACATTTCTTGATATGGATGAGCTCAACTGCTTGCATTTTTGCTTGAGGGCGAGTTTACAGAGCCAGTTACAATGAGTGCCTCCATTGTTACACCAATAATTACAAAGGTTGTGTGTGTAAAGAACAGCACCCTCTATAGAAATCCTGGACAAATAAAAGCCCAAATGGATCTTGGGTCTTAAATCTGTCCGTATAATCTTTTCTTCACTGGTTTGACAAGTTTAGTTTCAAAGATAGGTTCTCATTGTTGTTTAATGAAGGGGGGAACACTTAGCCCTCCAGGTTTTGAGCAACTGCAGTCCCCATCACCCCACATTAGCATAGTCAATGTTGACGGATGATAGGATCAGCAATCCAGCACCATGAGGATTGGGCTACACATGGCTGGCATATGTATGTGCATGTGTATGTTAATGTGGAGACAGATAAGCCTAAACTCCTGGTGGGAAACTTACCAATAACATTGCACAAAGAATCTCTCCTACACATACCTATAAATGATGGCAGCAGCTTTAGATATCATAGTCGTGCAGGCAGAGAGGAATTTTATTACCCAGGCTGGCAGATCTCAGCAGTGTGGGTGTAGTAGAAATCTGCATGCCTGCTAACATTTAGCTGTTCTTCTGTGCATGGTGAGACCTTCCTGCTGGCTGGGAGACATGAGCAGAGCTGCAGATATTTTTGCTCTGCTATAGCTGGCGTGCAATTGTCGGTTCATAAAAATGTCTGTTCTTCTTAGTTCATATAATTGCACCTATTTCCCACACAGTTAACATGCACGGTGCTGTGGTTATGTCAAACACAGCTGCACATTTATTAAAGACAAAATACATGCACTTGGGATGGCACTTCATCTGCTGTCCCCCCACCATCTGTCTGTCACTCAAAAAAAATAAATAATGCAGAGCTGCCCATCTGCGCAAACTCTAGCATCACTGAGCTTACAGCATCTTTCTTTGCATGGGCATTTTCAACAGTTTTCTTTGCAGTGCTTGGTGTTTTGCATGCACGTACAGATGAAGGTGCACATTTGAAGGGTGCTCTCCTGATGATCTCTGGAAACATGATTTTTGACTGGATGCAGCTGGAGAAGAAGCTGTGGAAGGAGATAGTTCAGTTCCAGAAGCATTTTGGGTATCACAAGCCTGGCCCAAGAAATTTTTCTTTTTCTGAGACAGATCAGAAAATGGTGTCTCATGTATCCACTCATGCATGCCAGGGTGCCTAGCACCTAAAGCTAGTCACATTATTTTGGCACAAAAGGTGGAAAGTCTTCTTACCATCCCCTTTCAATCCTGGCAGAATAAAAATGAGTGAAGCAAAAAAGTAATAATTTGTTACCCTTTCATGACCTCTCATATCTGTTTCCTTAGATGACGTTGTGCTCTGCCTAATAATAGAGCCAACGCTCAAACACTATTTGAATCCTTTCATCTAGGGAAGGGACTTAGCTGTTTTGCTATAGTTACAGTAGGCATTGCAACCCAAGCCTACTAGTTCATCAACTGGTTAGTCCTGCGAGAAAACATTCACTCTTTAGAGATTCTTTTGGCAATTCCATAAAGATTGCAGTTTATGGCAATTCAATAAAAACTACAAAGTCGACTCTGTTCTCCAGCAATTGTGGTCTTTGGTGCCACTGGGCACTATATAAAGTAGTATTGGGAATAACGCAGACCTCCAGATGTTGGACTGCAAATCCCAACATTCTTCAACATTGACTGAGCTGGATGGCTAGCTAGGGCTGCTTTGAGTTGTAGTCCAAAATTATCTGGAGGACTGTATGATTTCCACTTTGATTTAAAGTCTTCCTCCCTCCCTTTTTATTCAGAAGTCCCAAGCTTGGAAACATTTTTGACTGATAGCTCCTAGTTCCCTAGCCATCATAATAAATGTCCACATTGGCTGAGGAATTCTGGTTGTGGTAGGCCAAAAAAAGCAACTTTACCAACTGTGCAACAAGAGTGAGCAGAGGAAACATGTCACTGATGATGTAGCACTCTTCTCGTCACAAGGCACATTGCTTCCTGTCCTTACTGTGGGCAGCATGCTTGACAAGGACAGGAGCATGAACAGTGAGTGATATGAGTGGATGGACTTTGTGACACCTTTTGTTCCCACTCCTGACCTACCATATTTCAAGCTCAAAAACTCTCCACAATCTTGAGAAAAAAAAGATCATGCTTACTTAGAAATTAGTGCCACTGTGTTCAGTGGAGCTTAGTGTCAGGAGAGTGTGCATAGGAATGGATCTCAATTCATGTTCAGCTCAGTGCTATTAATTACTGTGGTTGTTATCACTATCATTGTCATTTGCACCCCACCCCACTCTTTTGTCAAAAAGACCTGGATCCAAGTTACCTGAAGGACTGTATTTCCCTAAATCATCAGGGGAAATTCGTATCTTTATCCTACCATCCTCAAATAAGATAGGGCTTTCTCAATGATCGCTTCCACACTGTGGACCTCCCTTCCATGGAAAGCTTCCATGTTGTCCTTCTGCTGACAAATGAAGACCTGTTTATCCTTTATCTAGGAAGACATTGAGCTACTGACTGGGTGACAGAAGGGCTTCTAATGGAGTGCTGTTATCTATTTCCCCCTTTGTGCCTTTAATTTGCTCTAATTTGATTGTTGCTTTAAAACAATAATGACCAAGATCCTGCAGCATCAGGCACAACTATGACAACTTTGCTCTGTCATCTTAGTTATCTCTGATGATGCCACTCCATAAAAACCTGCCTTTTCAGCCAGGCAGCTCCCCAACTGAAAGGTTTCTGAAACTCTGTAGACTGAGGCCCTGGGAAACGATACCTGCAGTGCTTTCCTGGTAATGGAGCACATCCAGAACAGGCAGCAGGAGATAACCATTGGGGTCCTGCTGCAGCAGTTTGTCTTAATGTGCCCTGTGACCGAAAGAGTGCTGCAAATGTCATTTCCCTGTGCTCCAGTCTATAGTGTCTTGGAAACTCTTCAGCTGGGGTGCTGCCTAGCTGAAAAGGTCATTAACAATCCCAAACATGAATCCCCAAAGTTATGAGGTCATAAGTCTGGCTTATAAACTCAAAAATGCTGAAGAGATCCCAACCAACCTGTTTGTTTTAATATTATGGCCCAAATTCTGTTAGCGTCATACACTGGCATACATACCTTTAAAACATTGTGTAAGGAGGTATCCAATTTCTCCTTGGTAATGCCATTGCTCTGACAGCACAAGGGCAGCCAGAGTCTCAGGGACACAGCTCTATCTCCCTCTCATCCCCAACCATTGACTGATCAGGAGGGTGTGCTGTGATGATGGATGGATGGCCTCATACACGCAGAAAGGAATAAACAGTTTCACTCCTTATTCAGTTGGCAATAACTTTGTTTTCTTGCAAAGAGAGATGGTCATCTCCTGGTTGCAACCCCATGGATAATCTGTTTCTGTCTCCCCTTGCCAACCTGACGGAGAAGGCACAACTCCAGGGTAAGCCAAAATTCCAGTCTACCAGTAAGTCAAAAAGACCATAGCCTGTAGTGTATTCTGCTTTTAGATGTATCTGGTTTTTAATCATGTTGTGAAATGCCTTGAGCCTTGGTCTTGGTAAAAAGGCAGGATATAAATAAACTAAAATAACTCCCAGGGTGGCTTATAAAAGATCAGTACTATGACAGTCTCTGCCCTTAGGCTTACAGTCTAAAAGGCATGAGGGGAAAGGATAAGGAAGAAAGAGGGGGAAAGCAATCTCCATTCTGAAAGTTGCACTTTCTAGAACAATCAGTTGGGATGGAAACTATTCAAGCAGCTGGAAGAAATGGCTGCTGGTAAGTGATAGCTAAGGAGAGGCAAAGCACACTGGTCTCTCTGGGAAGGCAATGGAGTAGCCCTCCTTCGCTTGTCTCCCTCTGCAGCGCTCCAGCAAACTGCTGGAATGGCTGCTGATAAGCCACCCATAGCTGGTTTATGAGATTTTCTCCACTTGTATTTCAGTGCAGAGATAAGGCTTCCAAGTTGGCAAGTAGTATCAGGAATTCTTTAGTCAAGTGACTGAAAAATGAGAAATTGTTGATATAGGACTTCTATAGTGTACTGTTTTGTACTATGGTATACTGTAGCATTGTGTGCCGTAGTGGACATGTTTATGTCTGTAAAAATGCTACATATTTTTTGTCATTTATTCTCAGCACAGCCTTCTTTCAGAGAAGGGGAGAGCAAGAAATAGAGAGAGAAAGAATGAGAAAGAGAAAACCCTCAATGAGACACATAACACCAAAACATAATCACTTGAAGAGATCCCTTCATATGTATTTTTTCCTGTTTTCCATGATTTATAAATTCTCTTCACTTCTGCAGTTAGTGGAGCGAATCCTCAAGAAGAGCAAGGGCATCTTAAAAATAAAACAATTTCTTGTCTTCAAGGCAAATTTTTGTTGCTGAGAGATAGCTCAGGATCTATTTTCTTTGTTTAACTTCATAACATCCTGCACAATCCAGTCTGCTGACAAGGAAATACATTTTGTTGATTTGTGGACTTGTGTTTGGAAGTTTGCCTCTTCTCCAAGAATGTGAACTTTTGTAGCCACCAATCTTAGGAAGATATATTTCTGTTTCCCTCTCCATGTAAGGCATATTTAATAATTAAATCCTTTTATCAGCTCTACAGCATAAGCTAGTAAGATCAACCATCAAGTAGACAGTAAATCCCATGGCAGCAGCTTAAAGCAGAAAACACATTTTCAGACCTGGGAGTGCTTCTCTGAGAATGCAATTACAGCATCGTGTTATTTCTTAGCTTGGGAACCAGAAAACGTGGCCAGGCTGGTCCAACTTCTGTTAGATGAAGTGACAATTGGGACTAGGTTGGAAGACAATAGGAGACCCAGCTGATGATAGTTCATTGCTTAACTTCTCCAGAGGATATAAATATCATCTCCAGCTCAGGGGTCTTTAGAGCAACACAGGTTTCCTGTTCAAGCAAATACAGTTTTCCATTATCTATGATGAACTAAGTTCCTATGACATTAATTTTCCTCTTAGCAGCCTGGAAAATCTCATTCCTTCACTGCTCTTTAATTGTTTTCCCAGGTGACTTCCTGCTGGCTGTTATCTAAACCATGTTTCATTCAACTTCCCCCTATGGTTGGCAATAGAAACAAGATTGGTCACTGTGGGAACAGAATGCTGGTCTAGAGCAGTCTTTGTCTAATCCAGAATGGTTCTTCTTAAATTCCTCCAACTTCTTCCCATGGAATTAACATTCTTTCCCAATGCAGGGATGATTTCAGTGGGAAGACCACAGATATGACCTATAAAGTTGAGACAGTCACCTAAAAATGGATGCCTTTCAGAGAGTTTCCCTGTCCTCTGAAATGTCATTGAGATTTCAAACTCAAACAAAATTGCCTACCTGTACATGATGACTGTGTATGTTTTGTTTAAGCATTCAACTGTTGATTCTTTTAGGTTCTATATGCTCCATTGGATCTACAGTGCTCTCTTCTTGACAGGAAAAGCAGCCATAATTCTGTTTATATCTGAGAAACCACTATATCCCACAGTCTATTTTCTATAAAGTGAGAATCTGTTTATGAAGCTGTATCTAGATGCCAATGTGGGGTAGTAGTTTGGGCATTGGACCACAACCCTGGACAGCAGGGTTCAGTTCCCTGCTCAGCCATGGAAACCCACTGGGTGACCTTGGGTACATCATGCATTCTCACTGTGATAGGTTTTCCTTGGGGTCGCCATAAGTCAGAAACAACCTGAAGGCACACAACAGCCATTTCTACACTTCACTCTTATAGTGTGATTATTCCACTTTCAACATCCTATAGAATCCTGGGGTTTGCAGTTTAGGGAGGGGTCAGCCGGAAATGGCCAACAACAACAACAACAAAAACAACAACAATCTAGAGGCCCTTTCACATTATTCAATTACAGCACGTTGATACTACTTTAACCACCATGGCAATATCCTATGAAATCTTGGGATTTGTAGTTTGATGAAGTGCTACAATTATCTGGCAGAGAATTCTAAATATCCCTCCCTAAATTGCCAGTCCCAGGATTCCATATGCTGGAACCAAGGCAGTTAAAGTAGAATCATAGTCCTCTAAATGTATAGTGGGGAAAGGCCCTAGATTAACACTGTGAAATTATTTGCACCAATGCCGATCCTTGTATTATGAGATACTGCATTCTTTGCTGAGGGGGATTCATCTGTGTGTGTTGTTGAAATAGAACAGAGAACAAGTCTATGTCCTCTTCTACATGAAAGCTAAAATCCTAGCCAAAGAACTTAATGAGAGGATTCTACCCCAAAGGAAGACCAAGCATTTTAGATATTGTTGAAAATGATTGGAAAATCAATGTGCACAGTTAATGATCTACTAGATGGCTTAGGCATTTATTGAACCATGATAAACTTTAATACACAATATCAACTTGGGAGCCAATGTACTGTTAATTTAGCCAGTGATTGCATAAAGTTATGGGACATCACACACAATATTTCAGGTCATCACAGTGGGCAGTGGAGCAAGATGTTCCCTGTTTTTTTCACCCCCTGCTAGCCAAAGAACGGATTAAAGAGATGAAAACTTTCTTCATTTCTGATTGTTCTTCAGGCTATATTTTGCTCATTCTGCTCATAAAGGAGGCATTTTAAAAAATGAATACAGGATTGTGGGGGGATGACATATTAGAACAATGAACATGGAAAACAGCTGTCTCTATATATTAACCAGTTGCTTGTTTGTTCCAAATCTTTATTCAGACTAACTGGAAGCTCTGTATTTTGGAAGCTGTCCTTCTGAGTTTTCTCCAGAATATTAACATAATTTTGTTTTAATTTCTGTAATTGTATGCTCATATGTGGTGGCATTGCCCTCCAGCCTAGAAAGTTTCATCCATTTTTTTTTAAACAGAAGGGGTAATTATAAATCAGATATCTCCAGAACTGCGTTTACTTTCCCTTACAGAGTGAAAGAACAAAAGGTTAAGACTTTTTTTAAAAAAAGCTTTCTTTGGCCTGGCATTGGGTTTATATATATTATCAACTTAGAACAAAGCCTCAAATTGTTTTTAATCTAAAGGAAAAGTGATCAGTGATAGAGAAATAACAGATCAGGATGACATGACTGTGATGGAACCTCGAGGTGCAGCTAACATGAGTGGCAGGGCAGTCCCAGCAACAGGTTGCCATGTAACAAAAGTGGTTCTGTATGAGAGAAACCCAGCCCATTGGTGAGAGAGAAGGGCTGAGGTTTGAGAGGGGAAGGTCTCTCTATGTAAAATACAGTGACATGGATTTTTCAGGTTCCTTCAGTGATTATTTCCAGAGAGAGAGAGAGCTCTAGGATAGAACCCTTCAGTCAACCAGGGAGGTTGTCTGAATGAGAGTGGTTGACTTCTCTGAGGTCTAGAGAGAGAGGAGAGACCAAATCATTTTTGAGTTGGGTCAGAAGGCATGACCTAGATTCGGGAATTAAGCCTTTGGGCAAAAGGGAAATCAAAAGCCTGTGCGTGTTTCAAAGTTCTGTACCTGTAAACTGAGTTAAGCTATAAGAAACTGGATAAACACCCTTTGAAGTTATATATTGCTTGGCTATACTTATGACACCAGTACCTTTCCCTGTTTGTTATTTTAATAAAGATTATATTATATTTTTATAAATTCTGACTCAGTAGTGTACTTTCTATTAGTTCCAATCAACCATAAACATGCTACCACAGATCAGTAAATCATTTGAATAACAACTGAGAGGCTTTACCCTTTATAACACTAAAGTGGTGGTTTTAAAGGGGAAAGCAGGGCTGTATAAGGCGGCATGGTGCTTTAGCGGACTGGGTGAGGGGAAGCTGCCATTCCAGTCTGTAGGAAGGAAAGCAGGCTTGGGCCGCACAAGAAATGGCAAAAACTGTGACATGTGTATGTGTAGATGTCTTTAATATCTACTTATTAGCCATTGAGGTCAGAACACTTTTACAAATTCCCTAACACAATCTCATGGAACCTTTCATACTAGTCAATTATAGCACTATGATTTCATTTTAAGTGCTATGACTGCTTCCTATGTGATCCTGGGAGTTATAACTGGCCAAACACTAGTCTAAATGCCCTCTTGGCTCTATGAAAATGCCACCTATCTAAAGTATTTCTAAGACAAAAATAGAATAAGTTCTATGAAGCAAACCTTTATTCCAAGGGTAAGGAATCTTTTTTTTCAGCTCAAGGGACAAACTGAATTTCAGAGATATTCTTAAGGGACTGCATTCCAGTAGCAAACAGAGCCAAATGGAAAAGAATGGGACCCAAAAGTTGAGGAGGTTTTACCTTAAAACTCTAAGTGCCTGTAACTAAACCTTAAGAGTGGAATTTCAGTCTTTTAGAATGGGGAGAATCCATGCAAAGGCTGGAAGCTGTCAAACTAGGGTATCATGAGGGAAAGGGCATGGCCATTTGGACTGGGACCAAGGGAAAACTCAGACCTAAGGAGGGCTGAATTAACATTGCTTTGCACTGGCAAGTTTATAGCTAAATGTTCAGAACATGATAACATGGTGATAATGACTGAAGTTCCACATTGCACTGGCAGATTAAAAAGTTCCTCCTGGCATAGCTACAGCTCTTCTCTCTTCCCTACCTGATTTGGTGCACCGAACCCCCCTTCCCCCAGCCCTTCCTCCCCAACCACTGAATATATCAGTGAGACAGCCAGATAGGAAACAGGTAATAGCTCAGGGAAGGAGTTGTAGCCAATGAACATGCAAATTCTTTCATCCACCTCTATTTGATATGGAGGTGTAATGTTCCATTATACTTTCCTAAATCACTAAGAGGATGCCAACCCTTGCCTTAGATTAGAAGCAATGTATTTGGTGGATTTCTTCCCACCCTAAAGTATGATAACTAAGGTTGAACTAATTCCAATTGTTTAACTATCTCCTGGTTCCAAAATGCACAGTGTTTTTCATGCTAGCATGGCTTCAATCTAAGCTATTAGTAAATGATATGTGAATAATATGGAATGTGTGGAGACTAGCAAAATGGTTAAGAACCTTTTAAACACATTACCAGGCAATCTGGGACTTTAACGAATTATATATTTCCCCTGCTTTCTATAAATTGATCCTGAGTGCAACATTTTTCTAGCACTGAAAAGAAGGGAGGAAGGAAGGAAGGGAAAGGGAAAGGGAAAGGGAAAGGGAAAGGGAAAGGGAAGGAAGGAAGGAGCCTACCTTCAGTGTACCATACTTTTCAATCTGTATTTGTTGTTGTGTGTCTGATTTCTGATTTATGGTGACCCTAAGGTGAACCTATCATGGGATTTTCTTCACAAGATTTGTCCAAAGGTTTGCCTTTGCCTTCCTCTGAGGCTGAGAGAGTGTGACTTGCCCAAGGTCACCTAGTGGGTTTCCATGACTGAGCAGGGATTTGAACACTGGCCTCCTGAATCATACTCCAACGCTCAGACCACTACACCGTGCTGGCTCTCAATCAGTATACAGGAAAAGATTCAAGAGATGATTTTGATTCCATTTTTTCTTTTCACTGAAACTTTGTACAATGTACACGAAGAAGTATTTTCCTTGTGTGTTCTTGAACTTTCAGATAATTGTCCTTGACAGTTAGCAGTTCAGAAATAATGGAGGATTTCCTTTAGCTCAATGTCCCATCTGGAATTTAATGTGCTACCCATTTGTCATACTTGGTATTATATCTGATGTTTTGCTATGTACCAATCAGCTTCTGGTACCTGAAGTAGAAGCATCTGAGACTGTTGTCAGACTTCAAGGAGAATCAGTTGAATCAGCAAGCCTCTGCAGACTACTGTCTAAGATGATGCTCCACCCAGACAAGTAATACATTTAGAGATCCAATGTTCTTTATCTGGTCCTACATTTAGACTCTCCAAAATTACCTCTCAGATGCCAGAAACAGAGATGGTGGAGAATCTAAACAAAGACCAAGAACAGAAGGTGTAGTGGCAACTTGGTATTTTGAGTTCTCCATTTCATGAGCCCTGTGGAGAGGAGGAGAATGGGACAAGTACATGACCAGGATCAATATTGTTGATGCTTCAGAAAGAAATAAAACAAGAACAGCTGTAAACAGTAACATTTGCTAGCTAGCTACTGCTGAAGTAATGTGTCATTTAGTTCAACAGACTGCTGGACAGCTCCCTTCCTTTTGAAGAGACTTTGCTCCTTGATCTCATGAATAGGTGCCCAGCTACATCATGTAAGGTCTTAGAACACAAGAAACAAACATAATAAGTACTCTTGGCCTGTTCTTCCTAATATCCAGCATGCTAGGCCTTCTTATATATTTTTGTCCTGCTCATTGCTTTATTGTGCTGAGCTTAAACAATGACGCACTGGAACACACTCTGATCCCACTCTCAGAACCATGTAACTGCAATCTGCCTGGTGCCTTAATATTAACTCCATCAATGTGCCCAAGGAAATATTTTGAAACTCACAAAAGCTCCATCCTAAAATAAACCAGAAGGTGCTGCTTGATTCTTTTTAGTACTCCTCTTTCATTTTAATACTGCAACATTAAAAAAAGATTCTTATAATTTGGACACTTTCAGAAAAATATTCACCACATACGTGCCGTCTTTTTCTTTTCTTAAAGGAAACAACACAAACCTGAAGAGGAAAGGGCCTTCAGCTTCCTCTAAGTATGTTATTGTTAAGTCACATTCTTTCCATTTCATTTAAAGTAGATAGAATGTTTTTCTTGTTCCTAACAGTTCTAGTATTTAAGGGAACCTATAATAAAACCAAGCATTTCTGGCAGGTAGCCTTCCCTGTTAATTTCATTAACTGATCCACCTGGGGTGGGGGAGGATTTGGCTACATAGAATGTATTAAATCTTTTCAGCATGCAGTGACATTTACATGGGAGATAGCAGGGAAAAAAAATCCCCCCATCATCTTTAACAGGCCCAAACTTGCTGCAGTAGCAGAACAGTAGATGAGAACACTATGCAGAAAGAAAGTGTGTAATGTCAGAAATCAGAAGTAGAGGAGATGAAAATGCAATGTAAATTAAAATTTACAAGTCAATAGTTCAACAGTGAGACAGGTGGACCAGTGGTATATGCAGGTAGAAACACCACAGAGTGATAGTATTTGGAACTAGATAGTAATCTGAGCAGATTCACAAAAAGGTTTATTTTCAAACCCCAGGTTCCCATGTGTAGATGAAGGAAGGATACACTGCTTTTCTTCTGGCATGTGTTGCTTTGGTTGTATGGCATTCGTAAGTCTGTTTCATGTCTGTATTCATCTATGACTGTTTTTAAAAAATCTTTATGGAAATTAACATTAAACAGTTATTATAGTATTTCACAATATATATATTGAAATATATTTCTACTACAAAATGTATAGAGTGTTTGTGCTTTTCGGGGAGGGTGAAGCACTGAGAATTCCACTGAAAAATGTTGAGAAGTGAAACATCCAAAGGAGAACTCTCTCCTGCTGTGTAAATTAGTCCAGGAGGTACAGATCAGGTTTGCTTGCATTGGAATTTACTGATAAGAAATGCCTCATGCACTCCTAAGGGGATTTATACCTTTTCCATTTCAAGCATTCAGTGCATATCTGGGAGCAGTCACTCTTTCTGTATTCGATGGCTGTCTAGGAGGAGGACTATGTCAGTTAACCCTGTCCTTGATATGCCCTTCTCACAACAAGTCTTGACAACCAGGCATGTGGCCTCTTATCTGTGAGAGGATTCTAAGTCACATCAAAGCAAAGCTTACAAACATTACCTTTTTGGATCACAGCTCCCAGAATCCCCAGCCAGCATAACTACTGACTGTGTTGGTTGGCAGGTTTTGGGAGCTGGAATACAATTAACATTTGCAAGCTATGCATGTGGCTTGTACTCATAAAGCTTCCCGCCTAGGATCCCTTTTGCAGAATATAACGGAGGTCAGAAAAGCACATGACATCTGGGCTGCAGCTAAGGCATGTTAACCTGTTCTGCACTTCACATATTGAGGTCATATATGGAAGGACATGCTTTGAAGGATCTGCGTCAAGGTGGTCACTCTACTGTTTCTCTGAGATAGGTCTAGCTTTGCTGATTTTTTTCTTTCAGGTTAGCTGCCAGAAAAGCAAAAGGTAAGAAGTCTCTGGGTTATAGTGCTGTACTGGGAGCCTCAGCTTCTGGCGTCCATAGAGTCCTGCACCACCTTGGGCCAGTCAATAGGCAATTTTGAGCTAGACATGGAAGAGCATGATTGTTTTTTGTTGGATTTGCCCTCATTATTCAAAACTAGATGTGTGTCAAAGAGATAAATAACACACAATGACTCTGTGATTCAAAGCAGGGTGCTGCTACTGTGACTTGGATTTGACAGAACCAGGTTGTAGTCCTCAGTAAGCCATTAATGTCAGTAGGTGAAGTTGGAGCTGTCAAGGCTGTGTGAGGATAAAGGGGAAAAGAGAAGATTTATGTGTGAATTTACAGATCACAGTTTTTCCTATTTTTTTTTTAATGTAGCACACCTTAGAAATGGAAAGCTTTTTCTTGGCCCATCAAAAAATGTGTAAACATCATTCCCTAACCACTAGGTGCTACCTCCTAACTTGTCCCCAAACCTTGAACCATATGAAACAGCACTGAATGGACTGTGTTTTTTTTCCCCAGAGGAACTTGGAGATACTTAGGATAATGTGCCACTACTGCTGATTTGCAGAGGAAAAAATGATAGCCTGAGGGTGCTCTGAAAAAGGCTATTTCCACACTAGATTATTATAGCACTATTATTCCACTTTCAACATCCTGTGGAATCCGGGGGTTTGCAGTTTAGGGAGGGGCCTTCCATAGGATGTTGAAAGTGGAATAATAGCACTATAACAGTCCAGTGCAGAAATAGCCAATCACTTCACTTAGACGGCCAAGTCTGAGTCTTTTAAAGCTCAAGCTTACAAACTGTAAATATGGTGGCAGCAGTGACTGAATCCTAAACTGAACAACAAACAATGAAATTAAAAAAAAGTGGGGGGACACAAAGAGCCTGACATGCATATTAAATCTGCAAGCTCAGACTTCTGCTCAGGCATGAAAAATATGGAAATCTCTACCTGGGTGTTGCAGCAGCAGATAAAGAGGAGGTTGTGAAAATGAACATTTTTTTTGTGCTTGATTGAAGAAGGGGGAACAGAAATAATTTGACATGGTGTGCAAACGTTCCTCAAGGGCAGCATACGTAGGCTATAATAATAGGCTGTTTTGATGCCCACTGCAATGGCAGAAGCAATGAAACAGTGGAATGATATATCTTTTCTGATCAAGCCTAATTAAAAGAAAAGGCACTGAAGAATATTGCATCACTTTAAAGATACTAGTAGCCAGCTGCAGGTGTGTGAGTGGGGAAATATCAAAGGCTCATTTCTACAGGGCTGGAAAGTGAATGGAATACAGGACACATGCTTAGGAGAGAGAATTTTGAAGGAAGCTGAGTTGACTTTTAGAGATTTCCAGGGCATCTGAATTGTTCAAAAACAGAGGTCAGAATCCCTTATTGTGTTCTACATTATGTAACTATATGTAGAATTAGCTACATAGCAGAGGCACTAAGAAATCCTGTTAGTGAATGGTAAAAATGCAAATCAGGACACCAGCAAAAGCGTGTACTGATGGACACCAGCAGTTCCTCGATGGTATCTTTAATGAGCCATTGGTCCCATTGTTCATTGATCCCATTTTTTTATTAGTCCCCATGTACATCAGTTCTGTTGTGCCCCAGTCCTATTGTGCATCAGTCACTTCACTTGCTCCCCTCCATAGAAAACATCACTGCAACCCCTTGCAGTATATGCACATTGCAAAGGTGCACAACAATTCTGTTTCTAGCAGACCTAAGCCCCTTATTGAATTCTGGCCTGGATGAGTAGAAAGCGTATCCCATCTGTACAGTAAAGAATTAAAAGAGGGAGAAGTCAGAAATAAGGATACCAGGAGACAACAGCAGTGAACACAAAGAGAAACACAAAGAGGAACGCCCAGCTTATAGCAAAATGTGCCACAACTGTGACAAATGTAAGTTCAGTAAAAACCAACAGGGCACCAGGAATGAGAAAATGCAACTGTGGGCTTTGGGAATATATGATAACCAATTCAAACAGATGGTGGTACAAACTGCAACCTTTTCACTTTT
Source organism: Iguana delicatissima (assembly GCA_948472985.1). NCBI lineage: Eukaryota > Metazoa > Chordata > Lepidosauria > Squamata > Iguanidae > Iguana > Iguana delicatissima. Next base: position 380,108 of record CAOKZL010000676.1, read on the forward strand.
ACTGAGGAAACCGCACTACTCAAGAATTTGAGACTAACCAGCTTTTAAGAATGCACAATCATATTGTATCAAAACGTGTAAGAAAATGCAGTCAGATTGGGGAAAAAAAAATACAGGCTAGAGTTTGTGGTTGTTGAGGACCAAAGACTAGTGCCACTGTTAGAGCTTAAGGAAGGCCAGGCTATGAAACTCGTAAAGGCACAGTATGAGAATATACTGCGATTGAAGAATGGGGTGATTGAAAGTCCAAATAGAATGCACTAGATTCCAGAAAGAATTCAGAGGGAATAGCAAGCAAAAAAAAAAAAAAAACCAGAGGAAAAGAGTGACACCAGTTAAGTTGTCTAAGAAGACAGTATCGCTAACTTCGTTACATTCTCTAGAACAAAATGCTTCAATGTTCACAAAGATGAGGAATTATACTATTGGTAGCAAAGAAAACAGGCTGAGTAAGTAGCCTGATGATGATCTGAAACCCCCCAGGGAAGCTCATAGATTGAAAAGAAGCCCTCTTCCATTAACCCCATATTGCAGTTATTACCAGATCTATCAAAAACAAAACTATTCTCCATCTGTGATGTCAAAAATGGATTGTGGCATGTGGAAATGAATGATGAAACCAGTTATTTGACATTTGCCACACCCTTTGGGAAATATTTTGGCTAAGAATCCTAGCTTGGTGTTGTCTGGTGAGCCAGGGTGGTATAGCAGTTTGACTGTTGGACTACAGCCTTAACAAAGAAAGCAAACATGCTCCAGAGACTAAGGGCTTTTTCACCCTACACTGTTATGGTGCTATCATTCCACTTTCCACATCCTGTGGAATTGTGGGGTTTGTAGTTTACTGAGGCCAAATTGTTCTCTGGCTGAGAATTCTAAATGCCCCTCCCTAAACTGCAAACTCCAAGATTTCACAGGATGTTGAAAGTGAAATAATGGCACTATAAGTATAGTGCAGAAAGCCCCTAAGACTAATGATATTTCAGGGTTGATCAGAGAGAAAAGACCACCTTTTTTAAAAAAATAGTAGATGCGGATTTTATTAGCTGGGCTAGGATAATTGTTGACTGCTAATCAAATGTTGGGGCAAATGACTATCTGTCACATTACTCTGGCTAAATAATCATACTTAGGATTTGTTTACTTTGTTTGTTTATTTATTTACTTACTTGTTCACTTTGTTTACTATGGAATACCAGACACTATGTTCTTTAAGGGAGCCTAGTTTGTTCATAGGAATTCTGGAAATTCAGCAAGGCCTGGGATTTTGATCTCATCACTTTATCAAGGTAATAGGAAGGTAGAGTCAGCAATAAAAATAGCTGAGAAATTCTTGAGGTGAACAAAAGTAGCAGAAGGAGTCCCAGATCATTGGAACATTATGTTCCAAGATCTAAACTCAAAGGCTACAGAGTTGAATAACATAATACTGTTACTAACATGTGGGAGAGTGTTACAATCCATGTTCAGAGGATTATCACCTGGTGAACTGAGAAGACAACAGCAATAGAGGCAGTTCCTTTGTTATAACTAGTTAGCCAGGGATAGTCCGAGTACATAGCCAGAGATATCTTGTACTAAAGTTTGTCATAAAGCAAAAGTGGTGCTGCAAGATACCCCATGATCCATAGGGACAGCAGACAAATACTGTCATGCAACAAAGGCATCTAAGAAAGCCAACAGAAATATCAGGTGTTGCTATAAACTTCAATAAGGGACAGGGTGTGTAACAGCAGAGAGATCCAGCATGATACAGTGGTTTGAGCATTGGACTATGACTCTTTGAATCCCTGCTCAGTTATAGAAACCCACTGGGTGACCTTGGGTAAGTCACATTCTCTCAGCTTCAGAGGAAGGCACAGACAACCCCCCTCTGAGCAAATCTTGACAAGGAAACCCTGTGCTGCCTAGGGGACTCTGTTCATCTTAGGTCACCATAAGTCATAAACAACGTGAAGGCACACAACAGCAGTGGGTCCTGTCTGAGCGGACAAGCAAAGAAACCCTGTCATGTATCAACTAGAGAAGAGAAATACTAGACAGGCCAGAGTCCAGGAGGAATGAATTGCAGAAGAAGATTTCAAGGACACACATTTAAGACCAGAGTGGAGCAGAATAAAGGATGCCAGCTGAAGGATGTCATCATTACATCTGGGCACACTCAAGGTGGTTACGTCATTAAAAGACCAGGGCATCTGAAGGACTATCTGTAATGTTCCAGTTCATTTTGTTCCATTTAAAAAGACATAACACTATACAAGATTAGTGAATATCTTCTGCTGGGAGGAATTGGGAGTATTTCCCCACTGCTTCAGATAGGAGGCAATAATGGCCACAGCTTGCTAGAAAGCATAAATGTTTGTTTGGAAAGCAGAATCTGAGTATGTAAAGTGCATTCCCACAACGCTGAAACAGAAGAGGCCTCTAGGGAACTTAAGACATTTCATAAAGTGGGCTCTAGTTTACTATGAGTATTTAACCAAGTGCTTTCAAATATAAAGCACTAGTGTATATACCTGGCGTTGCCCAGGATTTTATTTTCTCATAGGTAATACTTGTTGGAAAGATTTGAGATCCTATGCCTCTAATTCCCCAAACTGTCTTGTCCAGTACCTGTAGCTTTTCCCCATATTCCCCAATCCAATCTGTATTCAGAGTTATTAACATACAGAGGTTGGGTTCCTGAGGGAATACGGTGTCCTCCTCCTTACTGATAAGCCTCATCTCCATAGCCACTGGCCTATTCAAGACAGGTGTATTTGACTGAGGCCCAAGAGCTCTCTGGCTGAAAAGTCTAAAGGCCCCTCCTTAAACTGCAAACCCCAGGATTCCATAGAATCCTATTAGGCAGCCAATCATATGAGGTCTTCACCTGACACGGATTAACAGACAAAGGCCCTTTCCGCACAAGGCAGTTAAAACGGGCCAAGGCGTCCTGGCACGGAGGTCGTGTGCACCTTGGATCAGACTAGGTGCGGACTATTTAACTTGGTTCTGCACCTCAGTCCAATCCAACCTGCCCCCAAGTGGTCCTCCATCACGCTAAGTAAAGACCGGAAAATTCCAGTCTTAACATTTTCTGGAACGCGCCATTGCGTTACTACTTACCTGTGCAGATGCGCAGGGTTGCACCAATTCGAGCCTGCACTCAGCGGAGGGCGGGCTGTGGGTGTGGCCAGCGTCCATTCCCACGAAGACACCAGAAGCCACCATTTTGAGCCAGAAGCCACAGGAAGCCACCATTTTGAGTCAGAGCAGTGCGGATCTACAGACCTTGCACTGCTCCGGTTTACCTGCACCAATGGAGGAGCCCTGCAGAAGGGCTCAAGGGACAGTGTGTGTTACTTCGGACCCAAGAAGAGCCGGTAAATAACAGCACGGAGCGATTCACTCGCCTCGTGCAGAAAGGGCCAGACTTTTGCATTTTCTGCACGTTACCTTATCACAGAGGTGGGGGGTGCCGTTCGTGCAAGCAGGTTCTTGCGCGAGGTGCTGTCTTCGCTGCTCCTTCATCCCACAGCTGGCTTCCTAATCGTGCGAACGCCCCTCCCCTTCTTTCTGCAGTGCAACCTGGGAGGTGTAGGCTGCGCTGGGGGAGGAAGCATGAGCGGCGCACCTGGGACGACGCACCGCAGCACAGGTAAGTGCGCGGGGGCCCTGGGAGCCCTGTGCAACCGTGCACCATTTCAGGGGCCCTCTCACAAAAGAAACTGTGCATGAAAAGGGCCTTTGACTTGTACATATTAGATGAGTATGGATTATTCAAGGTACAGGTTCCATGGTACATTTTTGTTTTCTGACTGAAACAGTGAAACATTACTGGCATATTGTTGGTGAACTACGCTGATGTAAGTCAGACGTATGCCATTGCAACTCACTTTTTTACTCATTGGGTAGGACAGAATTCTGTTCTGACTGCACAATGACCAAAATCTCCTCCAAAGCTCACCCCTGCATGTAAACCTCGAGGACCCCTGAGGTCTCTGCATATGGAAGGCATAGTGTGTCCAGTTACAGGAAAACAGCTGAACCTGTCCCCACTCATCCTCCTACTCTCTGAAAACACAGAAATAGTGGTGTTGGGGTGGAGGACTGCTTACAAGATGAGTTTTTGGGAGCTAGCATCCGAAGATGTAGCCACAAAGCTATAACTACTTGATAGATGTATGCTTCCTCATGAAGGATCTCTGCATCTTTTCTTTTCTTTTTAAAGTTGATGAATAATTGTATCTGATCTTCTCTATCAACTAATACTGTTCTTCAGTACCAAACAAGAGGGACACAAGCAGACTGGAAACAACTGTCTTTTACAAAGGAGAATAAATGTCTCCAAAAGGAGGGTATCTCCCCCTGCTATTTTACTTCTAAATCTTGACTGTGTTATCTCTCTGAATGAATATGTGATGCTTCATATGAAAAGATGTAATAGTAAATTCTTAAGGCCTGAATATCCTAAAGGCATTAAATCCCATCTGATCTTGGAAGCTAGGCAGGATCAGCTCTGGTTAGTACTTGGATGGGAGACCACCAATGAATACCAGGCAATGTAGGCTATATTTCAGAGCAAAGAAATGGCAAAACCACATCTCAATAGTCCTTACTTAAGAAAAACTATGAAATTAATGGGGTTACCATAAGTTGATAGGTAACTTGAAGGCACATGCACTCACACATAGTAAATTTTTGCTACCTGTCGACAGTTAGGAGACAGTGAATCTGCACTAATGAGAGGGAGTACTAAATTATTCCACAAGATGTCTAGAATACTCTTTGCCCTCTTTTATTATCAGATTGTTGTTGGCCAACATGGCAGGTGATTGTTTAGTGTGACTGTAGAGCTAGAAAGAAAGGAATATATTAAGAAGAGGGAACATTCTCAAATTGCTGAGATGTTTCTTCACAGCAGGGTTGTTTTTGTTTGCTTTAAAATTCCAGGAAGGTTTTAGAGTGGCTGGATATGTATTTTAATGCTTGATCTAAGTGTTATCATCCTTTTCTCGAACAGCAGACTCAGGTGGTTGAGTGTTTATTAGTTTGAAAGTGAGGCAGAGCCATTCCCAAACAAGCAAATATTAGTTTGTTTCTACATGCTTGGGCAGGAGTGGGGAAAGAGTATCCCAAACCACAGAGAGCTCATAGGAAGTGTGATGCAGCAAAGGAGGAACTGCAGTGGAGAAGATGTTTTTCCCATTTCCTGAACTGTGTAACATTCCCACTTCAGAGAGAGATGGAGCTTGCTCCAAGGGAATCATTGCTTCAGCAACAAGTTGGCTCAGACTGAGCTTAAACGGCCTCAGCCTTTCCTACATGTGCTTTCTTTCCTTCTGTGTAGTCTCACATACAGCTAACCAGGAATTCCGCACCCCCCCCCCCCCCAATAAAGTCCAATATTTTCTTCACAGAGAGGCCAAAGAGTTGCCTATGGGAAGTCTACTCACAGGCCATGGGTGTAATTGCATCCTCCATCTTGTCCTCTCCTTTGACCTTGAGAGTAACAAGGGGCTCTAAGAGCTGGCTAGGAACCCAGGCAATCAGCCAGGCAACCTCTGCTAATGGAGGAAAGAAATCTGTCTCTGACACTTTCTCAGGGTCACTGGTAGTGCAGGAATCTGCTGGAGGATCTTGTTTTGATTTGAATCACCAGCTTATTGCCAGCAGGAAAATTCTAGGTGTTGGTCACTCAAAACTACAGAAGAATGTTTCCAAGCTCATTTCATGGCCATTTCCGCATGAGGGAATTAGAACGTGCCAGTGCGTCCTCTCACGGAGGTTGTCTGCACCTTGGAGCGGACTAGGTCTGGACTACTTACCTGAGATCCGCACCTCAGTCTGCTCTGAAATGCCCCAACTGGTCCTCCAGCGTGCTTTTTAAAGAACGGTAGAAAACCGTTCTTTAATTTTTCGGAGTGCGCCATTGCGTTCCTGCTCACTTGTGCAGATTCGCAGGCTTGCACCAATGCGAGCCTGCGATCTGCAGAGGGCAGGCTTTAGGCATGGCGAGCTTCAGCAGTTGGTCAGGGCCCACAAACAACCGGAAGCCACCATTTTGGAAGCTGGAGCAGTGCGGGTCTAAGACCTTGCACTGCTCCGATTCACCCTGGACGAAATGGAGGAGCCCTGTGGAAAGGCTTAAAGGACAGTCTGCATTGGTCCATGCCCAGAAGATCTAGTAAGTGATGACATGGAGCGATTCTCTCACCTTGTATGGAAATGGCCAATATTTTGGGATGGCAGTCTTGCAGTGCTACACAGCATAACAAGGGAAATAGATGCACATCTACTTTCTGTAAGGTAGGGGGTTAGACAAAGATGACACTTGTGCTTCCTTCCATTTCTGTGATTCTATGACCCTATGTTCTTTATCACTTTTCAGACTCACTTAAAGGCCTGGATAATGCTGCAAGACTCCTCTTCCAAGCTGTCTGGAACCAAAAATAAGAGCATTCCTCTTTTAGGAAGGGAATGTGCTGCTCCATTTTGTAGGCATCTGTGACTTTTATTAAGCAGAGCCAAAAAGAGGAATCCACTCATGATATTTTCAGGTATGGTAATTTTTGACTTGTATGTCATCCCTTACTTTGCTTGGCCACTTGGAACCGAAATCCTAGTGATGTATATGGTATTGCCTTAATAAGAAGCATTTAGTAATATCACTTTGCAAAGATGAATGTAATGAAACAACTACACTGGTCAAATCAAATGGGATAAAAGTTACACTAACTGTGCCTGATATCATGCTGGTGTTCCCACATTTAAATTTATATGATGCACGCAAACATTCAAAATCATTGGTAACCATTCCCACAGTCTTATGCCATCACCATCACCCTTTTCTTTGTGTGTTAAAAGTAAGTATTTTAATTTTTTCCAACTGTAGTTTCTATTTTACTGTCCCTCAAATCTCTCTCTTCTTTTGTTCCCTTGCCATATTGGTGATGTTCTGGGCTCATTAGCAAAGTTTTGCCTACTTTCATTCACCTGGTTGCATTTTGGGCAACCTGTCCATTTCCTGTCCAGCTTCTTTTTGGCTTTTGTGATGTGTGCATGTGTCATGCCATGTAAACCACGGTGTGGAATCACAGCAACAGCATTTTCTTGTTTGCCTCACTATAACCAACTCACTCACTGGCTCTCCCCACATTTCCTTTCCCATTTCCCCCACAAACATTCTCAAAACTGGCATAGTGGACCTTTGCCTCTTCTGAACAGGATAGCTGAGCACCTGTGTGTGTGATTGTTTGGCCAGGTGGGACCACTTTCTCTTGGCTGTCCAGGGAGGTCAGGGAAGGTTACATGAGCTGCAAGTGAATTTGTGTTTCTGGGTATGCAAGAACCTGTCTCCTTACCATTCAGGCAGGAGAGGTTGTGTGCTTCTCAGGAAGGAAATCCACTGCTATGATCAAGTTTTCCTCTCTTTGGTGCTGGAATCAGCATGTGCATGCACAACATCCATTTCAATTTTTCTCTTTCTGTACTTTTCGCCAGTGAAAGGAGAGACAGAAAGGATAATTCTGAGTTCAGAAGGGGACTATTTCATAGGAAGGATAGTGTCTACATACCAAGATAATGTGTGTTTGCATAGAGCCCCTTTCTCCTAGATTTCTGTATTTGTCCTTTCTTCGTTGTCTGCACAGTGAGTGGAGTGGAAGGGAAGTGTTGCAGAAACTCAGGCCTTTTCCACACAACAATACTATTCTGCGTTGTCCCATCGCAATACTGGCAACACCTCTGCTGGGATGGGAGCGTGTCCCCAACTCTCCCCTCTGCACCTAACTGGCTGCCTGCGGAAGGGAGTGCAAGAGACATGCTCTTTCCTTCTGCACTGCAGCCAGCCTTCTTCTCATGCTGCAGTGGGGAACGAAGCATGTGATTGTGCTTCAGCCCTTGGGCATGGCTGGCTGTGAGAAAAGGCTGGCATGATTGGGGGCCATTGACAGAGTTGTTCCATCAATGATATACCCCGCGATTGTGCTGGCTGGGGATATGAGAAGGACAGGACTGCGATGACATCATGCGGAAATGTCATCACTGTCCCTTTTTTGTATATATATAATTTTTATTAATTAATTAAACAACATAACAATATATGACACTACAAAACAATAACACAATACCAAATACATAACAAACATAAACTAACAAACCACCATATACCATATATTCTTGAACGTAGTCTATTCTACAATTAAATCATAAGTGCTCCCCACCACCAGGACCATTAGAGATATAACCACTTTCATTCCCTTCAAGAAATTCCATTCCCCCAAAAGTGTAATGATTGTTCATTAGGTTTTCTTCCTTTCCCCTTTATTAGCACATAATCAATAAATTCCCCCCAGATATCTATAAAAATGTCTCTTTTTAATTCCCCCTTCTTTACTTTAATATTACACATCAGTTTATCATTAATAGCTATACCCCATACCTCTTTATACCATTCATTTAAGTTAATATCTTGCTTTATTCTCCAGTTCTTAGCTATCCTTAACCTTGCTGCAGTTAATAAAATTGAAATTAATTCTCTTATTGGCCCCTTACTTTGTTCCTTATCAAACATTGATAACAAAGCTAACTTAGGATTTAACTGTATATTTTGATTAGTTATTTCCTTTATTTCTGTGAAAACTAACTGCCAAAATTTCAGTACAGTTTCAGATTCTCACCACATATGAAGGTAGGAGTCAATTTCTTGGCAACCCCTCCAGCACGAACTAGAATGATCAGGAAATGTCATCACTGTCCCACTCCTCTCGCGTCCGCATGCCAGGATGCTGCTGTCCTGTGGAAGGGCCTCACATTTCTTGCATCTGAAATCATTAAGCTTTGTTATGCAGGTTACACCTGAAACCCATAACCACTGTTTTAATTATTAGCTGAGGCATTTATCTGTTTGAGATATTAGCTGTTAACACTTTTAAGAAGTGGGACAGAGATTGCTTCAGATAAGGTGAGTATGGAGGATACTGAAGATGGTTAACCCGATCCCCCCAACCCTGATGATTTGCCTGCTCCCTCCCCCAACTGTCTGTGTGTGATTGTTTGCTCAAATGGGACCCAACTAAAACAAGGAAGACTGTGATAACAGCAAGGCCCTTTCTGCACGGCATTTGCCATGCAAAAGGGCACTTGGAGCATCCTGTGATTGTGAGGAGCGATCTGCATGATGCACTCACAATCGCACAACGCTCCAGGAGCTGGTAGGCACCAATTGTGCACCTTCTCATTTTCGGCTGGAAGCTGAAAATGAGGTGTGATCGTGCATTGCTCCCGGGCCCTGCACACACTTACCTGGTGGGTGGAGCCTCCAGAACTGCACCAGTCATGCTTCCTGCCCCAGTACAGCCTGGGAAACTCCCAGGCTGCACTGCGGAAGGAAGAGGCGGGGCTCTCGTACGAGCAGGCAGTTCGTGAAGAGCTGAAGCAGCAGGGACGCGCGTGGGGCCCAAGAGCAATGTGCAATTGCGCACCCTTTTCGGCTGGCAGCTGAAAATGAAAAGGTGCGCGATCGGCGCCCGTGGAGCGTCGCACAATTGTAAGTGCGTTGTGCAGATCGCTCCTTGCAATCACGTGATGCTCCAGGCCCTCTTTCGCATGGAAAATGCTGTGCGAAAAGGGCCCTAGTAAGGCATTGTACTTCTTGGATATCATGATGATTTTGGTGGAAGATGAGGGAAATACTAATAGTGACACATCTACAGGAGCCCCACACAGGTTTATTCACACTTTAACCACTCCTGCTCTCAACAATTGGAAGAGCATGTGAGACATTAGAGATCATTTGTCATGGGAACAAAGGGAATTTTTCTGAGAAGTAATGTGAATAGTGACATCAGTTTAACATGAATCAGGAAGAATCCCCCTCCATTAATGATGTATTTGAACAATAGGAAGTGGATTTACTAACTGAGTAATGTGGATTTACCTACTGAGTAATTTTCAGAGGTAAAGCAGAGAAACTTGAAGAGAGGGAGAGACTGATGTGGTGTGTGTGTGTGTGTGGGAGAAACCCTAACCCAAGGGAAAAAGAATAATATTGGCTGAATTAATTTTTCATTAAAAATGGAGATGTCCCTTTTCTTCTAATGCCATCCATTCACTCAGTCCTGGCTCAATGTGGACTTTATTAGAGGTTATCTTAAAAGGAGTGAGTGCTTTCTTTTGAAAGCAAGTTTTGTAAATCATAATGTCTTTAATGCATGTTACGGCAATTAACATTTAGCTAATGAACTCTGTAAATTTAATTAGCATAATGGGTGCCAATTTTGATGAGAGAAATTAATCCTGCTGTGATAGAAACTCCATAAAATGTCCTAGTATATGAATATCCACATAGGTGCTGGTCATTATAAACTTAAAGTCATCACGATGTATGCACGAAATGTGAACAGCAAGTAGGAACTTTTTATCACATGCTGTGATAAAATGTGAAATGTGAAATAAATGTGAAAAGGCCAAAAAATTCTGGAATCAAATACAATTTATGGTGTATAAAATTCTGAAAGTGAACATTCAATTAAAACCTGAACTATATTTCTTGGGATTAGCAGAAGACCAACTGGAAAAGAAGTTTGGCAAGATATTATGATATACGGCCACAGCAGCAGTGCTGCTATATGTAAAGAAATGGAGGAATATAGAGATTCCAAGGAAAGAGGACTGATTGATAAAACTGATGGAGTTAGCTGAAATGGACAAATTGATGATACTGATAAGAGAAAAATCAATCCCTGATGCCAAAAAGCTAACAGAGAGTTTCACAATAAACTCAGAATAAACCATAAAACCTTGGAAAACAAATAAATAAAAACAATTAAAACATATGAATCTAAAAATAATTTTCAAAACTAATTTAAAGAGATAGCGCTTTTGATAATACGTTTTTCTGAAAACCAAGAGAGTGGTGGCATTCCTTATTCTGGAGGTAATGCATTTCACACTTTGAAATTAATAAGAAAGGAGAAAGCTCTTTCCCACCTTCAGGACATCTCTGTGAGATGCGGTATCTGGATGAGGGGGCTCTTCTGCAGTTGTTATTAGCCAGATAGGTCAGGTTATAATGAGGCAGGACCTAGCTAGCCATGTCCTTAGCCACTTAGAGCTTTAAATGTTAAAGCCTAAACAGTGAATAGAGTCTAGAAAACTATGGAGCATCAGTGTAGGTTTTTCAATAGTAAAGCAATATGATCCTGGTACTTTGTACCAGATGCCAGCCTAGCTGATGCAGTTTGAACCGATCAAAGCTTCTGAACATTTCAAGCATTGCCCTCAGTATAGCATTTTCCTGTGGTCTAATTCCATCATTAACAAGGCATGGATAATTACTGGCAAGGTGGAATGAATCAGGAAAGGGTAGCACTGGCAAATGTAACATAATGGTGAACATGTGATCCTTGTTGCTACCACCACCTCAAACTCAAGGAACCGTAGGAACAAGGAAGATCAAGGAGCTTTCATGCTGCCCCAAGGACTGCATCAATCCATACTTGGCAGAACAAAAAACCAAGCAGTCAGTTAATAAAGCCACACCAACTGCAAATTGCATTATTTACAAGGGCGGACATGACCTTACTTGAACAGCTTCCAACTGCTGCTCCTTCGAGTTAATCCTTTCCAATGTTACTTGGTCTTCATAACTTTTGAGTACAGTTCATTTCTAAGTGCTCTGAAGTCATTTGTCTGTTGTGAGACTGGAAGAGATGTATGTCAGTGAGCAGACCATTCAAGTGTCATGCTTTGGGTTGTCAGAGTAGGTGTGAATAAATCCTGATACGTTCAATGGAGTTTCTGAGTTTCTTTTAAAAATCCTTCCTGGGGTTCATACATATGGAAAGAAAGCAGAGTCCCAACTGAGAATTGGTAGGCAGTGTGGTAGTGATGTGGCCTGCTGAGATCTTGTCATCAATCTGAGGGGCCAGTCAGAAGATTCCTCTTCTGATATTCCTTTTAAGACACTACAAGCTGCAGAATCCAATATAAGCACACAGCAATATTTTTATGTAATATATATGGTTAAAGCCTGCACTGCACTTCCAAGGTAGTATAAAGGAAGGCACTCTCATTTCCTCTTCGATGTCTTAAATATCAACCATTGCTGAGTCTCACGAAATTAGTGGAATGGGACATGAATAACTGAATGTGAGATTTTATTTTTATTTTACCTCAATTGCATTGCGATACATACATATCATATTAAACTCATTTCTCTAGAAACAGTCACAGATCTTAAATCTCAGATGATATAAACCCAAGAGTTTTCTGAGCAAAATCTACAATGACCAGTACACCTCCGAGAAATGTACTAATGTTGGGTAAGGTGGCTCAGCATTAAGAAGTATATGTGGGTTGCTGCTGGCACATAGCAAATTGCTGCCATTTCTTTCCTGCTAATATGTAATTAAGTGTGCTGTGAAGCATTGTGGGAAACAGAATTTTATGAAAGCCTAACTGCGAAAAAAGCTGGGCTCGCTTCTACAGATCGCCACCAGCAGACAATTCACCAGGAGTTTTATCCAAGCAGATAAAGGAGTGGGCGAATACAAGAGGCTTTAGAAACCATTAACTAATCTAAGCACTTTGAACTATGCACTGAAATAGTGTGGGACTTCTAGTACAGCTAGTACACCAGGCCTCAGGTTTTGACCTGGAAACCTTAGCGTCTAGGACAATCCCGAACTGGCAATCCAACCTGGAGTGGAGTCACAGAAAACCGGTAGGGTTTTAGCATGTATCTTTGAATACAGAAGCCTTTCGTTTGCCTCAGTTAACAGCTAGCTGAAGTAAATCAGGAGTGGGGACCATGTAGCCATGTAGCCCTTCAGAAATTATTGAACTACAGCTCCCATTAGCTGTACCAAACATAGCCAGTGGTGAAGGACTGCGGGAATTCCAGTCCATATTCTGATCAAATCAGGAGTAGGGACCATGTAGACTTCTAGAAGTAATTGCATTGCTATTCCCACCAGCCCTACCTAACATAACCATTGGTGAGGGATTATGGAAGCTGCAGTTGAACAGCCTCTGGAGGACCATACATTTCCTACCCCTGGCGTAAGCCATATGTGGTTTAACACCAATTCTAGTGATCAGTTAGCACACATATAGTGTCCACACTCTTATTCCATAGCTTTAGAAATAAACATTAGGTAAACGAAGCCTCCTTTCCCACATTAGCATTCTTCTCAAGTAGCATTTTCTAACTTTCCTCAGCTGAAAGATAGAGAGTATGAGAATGCCTGGCTCAAATAACACTTGTAATTAAAAAGAAAGAAAAAGTAATACTGTTAACGAAATTCTGAGTAATTCAGAGGGAATTAAGCAAAAGGGTGTCATTGTTTCTGTTTTCTTACTGGAAGCAAAAGGAAATCTACCACAGTGCATTAGTCACGTGCATTGCAGCACCGCACTGCACTGTTTAATGAAATTGGCTTCCAGCAGTCAGAATGCTCCATCTGGAAATAAAGCCCATTCCCAATTGTATGATACCAAAGTTGTCCAGCCCATATGTGATGAAAACACATATTTTTTTCCCCATGTGGGAATAGAATCCTGTGCTTCTCATGACATGCCAAATGTTCTTTTTCCTCTCTTGATTCCCAGAAATCTCGCAGAGGTCACTCTCACAGTCTAAGTAAAACTCTGGTAATAACACACATACACGCATAAACACATACACACATAGACACACATATGAAGTGGAATTTATAGCTTTTACTTTCATGATTCTACAATGTGATTTTAAATTGTCCTGGATCTACATTCTGCTATTTTGGTCATGCTAGCCCATGCCTGAAGTGATGTTACAGAGTTATCACTGCTAATGGTAAAACTACTTTTGATGCCATTTGGGAACCACTTTCACATGAAAGGATCCCTCAAGGCTGAGGAAATGAGGAACCAGTGAGGCCTGGTGGATCTTTTCCATGGCATAGACTACCATGGATGAGCTCACAACCACATGGGATTGCCTCCTGGATACACAGATCCTACATGGCTTTGGCTATTTTTAAAGGGTTGCATGGTTTCTGATAAAACCATTTTTAGCAGGTTTCAGTGTGGTTTTGCATGGGTTTTTCTTCCTTCTCCACTCCTCTCTTTCCTTTGGGTTGTATATTTAAGTTTGCAAGTCTGAGGGCATGTCTTCTCTGTAAGTAGGATTACGACCCTAATAATATACAATACTGACTTCCTCCACTTACCTGACAAGTTAGGACCAGAACACTGTCAGAAAGTGAAAATGGTCAAAAAGCAGAACCCATCTACTTTCAGGAACATCAAGGACTTATGGAGGCTCGCTTGGGACCAACCATGTGCATACACTGTTTATAAAGTCTCTCAGCTGGCTTGGCACCTCCCTCTACCAGCTTGCTTTGCAAGCAGCACATACATGGCCCCAAGCAAACCTCTGTAGGCAAGAAGAACTGACAGAAGCCCACTGTTTCAATGCTTGCAATACAAGCAAATTTCATTAACATGAGCAGGGGATCTGCCCTTTTTGTAAGCAAGACTCGAGACCGTGTGCCAGCACTCTCAAGCAAGCCTCTGTAGGCAAAAAGAACTGATGAAAGATGACCTAGCACTGAATTAATGGATTGTGTCTTTAATTTGGAAACATTGAAAGAGCAAGTCATGAGATAAGGGGGTGTCAAAAGGCAGGGGCTTCCTGTACAGCAGAGGGCAAGATGATTGCCACTCCTTTAGGGGAGCTTTTCCGACTCTAAGGGCACTTTGTCTCTGACTTCACATTCTTCTTTGAACTGAAGAACTTCAGAGACTGATTCCAACATGAGATAGTTGGCCAAGAGATCAAGAGGTCCATCTCTATCTATGTGGCTTAAACTGAGACAAAGTCTTCTTATCTCAGTAATATCTGCTATATAAAGTCAAAGTTTGTCAGTGAGCTTGTCTGTCTGCGTCAGGCAGGTGAAAAACCTCACATGATTGGCTGTGTGAGGCAAGAAGACTTCATATGATTGGCTGGTTGTGAAGATTTCATGGAATCCTGGGTTTGACAGTTCTGGGAGGGGCCTTTAGAATTCTCAGCCAGAGAGCTCAGGCCAGTTGTTATGGAGACGAGGCCTACCAGCAAGAAAGAGGGCAGTATATTCCCTCAGGAACAAACTCTTTATGTTAATAACTCCAAATACAGATTGGATTGGTATTATGGGAAAAAGTTACACATACTGGACAAGACAGATTGGGGAATTAGAGACATAGGATCTCAAATCTTTCTAAGAAGTATTACCTATGAGAAAATAAAACCTCAGGGAACATTGAGTATATGGGGAATTACAGACATAGGATCCCAAATCTGTGTATTTCAACCGCATCTAATTGTAAGGTAAGGTAATTCCTAGAGTATTTTAACAAGTGTTACCTAAGAGAAAATAAAATGCTGGGCAACAGTTTGGTGAATTAGAGACACTGGAACTCAAATCTTTCTAATAAGTATTACCTTTGAGAAAATAAAATCCTGGGCTATGCCAGGTATATATGCTAGTATCTCAATAAAATATCAAGCAGCTAATCTATTCAGGTTTGTCTATATTATTAGCCATTTCTTCTTTATGTTTTGGCTACTATTGAGACAATTTTGTCAGCTTGCAATGTCCACTTTTCTATTTTTTTCTACCTCTTATACCCACATTGGACAAAGGTCATTTGTCGCTATACATCTGCCAACCTGCTTATTCATGCTAGGATGTCATTCTCGCCTCTCAACAACTGTTAAAAGGCTGCCGTTAAGATCATAATCTGATAGAATCTTCTGCATTTCTGTCCTCCTGCATCCCCAGTTCCCAGCATGTGTATCAGTATTTGCCAGCAATGATCGTACTCCATAGATCTGAAGAAGTGGGTTGCAGTCTGCCAAAACTTACGCCGAATAAAAAGTGCCAGTCCTTAAGATGACACAAGACTCTTTATTTTTTAACAAACAAATGAGGAGGAGATGTAAGAAAGCCACTGTGGTCTAGTGGTTTGAGTGTTGGACTCTGACTTTGAGAAACCAGAGTTTGAATCCCTAGTCAGCCATTGAGCCCCATTGGGTGACCTTGGGCAAGTCATACTGTCTCAGCCTCAGAGGAAGGCAAAGGTTTACCACTGAAAAAATTATCTCAGGAAAACCCTATGATAGGACTGCCATTTGTCAGTTGACTTAAAAGCACATAACAATGGAAAGAAATGTGTACAGATCTGCGTTTCACTGTGTAGCACATGTTGGGGGCAACCTCATTAGTCTAAGGCTAGTTAATGTAGCACTTTTCATACTAATTTTAAACATAGCATATGTTTTTGCAGGGTATAACCTGATTCTTCAAATGCACATTATACCCTGCATCTGACTACAAGTACTATTTATTTATCATGCACTCAAAAAACATGCAGAAAAGGAAGGGGAAGAGAGCATCTCTCTCATTTTTAACACAACACTGTCCCAAAATATCAAGTGATTTTATTTTTTAAATACCAATTTTCCCTAGCATATATGAAGTTCAATTCAGTTATCACATAATAGCCAGCCAGATTTTTTACAAAAAGACACACTGAAAGAGGGAAAAAACATGGAGGGAGATTAAAAAATAATGATTAAAAATTAAATGAGATAAACCAAATATTTGAAGCACACAGTAATACTACAACAGTTAGTTATTTAATTATGTAGCTGTTAAGTAACATGGCTCTAGGATAAGGATGGGAACTGTGTATCTCTCCAATTGTTCTTAGAATGCAGTATCCATTGCTCCTACCCAGCACAGGAATATTGACAGCTGCAGTCCAACAGCATCTGCAGAGCTGCACAATTCTTCCCTTTGCTTAAGGAGTATATGTCATACTGGGAGGGCAGAGCAAAAAATTTCATCTTCTCTAGGGCTAGTTTCATATACTTAGTCACTCCATATATTAAATAGTAATCTGTCCTTGACAGTACAAATACAATTTTTTTTATTTATTACATCCAGTAGGAACATTTGGAAGGGGAAAGGGGGTCAAAATACTGAATTCCTAAGTCTGCATATAATGAAATTTCTAGAATGAAGTGACTCAAAGTCCTACGCCTTCAGACAATCAGTATGACAATATTTGTTCAAGGATCATGGGAAGAATCTCTCATACCAGTGTGTGGAAGAGAAATGGCCATGGCATGCCACATTCTTGTACAAGTCTCCTTTTCTTAGATTTCCAGCCCTCCTCCCAAACGCTGAAAGTGTTCTTACTACTGCTTTTCTGTTCTTATCACTTCTTTACTCTTGAAATGTAAAAGACGACAGTACATTCTGACTTCTGCTCTTCTCAAGGTCACATTTTGACCAAGAAGGGTAACTGGTCAAGGTAGGAACATAGCAGCTCTCAAGATCATCTTTTGTTTGCATGTGCTTGACAAATCTTTAGTTTAGCAGTTGCAGATCTGTGAACGTTGATGATGCTGAAAAGGGATTTATGAAGCACTTTCCATTTTCTATCTACACTTGATGAGTATCACCTACATTAACACAGTAAAGGTCAATTTCATTTTAAATGCAAAAAGAATAGAATAGCGCGCTAGCAAAAGGGCTAACCTAATTCCTACACAGTGGTATTTTCCCTTCTATACAAGAGATATATGATATGGAGATCTCAATCTGGTTTATCTATGGAATATAAGATAAACTTCCAGAAGCTGCACAGATGGTATCTCTGTCATTCAGTTTTATATATGCACGTATGTACTTTTTTATGTGCCTGTCTGTGCAGGTTGTAGACACTGTTGAAGAATGCTAATCTTAACCTGTGAAAGGATAGGATCACACAAAATGAAACACAAAACAATAAAATGTTTTGCTCCATGTCCTTGAAGCTTCGAAAAGATCACTTCAGGATTTTAGGGTTATTACTGTTTTTTACTGCTTTTTTCTTTTTAAGGCAAGGAGATGTGTCATATTTTAAAATGTTGTAGTTAATGGAAAATGACATCATAATAGAAATGGAGTTGTAGAATTAATCCTTCAGAATGCTAGCCCCAAAGGCTGGTAGGGAGAAAGAGAGAAGGACAGAGAGAGAGAGAGAGAGAGAGAGAGAGAATAATCCCCTGGTGGGTTTACAGTACTGTTTCCTTACAGACAGACCAACTTGTCTCTATTTTTTTCAAATCTGAGATCTACTTTATACTTCAGTTATGCACTTCTCCTCCTTCCTCTCATTTTTTTAAAAACTATATGATATGCAGTTGGGGAAGTCTTGCTTTTCTGACCTACTTTAGGCCAGATTGCAATCCAGCAATGGTCCTCACATACCTCACTAGCATGGGAAACTATTTCATGAATTTTGGTGGTTGTGATTCTTGCAAAGAATGCTGGATAGGTGGGACATGAAATAATCCAGCAAACACCTTCCTTCCTTCCTTCCTTCCTTCCTTCCTTCCTTCCTTCCTTCCTTCCTTCCTTTTTAGGTTACAAGGATCCATTTCAAAGATCATTGAACATAGGTTGCGTGTGGCTTACCTGTGGCCCAAACTTCTCATTTAGGCCTTGAACCTTGGACATTTCAACCTTGCTGGGCACACAGTGAATGATTTACTGGTTGCACTCTTTGAATAAGAAAATTACAAAAGAAAGGAAGAAGGAGAAACTGCTGAATTGAATTATATTCAAAAATTCCAATCCATTAGCAGTGGTATGAACAAAGATAATGGTTTCATGGCACTGTCTAAATTAACACAAGAGTCCTCACATATAATAAAATGAATCTTTTCAGAGAGAGTTTTGAACCCTGGGAAACTGACTTTTGGTAAGCAGATTTATTGCTTTCAGACATCAGTACTAATTGACCACTGTAAAGATCTGAAAGACCTGATGTGGCTCTTTGAAAATTTAGCACAATTGTCATGATTTGTATCTTTCTGGATCTTATTACATTCTATCTCACTCCCAAAACTGTATTAGTATGCTTTATGTATGCGGCCTTAGTACCACTTGATATGTGTGAAGGAAGTTACTCATGTATCGACACTATCAGCATTCTACCCTGCATGAGATATTTCACATCTCCAGCAATGGAGGCTAATGGCTTTGGTGGCAGTGGGGTGGTACATCCACTCTGGATTTTAATCTGAACTTTAAAGGAACTATCCAAAGTGGTGAATCCCATCTCTATAACAGGTCAGCACTTTGAATAGCTCCCTGAGGCAGTCAAGAGAATCTGTTTCATTTTTCTATACAAATGGATGGGAATAAGCTACCCCTACCTGGTAGAACTTATCATTATACTCCCTGTGATTTAGAAACCTAATAACATATAGAACTACTGATGGGTTTTGGTTAAGCTTATGTAATGCTTGGATGTCACTGACCCTTCCTCCAAATAACCCTGCCTCTATAATACAGCTTGGACAAAACACATTACAAGTTAACAATGTCTTGTAACACTTCAATTTTAGTCATAATGAGGTCATAACAATATTATTTTTGCAAAATAATGAACAGTAACGTTCCATTCCTTTTTTCATGTAATATGTAACAGTCATTTCTTCAATAAATACTTTTTGAGGAAGAATGTGTGTCCATTCCACCTTATTTTTAGAAACTTTGTGTAAAAAATAAAAGTAAAGAGAAGCATTGTATACACTCATGAATAAATAAAAAAATTTTAGTCAAAAAATTTACCTCAAAACCTGGATTGACTTATCCATGCATCAGTGGAAGTACTGTACCTTAACTCTTATCGAAAAAAGGAACCATCCCCTTGTCTGAGTAGAGTGGTGAAAGCCAAGAGCTTAGCCCATCCCAAGAGAACCTAAAAGAAGCACCAACCTCCTCTACTCCGTCTGTTGCAATGGTCTTTTTGAATGCCTGGGTAGGAAAATGGTGCTTCCTCTCAAAGGAGTGCTAAGAGAGTAGAGGGGGTTGGTGGCAGTTTTAGATTCTCCTGGGACAGACTAAGCTTTTGAATGCATGAGCAGGAAAATGGTGGCAGTAGTGGCCAGGAGCAGCTGCCCCCCCCCGAGGTAGTACAGGCACTTTCCCCTTTCTGCAGAATGACCCTTGATTTATCCACAGGTCATATCAAAATCCATAATTTGGCCCCCCAAAATCTGTGCTCAACTTGTACATGAGGTCAACTTATACAAGAGTATATATGGTAATATGTTAGCAACATGTTCTCTTAAAATAACAAATAACAAGCATTCAGAAATGAATACCTTTAAAAATGACCAGTAACATCTATTGCAGTGGTTCTCAACCTGTGGGTCCCCAGATGTTCGTGGACTTCAGCTCCCAGAAGCCCTGAGCATTGACCATAGTGGCTGGGGCTTCTGGGAGCTGAAGTCCACGAACATCTGGGGACCCACAGGTTGAGAACCACTGATCTATTGGGTTACTTTTAAAAAATGCAATAACATTCCAGACTGTGCTTCATAAGAAAACAGGAAGGAGGCAATGGCAAGTAGGTCAAGAATTTGGCAAATACTACATTCCTGAACCCATCTGCTTTATGGCTTTATTTTTGTTTATGCTTAATTAGGTCTGTTCCAAGCCTATTATCTGTTTGGAATCCTTCCCAACTTCTTGACCTCTCCTACATCAATTATCCTTACATATCATTTTTCAGTGTTTGAATACTGGCTACATTGGCACCAGCTATTCTGAAAACCGTATTAAGGCATTGCCTTATATAGACCAATCCCAAGGATAAAAAAACAATAGTATGCAAGCGTTTGGCTTCCCACTTTGGCACTAACAAAGTAGTGGTGGTGGGATTGCATGTTCCTGTGAGGCAAGAAGCTCTGCTGATGGTAGCAATGCCATTGGTAGGATTTCTCAAGCCAACTGAGGCAGTTGAACTTTGGACATATGGTGAGACAATGCAGCTCATTGGAAAAGATGATAATGCTTGATAAAGTAGAAGACAGTAAGGAAAGCAAGAAGCTGCACTACAGGTGGATGGACTCAAGCAAGGACCATTTCCACCTGACACTGTTATAGTGCTATAATTCCATTTTCAACATTCCTATGGAATCTTGGGGTTTGTACTTTAGACAGGGGCATTTAGAATTCTCAGCCAGAGAGCTCTTTGGCCTCAGTAAACTACAAACCTCAGAATTCAACAAGGTGCTGAAAGTGGAATAATAGCACTGTAACAGTGTAGTGCAGAAATGGCCAAGGAAGCCACAGCCCTGAGTTTGCAAGTCCTGAGCAGGGCAACTGACAACCAGGAATCTTGGAGGTCTTCATGCATAGACTCACCATAAGTTGAAGTTGACTTGATAGCAAATGACAACAACAACAACAACATTTTTGAGTTCATGAAAACTCTTCTTCAAGTTAACAAGGGAGGGAGGCCAATCTGGCTAATGCTGATGCCTCGCGTTCATCATAGTCTTAAAACAGAGTGTTGGAAGAGAAATCAGACACTTAAATTAGGTTCTGGAAAGGTTTACAGTCACTTCACATTGCAACAGAACTATCTGTAGGGTTGGTGGGATGAAGAAATAAACAGCTGTTGAGGCCTACTTTTTGAAATTAAAAAATTTACCTATTATTTAAAGCTTTCTCCATCCTTAGGAGAAGAACACTGGTTCACTGGTGGGTGAAAAAAAATTATATCCATTAGAACAATAATTTACAAAGAGTGCATTATTTTAAAAACTTTCTTAATAATAATCTGTTTCTTTTTAACCAGTTTATCATCTGCTTCCTTGTTTGGTATCATTAGAATCAGGATAGTTCCAATTCCAAACAATTTTCCTTGGTCTTTTTGAAACCTTTTGTTTCCAAACAGCTTGAGTCTTGGGAGACAGAAGCCCACATAGTTAAATTATCACAACGCTCAGAAACACTTTTCACATTTTGATTTATGCCAGGCCATGTTAACAAAGCACCCGTTACTTAATTGATCCCTACAGAGGACTTGCCAAAGCATCAGCCCATCTATTTTTAATTAATTGTTTTTGGAGCTTTTTCGAGTGCAAACAGTATGGTGGCTACTGTGCAGAATGAAAAAAAGAAGAGAGCTATGTTTTGTTTCCCAAGTAACATGTTCAAGAAGAAACGTTATCACATAACAAAGAAGCATTGCTAGTGATGCTATTGTTTTTAGAGAAACATAAGTGCAGTTTAGGGAGCAACTACATGGCCAGTGAACAATACCATTGTCTCAGTTAAAACCACAACATGAATTCAAAGATTATTGTAAGTAAACATAAAAAAATAGCTAAGAACACAAGGAGAGTCCAGCTGGGTCAGAATCATCAGGGTGCATCTAAACTCTATAGTCATGACAGTTTGATATCATTTTTGACTGTCATGCCTTCATCCTATCTAGAATTCTCTGCTAGAGAGATCTAGCACTACCATAGTTCAAAAGAGGGCATCAAATCTCTCCAGAAGAAAGTCCTAAGTGTCCCACAATAGTAAGACCTCAGGATTCCATAGGCCTCGGCCATGGCAGTTAAAGTATCAAAACACTACAACGTGTAGTGAAGCTACACTCCGAATGCTCATCCAGTAACAGCAACCTGATGCCCCCAGTGGTTACTCCCAGAGGTTTAAATGGTTACTTTTCTGGATCACAGAGTTCCCAGAATCCTTCAGCCAGTGCTTAAAAAATTCATTTTTTAAAAAGTTTGTCTTTAGTCAAGGAAGTAACTTTTCTAAGCTGTGTTATGGGGAGTCCACAAACAAGGCATGAAATCAATTATCCTTTCTACCACTGCACCCTAACGACTGCCATTTAAAGGTAAACTGCATCTCAATGTGGAGGCCCCGTATAGCCATTCCAAGTGGTAGCCTTTTATAGGTATCCTGCAGAAATTCATCTAATGCTCC
The DNA here is from genome assembly GCA_948472985.1 of Iguana delicatissima. Taxonomy (NCBI): domain Eukaryota; kingdom Metazoa; phylum Chordata; class Lepidosauria; order Squamata; family Iguanidae; genus Iguana; species Iguana delicatissima. The sequence goes on from CAOKZL010000676.1 coordinate 402,907, forward strand.
TTAAAGTCATCTGAGTTTGGCCATTTCTGCACTACAGTATTATAGTGCTATTATTCCACTTTCAACATCCTCTCGAATTCTGGGTTTGTAGTTTACTGAGGCCAAAAAGCTCTCTGGCTGAGAAATGCCCTTCCTTAAACTGCAAACCGCATGATTCCATAGGATGTTGAAAGTGGAATAATAGCACTATAACAGTGTAGTGCAGAAATGGCCTTAGTATCCATCATCACATTCTTTTACACCAGATTCTACAAGTTAATTATGCAGATGGGACAATAATTAGGCATGACGGGGAATTAATTCCCCAAAGAAAATGTTCTCTGGGGACTTCCAAAGAGATCTGTTTGCTTAAAGCATAGTGGTGATGGTATTAGAAAAGAGCTCTGAAATGTAAAATCTGGTTTGAACACTGTAAAAGATAAGAAAAACAGGGAATCTGACAGAAAAACTGAGTAAGTCAACAATATGAAAATGTAGCGAGTGCAAAATAAGTCTGTCATCATTAGACAACACAGAGAGAGTAATCTGCAGGCTCTTAGGTTTCTTTGCCCCTATTTCAGATGGTTTGGTGGCTTTGTGGGGAAAGGCATCTTTACTCTGATAACTTGGAATGCATAAGCCACAATGAGGGAAGTGATCAGTTATTATGGTACCAAGCTTTGAGGATATATCAGTCATTTATCAGCTCCTGGGACAAATCAAACTTCTGTTCACCTAAGTATATGGAGAGAAGAACAATGAAACTAGATTTGTTGGGTTTCAAATGTATGACTTAGTGGATACAACATTTTCTTGATTCCAGCTTCATTCACTTTTTACGCTTCCTTGAAGTATTTGAAAAAAATGTTTACTAAGTCAGAAAACTAATTAGTGATGATTCATGCATATTAAAAACAGTACATTTTTCATTTTTTAAAAGAACAGATCACTGCATTAAATTTTCTGCTTTGTAGTTGCTTATTGAAATGAATTTTAAAAAACAGAGTACTGGTCCATGTCACTTATACTCTTATAATTTGAAGTTTTAGTTTTGGCATCTGCTTTTTCTGTCTGAGTGGATGGATTTTTTTTAAAGCAGAATTTTATAGCAGGATAGACTGCTATAACATGCATCCATGAAGCTGCCTGAGAAGACTCTCTGGAAATTCAAGTCATAATAAATAATAAATGAATAATTTAAATATTATGTAAACATAAGAAGTAAATAAATGTAAATCCAAAATTATAAAATTATAAAATAAGTAATAAATAAAATAATAAAATAATTAGAATGAAGTCCAGGAAAATTAAGGCAACATGTTTACTATTCCTGTAGTAATCTTCACATCCCTTATATCTGCTTTTCGTATCATTATGGTTCCAGTCCTGTATATGCATAGGAACTCAGTGGAGCTTAGCTCTAAGTAGAGAAGCATAGACTTGAAACACTCAGTCAAGATTTGATGTTTCTTTATATATCGAGGCTTCAATGATATGGCTAGGATCCAACAGTGTACTTCTGCTGGATCCTACTCCTTCTGCTGGAATAAGTGAGCCCTTCCCTCTTGCAGTCCCCTGTACACCTTGAAAAAATTTTGAACAGTTTTTTTGGGTGTAGTGGGAGAAGGAAGGAAAGAAACTCCCAGTTCCATTTGCATTGGATGCTGATGCTGGATGCAGCATTGGATCTTGCTCTATGTTTTACAAAATCTTTAACATCCCATCCTTAGATAATTTAAGTCATAGCACTAAAGCCAATTGCTGGCCCCAACTAGCAGAATGAGCTGCACAATAGTAGGTCAACCATTATATAAACCCCATCAATTCCATACATCTAATCTAACTGGACTAGCAACTGGCTTTACTTTAGATCTCGGTCAGGGTGAGAATCATGCAGCACTCCAACGATTGTTGGACTGCAGTTCCCTCATCACTGACTGTGCTAGCTAGGATTGGTGGGAGTTGTAGTCCAACAACCTTGGGGAGGGGGTTGCATAATTCTCACCACTGCCCCAAACACTTGATGAGCAGTTGTAGTCATAGCAAGTTTAATGAAATCAATGAGATTTAACTTGGTTCCATTGATTTGACTTATGACTATTACTATCTTCTGGTATCTAATTTATCAATATTTATAACTGTGATTTAATTTGGATAGCTGTAAATCCTTCTGGTACATTCCAAAATTGCTCCAATGTAACTATTATTTTTTCTATTGATGGTGTATATATCCATATAGACAGCTGGAATCAATAGCATATCTGAAAAGAAATTACGCACATGTTTTGAAAAGCTGAGTGAAGGAATTGTTTTTGCTGGAAATTAAGCAGACTTAACTTTCTCTGAGTGGTACCCAGTTATTCTGACCCAATGACTCTCTTTTGTGTGTTATAGGCACATTGTGTCAGTGGAACAGCTGTTCCATGCTTCTGAGCCCTACAATCTCCTGTGTGCCAAAAAACAGAGGGAAAAAAGTGAACCCTTTTCAATATAGCAAGTCGCACAGATTCCTGCGTGTATGCATGTTAAAGGAATCTTAGATCATCTGATGAAGTGTGGCATTTTCAGACGAAGGCACAACAGTTTGGACAGGTAGCTAGTGTTTCTTTTTTTTTTTAATGGCTGCATAAAGTTTTTAATAAAAGCTTTAAAAACTCGATGATAACATAGTTAAAACACAAATAAACAAGTTATCATATTAAAATGCCATTTGATTTTTAAAAACATGACATTATTTAAAAATACAATACTAAAGTTAAAAATATAGTCTCCATGTCCACAAAAATGACTCCCTCCAGCCAGTGAGTCATTAAATGTCTATTTGAATAGAAAGATATTTGCTTGCAACTGACAGGAAAGCAGAGAGTGGCCCAACCTGTTATCACACGGAAAGTGATCCATAGACTGGGATCAGCCATTGAGATGACACTCTCCTGTGTTCTCAGCAGATGGTACTGCGGGATTGAGAAAAAGCCCTCACCAGAGGTTCTTGGATTCATGACTGGGCAGCGGGTACTTTGCAGTATCTGGTAGGTTTAGGTAGCTAGTGTTTCAGTGAAATAGCAAATGCACCACCACATTATGCTTTCATCTTAACTCAGATGCAAATAGGCATCTAGATTCAACTACATGCATGCTGTATTAATGCAACTCCGTATAGCAAGAAAGAATTGCACAGGTAGCTGAGGATATCATAGTGCCAGAATTTGGAAAAGTGACTTTTTTGGACAAGCAGATCTATGAATCTACCAGCCAGTGTGGCCAATGACTACACTGGCTGGAGGATTCTGGCAGCTTTGACAATGCTGATAAGGCCAGCTTCCTTAAACTTCATATAATCCCTAAGTCCTTTCCTATCTAAGACCTCAGCCATATGTGACAAACCTTAGCTAGTCTTTCATTAACTAGAAAATTCATGCAGTATAATATTGGCTCTGTTTCACTTTCCATCCTGTATTAACTGCCTTCACAAACAATGTATTTATTCAGTCAATTTGCATTCTGGACATCTCTGGTAAAGACACAGAACAAATACAAAGGAGAAAGAATCAGAGAAAACTGAGAGGATCAAACGAGTACTAGCATTAGAAACATGGGGATAAACTATTTAAAAGCTATGCTTCCCCAGAAGAACCTGAGTTTTTAACCTTAAATGCTTTTCTAGTTCTTCCTGTGTTTCTGTGGTAACAGTGTGTTTCCATGGTTTCTCTTAATAGTCTAAGGCATTATTTGTATTTTAACTGTAGATACTGAAGTACAACTAATACACATGTGTGCATATGTGTGCACACTTGTGTGTATACATATAAACAAATTGAATGTGGCTTTTTTTTATTAAAAAAATGCCCCTTTAAATTATATTGAATATTGTGTTACTGGAAATTAGGACATTCTGCACTCATCTCCAGAGAATATGCTCTGTCATCCTGTCTATATTTGTCTGTGTTCAGTGGTTAAAAAAAAAAAGTAAAATAAATAGCTGCCACTGTTAATTGTTTTCTAATTCACTAATCTGGGTAAATCCTAGGCTTGGCAATTATGTTTTAAGTGGTCTTTATGGTGTTACATTTGTCAAACAAAATTCTCAACATGTGCACAGTGCATTTTCATTCACATATAATCTTTAGTGTAGCCTTAGGACTGCATCACTATGTGAGACGTGGAAGGATTTGTTCAATGTCATTCCCATGGCTAGTATCCCATAGTTCAAGCTAGAGCTTATACGTTAGGCTACATCTCACCATGATCACCACCCAGTCAGCATGATCAGTGCTGGATTCTGGGAGCTGTAGTTAAAAAAAGAAACTTTTCCAAGGTCTTTCACAGCACTTGTTCTGGATTACAAAGCAGAAGACACAAGGCCAATCTGGTAACTGGAACATTTTCATGTTCCCCATTTTGCACATTATTTCTGTTTTCTGTTTCCACAGTTTGAACTTCATGTATCCTTCAGATGAACCAACTACTTTCAAAAGAAAAAAAATCACCTCATAAAATCAGCAATCAAATGTGGGTGGAGGGGAGCAAGAACACACAGGGACCTTTTTCTCTCCACTTGTTTTCTAAAATAACCAGTAGAATAATTTATTTTGTGACAGCATCTCAGTTTCAGGAGGAGAAATAGCCTCCTAGATTATTTTCTCCAGCCTCTCTTTTACTGCCTTTCTCTTCCACCTTCGGTTCATATTCAAGCAACTTCCAGCTGCTGCTGCTCCTCTCATCACATCCAATAGCAGCTACGAGCTTCCATGTCAGTGGAGCAGGATCTAGACCAGACTTTAAAGGAGCTCTCCAAGGTACTGAACACTAACCCAACATTAGATTCAGCACCTGGACACCTCTCTCAAAGTTCACTGACACGGATGCCTCCAGCCCACACTGCTCCAAATTCTGTCCCTCAATGGGCAGTCCCCCCTCTCTCCTCTTCCTGTGCTTTTCTCTTTCTGTTCTTTTGGCCTTTCCTCCATCATTTGATCTGTCTTCTTTGTTCTCCTCCATTTTTGTTTTCCATCTTCTGTTACCAGCCAGAGAATTCAATATCCTGTAGCTTTGTCTGGCCAAGATTCCTTTGCCTTCCAAGTTCTCTTGACCAATGTGAACTGACTTCCAGACTAGCTGGAATATCCCAGTATTGGCAGAGAAGATCAAATTGGCTTTTGGAGCTACAGGGTTTTGCACCTGCTCCAAATCACAAAAGACTCTGTGTATGTGTTAGAAATCGAACCAGATAACACCAAGCAGTGAGTTGAAATAAGCTAAGGGAATTCCCACCCAGAAATCTAGTATGTGAGAAGTGCAAAAATTTCCAAATTTACTTAGAGTACTAAGAGGCCTAGTTGTCAGCTGATACTTAGTGAAGAATGCAGGGACCATTCCAACTCACTTACATATCTGGATTATGTAGAACTGTTTTCTTTGATCAGCTTTAAATTTTGTCTTTGAAAGTTCTCTTTAAGTAGAAGACAATGGTTTTTCCCTCCGTATCTACCCTATCACAACTAATAACAATATCCAACTTCCTTTGCCTCTTCGTTTGGTTTGCAATGCCAGTATTTCTAAAACAACACACTTGATCATATTGCATAAAAGTGTGCCATTCAGGAGCCAATTTTGGTATGGATATGGAAAAGCAAGGCAATTTTCTCTCAGTATCCAAAATCAGAAGTATTCAAATGAGAAAAACAACATAAGAATAATCTGGGCCCCAGAACTGGTTGCTACACAGCTTGTTTGGGACTTGGGTGATTCAATTGTATATGCTGAACAGAAATGACAAGAGGTTCAGCGAAGAAGTTGGTCCTTCAGAATATTTTTTGGACAATGTACAAAAGTGGAGGAGAGAGAATGCAAAATGTGGAAAAGAGAAATAATTAGATCACGTATAATGCACGCAACATGTACCAGAATTTCTCAATTGGCTTTCGAATTGTCAGCTGGCATATTTGATTTTGTTGAATCCACTGATGCTCTGTAAATTTACATCTTAGCCCAACAGATCTTGATTGCGATGGAATTCTAGGCATAGGTTGCAGCTACATCATTCTATCACAGAGATTTGTTCCATTTTATCAGATTTTTTTTAGCTTATAACTTGAAAAGCAATTCATCTGAAGGAATTTCAGAGGGTTCACAGTGCAAGCAGACATACTTTTCTCTCAGAACAATGAACTGGGATGCCATAGGAGAAGTGGACAAGCACCAGTTTAGCAAACATGTTCTCATCTGCATCCATTGGAGTGTGACCTTTTACTAAAAAGAGAATCTTCTAGGCTCAGAGGGAATCATTGACCCAGAATCAAAATTAGTAATGCAGCACTGGCAGGTTTCTACATATAACGTTCCCTGAATGCTGGCAATTATTTAACAAAGATAGAAAATTCCTGCTGTGGACCAGACTGGTGAGCCAAACAGAAATGCTGTGTGAGATTTAAGAAAGGGTTGTTTTTCTTCTTTTTAAAATAAACAGTAAGAAATATGGTGGGTGTCTCAATGCCATTTTTATGCCACAATATAAAACTAAGGTGGGGAATATGTGGTCCAAGGACACAGCTCCTGTATGTCTTAGGGCTTTTCTGCACTACACTGTTATAGTGCTATTATTCCACTTTCAGCATCCTGTGGAATTCTGGGGTTTGCAGTTTACTGAGGCCAAAGAGCTCTCCGGCTGAGAATTGTAAAGGCCCCTCCCTAAACTGCAAATCCCGGGATTCCATAGGATGTTGAAAGTGGAATAATAGCACTGTAATAGTGTAGTGCAGAAAGGCCCTTAGTCAACACAGTCATGGTGAGGGGATGATGATGATGATGATAATGGTGATGGTGATGATTGTTTATTTATCTAGCAGCATCGATGTACATGGAACTTTACAAGCAAAACAACAAAAACCAGCCAGCTCTACCAGAAGCCTACAATCTAAAATATATATGTGCACACACAAAGGAAAAGGACAGAGTAATGCAAATATAGAGCTATGCAACACAATAAAAAAACAGATTGCCCAGATATCATACAAGGAATATGACACAAATAAAGCAAAGTGGCAAACACATATAATCAAAACAAGCAAGTTAATAAAATCACATTAAATTAAAACTCCAAAAGCTTTGGAAAACAATAAAGTTTTCAATTGGGATTTAAAAACAGTAAGGAAAGAACCAGTGTGCAAATGTTCACGGATGATGGGTTACAGTCCAGCTACACTTGGAGGTTGACTTCCACTACCACCCCTGGTATAAAAGAAAAAGCTTTGATAGGCATGTCACCAGCATCTCCTTATGGGAGTCCATGTTCTGAACTATGCGTGTGGTAAGATTCAGAGATCTTGTATTGATACTTTCTGCATGAAAGCAGTGAAGACAGAAGAAAGAAAGCAGTTGTCTAATATTCTGACATGAAGTCAACGTATGCATCTGCTCTGAAATTAATCGTGAATTAATTTCCAGTAGGAAAAATAGGCACTGAAAGGGTTTCATCCATTTCTCCTTTAGCTGCGTTAAGACAGCATGATCAAAATTTTCTTGTCAGTTTTGGCCAGTGTATAACACAAACCCTAATCTTGCAAAGTGGCGAGTGATTGTGGTAGAGTTTTGGTCTTCTATAATTTAAGTTTAAGCAATATAATTAGTAAAATAAATTTAGTCTAATTGAAGTTAGAGATCCTTACTTCTGAGAATAAAAATTTAGGAGTACACTCTTACTGCGAAAGATAAACGAGATTAATCTCGAAGAAATTTTAAGTCCTTCATCCTCACTTTCAAGTACGAGATTTTATCTAAGTAATAATTTGTCAGACAAAATAGCAGTGGTTTGAAACCCATCTAAGAGGAAATAGCTGGACTTCTATTAATTGCACAGGAAGTAGTAGGACCAGAAACAAGGAGGCCTTCAGCAGAAGGAGCAGATAAAAAGAAGGAGTAAAATCTTTATTGATTGGAAGTTGTGACATGATGAGGTGAGAATAATTAGCCTAGATTTATAACAAAAACACTATGATAACTTCATATGAACTTGACTTTATTTCCACATACACTTTGCAATTGGCTGTGCCAGACACTGATGTGGACTTTGAGACTATGATACTGATTTAATAATTTTAAATATTTACCTCTAGCCATCCCAATATGGGTGCAGAAATAAAGGATGCCAAAGCAGAGATGCAAAGATCAACTGTGCTCAAATGAACTGTAGAGGTAGGGCCTTTTCCATTTATTTCTAAAGAAGCACGACATTCAAGGTCCACTCTGCTGTTAGCACGAAAGGGCCCCAGATGTCTACTGGTTCAAGGAAGAACCCATGGGGATAGGAGAGTCCGCATCCAGCCCCAAAAGTTTCCTTGGCCTTTTGCAAATAAAAAAACAAAATGGGAATAACTGGGACCCCCAATTAGGTCATTTCTGCACTAGACTGTTCTAGTGCTATTATTCCACTTTCAGCATCCTTTGAGGCCCCTCCTAAACTGCAAACCCCAGGATTTCATAGAATATCAAAAGTGGAATAGTAGCATTAGAACAGTCTAGTGCAGAAATGGCCTTAGTTTCCACGTTTTTCTATAGCAAAACTTCTTCTTTCTTGCCCCCCCCTTTTTTTTGGCAGGGGGGAGACCGGTCTTAGGGTTTCCTTTACAGTTGTTAATCTGTTGCCAGTCTCCAGGTGGCAGCATCAAAAGGATACACTCTCAGTATAATTTTGTCAAGGCTGTTGTCTGTTCTTCAGTCCTGAAATAAGTGGCACATTTGCTGCATTTAATGTTTCACAGATCACGATGGTGGCAATGATGAATGCTTTTCCTCCCACCGCTTGTTATAAGAGGAAATCCTTTGGATATGCAAACTTAGGTTTGATTCTTGACAAGCTATCCTATGACAATTCATGGAGATATGTGAGTTAGGTGCATATGGACAGATTAAGGTTTAATGGGACAGTGGACACTGGGAGGAAGCAACAAGGGTTTTCTGTTTCCACAAGTATGCATCTTGAATCCAGTACTTTGCCTTTTCTCCAGAGGTTTAATCACCTCCAGTGACTCTGTGGGTAGCTATGAAGGATTTGCCCTTCTTTCTGTGGTTTACAGATGCATCCGAAAAGAGTTGCAGCAAACTTTGTGTTTTGAATACTGGAAAAAGACAATAATATTAAAGAGAGCTAATTCCTACTCTTTATAGCAGGGGTGGGCAACTGTTGAAGGCCAGGAGGCTGTACTAACCTCCTAAGAAATCTTGGAAAGCTGCACCTGGTCTGCAGAACAAAAGCAAAAGCAAAAGCAAAACCCCTTTTTCCTCTTCCAATATCTCTGGAGGGTGTGGAAGCATTTTTACCATGTTTGGGGTTCCAAAAAGGCCTTTTTTGGGCCAAAATTGACTCTGTGTGTGTGTGTGTGTGTGTCTCTGTGTCTGTGTGCACGTGTGTGCAAAATATGGCAGAAGTGCATCCCACACTCCCTACTGGACATTTGGAAGCATTGCAGGGCAAAAAAAAAATGTTTGAAAAAATTTGCAGGAATTGTTCATGAAGTCTGGCTGGGGCCCAGGGGGCCTTCAAAGGTAATGGAAATACTCTCTGTATCCCTCAGAGTGCATGTGGGGGCATTCTGAAGCAAGACAAAAATTGCAAAAAAAATGTTTTGCAGCAAAAATATTTTTGACTCCTATAGGGTGGACTTTGCCTTATAGTATGAGCCTTTCTATACCAGCAAGGTTATGTCTCATCTCAGCCACTAGGTGTCACAAGGAAAACCATTATCTTTCATCTTCAGCCCCACCATCTGCAATGTGATTTAAGAATAATAGATTATCTTTCAGGCTTGTCTTAAAGATTATTGAGATGATCATTGTGAAATGGTTCTAAGTGCTCAGAGACTGATCTAAGCTGAGAGTTTATTAAAACAGAGCATAAAACTTTGACAATGTAGTTATGCAAGAGATATAGGAGGGAGGGACACAGCAGTTTTCGGAGGTGGATGATAGCACAATAGTACTGTTCCAGTACATACACGCCCTATCTAGCCAGTCAGTCAGGGAGACAGAGCTGCCTTGTACAGCTACTATTTTCCAGTCTTGGGAAAGCATTGCCCAAGGAGGTACTGGATATCTGTTTTTGCAATATCCACCAGAATGCCCAATTACTCTAACATAAGTCACCATACAGGATTCCCACCATTGCCACCTATCCTATCCACAGGTTTTCTGCATTGCTCAGAAAATTTACTACTTTGTACTAGCAGTGGCCATATTGGCTGGAAAAAAAGTAATTTTTCTGAGTTTCATTTTTTTTTGAAACCAATCTTTTTTTACATTATCAGAACACCTGCTAACAGAGACTGACATTTGAGTCCATGAGTAGCTAACAGTGAAAGCAAGGAGCGCAAGTCTCAGTCTCCCAAGTGTTATCATTATTGCAACCTTAACGGTTTCTATTAATACACTGTTCCAGCAGCAGACAGACCATCCTTTCTAAAACTGCTCGCTTACAGTTAGGACCTGATTGGTCGAATCCCCTCAGTGGAAGCTCATACGTGGGGAATGTTTCTTTGAATTGAAAATTAACCTGGAAGGGTGGGCAGTTGGCAAGGGTCTGTGTGAAACTAGTAATTTGCTGTGTGAAATTAGGCAGAGGGAAGAGAAAAATGAGTGAATGAGTTTAGAGTTTCTCTGAATGAGTGTTAGATGAAATTCAGGGTACATTGGAGCAAGTGAATGTTACTTGCTGTGAATCTGCTTGCCTCCTCTGTGCTCTTGTGTACTTATCTATAAATGAAGCCCAACCTCACAAAATATCCAGTGCCCTATCAATTTTTTTTTAAAAAAGGAAAATACTTGGGGGCTATGCATGCATTCCCAATGGTTTGGGTTCCCATAATTCCTGACTGATGGCAAAGAGGGATAGGGATTGTACTCCAAATCATCTGGAGGTCACCAAGTTGCTTGGCTCTGCCATGACGATTCCCTGGACCTTTTCCATTTGGAAATGGGAAGCAAGTAGGCCTCATTCCTATTGGTTCATTCTAATGAGAGCAAACTCATTAAATCTAGTGTCGATTGGTGAGTCAATATATACTGATTCAGTTTGCTCTGGTTGGGACTAACAATAGGATTCAGGCCACAGAGTTCTGTTCATGATGAACCCTAGGGCTGCCAGGTGAAAAACAGGGCAGGGCTCCCATGCCTTAACGCTTGTGTGGAAGATGGAACTTCATATAGAACAGAGGCAAGACAACTGGAGCCTCTGTGATGACACCAGCACTTGCTTCTTTCAGAGGCAGATTCTATGGGAAATAAACTCCGCTGCAACACAGGCAATTTCCTAGTCACTGTCATCCCCTCTAAAAACAGAGCTGGTCCTTGGCAGTGGAACAAGGGCTTTGGCTGTTATCCTTTCCATCTATGGCATATGGAGTATGTCAGCTGCATGCTTGTAAAGACTGCCTTGGTTCTTACATTCTGAGGTGGTGGTGACTCTGCTGAGTGGCCTGTGGCCTGAGGAGGCTGCTGTGGTTCGGATGCAGAGGAAGGTCTTCTTTCTTGTGGTTCTCGTTGTGTGGAATGGCATTCCCACTGAAAACCAGCAGGCTCCCAATGGAGCCAGCATCAATTGAAGAGCTACAGGCTTTTGTTGTTGTTACATGCCTTCAAGTTGATGCCAGCTTATGGTGACCAAACATTAGGGCTATCTTGGCAAGATTAATTCAAAGGGGATTTGCCATTGTCTTCCTCTCAGGGTGAGAGTGTGTGACTTGCCCAAGGTCACCCAGTGGATTTCCATGGCTGAGAGGGGATTCAAACCCTGCTCTCCCAAAATCTTAGCCCAGCGTGCAAACTAAACCATGGGCCCTTTTCGCATGGCATTTTCCATGCAAAAAAGGGCCTGGAGTGTCGCGTGATTGCGAGCAGCAATCCACACGACGCACTCACAATGATGGGATGCTCTGGGGGCCAGCAGGCGCCGATCGCGCACCTATTCATTTTCGGCTAGAAGCCAAAAATGGTGCATGATCGCGCGTTGCTCCTGGGCCCCGCACACACTTACCTGGTGTGTGGAGCCTCCGGAGCTGCGCTGGTTGCACTTCCCTGCCCCAGTGCAGCCTGGGAAACTCCCAGGCTGCACTGCGGAAGGAAGAGGTGGGGCTCTCGCGAGAGCAGGCAGCTCGTGTGGAGCTGAAGGACCCCAGATGTGAAAGCCTCTGGTTGGAGACTGCTCACGAAATCCCCGCACCCCAGCGCAGGAAGACAGTAAGGTGCAGAAAGGGTCCGTGCTAGCTTTCACTGACCTGTTCTCCAAACATTTAATTCTGTCAGTTGTTCTTGACCATTAATGGACAGTTATATGGTTTTTAAAATCATTTTGTTCCCATAAACACTGTTTTACTGTACCTTTTTTTATTGTGAATTGCTTTGAGATTTAAAAAATGAAAAGTGGTATATAAGGGACACTGTGCATGGTGGCACACATCTCAAGCTCTGTGACACAAAATAATAAAAAAACCTACTGTAAAACTTTGAAATACACTTCAAGTCTATACACTAAAATTGTGTTTTGGAAATTAGCTAGGAATCCTGAGTGGCTATGCCAGTTTACATTCTTGGGTGGCCTCACAAACTCAAAGTGTATAAAACTATAGCAAGAACACTGGAAATTTAAGGGGATACTGAGTTTTGGGATTTGTCATTCACTAAGCTAGCCCGTAGCACCTAATGTCAGAAGGAATGAGGTGCTATCTTCTTCAAGAGAAACTCTGTCAACTGGTGGAAGCTGAGCCAAGATGGAAGAAACAGACTTTCTAGCAGACAGGAAAAAAAAAACCCTGATGGAGAGCCTGGAGGCTGGATGCCCATCAGGATTTGAAAGCCATGTTTCATCAGCAGCTACAAGGATTGAAGGCTGACCCAGAAGGTCAGATGCAGAGTGCCCAGTCAGGGGTGATGGAGGAGATTTACGGAGGTGGGTGAGCAGCTGACAGGGCCTGGACTATTGCCATCAGTAGCTGAAAAATGACAAGCTTTGCCTTTCCAAGGATCTTCCAGCAGTGATGAGATGGGAAAGCTAGAAGAAAATGGAGGAATAGAAAAAAGTGGAGAATTTTCTAGAAAAGTATTCATTTTGCATACCTCCCAGGACTCACTGTAAAAACAAAGAGCATGTTGTCTAGGAAGCTGGCATATTTGTGAGACATACAGTGTGTTAGGGAGGAATTTATAAACCCACAAAACCCATGCACACATTTAAAAATGCAAATAGCTAAAAATGTGTACCGTTCAAAATATGCCATTGTCCATGGGGAAAACATATGCAAAAGTTTGTGCCAAAAATAGATACAGATTTCCATCAGGAAAGTAAAAAACAGAGACTCACAAATGGATACAAAAGATGGAATGAGAACGGAGGTAGAATTTGGAGAAAGATCATGAAATTAAGATGGAGGGTTTTGGGAAGCCTTAAGGAAAAGACCTCAGGAATACAGAAGGGTGCTGGAAAATGAGTCTGCAAGAACCAAATCAAGAGAAAGTAAAGCCTGTACTGGAAGAATGGGCCTGAAGAGACATCAGTTGCTAGCCATGGGCAACTGTGTTGGTCCAAGACATATGGTTGACCCAACACTTGTGCAATTTAGGCATCGTTGCCCAGGGTGACATGAAGCAGGTTGCATCATTCTGCAGCATAGCAGAACTGTCTTTCATGGAAAAAAAAGGAAGACATACCACATCTGTGTGCAAAAGCCTATTCAAGTCACGCAAGCTGGCATGATATGCAACTTCTAGAGGGAAAGCAGAAGCATGTGAGCTAAGCCCAGCAAACTGAGAAACCTGTGTGCCTTAAATTTGAGATAAGACCCAGTATAACATTTGAGTGATTTAAAAAAAAAATGGCTGTGAGAAATTACTGTGACATCCAAATTTTCCTCCAAACAGGAGGCAGAAAATACTGTCTGAAAAAAAAGTTCATTCAGAGTTTAAGAGCTAAAATTTCCAATGTGGTAACCTTGGACACCCTTGTGCCCATAGCTGCCTCTTTAGTCAGCCTTCTTGCTCCTTTTATTCTTTTTTAAAGCAATGTTTAAAATATAAAATTCGATTGGGAGCTTGTGTGCTATACATCTCCAATGCTGCCTTATTCCAAGAATACTTTTGGATCCAATAATGAGTGTTCCCCAAACACCGGACAGCTGTCTAGAATAGGAGAGCAAGGTCATGTTTTCCCCACATTTAGTATGCATTCTGTCTGCTCTTTTGGTTGCCCATAGTCATCAGTTAATGAGCCAGCATAATGTAGTGGTTTGAGTGCTGGGCTATTACTCTGGGACAGCGACTCCCAAACTTGGTCCTCCAGGTGATTTGGACTTCAACTCCCAGAAGCCTGAGCCAGCATGGTTAAGAGTCAGGAATTTGGGGAGCTGAAGTCCAAAACATCTGGAGAATCAGTCTGGGAACCACTGCTCTGGAAGATCAGGGCCTGAATCTCTGCTCAGACATGAAAACCCAGTGGGTAAACTTGAGCATGTCACACTCTCTTAGCCTTAGAAGAAGGCAATGGCAAACCTCCTTTGAATAAATCTTGCAAAAAAATACAAAAACAACTCAACCCAAAATCAAACCAAACCAAACCAACTCCCCTTGGATAACATCACCATAAATAGTTGAAGACATCATACCACAGCAGTGGTCATTTTGAGCTGAACTAATTGACTAAATAACAGAAGACTTAGAAGGGGCTGACTACGGTGCCGGGAAATCTAATGTGTGTTTCGACAGCTGTAAGAATGTTAATGGGACACCAAAGGTGGGATCTGTGTGTGTAAAGAAGCAAACACCCGCGTCCAGGACAATTGTTTTTGCAAAAGGTGGCTCTTTGCCTCTTGTCTCAATAATATATGATTTGAGTAAATGGTGTGGGTTTTGTTTTTTTGTTTTTGTCCCCAAGGATGGGAGAATATTAGTAATGGAAAAATGTCTTTGTAAGTTATGAATGTATAACCCTGTAGGTTTTTAATTGTTCTTATCCTAGCTAATAGTGAGTGGAGGAAGCTGTTAAGAGAGGGTGTGCTGAATGTGCAATGTACCTGCAAAGTGTGGAAGCCTGAGATAACTGCTCTATGCATGTTGTGTGTGAGAGAGCAGCCTGAAAAAGAGAAGGAGTAGGACAGAGAAAGAGAGGCTGAGTTGGCTTGAAGGCAAACTTCTTGGTATGCATCATTCATAAAGTGCAGTGGCACTCTCGGGAGCTCTGCTGCATGTTGTTAAGACTTGTCATATTTCCTAAAAGCTCTCTTTGTGTATTTGCAAATTAAAAATTTTTTTTTGTAAATAACATGAATGTTACTAAGCCTCCAGCACTCATGGATCTAAAGAAAGTAAAAGCATGTGATGCTGTCTCTGGAACTTCAGTGTGCCCAGAAGTGGTGATTGCATGACAGTATCATCTAAAAGTGATTCCAAACTATCAAACATCACTACCAAGAGCTAGCATGGCATAGTGGTTGAAATGTTGGCCAACAAATCTGGAGACCAGGGTTTCAATCTCCACTCAGCCATGGAAACCTACAGGGTCCTTGGACAAGTTACACTCTCTCTCTCTGCCTCAGAGGAAGGCAAAGGCAAAGGCAAAGGCAAACCCCCTCTGAACAATTTTTTTCAAAAGAATCCTGTGATAGATTTGCCTTAGGGTCACTGTAAGTTGGAAACAACTTGAAGGCACACAGCAACATCACTACCACCTTCTATGTGACTCGCTGTTGTAATTATTATCACCGCATTTTTTTTTAAAAGAGAGATAAAGCTCACTGCTTAGGTATGGACTTGGCATTCAGCTGAAGTCCAAATAGTCTGTAGTTTGGTTTACTTCCACAAACCCATCTTTTACAAATATTCCAGCACTGCAGTTTCCAATACAGCTAGAATCCAAGCATGGACCTGGGACAGACACACAAATGTTTTGCCATGAGACTTGGATCTCATTTTAAGACAGGAATTAAGAAAACTTTTACAGTGGCATTAGTAGAGTGGTAAACCCGGTCCCAGGGAAGAGTAGAATCATAGAATCATAGAGCTGGAAGAGACCACAGGGAACATCTAATCCAACTCTCTGCCATGCAGGAACACACATCAAAGCACCCCCAAAAGGTGGCTATCCAGCCTCTGCTTAAAAACCTCCAAAGAAGTAGTTAAATGGTATTTGTCATGTAGGTAACCCTTATGTATAAAAGTGTAATACTGTCATGTTTGGCAGTATTGTTCCTATTAGTAACATTACTCGAGAGCCAGTGTGGTGTAGTGATTTGAGCATTGGACTATGACCCTGGAGACCAGGCTATGATTCCCCACTTGGCCATAGGAACCCACTGGGTGACCTTGGGCATGTCACACACTCTCAGCCCCAGAAAGCCATGTAACAGGATCACCTTAGGGTCATCATATGATTTGAAGGCACACAACAACAACAAAAACAACAACAAGGTAATATTTATAAAGTTATGTGGGGGAGAGATGGCTATTGCCTTGTTATTATTAAGTGTAACACTCACAAATGGGACAGAGAGGTGTGTGTGTTGCATGAAGAGGTCAGAAATTTATGACATTAATGAACATTAATGATATGCTGAAGGAGACACTGGGTGGTTAGTTATGTGCAAAATTCCTAGATCCTGCTAATGGTAAAGCCTGATTCTCTGAAAGCCTTTCATGTTGTTCTGAGAGGCCGGTTTCCATGGAAACATTCCGCGTTAAGAGGGGTGCTGTTAAACTGTATTGCAATTTTGCCTACTATCTCATGGGAAGAAAAATGTCAGTAGAAAGCATTTGTGCTCCCATTCTTACAACTGTAGTAGGCCTTTCCTCACCTTCATGTTCTCTTGTCTGCACTTGTACCAGTTCTATAGGGCAAGGCATGTATGAGGTAGTTATTAATCTGTTCTGTGCTACAGAAGCTTTATTGACAGCAAATGGCACCTGATACTGTTCCAAGGAATATGCAAGGGG
This sequence comes from Iguana delicatissima, assembly GCA_948472985.1. NCBI lineage: Eukaryota > Metazoa > Chordata > Lepidosauria > Squamata > Iguanidae > Iguana > Iguana delicatissima. The sequence goes on from CAOKZL010000676.1 coordinate 419,851, forward strand.
ATGTTCTTCACAATCAAACTTCTCAGGAGTGAGACTGTGTCCTTGGTCACTTTCTCAAATGCAAGTTACCCCATAGTGAATCTAGAATAACTGGCAAGGTTTTACAGCCAGGCCCTTAAACTCCTTCAGGGAGAGGCATATCACTACAAGTAGACTACTCAGTAGATAAGTAGAATGTAGTAGATTACAGTAGTAGACTACCTCCGTGGTTCTGAATCTGAGGCAAAAGTCTGTGGGCCAGGACATGGGTTCATGAATTTGCCCTGTTCCTAACCTGCAGTAGTTAGTTCCATTAATCTGTGTTTTTTCACTTGAGCTATTGCCTGGCTGAGATGAGTGAGTCCCTAATGGAAGAGGCAGACCTCTTGTGTCCATTTACGCTACACAGTTGTAATGGTATGATTCTTCTTTGAGAAGGCTACATCCTGTGCAATCCCAGGTTTGTAGAGGAGCACTCTGGCCGATGATTCTAAATGTTCCTCCCTAAACTGCCAATCCCAGGATTCCATAGGATGGAACCATGGCAATTAAAGTGGAATAACAGCACTATAATTCTGTGGTGGGAATGACCCCTGATAAACAGGAAAATAAAGAAAATAAACTAAATATTGTTGCTATTGTGTGCTTTCAAGTTGTTTCCAACCTATGGCAAGGAAGCCAGTTTATCAAAGGAAGTTATGATAGGACATCAGATCAGCTGCTGTTCTTCATATTCTCAGGGAAGCCCTTATCAGTACATGATGGCCCTAAACAACCCATATGCTATTTCTGTTTTGGTATTTTGCTCATGCTTAGAAACCGTAATACAAGAGAAGAAAGAACAAAGTGAAGTATCCTAATGCTTTACAGGTTTGAGACAAAATCTTCAGGGCAGCTCACTTCTTTTGGACAGCTATCTCTAAGTTCCTGCAGTTATTTCTGCTCTGGATGTGTGAATGCTGGGAACACAAATTTGATAGTTTTGGGGTGGGATTGCACACATTGGGACTTTCCATACTGTGTACCTTCACTGGGCAGCAATTCCTGTTAATTTCATTATAGTGGAAGACACACAGGTCATGAACTAGGCAGGCAGGCAGGCAGGCAGGCAGGCAGATAGATAGATAGATATCTTTTTACTCATGACTGCATTCATAATCCTCTACAACCACCACCACCACCACCATTGGACAAGGTGCTAAGATGTTGTCAATACATGTACCAGCCACCATGGCAGAGCTTCTCTGTACTAATAGGGCTGAAATCCACACAATATGCGAAACTGATGAGGTTAGATCTGATATGTGTTATACATGAAAGCTAGTGACTTCTGTTTGCAAAGAGAGAATAAAACAGGAAGTTGTTAAATATAAGGCTGGAGTCACTGAAAAGAGTGGATTATTGGCTAGGTTTGCTATTGTTGTTTCCCAGTATGCTGTTCAGACCATGATTCCATCTGTATTCTGTGGGTGAAGTTTCTAATCCCAGCATTACAGTGCTGGGTCAAGAGAAATACAATTACATTGTGAACAAATGCTGCAAAATGTAACATCTAGCAGTGCAGGGGAAACCAGGGCAAAAATGGAGGCATAATTAAAAATTAGAAGTTGGGCTTCAGAAAAGAAGATTAAGGTATTAATTCAAGTCAAAAGCTCTAGGAGTTGCACAACAACACTTAATTTTCTTTCTTAGCTAAAATGCTGGAGGGCTTCACACTTTCCATACTGTTCATTCAACACAGAATTGGTGTTCAGTCCAGTGTTGCAGGATGATAAAAGAAAGCACCATTTTTTAAAAAATATAGAATATTTCAGTTGCTTTTTTTTTCAACAGCTCCCACACAAAGTGACATAAGAACAAGAGGAAGGAAAGATTCCAAGATGTAACAACCACTACTTTGACTATCAAGTACTATTTGAGAAATTGCACTGAAACACGTGCTCATCTAATTGCATGCAGGACAAAAAAAGGCAGGACAAAAAAAGAATGTGATCAAAGGTTACATAAATCTGTACAGGTGGAGCAAGGTGCTTACCAATAAGGAGGGAGTCCGCAGTTTTGGGGCCCCATAAAGAAGGCTTGGTCACTTCTGAACACCAACCTGATGAATCTGAAGGATGTAAAAGGAAGCATCCCACACATGACAGAATATAGGAATGACAGATGGGTGAAGTGATCCTTCAAATAATTTGGTATCTATTTAGGGGGAAATTGGCAGCTCCATCGTTTTGAAGTAAAATGCCAGTCTGCTCCGTTTTGCCTATTAGTTGATAAATCAAATGTTGCTGCTTTGATTGTGTAATTCACACAAATGTACATGGACTAAAAACCTTTGGGGTTGATAGGTGCCAACATTGTTGTCACATATACTATCAACCAGGACCAGGAGAGTGCCCCACCCTGCCCTGTTGTTGTTTGCCTTTAGGTCATTTCTGACTTATGATGATCTAAGGTAAACCTATTATGGGGTTTTCTGGGATTGAGCGTGGGTGACATGCCCAAGGTCACCCAGTGGGTTTCCATGATGGAGTGCAAAATTGAATCCTGGCCTCCAGGGTCATAGTCCAATGCTCAAACCACTACACCATGCTGGCTCTCCATTCTGCCTACTGTTGTTTTCTTTCTAACCCACTGAGCCCAGTGTCAAGCAGCAGTGATATTTCGGAAGAACGGGAGTATGGGTCAGCCCTGTCCCTTTCCCATGGCATGTACCCTTCTGCTTCTGCCCAGATGTGTCACAAATCACATCTGTTTATTCATCTTCTGCCACCTTCCCCACAGGTGGTTCTGTAATATTCACTTATAACTAGACCATTGGGATGACTGAGAAGGTCTCATCCATAGTAAAGCAGATGCCAACTCAGCCTTCTGTCACTAAGTAATTATAGAGATGTACATATGATCTTGCCATAATTCAACAGATGACCTGAAGGCATAGACACACACACAAGGAGGGTCTTGTACAGTTTGGAAGGCCTCCATGTCTCACCATGTTCCCAGTGATAGCATAGAGAATCTAATGGGGCTGGGAGGTAATTTCCTATTTTGGGGTCTGTGGCTTTGCCTAAAGACATTAAATTGAGTCAGAACACACAAACATCCAGTAAGTATAGATTGTTTCTAAAAAGATGAGTGACAGCATGAAAATGTTGTCAGAACTGATCTTCATGACTGCATTTGCTGGGCAGAAGCTTGACATCACTCTAGAATTTCACCTTGCACTAAAAGTAAGTTATATCTTTGGGTTCAGTGTTGCACACCTTCATGGCAGAGAAACAGAAAAGCAAACATGTATTTCACCCATGTTAGACAAAATGACTTCATGATTTGTAGAATTGGAATGATATTCAAAAGACACTTCCTTTTCTCAGTGTTCTCCTAAAAGAGCCAAAAACTGAACACAACATAGCATCAGTAACTACCGCCAGTATCTTCTTCTCCTCTGCAAGAGATATGCAGACTTGCATTCTGGACCTCTTCATAGCAAATTCTAAAGAGAATAGTTGGATCATGAAATGAGAAGCTGTTCTATACAGAAATTAGGATTACCAGATAATCCTTGATCTTAGGCTCATATCTTATATGAGGGAGAAGGGAGTGTGCAACCAACGGGCTATACGTAGCCACAACTCCTTTTTGAAGCTACTGCAATACCCTGCTTTTATTTTTTGGCCAATGCCACCTTGAATTGCATTTTCATTCATAGCACTGCTCCCCTGGAAGCCTGATTTTCATTCCAAAATAGATGAAAGTCTAGAAATGGAGACCAAAAGTAAACTTCCAGTCACTTCCAGGACCACTATTCACCTGGTTACCAGGGTGAAAATTAGCCCTGGCCTCTGCCATGGTTGCCCACACCTGTCTTATATTTGCACAACATTATGGAGTAGTAGCACAGATTTGCAGAATACTTACAAACTCATAGTAGTTCTTTCTTCCAGATTCTTTTTTAATACTCTTAAGTCTTACATTATACATACTCATGACTTTTTGACTACACCAAAAAGCAGTAACTTTAATGAGACACTACAGATATCAATTAATTTCAGTTTGAAATTAATGTGATGTACAAGAGCGTAAAGCACATCTATGTCCTCTTTTGCATGGGACATAAGAGTCTATTTTCTAGCCTCTTGAGCCCCATCTAAATACTGTTCCTTACACAAAACTGCCAAATTCTGTAGGACCTCTGCTATGTAAGAGAGGGAGGGGGAAAGGAGGCATCTAGGGAGCAGGTGCTGCCTTTCCATTCCCCTGAAGTTTGCATGTGTGAGAAGCAAAGGAACAAAAATGTTGTCGTTTCTGTGCTATCTCTGTAGCAAACTACCTGGAAACAGAAAGGGCGTCCCTGCTGTCCAGTCAAATCCCTTCTGTCCCTCCAGAGAGCTTGGCTGATGCAGCAAGAGGGAGGGTACAGAGCTGCATGCATGAAGTAGTTTTATTGTGTATGTGCAATGCAAGACCTTGGCCTGTAGCTTTCAATGGAAATGACTCTCACAATCCAGCAAAAGTATTTGAGGACTGAGCAATCAACCAATGAGAGACCTAGTGGTGTATGCACTTATGTGAGAAGTAATCTTCTAACAAACATGCACATGCTTTGATGGTCTATTTCCATTATGTTGGAGGCTGCCTATAGCTGCATTGGTTGGTTATGATTAAACCTCTTGCCTTGCTTGAAGCCCCGATGTTGCACCATCCAGTCTTTACCAAAATGGCCAAAGAATTATGGTGACTCCCTTCCTGAAAACGTCAAGTAAAGTAAAGAGGCAGGAAGAAATAGAAAATACTTGCTTATTTATTGTTGTTGTATGCTTTCAATTTGCTTCCAACTTACGGTGACCCTTAGGCGAACCTATCATGGGGTTTACTTGGCAAGATTTGTTCATAAGCAGTTTGCCTTCCTCTGAGTCTGAGAGAGTGTGACTTACCTAAAATCACTTGGTGGGTTTCCATGGATGAGCAGGGAGTCTCCCAGAGTCCTAGTCTAACACTCATACCACTATACCACTCTCCCTCTGCAGACATATTTTCCCCCCACTCTTCAGTTTCTTCCCAGTAGACTGCCACCTAAAAATCACATAGATTGATGAAACAATCACACACTGCATTACATTAGAGCAAGTAGCATGGATTACTGCAGATAATCAATAATCTGCTGCCAATAATGAAGTGTATAAGTTTTGGGTGATTGGGAGAAAAAAGCAAGACATAAAACTCTATGCTTCTCTCTTGTCATCTTTCCTTTCCAAGCCTAAAAGGGGGGGGGGGACCCTCCAGCTGGTGTAAGACTGAGATCTCCTTCAGCGTCTCAAGGACCCTCTGGCTCCTATCTCCAGCAGGAAAAACAGCTGTGCTTGGTGAGGTGGCAGAGAGTATTCTGCCGCTCCCGGAGGGACCAGATTAATCTTGCGTGTTCTTATACCGAACAGCTGCAGACTCATAGCTACTTATCTCACTGCTCTTCTCTCTTCTAGCCTCTAGGCATTCACGTTCACAACTAGCCAAGGCTACCATTAGATCAGTCACTTTCAGAACAGTTAGATGAGTTTGCTCACAAGAGGCAGGCTCTTGGTTGTTGTTTTTTTTTCTCTCCCATTCCAACAATTTTATAAACACAGAGAAACAGAGAGAAAGCTAGAGAGCTCAGAGAAGTTACATTTTTGGACTGGAACTTCCAGAATCCACTAACTGGCACAGCAAGCTGGCAGACCCTGAGAGTTTCAGTTCAAAAAAGTAATGTTTTGAAGCCCTGCATAAATACTCAGACATGAACTGTGGCCACCATTTTGCATACTGTATAGAAAGAGCCAAGTCAGTAGCTTGTTGCCTTTGTCTCTTTCCTGTCTCTGGCCTGAATCCTCTTGGTTAGTCCCCATTAGAGTAATTCATCAAATTGTTGAATGGTGGGTGAGTCAATACATAAAATAAATCCCATTGAATCTGCTTTAATAAGGAACTAAATAGGATTTAGGCCTTTCTCTCCAGTCCTCATAGTTCTACCTAGCTGTTTCTTTTCCAGACTAAAACTACCATTCTGCACAGCAAACTGAGGGGGTGAGGTGGGCTGCCGCAGTGACACAGGAAAGAAGGACATTCTGTATGAGTTTTTCTCAGAACCTTTTACTAATATGAACAATTATAACATTGCTTTGATGTGAGACAGAATGGCTTCATCTGGAAGCTAAGCAGGAGGAGATTCAGGACAGCTGAAGGGAATGTGCATTGTTAACACTGAATAAATTGTTTTCAAAAGAGTGAAGGCTGCCAAGCTGGTCAGCTTGAAAAAGGGATAAGAGCAATTCATGGAGGATAAGGCTATCAAAGGCCAGTATTAGAGACAATATGATGGGGAATAGGAGCAGAAGGGTGACGCGTGTGCGCTTCCTAGAGACATTTAGTAGGACATTGTGGGAATAGAATGCTGGATTACAAAGTGAGACCACTGAGTGGTCTGACCCAGCCAGGCTCACAGGTAGCCAATCCTTCCTACTGTGGTTCAGCTTTCACTAGCCCAACAATGGTGCCAATATTTGAAAAGGAATCAGAAATGTACATTTAGGAGCTGAAACTATTTACTTCATCTGAAATGTCATAAAAATTTCATTGGAGTTCAATGTTATTTTATAGACAGCATAGCATCAAAATGATCTTTAATGACATTATGAAAATAAACCGGAAGGAATCACGTTGGGTAACCAAAGGCTTCAGTGTGCATTGACTGATAAGCAATTTGAGAGTTTTCCTCAGTAGAGGAAAGAATTAAACTGACTTTGAACTGAGAACAAACACAACATTTCCCTCTCTTTTTTTCCTGCTGGGCTTTGGGGAAATGAATACACACATATACAATTTTATATATACAAGATGTGAGAGGTTATTTGAAATATTCCATTCTAAACAGTATCATTAGAATTAGCCAAGAGCCATCCATGTACATTATCAGTGTAAAATTAAGATTACTCTAGAGTTTGTTTTAAATAACATATGCCCCTCACACCTTTTTTTGAAGCATCTTTGATCTGGAAGCTCAGGATTTGGACAGTATTTTTTTTTTCTAAAGCTTGTTCTTACAAATAAAACACATCTCCATCCAATGAGAGCAAAAATGATAAATATTTTAGTGTACGAGTGCTTTCTTAAAGAATGCTTAAGATTTTAAAAAGAAGTGATTGGTGAATGATTCCATGCGGCAAGTTTTATTAAAGCAATGTCACTTATGAATGGTTGGTTCCACAGCTTTAATAGACAATTTCCCAATATTAAGTGAAAATTCAGTTGAGGTCACTACTGACTAATCATAATGATTCATGAGTTGAGTCTGTCTAGCTTTGTATCTGCCATTTTAACTATAAGATGGTTTAATTAGTCTTGGTGGTCAATGAATAATATGAAAGCGTTTAAATACCACAATTACCACTGTGTTTACCAAGTTCGGAGTTCTATCAACACAGGGCAGCCCATTCCCTCTTAAATCAGGAGGTATTTCCTCTTCTTTTTCTATGTAACACAACTGCACATGCTTTAGTTATAGAAACAATAAGGATTTAACTACACCACGGTAGAAAAAAGGCTGTTCCACTCTTGTGATATCAGGTTCCAGAAAGGAGGGAGACTTGAGACATAAGCTATACTCTATACAGTTCAGGGAAAGAATGTAGTTTGGTGATAGAGCAAATGTTTTGGAAGTAAAAATTCCTAAGCATAGGGTTCCAGGTTCAATTCTCTGGGGCATTTCAAACTCAGAGCAATCCTTTCCAATTAAAAGGTGATGGAAAGGACATATGACTAAAACAACTTGGACATCAGAACAGACCGATTAGTCAGTACACTGAGCCAGCTGGACAAATAAACATGATGAAATGGCCATGCTGACTGGAGACTTCTGGAATTTGTAGTCTTTTGCTTGAGTCTTCCAGGAAGGGAAGCTTCTTCCTCTTTCTCTCGTTTCTTCACTTTGAATTAATTGAGTGCCAACTACTTTTGCATTTTGAACTCGGTTTGCAGCACTTGAAGTATGGTTGAGGACAAAGGGAGAAAGTGGGAAGAGGAGAGAGAAACTGGAAAATTTTAAAAGCAGTCGAAAAAATGGGATGACAGAGGATTAACTGTGACTGTCCCTGTTACATTGAGACAGTTGGAGGATATGATAGTCTATAAAAGTAACTCAGCTTAGGGGTAGGTGCATTTGTGTATTTCCACAAACATTTTGGGTTTCTTCATGGTTGTTTCAGAGTATTACTCTATGAACTATGAGATCCTTCAAAAAATTCCCTCTTTGTCTTTGGAAGGGTAGCTAAGTGTTTCTGCGAAACAGCATGTAGTTTGTAGAGAAAGAGGCCTGACACACCTAGCTACATTGGTGGTGCTTGTTGCCAATTACAAATGATTGTGTTGCTTTCTTGAGCTAGAATTGGAAGTGTAATAGCAGAGTTTGGGGAAATTATTTTGTGGGCTACAACTCTTAGATTATGAGAATCATTGTCCAAAAACACAACGTTTCCAACCTCTGTGCAATAATTAGTGCCAATCGCTTCCCAGACATACATTGGAAAGAGAGACCTTTTTTTCCCTTAAGCTGGAGTTACACCTGGATAGATAGGCAGAATCTCCAAGAAGGCCAGAAATTAGGACAGTGTGAATGACATAATGAAAAGCAGGATTTCACATCATGCTTGGATGAACGGCATGTCTGCCAAGCAAAAATATAGTCAAGCAAAATGTAGAGGCTTTTACAAGAAACAGCATCTTTCTTTCTTTCTTTCTTTTTTTTTTTTGAGCTATGTCTGAATTAAACCTTTCCCTTTGGTATCTATGGAAGTTTCACTTAGGAAGAACTACCTCTTTGACATATATACATTTTGATTATTTATAGTTTACACATTTCTAGTTTATCACGAAACAGGTATTTCATTGTCTGACTCACGAACAAGAAAACAAACATTCTTCAGAGAGGGAGGCCGCTGTGTTAGTCTGTTGTAGCAAAAACAACACAGAGTCTTACAGCACATTAAAACAAGGGTGGGCAAACTGACGATGGAGAGTTGAATGTTGTTTCCAGTCCATTTCAGGGCATTTCTGCACTACACTGTTACAGTGCTATTATTCCACTCTAAACCTCCCATGGACTCCTAGGATTTGCAGTTTAAGGAGGGGCATTTAGAATTCTCAGCCAGAGAGCTCTTTGGCCTCAGTAAACTACAAACCCCAGAATTCCACAGGATGTGCACCATAACAGTTTAGTGTGGAAATGGGCTCAGACTGCTTCAGACCTTCCCCAGCCCCCTCCTCACAATGGAAAATTGCTCCCCCATAAGCTTCAGGGACACAGATGTAATTTAAAGGCTATTTTGGAAACCCCCAGGATTACCTTGAGTCCAAAATGGCCTTTTTAAAAAGCAATCTGGAAATGACTGTTTAGCTACTCCCTGTTTATTCTAAAATAAACCATTTCTGAAGTAAAATTGGTCTTGAGGAGGGGGAATAGTATTTAAATTTCAAATCATCCCCCAGAATCTTCTGGGGCTGATACTGACCTTTGAATTTCTTTCAGTGTGGGGGTGAAAAAAACGAGTATGTGGCCTCCAGAGGTCTGAGTGAGGATTTTAAAAAAGGAATCAAGGACCCACCCTGCCTTAAAGGCAAACAAGTTCTTTAAGTTTTTGTGGATAATGTCCACTTCATGGAAAGGGCAAGGAAGTAGCACACACTGACATATACCCAGTTGTTAGCATTCCAACATTTCACAGATGAAAACTGGGACATTATGTGGGCAAGAGCATGCCAGGAAGGTAAAAGTTATTAATGAGAATGAACACACAAGCTAGGAGAGATTGCAGCAGTTTGCTTTTGCCTGAGGCTACGGAGAAGGGCAAGATTGTGCTCCTTTCTCTCCTCTCCTTCTGCTGAGTTAGTTGAATGCAAATTCCTTTTGCACTTTGAACTCAGGCCCTTTCCATGTGATGCACCCAACCTGCCCATAGGAACAGGAGAAAGACAGGGCTGGGATGACGCTTACGCATGATGTTATCCTGGACTCGTCCTTCTTCTGTCCCCAGGTGTCACAATTGCACTGCAAATCATTGATGGGTTTTCCCCATCAATGACCGGTGATTGTCCTGCCCTCGTCCACTGCGTGCCTGCACTTATTTCACTCCAGAGGTCTTGAAAGCACAATGGTTGTGGTTCCTGCCCCAGTGCAGCCTGAGACAGTACCCAGCTGTGCTGCAGCAGGAAGAGGCACAGTTGTTGCATTTCCTGGTTCCTGCAGGCAGCGGGTGTGGAGGGGAGCCCTCCATCATGCTCCTCTCCAGGGATTGCTGCTGCCACCATTGTCACCTGATGCCACCAGGACAGAGGTAAGCTGCAGAAAGGGCCTCAGTTTGCAGCAGTTGAACTAAGCAGAAGACAAAGAGGGAAACTGGGAAGAAAGTAAAACTGGAGACATTTTAAAAGCATCTGTAAAGTGGGGTGAAAGAAGATTAATTGGTGCTATCCTGCCAAATTGGCACATCTGGGGGGCATTCAATTCTCCTGTTAGGCTTCCTGGTTCCATTTGAACTAAGCTGAAATCTTCACAGTATGTGTGTGTGAGGTGTGTGTGTGTGTGTGTGTGTAATGAATTTGCCCAGAAGTACTACAGTTATGAGCCATTTCTAATTTAATGGAAAGCATTTTGTTTATTTAATGGAAAGCTTTGGCATGAGTGGGCTGTTGACATCCAAGTGCTTTACAAAAGACCAACTCCTGGTGGAAGTGAAAACCTCTAGAGTTGGTTTATTGCCTTTAAGTTATAGTGTTTCTCTTTGGTGCTGGAAAAAGAAACTGCAGTCAGTCCTCCAAATTTGCTAAGGTTAGGGGAGTGGGACCTCTGCAAAAGTAGAAAAATTGCAAATATCAAAATGTGTGTGTGGAGATTCGGGGGAAGAAGGGGGCCTGTCTCCTTCTCACTGCTGCCTCCATCCTTGACAAAGAAGCTAGGAATTTCCCCCCAATTCTCTTAGTTTTGCCACCACCACCCACTGATTGAACCCACTCTACCACAATGCAGTGGGACATTGCTTGGGATTTTCACAGTTTCTAATTTCCAGGATCCTTCTCTTTCCTTACCTCCCGCGTCTGAGGTACAAGGAACCTAACCAAGTGTGTACCGAGGAAGAAGGTGTGGGAATGGAGAAGTAACAGTCTTTACAGGAAAGAATTTATTTAAAACAGGCAAGGCAAACAAGGAAATAAAAATCATGAAAGTGCTCCCCCCCTCAGGTATACTTCTGAGTTACAAACAGTTATAAACATAAATGTATTCTCAAATCAGCCAACTGTCCAGGATAGAAGAGTTCTAGAACGGCTAACTCAGTACATTCTACCCCACTCACAGTAGTTAATTTTTTAAGTTGATGTTTTTGGGAAGAGTCAGGGGGCAGCATTCTCTGCCTCTGATGGTTTCCCTCATGCCCCTCAAGACTCTTCTAGCTTCTGGAAGCGTCTCTCTGTCCTTCCTTCCCCTGATTGGCCAACCACATCATGTGATCTCCAATCAGGGCAACCCAACCCCTTGTGGACAGTAGGGAGAGCTAGCTTTCTAAAGCTTCAGTGTTTAGATAATGGGGAAAATCCTATTATCACGGTGTGTGTATGGGCAGGGGGCTGAGGTACGGTGCAGAGAATGAACCCCCAGGTCAAAACCAGTTGAGGGAAAAGAGAGGGAAAGGGATTGGGTTGGCATGGTGCTCTTATACTTACTCTCTCTTACCCATCTGCTCCCTTGAGTATATTGGGGGATATCTGGAGAGGGTTTGCTATGCTGAGAAATCAGGCTATGATCCATTCTTAGCTGGCCAGGAAGAGGCTGTGGTGGTGGTGGAGGGTGGTGGTGGTGGTGGTGGTGGTGGTGGAGGAGGAGGAGGAGGAGGAGGAGGAGCAGAGGTAGGTTTTTAAAGTGCTGCATAGTCTGATCAGAGCCACCAAGATGGAAAGTTCTCCAGGAAAAGAAGTACCTGAGGTGAGGTGGGGGGAACAAGAGTTGGAAAGAACCCGGAAATAATCAGATCCTTGTAAATCAATATGCAAATGTGGAGGGTCAGCTGTACTGGAAATTCTTGAACTGATGGTCCTTATGTTGTTTGAGGACATACTGGCTAGAATCTTCTATGGCAATTACAAATGCATATCCTAGAGTTACATACATGTGACTATTACAACTATTACAAATGTATAACTCTCAGCCAGCATGGGTGCCAGCTATGCTTTCTGGGGTGTGTGTGTGTGTGTGTGTGTGTGTGTGTGTGTGTTTGCCAAGCTCACTACTGTTGAAGAGTGGGAATAGATGGCTGACGATTGTAATCCTGTTGAGATCCTGTTGCTTCCTCAGAATCCTTCCCACACACTTCTAACAGTGCTTCTTTTCAAAGAACATTATGGGTTTCCTGCCTGCTTACTGGACTCTTTTGTGATACCAAAAGTCAAGAATTCAAGCCTGTCAATAATTGGCATTGCCACAAGCTATTTCATTTCCTTGGAAATGAATTCATTATTATTCCCCAGACATCAATCAGTTTGCTCATTCGTCGCTGAGAAAGCTCTGCAGCAACAAGCCTTAAAATATGAATGAAGTGTCAGGTGGCAATTACTGCTGATTACAAATCTGTTGAAGAAAGATTTCTATCAAAAGTGTGCCCCAAAATGCAATCTGGGCTTTCTCCCAGGGAAGTGAGCATAAAATTGCACCCTCATGGTGTCATCCGATACATCTGTTTACTCAAAAGTAAGTCCTGTTGACTTCACGGTGACCAGAGGTGGTAATTGCCTGGCCTTCCAGATGTGGCTGGACTGTAACTCCCAGCAGTCCTAGCCAGCCAATATGGAGGAATGATGAGAACTGTGGTTCAACAACAAAAGGATGGTCATAATTTCCCCATCCCTTAGGTGAACAACTGCATGGGGGCTGGAGCCCAATTTCCCTCCGAGAACTCTCATGGGACATACACATACACATGGCAGCCAAAATACTGTCCCATCACCTCCTGTCACCATTTTGAAAGCAACTACAGAGGAAAACAGATATATTTTTGGGGTAATATTGGGTTCTGATGTACTTGTGAGAGATGGCATATTTTCACATGCTTTCAAGAATTTTGGAAGCTTTTTGCATGCTATGCGGGTAAACATTACCTTTACATAACACTCATTTTTTTTAATTATGGGGGACTTTGAGGACTTTCAGAAGCTGCAGGTTAGTGGGGCCTGATCTCTCTGGACTGGCTGGCACTGACTACTAAATAGACACACATAACATTACACAGTTGGCAAATTTGGCCTTAGAGCAGAGGTGCTGACCTGAAGTTCCCCATGCGGGCCCTGTTCTGTCTCCTGCTGCTTTGGGTTCCACATATGTTGCTCTTTCCATGCTGCCATTAACAGTAAGGAAAGAGCAATCCATAGCAGGATGGGAGGGAGCAGTGGAAACAAGGCTCTCCATCATTTCCCAGTCAGGAGACAAGATAAGTGGGACATGTTCTTTGCATGAACATCTGCTCCTCAGTCCCTAAGAAAGAAGTCCAAGTGACCCTGTGGGCTACAAAAGGTTGGATACTGCTGACTCAGGCTCTTTCCGCAACTTACCATTTTCTGTTGCTGTCCTGTTGTGATCCCAGCCGTACCACTGCAAAGATGGGAGTGCAACCCACACTCTCCCCTCCACATCCAGCTGGCTGCCTTTGGAAGTGTGGCTCGAGGGACATGCTTCTTCCTTCTGCAGTGCAGCTGGTCACTTCCTGTGCTGCACTGGGAAAGGAAGCTCATATGTTGCACTTCTGCCATTTCTGCATGGCTACTGGCAACGGGAACATTGCACAATCGGGGGCCATTACCAGATTTTTTCTGGTAATGGACTATCCCGCAATTGCCACAGGTGGGGATGCATTGGCAGTGGGACCGTGATCATGTGCAAAAGCATGACTTGTGGATTGGCAGCAATGAGTCTCCATTGCGAGACAGTGACGTTGTGCAGAAATGGCCTTAGAAATCAAGTACTGAGCAGAAAACCCATAGTAGTATATCACAGAATGTATCTGAAGATGCTTCCCAGCAAGCTGGTTTTATTTCAGGAAGATTACATTCCTTTCTTCTTATTTCTTTCATGGTTCCTGTAGTGGAGTACAGTGTACTGCTGCCTTACCCTTTATCCATGAACATTTTCATTTATGAACTCAGTTTTCAGAAGCACAGCCAACATCTACTCCTCAAAATGTGTGATAAAAGAAGGTGCAAGGCTTCCTGAGTGTTTTTTTAAAACAGAAATCTCTAACAGTTTGTATAAAATGAAACTGGAGGGAAGCTTCCAGTCATCTCCAGTTTTGATATTTCATCTTTTTGTATTTTGGAGGGCTGATGAAGTTCTGGTAGATCCTGAATAAGGAATATTACTTATTGGCCAAGACATCTGGAATTTCCTCATCTCTCTAAGGCAATGCTGGCACTATGAGGTAATACCTCTTCAAAAATGTCTGTTGAATTTACTAGTAATTATCACATTGGAACATGTTGGTTACTAGAAGTCTTTAGTCAGACACAGCATCACAGAGCTTGCCCTAGGTATTATACTCCTTCCTGCTTCTCAACTGTTTGGCGATGGCGAGTCCTACTTGGTTCTGCTTTATTATTGGTACCCTTGAGTCATGCCCGGATGTTTAGAGTCTATGGGGTTATTCTTCTCCTGTCTTTTGGCTCAAACCTTTCCCACTCAGGAAGCTGACTCCTGTTTGAAGATTTGAGTAACACTGTATTTATTCCATTTTACAACTGAGAAAAGATACAGAACAGAGAGACTCCAAGAGTTTTACTCCACTGTTTCTCACCCTATTCTGAAGTCTATAGGGTTCTAAAGGATGTCTTAGGGCCTTTAAGCACTACACTGTTCTAGCGCTATTATTCCACTTTCAATATCCTGAGGAATTCTGAGGTTTGCAGTTTACTGAGGCCAAAGAGCTCTCTGGCTGAGAATTCTAAATACTCCTCTCTAAACTTCAAACCCCAGGATTCCATAGGATGTTGACAGTGGAATAATAGCACTATAACAATGTAGTACAAAAAGGCCCTTAGTCTTTTATCTTTACTCAAAGGTAGTCCAGGAATGCATCCATTACATAGCATCTGTATGTTGTTCTTTTAGATGGTTTTAGTTTGGGAGCTAAGCAACAGGTCCAGCAGCAGCAAGGGAGCGTCACACTGAAAAATCCCATCACCAGATGGCTCCAGGAGGTCTAAATGTAGGATCTGAGAGTGCTCCACTAGGTGATAGTCTATTTGAATAAGGATTCCCAGCCAGCAAATATTGCTCTGGGACTCCTTTTGGTCTCTGCTTTCCTGGCCAGTAGGAATGATAATGGGTTTCAGCCCAGGAGCACCAGACTCTCTTATTATTATTTCCAGCTAATAGAAATGCAGCATATAATTGCTGTAGCTCAGCTCATCTTTTGTTTCTTCAAAGAGAGAACATGTCCTAGCTCCTGCTGTCTTTGTTTTATCTTTTTCATCCACAGGGCTCTACAGGCAGAAAAGACTCTTCACAAACTATCACCACTCCTTCCATTTCTAAGTCTGTTCTTGCCTAGATCTATAATCCTTCTCTGAAGGTTACTCGTGCTTAGGGTGAACAGAGCAGCATGCTGCATACCTCCTAAGTATGAAAAGGATGTTTGAGATGTGCAAACATCCCAAGCATCCTTTTCCTTCTTTGAAGTATTCCCATAATTACAGTAAGTATGTATTTCTGTCCAGTATGTAAATAGGAGTTGGATCATTCGCTTTTCTTGCATTTGCCCTCTCTGCTTCTACCACTTGGTGGAGTGTCTCCTTTTCTGTATAGTATTAGATTACAATAGCTTAAATAACAAGTGAGAGCCAGCATACGTAGTGGTTTGAGCATAGACCAACCCTGGAGACTGGGGTTTGATTTCCAGCTCAGCCATGGAAACTTACCGGGTGACATTGGGTGCGTTACATGCACACACAGCCTCCAGAAAACCTCATGATAAGGTTGCCTTAGGGTTGCCATAAGCAGGAAATGAATTGAAATCACACAACAACATCAATTATTTATCACCTTCCCTGAACTACTTCACTTGTTGTTTCCTGTAGCTCCAGCTGCCATATATCTTGGAAGAGGCATTTTTTTTCCTGGTCATTTGGCAAGCCAGTGAAGTGATGTGCAGCTGCTGCTGGGCAAGGACACTGGCCTGCTTGCAGTTTTCAGCTGCTAGTTAGCAGTGACAGGCTAGTGCAACCACACTTTCCTTTGTGGTCTATGATGGGCGGTCATTAAAGTGTATCTCCACTGTCATTATGAAACCGCCAGTAGACATTTAAAATGGAGGCTTAAATTACTTCTTGATTTATCCCACTGGGACATTGTTCATATGATAACTTACTCTAGGATGTTAATATTCACAGAAGAAATATATGAATGTGAACAATATTTAGAGCTGATTGCAATATTCTTAGAAAATTAATATTCATTGGATTTTGCTGATTCAAATTGCCTACATCTGGATCCTACGCCATTTTCAGTTTTGTAAGGAAGGCTTTAATGGACAATTACAAACCTGAATGAAATATACTAAAATACAAAATTGGAATCATTTATTATAAATTAATATGATTAGGTCATCACTTTTAGAAAAAAATCAAGGATATGAGCTAACAGAAATTCAAGGAAGGCTCTTATTTGAGTTGAGAAGTGCTGTTCATTTAAGCTTAAATTTAAACTGAAGAAGGTAGCTCTATGAACTTCATCTTAAAAGACACATATACTTTACAACAGATTACTACTGGGGAAAAGTGATAAAGAGTGAGGATATTATGTTAAATGTATGTGTAAAAGCATTTAGTATTTAATGTTCCTCACTTCATACTTACCTCTTCAGTGGTCTTCCAATTTCATAAAGTTAGTAGTCTTCCCAAATATAAGCCCAAAGCAAACTGTTCTTGCAATATGTTCCGTGCATTCTACTCAACCAAGTACATATATCTACAAATATACCTACAGATAGCAAGTTTAGGTTTCCTTAGTTACCTGTTTAGTATCCAGTTTCTGATTCCATTTAAGCCACAAAGATAATCAGAGCCACTGATTTTGATTGTCAGCATTATTGTCTTTGAAACAGAACACTTTCCAAAAGTAATCACCAGCAGGATCAAACCAAACATGTTCCTTAGAGAAGGACTGCCATATAAACCCATGCATTTGAATTAATAGTTGGTTGGTAACTTAGCCTCATGGGGCATCAGTTATGCAAAAAGACTTTTCATAATAGATGTCTGGCTTAATTTCTTAGACTACTATCTATCTACCAACAATCTCATACAGAATTTTAAAAAATTAAAGCATGCCTCCAAAGACATTCTTCCTTCTAATAGAAAACACAGGTAATGAGTGAGAACAAAACTGGAGCCAAAATAGGATAATTGACAAGAGGGAGGCATCAGGAGGATATTTAGAGTTACAGAAGTATCTCCCTCCTAGTGATGATTAGTGAGTTCTATGTTAGGGATGCAGTTAATCTAAAGGAGCTGTCCAGAATGCTGAACTCTATCTCAAAAATAGGTTCAGCAGCTTGAGAATCTCCTTTAAAGTCTGGAAATAACAGAGTGACTCACTACACTTTTACATGGAATCCAAGGGTCACCAGAGTCCTTTCCAATTTTTTTTCAAAGATCTAATGAAGAAAGCAGCTCAACAAGGGATGAATCTGCACTGAATAATTGTAGCAGTTGGATACCACTTCAAGTACCATGACACCATCTGATGGAATCTTGGGATTCAAAGTTTGATTCAATACTTAGAATTCTATAAGGCTACAGCCTCCAGCAGAGAATTCTAAGTACCTTAAGAAGTTATAAATATTGGGGTCTTTCACACCACTATGATTCCAGCACTTTGATTCCACTTTAACTTCCATGACTGCCTCTTATGTAATCCTGGGACTTGTAGCTGAGTGAAGCCTTAGAGCTCTCAGGATGAAAATTCTCCATGAGCTGCAAATCCCAAGATCCTAAAAGATGGAGCCATGACAATTAAAATGGATTCATAACACTACAACTGGGTAGTGTGAAAGGGCTCCACGATTCCATAGGGTAGAGCGATGGCACTTGAAGTGATATCCAACAGTTATAATTATACAGTGTGGCTATTCCAAAGGACTAAATGTACTGATAAGTACCCATCAAATAGGCCAGAAAAAAGCAATACCAGAGAAAAGTGTTCATATGTAGAGCTGGAGTTTTGCCACTCGTTTTGCCTCAGCAGTGTTCAGGAAGATAGCCACTGTGTAGGAAGCAAAGCTGTGACTGTGTGCATGATTCCCCCCCCCCCCCACATCATACAGCCATCCTGAATATTTGTTACTCTAGCTGTAAACTTCCATTTATTATACTAAACCCCTCAAAGTACTCTTGGCAATGTGAAAATTATATATTCAAAAATTATATATTACAGAAAGCCTGAAGGCAAACGATATATGTAAGATGCAAATGAAAGATAAAATATCTTTAAAATAGAAGGTACACAAGCCCAAGGAGTCTATTGAGAACATCATTATTAATATATCCAAGTTGAAAGAGGTACAAATTAGTAGTTATTGAGAAGCTGTTATATGTGTACAATGGTGCCAATCCAGTTAAACTTAATCATAGACAAATCCCCCTGAAACCAATGGAGAGAGTTAGTTGTTTTCAGCAATACTTAGTCATAGGGGCTGTTATACTAACTTGAGAAGAAAATCTTCCAGATGAGCTTTCATCTTCTGTGCTTCATCTACCTCAAGGCTGTAAATCTCACAGTCTCTGGCCTAAATCCCATGCAGTAGTTTAGTCCCTTTTCCCTCTTCCTGCAGGCCTCATTGCTGAACAAAAACAATCTCCCAAAGATTCTCTAACCCTCCTGAACAGGATGTTGGGCTGCTTCATGATGTGGGAGTGGGATGGGGCTGGAAAAAATGCCATCTCTGGATTCTTGCTCGATTCTTCTGTTTTTCCAGTGAACTTTCCACACTAAAGCCTTCCCTGAGAGGTTATTTTTTGTGAGGTATGTGGGTGGGAGAAATCCTTCTATGGGAGGCTGCCAATGAATACTAGCTTCTGTAAGCTATATTTCAGAGGAAGGAACTGGCAAAACCACCTCTGAGGATTCCTTGCATAAGAAAACTCTATGAAATGCATGGGGTCATCACAAGTTGACAAGCAATTTGAAGGCAAATACACACGCATACAATATCCTTTTTGTATTACAACTTCCATAGTCCCCTAGCCACAATGGCCACTGAGATTCTAGGAAACGTAATCCAATTTTTTTCCCCCCTAAGCTCTGGGTTTCCTTCTGTGATTCCAATAAGGTCAATCTGTTCTGGCTGAGAAGGGAAGGACTATTGACACTGGAACAAAATGAAGATACACAATACACACAGAATCTGATTCCATGTCAAGATGTAAGAAAATATTTGTTGTATAAATAAAACATGAGTAATGTGAACTAATAGTTAAAACTGCAGCCAAAATTCAGGAACACATAGCCTTTTAGGAAACAAAGTAGGCTTTTAAAGCAATCCTAATCAGATTTAAAAATTGGCTGAAGTAGGGTGTCAGCCTTGTCCTTTAACCATGGACCTATGACTAGATCTATTCTTATGCTGAGAGTACCCCTTAGCCAAGAACCATTAAGGAGCCACAGCTCAGTCAGAGAGCAGATGTTTTGCATGCAGGAGCCCAATCTCTCCCTTTGTATCTTCAGCTTTATAATGTTTCTAGGTGGTGAAGTTGGAGAAGATCTCTGCCCAAGCCCTTGGAGATCCTGCTGCCACTTGTTATATCAGGTAGGGCAAGACTGTTAGACAAGGGATGGGAAAATGTCACATGACCTACATCTTCCCAAGCTGGCCTACTTGCCTAAGATGCAATTGAAGATGTTGTGTCCACCCTAAGAGTCAACTGGAGTAAAGGTCTCAGTACTTAACAGTTTTATATAAATATACCATTCTTGCTGAGACTACATAGAATCATAAGCTGGAAGAGACCATGAGAGCCATCAAGTCCAGCCTCCTGCCATGCAGGAATATATGTTGCTCTTCACTGTGGATATAGTAAAAGATAAAACATGTGGGTTCCATTCACAATGGATGCTTCAGTACAGGGGTGGGGATCATATGACCCTCCAAATGTTGTTGAACTGCAAGTCCCAGCAATTCCAGCCAGCACACCCATTTGTGGAGAATGCTGGGAGTTGTAGTACAATATCTGAAGGGCCACATAATTCCCATCTGAGATTTAATGGGTGCAGAGCTTGGGAACAGTGACAAATAATTAGTTATTTACTTTTACTTTTTAAAAAGGCAAGTTTCCAGCTCTGGCTGGGTGGCATGGCAGGATGGAAGAGTATGATACTAGGATATGTTCTGACATTTTTGGAAGGAGAATGAGGGAATATTGAAGAAAGAGGCCTTGGCTGCTATTTTGATGCCTCTACTTTATCTTAATTAGCTTGTGTGAACAGTGATGAGAATTATGCTGCCTTTACAAACACAGAGAGCGAAGAACAAATGGTGACTTCCTTAGGTTATAATTATGGCTTATCCCTAGAGGAGAAAACATGGTCACAACACTTCCCTATCCCCTCATCCCACCTACAACAGAAAGAGAGCTACTGGGGGGCAAGAAGAATATACTGAGATACATTTCATTCTCACCCAAATGCTAAATCTCTTAGCAGCCCTGAACATGTTGAACAAAAAGGCCCTGTAGCATTCTGCTTCTACTCCAGCAACCTTTCAAATCTCCAGGGAAGAGAGATTCATTTTGCTTCGTGTAACCAACATCTCACTACGACTGAGCTGAAAGCCTACGATGTAAAAAAGCTGTGCGATCATGAAAGGTGATTTATATAGACAAAATACAAGGAAGCTTTTTTTGTTTTTTTGCCTAACAATATTTACATTTTGATGCTAAACACATACCATTTGTTTTAATGGTGTTCAAATAGAAACCAGTCTTTTCTGTTATTGTCAGTCACATCCATGCCAGAGTTTCATTACGCCCCTTTACAGAACAGAAGAACAGGAATACTGTGGCCTAAACTGAATATCATGCTAGCAGATGACACACTACCATAAGGGTGTGCAGCCCTCATAACAGCTGAAAACCTGCTCCAGGGAGATTCCCAGCTATCTAGAACATGTTTTGAGAGTGTGCATGTATGTGTATATCTGTGGGGGGAGAGGACACCCAATCATTTCTTCCAGTTCCATTGCCTGATGCACTTCCAACAACAGAACAGCCCAGTTGAACTCCAGCCCACATAAATAAAGATTGATTTTTCAATATTTTTGTAAGCTGTCTTGAGTCCCATGCTAGGCAAGGGAAAATATAAAAGGGGAGTGCACTAGAGCTCTCTAGCAGAGAATTCTAAGCTCCTCATTAAACTATAAATCCCAAGATTCATTAGAATGACAATTCAAGTAGTATCAGACTGATACAACTATGTAGAGTAGCTACACTGTGTAGAGCCATGAGGTAAGATTTTTTTTAATACTATGATCACATCCTTCCAGAATGTGGCATGAAACTGAGCAGACAGCAGCTAGGTTCTTGTTACTAAATGATATGAATGGAAACCAATGTTCAATAATGTTATCATTCCATGTTGCACTTTATGATTATAGAAACTACTATGCATGGTTGTGTGTGAGAGTAAGCCTCCGCATTCTTTGATGCCACTGACAAATAATGATTTTTTTTTTAAAAAAAATCTGCTGCTTAGTGATCTCTAGCTTAGCTCTTAATAGATGGTGTGTGATCAAACCTTTATGAAAATAATAATCCTCATTGCCTGAAATGCCCAGGAGTGTTAAGCATGGATCATATCTCAGCTCACAACCAATTATCAGTCCTAAATTTCTTTGGAGATTTTTCATATTTTGTTCTAGAAGAATAGAGGAAAGGAGAAACCCTCAGATTGGCCAGTGCAAAGGTTAACCTTGTGGAAAACACAAGACAAGAGTGGTTACTTCATTGTTCCCCAACCTTTATAACAGTGAATCAAAAAAAAAAATATTTACAAGCAGGCAAAACTTCTGCATTTTGGATTGAAATAAAAGTCGTAGAATACAGGTTGTATAGATACTGTGTTGTGTCTAATTCATCCTGTCCACTGCTGGGGAAAGCTTTCTTTTTTCTTTCTCTCAGAATGCATATATCTGAATGGACATCCACTCATGCAAGATTGGATATTCTCCACTCTTCTGTGCAAGAAATAGCACAGGAAACCAACTTCTTTTCCAAGATAGTGGTTTAGAAGAAGATGGAAATCCTTGCTGCAACCTAAAATGTTGAATCATTTAACTTTAATTCCTGTTGTCATATGGGATGATATACCCTCCAAAAGTCTTGGACCATGTTCGCACGACACTCGTATAGCGCAATGATTCCACTTTCAACCTCCTATGGAATCCTGGGGTTTGCAGTTCCGGGAGGGGCCGGCCGGCAAACCCCAGGATTCCATAGGAGGTTGAAAGTGGAATCATCGCGCTATACGAGTGTCGTGCGGAAATAGTGTTGGTTTAGCAGGCACAGTCTCAGTTAATCATCTGCCATCCTACTTTCTCAGAATCCTTTTGAAATGTCCCAGGTTCTCTCTCTTCCTCCCACTTCCCCACTGAATCCTCAGCTTACTTCACTTGCTGTAAATCGAATTCAGAGTACAAAAGTAAATTTGCACTCAATTAACTCAGTGGTGGGAAGGGAGAGAAGGGGCAGAGTTTTGCCCTCCCTAAACACAGTGTATACATACTAGAAGTTCTATGCTTAAAATAAAAGTAGCTTTGGGTGTTCCTCCTCATTAATAACTTTTGCCATTTTTTCTTGCCCGGCCAAACCTTTTGACCATATTCTGATATGGCTCAGTCACACATCTCCTGGTTCATCTGTTCAGTGTCAAAGGTTACGGGATTAAGAATGGGTGAGAATTTCAGTTCAGTTCATTTGAAGAGCAGAGCTTACTCAAATCTTCAAAATTCTAGGATGGGAGAAAATAACATTTTTAGGTTCACTAACTGCTACATGAGATGCATCCGTAAGAGAAGGGTATAGTATCCAGGGTCTCATTCAGGGGTTGGCAAGTACTAGAAGTTAGGGCCACAGTGGCTTTCCACAGCACCTTGGATGGCTTCAACTCCCCCTCCCCCCACATTTCAAACCCTTTCTTAAAAAGACAGTTTGGGCCAAAAATTCCCATACAGAGAATTTTTGCCATATGAAGGCTGTTTTTCAGCCTATTTTTCAACAGGAGGTCAATTAGAAGTCACCTTATGGTTCTTTTCCTGTTTATGAAAGTCCCAGGGGAGGCCAAAATGTAGCCAAATTGAGGCATGGGGTGGCATTTTTAGCCAAAACCACCTACTTTTTTTCTGAGCATTTTAGGGGATTCTGGAAGATCCTGGCAAGCCTCAAAAATGGGCTTGGGGGGAACCACATCCAGCTTTTCCTCACCCTTAGTCTAAACGCAAGTAGAAACAAAAATTAGAAGAAATGAAGAAATGTAAATCGGATATAAAAAGGGTTTGAAAATAAAAGAGACAAAATGGCAAAGCAAGGTAGAGAGATAGCTGATGCGGTGCTGCACATGCACATTCTGCACTATACATGCCTCTTTCCAGAAAATAATGTTGAAGAAGCTAAAGGAGGACCAGATACAAATCAAGAAGAAGACATTGTTTGTGACCTTCAGTGGAAGAGAACGGTAACTGGTTACACAAACCCATCCAAACTGTCCCAATAAAGGATGTGAAGCAAGAACTCCACACTCTAAAACAGGCTATCTAGAGAACAAGCATAGAGAATCTCTTTTACTTGTTTATGGGCCTGCCAAGTTTAATTCTACTTAAGTGAAGGAGCACCCATGCTCCCTAATATGAACCTTTTCTATGAGAGGAGTACACCATCTTCTATTCACAAAACACCTGCTGGTGTTAGTTGATGGTGCAGCTATTAAGTAAGCAAAACAAAAGGCAAAACCTCAAAATAGTAGTGGAAAAAAGAATAATATTCTTTAATATCCATTAATATTATAGAATGCTTGATACATTGTGATAAGAGTGTCTTAAGGAAGGAGAAAAAAAACATAATATAAAGTATTGTATCATTCATCATAAAGATCGTGATTTAGCTGCTAGTTAGAACAGAACAATCCATGCTCATTTCTTTTAACACCTCTGAAGGAGGTCATACTGAACATGATGGGCACTTTATAAGGACAATTTTCTATTTTATGAAATTGTATTTTCCAGCACCTATTTGAGACTTCACCTCTTTTTTATTATTTCATTGTGTTTGATCCTGCCCTCCTTCTCCCCCACCCCCTCCAGCAACTATTAATTAGATATCTTTGTGGTGCCATGTATAAAGCCATAAGAGGCTTTTTAAGGACATAAAAGTCTGAGGATATAAAAGAAAAACCTTCCTCGTCCAAATTAAACATGGTATGCTGTAGTTTCCTATCAGTTTTGACACAATCTATAGCACCTAATTATTGGTGAAAATACGTATCTTGCATTGTGTAGTTCTTGGGAAATTTTTCTCTACAGAATAAAAGTACCCATCTCAGTCTCACCTCAGCAATAGTACTTACAAAAGCAAAATGCACTCTTGATTTCTCTAATTTTCCTATTTGTATATATGACAATTTTAATTTTTTTTTTAGGTTTACATACCACCCTGCAAGCACAATTTTCATGTGATTTTAATTGAATAATTCTGCCTTTGATGGCAAAGTTCCTGCCTCTCATTCAAATTGCCAGGGATGCAGCAATTGGAATCAGAACCCAGTATGGGGGGATGATGGAGCTTTAATTTTTCCCCATGTCTGGAGCCCCAATCCAGAATCCACCCCCTCCACCCCTGAAATTTGCATTGCAAAAATATTCTGTTCATTCTACTATTATTTTTAAATGCAAATTGCAGATATGGAAGGCTGGAATTGCAGCAACTGCAAATACAGTAAGACCTGTTGGAATGAGTAACATCTGCATGCCTGTAATAACTGGTAGTTATATCGCAGGTTACTGTCTAGGAGTTTAAGCACAGCATTTTTATGGCAATTTCCTATTTATTTGTTTTCTGTGTTTGTCCACACTCATTCTTTTCCTGAATCATGTAGCCATTTCTTTGTTCTTTGGGGGTCTCATCTGCCCACACCTCAGTCTCCTTCTCTCCCTGTCTCTCTTCCATGAAGCATGTATGATAACAGCCTCTATGATGCAGTGTTTCAGGTTTCCTGATACCATGTAGGTATCCTTCCATGTAGATATCCTTTCCTTTCTTATTTTTCTTTAAGAAGATGAACCTGTGTTGATTATGCCCAAGTAGTCATGAGCAAAATGACCATTGTATCCCCTATAAAGGAGTTTAATTTTTTTCTTAGAGAGTCACTGCCTGGGGATGGAGTTGGCTGGTGAACCATTCAACTTCTGCCTAGCACATTAATTGTTCTGCTTGAGAGATCCACTACTATCTCTCACATTTTCCTACAAGACCTCCCTATAGCCCCACCACTCTAGGGTTCCAGTCCATACTGGAACCACCACCATTCCCATGCTGTCAAAGAGTACGCAAATAAATATTCCTTGCTATCAAGGGCGGAAGTATGCAGAGAAGGCCATGTGTAGTTTGGGGCTTACCTCTTCACATGCACAGAGACACATGATGACACACACATTCATTCCATTCTCAGTTTTAGGATTTGTGATTGCAAAAATGTTCAAGCACAAATGATATGGCTGCTGGGTCTGAGGTGTCAAAATAACTGCAACCAGTCTGGCCAGCCAACACCAGCTCCATGTTGAGAGATCCTTTACAAAATGCCCCCTTCTCCTCCTCCCTGTTGCTGTCACTATTCCCCATTTGCTCACCTTATTAGTTTCCTTCCATCCACAGAACCATCCAGAGGACCAAACAGGCAGAGGCTATTGGCTCTTCTCTTTCCTCCTGTTGCTGCTCTCTTGTTTAGAAAAGGTAGAGGAACAGGCTGTGACTGTAGAAAGCAGAGCTGGGATTGACAGGGGGTCCTCTGCCAGGATGCAGGCCTTGTCAGACACCCAGTCAACTTGATCTTAAGCACTGCCCCGTATGTACCAAATAAGAAGGCATTGCTCATAACCATCTTTGTTTTCTTTTACTTCTGCTTCTCATCAAACATTTCCAAAGAGCAGGACCTGGATATAAAACGGTAAAAATAATGTCACTACTCATTATTTGCTACTTATTCTAATAAAGAATGGCACCATTGTTGAATTTTAATCACTTGTTGAAAACAATCCAAGCACTGGTTTGTTTTTTTTTATAATGAGTAACATTTACTAATTACTGCAAAATATTATTGCAGATTCAATCTAGGGAATTTGAGGTTGGTGACTTTTATTCCACTGGGACTGTGAATCTACCCAGGATTTGGTCCAAACTTTAAAGGAGCAATCAGGTGACAGGCCTATTTCTCCTTCAAAGTACAGACTAAGAGCCTCTCTGCACTATACTGTTATAGTGCTATTATTCCACTTTCAACATCCTGTGGATTTCTGGGGTTTGTAGTTTACTGAGGTCAAAGAGCTCTCTGGTTGAGTATTCTAAATGGCGCTCCCTGAACTGCAAACCCTAGGATTCCATAGGATGTTGAAAGTGGAATAATAGCACCATAACAGTGTAGGGTGGAAAGGCCCTAAGACCTGGAGTGGGTTCACAACCTCATTGGCATGGAACTATCAGGTGCCACTACATTTTTGTCATAGAGATTTTAGAGTGAAAGGTAGGATATGTGCTGACCTTGTTGAGTTTGTTACAAGAGATGTTGTCTCCTTCTCTCCTCTCTGTTTTTCTAAAGAACATTTCATGCATGTCTACAGTGGTGTAGGGATCTTCTAAGACAACATTGCCCTCTGGTAGCTCTTTCAGGAATGTTGATATGATCCTTAAATAGCAAATTCTCCTCCTCCTGCCAACATCTCTGGAAACTTCTTAATTTCATACACACACCTCTGAATTCCCCTCCCCTAAATAGTTTGGAAAAGCTTTCATATTTTTAAGGTTTTTTTTTTAAAGTAATCGTTTTAAAAGATGTATAGTAGTAGAGCATTGCAACAAGCAACAAACATTGGTTACTCATGAGTAACAGATAATGAACAATAACAACAAATCACTTTAAAAAAAAGAATTAAGGTTAATATTACAGCTTTTCCAATAAACTTTCTAAGGACTGCCAAAAGACCTTGGGGCAGTTTACAGAAAAACAACTATAATCTTAAACTTAAAACATCAATAACAATATAAAAAACTACTTATGAGTAGCTCCCAGCAAAGCAATTAAAAACAAAACAAAGCAGGGTCCTCAGGGAACTGTATCCCATCTCTCTGAGATCCTTGAAATATAGCAGCTTCATTACAATTAGAAGACAGATGTCATTTTAACTGCAGAAACTATGCACTATAGTTCTATTTGCCAAGACATTTAGGGGGAAATGAGGACATTGGAGATAAAAACCACCACATCCTGTGAGTACACCAGCCTGGGTTAGGATGTGTCAGACATGCAGCCCACTTCAGTAGTGTCTACTTCTCCAGGGTCTTTCCCAAAGGTGCCAGTGGTGGCCAGGTTTGCTAGATTTTCAAATTCGTGAAGAGGGACAATAGCAATACAACACATGAGGGATTCACAACCAGGAAAAAGCTATAAGCAAGGTTGTTTTCCGCCTAAATACAAAATAAAATATTGATTTCAGTTTACTTAGTCATATATTAGTCATATATTTGTCTGTAAAATTGACATTGCTCACATTCTTCAAACTTATTAGATAGGCCAGAATTCTCTATTGCAGTCTGTTACTTAGCTATATAGTAGAGGCACTAAGAAACCCTGTTAGTGAATTGCAAAAAATGGGTATAAGAACACTGGTAAGAGTGTCCTAATGTCCATTGTCAGACATGCAGCCCACCAATGTGGACATGCAGTCTCTACCAATGTGCATTGGCACTCGCTAGCCAGTGTCCCAATGCACATTGGTTCCACTGCGCATTGGTCCTTTTGAGCATCAGTTCCATTGCACATGAGTCATTCACTGGTTCCTCTACCTAGTAATGTCATGGCAGCCCCTTGATGAATACAGAAACTGTGGAACTGTTCTATTCAGGTTTCATTAGATTTACAGGACATATATTCACATCATAACTCCATTTTATTTTTAGAATTAAAAAAAACTCTTTTTATGAAAGGAGCTGACCCTGGAACGCTCCAGAACAACATATGCTCAGCTCTAGCAAGTTATACTCAAATCCACAGTTAGAGTAACAATCCAACAACGTCAAAGGGCTTACCCAAGCAAGCTAAATTGCAGAAGAGGTGAACAAAATTATCAGAGGGTTGAAATCCTTTCTTTACATAGGAAAGATAAAAGATCCACACACTTCAGCTTTCCCCTGTAAAGAAAGGATTTCATCCTGCTGATAATTTTTGTTCACCTCTTCTGCAACTTTCTTAGTGCTCCAATGTCCTATTTTAGTTGGAGGGATGGAATGAAACACAAAATGAGCTGTATCGTATTTGGGGATTCCAACACTGACAGAAGACTGGATTAGATGGCCCTTGGGATGTCTTCCTACTCTGCAGTTCTAGGATTCTATAAATAAACATTAAGGCATTTAGCAGGTTCCAGTCCTAGATTCCCCATAAAGCTTATGTGTCACCATGAGCCAGTTACACTTTTTCAGTTTAATCTATTTTACAAGATTATTGTTAAGATAAAAGTTGGGGGTAGAAATATACAATACCTTCTGCTTCAAGAGATAAATAGAATGATATTAATTTAAACACATATAGTTTAAAAAATACTTCATTGAGAAGTAGATGTATTTCCATCAGTCTTTACTATGTCTCACTTAGGCTACAATCCCATAAAAATATTTACTTGGGAACAAATTCCACTAAATCCACTAGGGCTCACTTTTGAGTAGATATGCCTGTGACTGCTGCTTAAATACTCTAAAAGCAGTAGATCCTATCTGATCAGGATCAGCCCTGGTTAGTACTTAGATAGGAGACCACCAACAAATACTAGGTGCTGTGGGCTGTATTTCAGAGGAAGGAACTAGCAAAACACCTCTGAATATTCCTTTCCTAAAAAACCCATATGAAATTCATGGGGTCACCATAAGTGGACAGGTGACTTGAAGGTGCGTCCATGTGCCCACATACACGTGTCTGATTCCATTGTTCCATTATTAATTTGTACAGAATTGCTCTCCAGAGGTAGACTGTAGACTTGCCTTCTCTTCTTTCACACAGACATGCACAGACACATATGCACATCTCCCTCTGTCTTTCATACAGGTATTATACACTCCAACATTCCCCAGATCAAAATAGGGACCCACATGAATTTGTAAGGGGCATGGGTGCAGATATTATTAATGCAGAAGAATGCACAGAACTGTACTGTTTTAAGCACAGGACTCTTGAATTTATTTATTTCATTTAGAGAAGCCTGAAAGAGAAGATAACCCCAAGCAATGAAGATAACTATATACAAGTGTGAGTTCATTCTTTTGTGTTTTTTAAGCTTGCTTTTTTAAAATTTGCACGAGTGATTTGGCATTAGAAGAGAGGGCTAGTCTGGTGCAGAGAGTTTGACTGGAATTTGGAATATCCAGGCTCAACTTCCTCTGGTTGGCCTTTAGTCAGTCATTTATTTTCAATCTGTCCTACCTCACAGGGTTGTTGTGAAGATGAAGTGGGGAGTGGAAGAATCATATACACTGTTAAGTTTACTGAAGTAAAAGTAAAATGTAAATGCAATTAATACCAATAACAGTAATAATGTGGCAATATAATTTAAGTGGTCTCATTGGGCTTTTAAAATTATATGACCTACTTAGGAATGTGTAACTAAATAGTGTCTCCTGGTCTAACCTCCCAAACATACTTTACCAGCCAGCAGCCACACTCAGTGATAGACACCTGTTCTGCTGGAGATCACGGGACAGGAGAATGACATTTCCAACCTCCCTCACCAGCGAGCAAGGGTGTGATGAGGGATTGCACTAGTAATACTGCTTCTCATTGTAGAACACTTGGGGACAAGTGGGAAACTACTGTTGCTACATCTGTTCTCCAGCATGCCTCCTCATTGTGTCCAATGATAGGGTTGGCCTTGTTCTTTTCTGAAACATGGGAAGCTACTGGATCTCACCAGCAGAGTAATTAAACAGACAAGACAGAAGTTGAACAAAAACCAGTCCCACCCCTCCTTCCACAGTTTAGCAGAGAAAATATATAAAACATATGAAATAATTTTATTTATAACAGCCCATCATCAACATATGCTCTAATGGAAGAAGACAAAATGACTGCAGGTTACAGTGATGTAGGAAGAGAGGGATTGTGGTAAAACTAAGATACAGGAAGTTGGCAAACATGCAAATTAACAACTAATGAGTATAAGCATGCAAAAGTTACTAATTTTAACAATCCCTTCATTTTCTCTGTGTAACACTCCTTAAATATGCTAGGCTAATGTTAACAATAAAAGAACCCTAATTAAACACTATTTGAGAGTAATGGAACTAGCTGAATATGGAGGGGGAAAAGTCTTTCAGTACTGTAAAGACAAGATAGTGAGGCCATGATTTATCAGTAGTGAAAATAATTTTTCTCCAAGAAATGCTGAATATGTGTGAGAGAGACTTTCTGTAGTACAGTAATTTTAATTTTACTGTGTGCATCTTTGTATGTTGACATTAGTAAAAATTTCATCTGTCTGCTTTGGCTCATGCTAATTAATTCAATAGATTTCATATATAGGGAATGTGTGGATATATTTAAATTCTTCATGTTTTCTGTGTTGATATTTTACAAAAAAAAATGACAAAATTTATTTCTGCCTGGCAAATGGCACCGATGAAACTGTGAAATGGAATGTATTCTAAGTGATAATAACTCAGAATTTTTCAGTTCATTGCCACCACCTGATACACATAAAATGTAGGCCACAGCACTAAGCACCCATCTATAACTTTAACAGGAAAATGAATTAATCTGAAACAATGGACACTCAATGAAAGCATCTGTGATGCAGCCTTCATTTTCAGATGGCTAACCTTGTTACCAAATTTCTAGATCACTTATCCAGTAATTAATTTTGCTTGAAATGCAATTTAAATGACTTTCTTTCCTCTCCTACCTTTCTGTGGGTTTTCAATTGGACAATATTTGGCTGAAAAGATTTGCCAGTTGACAACTCTGTCCTGCACAACACAGTACCTAATGAACAGGGATGGAGAACAAGAAATGGCAGCTGAGATAGTTTTCAACAACCAACAGCCCGACAGAACTGACAAGCCAAATTTGTTTCCAAAGCTCTCAATATGCTGCCTTAGCCACCAATGAAGTACAGATGACGTGAGCATGGTGACTTTGGAGGTTTCAATGAGAATTCAGCTGTATCACACAATTTACAATGGGTTCTAAAAGTATGCTGAGCTGCAGCTGAGCTGAGATTTCTTTCAGCATTTTTTTCACATGCTGAATGCTAGATGGGGCTTATCCGTCGTTCATTGGAGAAAGTACCAGACCATAGGCCAATTAAAACCAGTAGGTAAAGACATTTTCTCTCCTTTCACTTCAAATTATTTAAGGTTACATTTAAGCAGAAATTGGTGTTAAAAAACAAATTATCCGTAAGTGTCATGGGCCAGAAGTCAGTTTCTCCAAGTGAACAGCAGCCTTGAAGGAGGACAAGTAGATGTAAGCACACTGGGAGCTAATCAGACTGGGATGAAAGCCAGCTGTCTCCAGTCTTCTTAAGTAGGGTAGAGGGTGGTGGCCCAACACCAGAACACAATGCATGTGTTTGCTGGCCCTTGTCTTTATGTATGCTACAGATTCCCTGCTTGCCTTCTGCCTGTCTTCTCTGAACTTTGGACTATCTGACCTTTCTGCCCTCTGGATTCCTGACCTTTGAATGGATGCTTGACAACATTTCTGCTTTACCTTGAACAGGCAAGCTTTATTGGACTGCTAGGCTGTGTCCATTCACCTGCTGAATATCTTGGCACTCTGTTGCATGACAATGGACAACTGATGCCTATGACAATAATCTCTTAAAATTTTCAGCAATAACTTTGAAATTTGTTTATTTTCATTGTTAAAAGCCAACAACATTTTTTCCCTAAAATTAACTCTGAGTGTTTCTGATACTTAAATTCATTAGTAGTCATTTTAAATAATTATTTTGTTAAAAAATCCAATCTATCAGTTCAATCAGTGATTTAATTAACACATTAATTTCAACAACTTCTTTTGCTGATTTATTGTTAATGAATTAACTATTAAAGATGATTTAAGGTGACTATGTTGTCAGTATCACCGACACTGCCTGAACTCTGTGTATATGGTGTGAGGTTCCTTGGTGACTGTGAAAAAATAGCAAATCATTCTCTTATGCCATGGTTTGCAAGTGATTTGCAAATAAAGGGGAACAGGAAATGTCTGCATGATGAGAAATAGGAAAGGATGAGGTTGTACTTGGGGTTCTGCCAGGAATAACAAGTGTTGCAGGTTATGTTTTGAGCCAGAGTGGTGAGGTGTTTTGAGCACTGGACTACAACTCTGACTACAACTCAATTCCCTGCATGGCCATGAAAACCCAGTGGGTGACCTTGATCACACCACACATTCTTGTCCCCGACAAAACCTCATGATAGTTTTGTCTTAGGGTTGCCAGAAGTTGGAAACAACTTGAATGCACACAAAAATAACAGCAAGACTATGGCCATTTTTGCACTAGACCGGCCGGCCCCTCCCAAAACTGGAAACCCCAGGATTCCATAGGATGTTGAAAGTGGAATCATAGCACTATAACAGTCTAGTGCGGAAATGGCTTATATTTCAGAGGGGAGTAATGCCAAATCGTCTTCCTTGCTAAGAAAACCATATGAAATTCATGTGATTGCCATAAGTCAACAGGAGACCTGAAGACAAGCACACGCACACTTTAGTTAGCTCAGCAGGACAGAATTTTGAATAGAGATTTGTATAATTTCACTGCAAACCATTCTGCGGGGAACTTTGTACTTGGCTGCAGAGAACACTCACAAATCTATTTTAAAAACAGGTAACAAACACTATAATCCTATTCATGTCTTCTTGTACATAAACTCCTTTGATTTTAGTAAGATTTACTTTTAGGGAAGTAGACATATATGACCACAGCCAAAATCTCTTAATCCATCTAGACCTCTATAACCATAAGAAACAACAAACATTTGGGATGAGATATTCTGCTGCTTACATTTTTAAAAGAGGTATTTTATAGGAAAGTGAATATTGCATGATAAAATGATACAATTTTTATGATAGTTAGAAAAAGTGGGAATTTCATCGTTATCTTCTATATTGCTTTCATCAACAGGATGCAAAGGCAACATTGTTTTTA
This sequence comes from Iguana delicatissima, assembly GCA_948472985.1. NCBI lineage: Eukaryota > Metazoa > Chordata > Lepidosauria > Squamata > Iguanidae > Iguana > Iguana delicatissima. The sequence continues at coordinate 453,345 of CAOKZL010000676.1, forward strand.
AAAAACCTTAATGAACTAACAAAAAAAACCTCATCAAGTGTGCAATGAGAGAAAACAAATGTTCTGATGTGTGTTAAATAGTAACACACATAAAAATGTATTTAGCTCAAATGTGTCTTTTGCAAAAGATTGATAGACTAAGCTGGACTTAGCAACAGATGGGTCATGATTAATATATTATACACACCCAAAACAATCCAAAGACCTCTCTAGTCTGGCATTCTCACAGTGAAAAATCAGATACCTATAGGAAGACCACAAGCAAGTAACTACATTTTCCTTCTTGTATTCTCCAGGAGCTTGGTCAAAAGGCATACTTCTTCTCATATTGGAAATAATGTAAAGCCATCAGGACTAGTAGCCACTGCAGATGGGCTTGTCTTCTGTGAATTTATTTAATCCCCTTTAAAAGCCATCCATGTTGGCAGCCATCACCACATTTTTTGATCATGAATTCCATCATTTGATCATATGCTGCCTGAGGAAGTGGCTGCTTTAATTAATGGCTATGCCACCATTCTCCTGGAGTGGGACTCAAGTGCCTCACAAAAGGAAACAATTGAAACTCCAATGGGGAAAAACCTGGAACAGTGGAGTACATTGCATGTCAAGATATTAGAGAAAATTTATATAAAATGCATTAAAAGGTGATATCTCTCCCTTGATAAATTATTTAAAATGTATAAAAATTATGACAACAAATGTTGGAAATGTGAGTTAGACAGATGTACCTTTTTTCACCTCTGGTGCTCTTGCAAAAAAAGTTTTAAAAATATTGGAAATCTATTCATATTCAAATATTCAAAAGCTACATTTACTAGGTATTATAGAAGATAATCTTGACAGAAAAAGTGGGGAAAATACAATTCTACATGACGGCAGCTGTTGGAATTTCACCAGCCCAAAACTAGAAACAAAGAACTCTTCCTGCTGAAAAAGATTGGATTATGAAATTATTAGATATGGCCTATATGGGCAAACTTGCAAATTTTTTAAGAGGAGAAAACCTTGAAAGATTTATAAATGAATGAGATGTTGTTATGTTGTATCTTAAGAACATTTGGAGAGATATAATGACAGCAAGTTTCAAAGTTTGATTTCATTCAGATAATTCTAAATGTAAATACTGTAACGAGATGAGAAAAGTAGAATCATTTGTTATATCAGATGACAACATATAGAATTTATAATTATTGTAGACCCAAATGTTGTATGTAATAATGATGAAGAGTTAAGAATGATTGTGTTTGTTTGCTTGATGATTTCATTTTGTTTGAAATGTTATAATGTTTATTTTAATAAAAATAAATGTAAAAAAGTAAAAATGTCCAAATGCTAAAACTATTCCTCAAAGCTATGACATGTGCTCAGTCTCTTTGATTATTTTCATGGCCTTCTACTGCACTTTTCCCAGCTCTCTACAGTATCTCTTTTGAGATCCAACAACCAAAATTGTACACAGCAGACACCAAGGTGAGGCGCAAATGACCCTCCAGATGTTGTAAGAGCAATTCCCAGTATCCTTATCTGGAATCACCACCAATGAGAAATGTTACAGTAGTAGTCCAACAGTATATGGAGGGCTGCATGATTTCCTTCCACCATGTCATAAAACAGCATACAGGGAATTAGATTTTACCCTGGCTTCAAAGAACAACAGTTCTCTAGGAATGACAGCAGTCATCCATGAGTGTGCCAGTTTACATGAATCTAAGTGCTGTGAAACCTCCAGACATGCAGTGAACAAGAAATGCACAATTAGGTCTTTAGGGATGATCCTTCAAAGGGATTTCAAAGACTTGCTCCAAAGGTATGGTAACAAAGTATGGTGACTGGGCTGCTGTAATAATCCCAGGACATATTTGGGGGGGTTAAAAACAGCATGAGGGATAAATGTGGGGGGACGTGTCCCTTGCCAATGAACAGATCATTTATGCCACCAGGGCAGACCTGCAGGTGGGGAGAGAAGGAGCATTTCTAGATCCAAGATAGTTTCATTCCTGCCAACCTTCCAGGAGTGTGTATATTGGGATTATGTTATTTCCTATTGCAGTAAAAAAATGATGGCGAAGAACTATTGTGAGGTATTGAACAAGTTTTCTTCAAATTATTATACAGCCAAATGAATGGAGGGAGGGACAGAAATTAGATAATGGGAAGACATTTTCCCACAAAGTTCCTGGCAGGGTGAGTGTTGACTTAAGCATGAATGAAGAGAAAGGAAAGTCATTAGAAAATAATTTTATATCACACTCCAAAGTTGCCTCCCCCGGCTAAAATACAGATGCTTTCTTCTCAAGGACAAGTTGAAAATGTCACAGCTACACACATATATCTTTCAGTAGCTGATATTTGTCTAAATCAGGGACAGCGAGCAAGGATAAAGTGCATTAAAAGTGATTCAACAAGACAGGAAGGCAGCCATTATAATAAAGGGACATGAACAATATTACATGTCCTGATAGCAATATCAGGCTTCAACAGCTGAGAACATTTGAAGTAATATGAAAAGAAAATAAGCAGAAGAATAGAAACTTAGGCACTATTTATCATTAGTTGTTTTACTGCATTATTTCTGCCCATTGTAGTTGAAGGACTGTTCAAAGACCAAGAACGTATTTAAACAAAAAAATGGGGAGAGGAGGCCAAAAGTACAGTTAAAGAACACAAACTGTGCTTGCAAGCTGTAGATGTGTATGTCTGCATAGATATTAACTACAATAATTTTACAGAAATTTAGTATTAAACAGTAAGAATAACTGTACAAAAATCAAAGCAGGGACATTCAGTCTTGTTCAGTTTTGTTCATCATCACCCTTTTCTTCCAAGGATATCCTTATATGGAGAAGAAAGTAAATTCATTCCTGTAAGTCATGTCACAGTTGTGGTGCTCCATTGGTTAGTGGCCTCTGATAGTAATTTGCTCCTTATCCACAGTGGATGTGGTTCCCACTAATTTTTGTGATCTCTAGAGCCATATATATATATATATATATCAATCAATCAATCAATCAATCAATCATTTGCTAAAACAAGGACAACTGCACTCCAAGAATTAAATGGTTGATTTTATTCAGAATGTGTATATGCTATGGTTGCACTGAATTAAATTGGTTTAACCGGTTTTAAAATGTCTAGTTGTTCACTGATAAATGACGGAATACATTTTTAGTCTTTTTAAATTATTGCTCTTATTTATTGTTTTAAACTGATTTTATTGTAAGCTGACCAGAGATCTTTGGATAGAGGGCGACACAGAAACATTTTAATTAATAAATAAGAAACACCCCTCTCATTTAAGCCAAAGTACAGTCCCCTGCATGCCTTGTTTTAGCTTTTAAGAAGTGGAAAATGGGGAAGGTGGCTGAAACTGGAAGTGGACTACTGAATGCTTCTGCTTTTGGCAGGAGGAATAATGAGCTCCGCAGGACATCTGGAGGGTAAACACTGGCCCCTGGGAACTCCCAAGTTTGTCCTGCCACTTCCAATCATGCCCTGTCTGTTTATTTATTATTATGAGGGGTTTTTTTCCACCTCTCAGTTGGCCAAGGCTCCCAGGGTGATGCAAAGTGGATAAAAACAGAAGAAAACCTTCTTTTAGAACAGGTCAGAACAGTTGGTAAGGGCTTGTTCTAACAACACATACAATGAAAACAATCCCAAAAGTCTACTCTGGTTTTAGGGCGCAAACCCCATCAAGGTAACTGTTTCTGTCCCTTAAAGAGATTATGACCAGAACAGAGATCAGAACTAATCAGGAGGACTTTTACACTACACAATTATAGTGATATGATTCCATTTTAACTGCCATGGTTGCATCCTGAGAGTGTTATTTATGATATTTAATCAAGGAGTTCTAGTGCCTCACCAAACTAGAAATCCCAGGTTTCCATAGGATTCATCCATGGCAGTTACAGTGGAATCATAGCACTATAATTGTGAAGTATGAAAGGGGCCCAGTTGTATCAAAGAAAACCTGGATCTGTGCCACCACAATTTGCTCTAAGATAGTCTTTAGAATGGAAGATTAGAAACTGGTAGATAGGATGGTGGTTTTCCAGCAAAGGTCTCTTCAACAGAGGTCTTATAACACAGGTCTTATATGCTTCTTGTAGTTGAGTCAGAAAACAACCCTATTTCAAAGAAGCAAGCATAACCTCTATATTCCAATAGGCCAACTCCTTCCCTGGCAACTCCAGCCAAGGTGGACATGGATCTTAAAAAAAAAAAAAAATAACCATGGGCTGGTTTCAATTTGCAAATCATTAGAAAAACCTGAAACTTATTTATCCACCCTGGACAAGGATATGGCTCCATTACCTCCCTAGAGTCTACTCCTGATGTGGAGTCCAAGCTGGAGCGGATCAGAGCAATCATCTCCACAAATTGTTTTGAAAATTTGTCACATCAGATTTCTGTGGGTTTAAACCTCTGAGCAATGAGGTTTAAAATATAATAGCACTGATTACTCTGAGGACTAGAATATAATTGCCTGGCTTTGAATTCCTGCATATTCAGCCATGTTGCCATTGAATTATGATACCCTCCTCTTTTCTCTTGAGTAGCTTTTCATCTCTAACAACAAAAGGGCAGGCAGCTACGCTGTCCTCTCTATGCTGGGAATAGCAATTACACAGCCAGAACAAGTGGGATAGAATTTTATTTCAGTTTCTTTTTCAAGAATTTACCAAAGATTTGGAAATCACATACTTGGAATGGGAAGAACCTGGAATTTAAACATTTCTAAGGTGGAAGAAAGTGAAATCGATCATTTCTCCCTCCTCAACATATTCAACGGAGCTGGCATGGTGTAGTGCTCTGGGTGTTGGACTAGGACACTGGGATACCAGGGTTTGAATCCCCATTTAGCCATGGAAATCCACTGGCTGCTGTTGGGAAAGTCACAGTCTCTCAGCCTCAGGAAAGACAACCTCCCTCTGAGCAATTTCTGCCAATTTCTGTGATAGGGTTGCTTTAGGGTTACTATAAGTCAGACGTGACTTGAAAGCACATATCAATTCAACAACATATGAAAATGGCATCTCAGCTGTAGGGAAGCAGTAAGAAACTTTTAATGTTCCACACAATGCCTGCTCCACTTTCCATGTCAATGATGCATTCAATCCACTCTGGGGTTTTGTTTATTATTGTTGTTGTGTTCCTTCAAGTCAACTGTGACGTATGGCAACCCTACTACAGAGTTTTCTTGGCAAGGTTTTTTTCAAAAATTTACCATTGCCTCCCTCTAAGCCTAAGAGAGCATCACTTGCCCAAAGTCTTCCGGTAGGTTTCCAGGGCTGAATGAAGTTTCAAATCCTGGTCTCATGAAGACCTAATCCAATACTCAAAGAACTTCACTAAGTTATCTAAGGATGCCGGATCTATTTTGAGGATAAGATTCATCACTTTGGATAGTAACTTCAAGTCTAGAATAAGATTCAGAGCAGATTGACTGCAGTCAGCCATGATTCCAGATGCTTTAGAGTACAATTCCTATAATCCATCATGACTGGCCATGCTATCTAGGACTTCTGAGAGTTGAATCAGAAACACTTGGTGAGCCAAAGTTTTCCTACTTCTTTTGTACAGATTTCGACACACTACAATCTTGCATAATCAAGATTCTTGGTCACCTGGAAGTGTCTTTGTGTGTCCCTATGGCCTTGTAGAGATGTCCTTTATAAACTGGTCTGAGTCTCCCAAAGATGCATGTCTCTGGGCACAATCCCACTTCCCCCTTTGTGTATTTTGCATGTGTTTATGAAGGAACAATTGAACAGGGCTAATAAATAACATGAAACTAGTCAAAGCCCAAAAGCAATTTCTGCAGGGAAAAAGAGATTTGAGAAGGGGCAATTTGAATGTAGACTCATTGAAGGAAGAATGCTTAACTCTTTCCCTGTCCCCAGATTTTCTACTCCAAATTATTCTCCAAACTGCCCCCTGATTCAACATTACACCTCCCACATTTTGAATGCATCTTTGTGAGAGGAAACTTATCTGGATCTGAGAACTCTTACATGGAAGGGCTCTCCTCCTGGTTTCATAACCTGGATAATAAGCCAAAATTAAAATACACACTCTTAGTTTAGATGTCACAGCAAACTGTTGTTTAACAAACTATGCAAGAAGACTCAAGCTCATTTCTTGTGATGAAGAATGGTGGGACAAAGGGAAAAACCCTGAACATAACGGTGAGCTTGTTATGCTTTAAGTGGGCCAAATATATGCAATTGCCATGCTAGCAATATAGATCAGCATGAAGAAGGATTGTTCAGATCTTATTTTCAGTCTGAGAATTGAGAACGTTCCAATTTGACATTTAACTTCATTAACATTAATGAAGAAAGACATGAACTCCCACCCAATAATTAGACTGATTTGTTCCACCACCCATTTACATCATATGTGTCTTGCCCTGTCTCAGCAGTTGCTGGTGAAATGAAATGGTGAAGTGAGAACCATCACTCATGGCAGCAGTGGCACTCTGAGTTTTAGTCCAAATTTTAAAGGCTGTGCATAAGGTGCTGAATCCTGCCTCCAAAACAGATTCAGCACTCTGGATGACTCCTTAGACTATAGTTGACTGGCTTGGGAACCCCCAACCACTGATAAATGCAGAATAGTTGAGAACAAAGGAGAAAGTCCATACTTACTGGTAACCAACAGGAATCAGCAGTGGAAGGAGAGACTTCCTTGGTTGCCATTGTCAGAGTGTGTACTTGCTGACTGGCTAGCCATTGCAGCTACATGCTTTTCTCAACATGGGAGAAGCTAGCCAATAAATGTTTATGTGTACATTATTGTGGTTCTTCCTGCCTGTCTTTACTGCTGCCTCTTAGTGGTTACCAGAATGGTAGGGAATTCCCCTCGTGCCTTAGTAGTCTGGCTGACACTAATGACCACAGGTTGGTTAGAATTCAAGAGATTTCAGAAGTGTGAATGAGTCTTTGACTTTTTTTTTTTAAAAAAAGTCTGAATCCGCACTCACCATGTGTTCTGCGTGTCTGATGAAGCATCTCTTCAAGTCACCTATGAATGAGATAACTTGACAAGCAGAGCAGATTCCAGGTACCACTTGACTTGTGCAGTTCATGGTGAGAACCTGTCTGTCATGAGTATAAGTCTAATTCTTTACCTCCCATCATATTTTTCAGCTGTGTGTTACCAACTCAAACTTCCCCTTGGTAATAAGAAAGTAAGAGGAGGGGAATGAAAATGGGGATTTGGAGAACAGAATTCTTTAGTAGTTTTACTTTTAAATTTCATGGAGTCAGGACTCCAGCTATGTAGTAAACACAAAAGGGTGGACACAGTTGGCTAAATCAAAAGATAAAACTGTTCAGAAGCCTAAGCAACTCCAAAATATGTACAGCTATCATATCTCTAAAAGAAGTGGACAATAGAAGCAGGAAAAAATCATCCTTTATATTTGAGCAACTTTCAGTTGACAGAAGGGGGTTATATCAAACGCTGCCTTTCTGTAGAAGATAGAAAAAAGTTAAAGCACCACCAGTCAAGCATCAGCTTTTGCAGAAAGTTTGTAAAAGTAGGTTAAGGACATCAAATGCAAAACCATTCCAGCAAAGAAAGTTTGATCAAGGACAGGCAGTATGATCAGGGAAAAGGAAACTTGCATTTCCTTCCTCACTGAGGTTATATCAGGCCATTCTTCCTGGGGTAGGCAATTGGTGACGTTAAAGAAGTACCATATACTGACATTTTCACAGAGCATGACAAAGATTCATGCTGGATATCAAGTAAAGAAAATGTGGGATAAGAAAAATTTGCCTGTTGGTTTCACAAGCCAAAAAAAGGAAGAAGAAGAACATTCTCTGGTGTTTCTAGATTTAGATGCCTGACCCTCAAGCAGCCTTGACCTATTCTCTGAAAAACAGAGAAAGAACACTATCAGTAACTGCTTTTTAAAATGCTTCCTTAAAGAAGTGAGCAAGAGATAATGAAGATTAGACATAGGTTTACAGAAATTCATATATAAAATGCTTAAATGTGAATGTGTAATATGCAATCCATTTTTTAGCCAGGCAGAATTGACACTAAGAAGCAAATGAGGAGGAAGAGGAAATAACTACTGAATATTAATTCTTACTTTCTTAAAATTAATGAAGAATAAGTTGATCTTCCCCAGTTGAATGATCACTGGAGTGCAGATGGAGGAAAACTCAACATCTAATAAGACATAATATAGAGAGCATCTTTGTTTCTATAAGGTGGCAATATATGCAGCAAAGAAAACCTTCTTCTCTGCACACATCGAGTCTGCAAATTATCATCCAGCTGAACTTTTTAGGGTGGTGAGGGGTAAAACACAGGCACCTTCCCCCCGAATCCAATTCTAGAGCCTTCTGTCACTCTGATGCTTTTAACAACCATTTCACAGACAAAATCTCTTGGATAAGAGCTGACTTGGATGCAGTTGTGTAGGGATGGGGGGGTGACGGGGACGGTGCACCCCGATGGCCATTTTTTGGGGACGTCACATCTCCTTGCTAGCCTGCCCCCCACATGTTGTAGCCCCACTCCATCCATTGTAGCCCTGACTCATCCATCATAGCCCCACCCCCACATACCATAGCCCCACCCTGCGTGCCATAGCCCCACCCCCATGCACTGTAGCCATGCACCTGTGTGCTGTAGCCATGCTTCGTGTGCCATAGCCATGCCATGCCCCTCTGCCTGTTCCCCCACGCATCCCAAGCTCTGCCACTGCTTGGATGCTATCATTACAGCACTAGCTGATAATGGGGTGTCCAGCAACTATGTGAATAGGATTACACTGGATCAGTTTCAGTTGGTAAGTACAGTTGTAGATAAACTGTTAGGACAAGTAAGAAGAACAAATTGTCTCCTCAATCTGTGTCCTTCTTGGCGTCATTCAGGAAAAGATGCAATTAGATCATAGCGGCAACATATTATAAGTGCATCTCTCAGGGAGCAAAGTTTTCTATTTTGTTTAAAAGAAGTGATGGTAGAACAACAAGCTCTCCTCAGACCCTTTGGACTTTAACAACTATAGATTAGTATTGAATCTTCATTTTTGAGCAAGACGATTGAGAGGACCGTTGCCTTCCAACTCTGGGTACTCTTGGATGATACAGGTTTTCTAGACCAGTGGTTCTCAACCTGTGGGTCCCCAGATGTTCATGGACTTCAGCTCCCAGAAGCCCTGAGCATTGACCATAGTGGCTGGGGCTTCTGGGAGCTGAAGTCCACAAACATCTGGGGACCCACAGGTTGAGAACCACTGTTCTAGACCCATTTTAAACTGGCTTCATAGCAGGATATATGAGAGCACAATGGTCTCCTTAGACCTTTGCCTGAGCATTGATGGAGGAGTGTGCCCATATTGGTGCTTTTGGACTTCTCATTGGCATTTGATACCATCAACCATGGTATCCTTTTGGAATGCCTGAGGAATTTGGGAATCAGGAGCACTTTGCTACAGTGATTCCAGTCTTATTTCTTGGGGAGATTCCATATGGTGGTGCTTGGGGATAGCTGTACCTCAAAAAAAGGAGTCATATATGACATATCACAAGGTGCAATTCTGTCCCCAATGCTGTTTAACATCTACATGAAACCTTGTAGAGAGATCATCCAGACATGGAACAGAGTGCTATCAGTATGCCGATGACACCCAAATACATTTCTCCATGCCTTTAAAAACAGCATCAACTAAGGATAGGTGTCTCCTGTGAAGGACTGTTTGGAGAAGGTAATGGGCTAGATGAGGAAAAACAAACTGAAACTGAATCCAGACAAGATAGAAGTGCTTATTTTTACAGGTCCTAACCTGGGGCAGGAGGTGTGTAAACTAGTCCTGAATGGGATTACACTCTCCCTGAAAGAATGACAGCCCAGATAGTTAAAATGGCCAGCAGAGCTTACTATCAGCTTCAGATGATATGTAAATTACACTCCTTCCTCGGAGGACTTAAAGATGGTTGTGCACATGCTGATAACCTCAAGGAAGGACTTCTGCAGTGTGCTGTATATTGGGCTACCTCTGCACCAATTTTGGAAATTCAGTTAGAAATTCAATTCAATCCAAATTGTGGAATGACCTGCCAGAAGAGATAACAGCTAGATACGCTGCCTAAGTTTAAAACAGCATTAAAGACCCATCTCTTTTGGCAGGACTATCTAGATGGTTTCTAAATTGTGAATTTTTAAATTATGGATTGATTGTTTTTGAAATGTATGCTTTTTTAACTGATGTCATGATCTTTTATCTGATTACATATTTTTAATTGGTGTTCATATTGTTAACTGCATTATGTGTCTGTTTGTTGCTATATTTTAATCTATTGTTCTCTGCCTCAATTCATAACAGAAACAGACAAGACATAAATGTTGTTGTTGTTGTTATTGTTGTTGTTGGCAGCTCTGTAATAAGATAAGCTGCTTTCCAAAGGCACAAGAACTATCTCATCTTACTTCTAAACGATCAAAGAGTCCTACAGTTTTGGGCCCCCAAACCTCTTCACCCCCATTCACTGATTAATCCTGCCCCCATTTCCCCAGCCCTCCATCCGTTCCATCCCAAATCATTTACTGAGCTGGAGTTTTAGGAACACTCTGGCTCTGGTGGTAGCAAGCCACAGGAAAGGAGAAAGAAGGAAGGAAAGGTATTCTCCTGCCTCTTTTCTTGTCTAATGCCTTGTGTACCACCACGCATTGTTCTACTCTACATTTGTCCTTAGGACATGTGGTTTTCCAAAGGTTATTACACTTCTCAGTTACTCTAGGGGAAGCAAAATCCTCCAAAGTCCCTGAATTATGCCCTGTGGGCCAACTTATTCACATTGTGTGTTGCTGCTGCCACCAGTGCAGCAGTGACATGGGGTAACAATAAGAGCTTGTGTTCGGAGATCAAAATAAGATTATGTCTAGTCTACCTACACTAACATTTGAATCTAAACTCAATACTCTTTCATTCAAAGATTCATAAACTGCCATTTAGGGCATAACTGCCCTCTCCAGGTGGAGTACAAAATGTCGTAGAAACATAATAAAATATACTCATCGAATAAAAGATGTATACAGACTGAACAAAAGCAATGGATTAATCAAAGCAATTAGTAAAAAATAGACTGACATAAATGTGTTAAAAAACTTTAAAAAAAAAAGAAATCACAAGGATGGAATCTTGAGCATTTCCTTAGAGATAGTTCCAAAGTTGTTGGGCCATGACCTAAAAGGACCCATCCCTGATAGCTGTCAAGCTAACTCTCTTTCCAATCTGCCAGAGTAGTAGATGGTCATAAAATATAGGAGACCTCATACATATCCAGTCTTTCCTTTAGATAACCTTGTCTCAAACCATTACAGCTTTGCAATCGAACTCAGCGTTTTAAATTAGGCCTGGAAGTACACGATCAGCCAAAGTTACTGGTGAAGAATTGGTGTCATATTTTCTTAATGTTTTGCCCTTGCTAGTCTTCTTTCACACCATCTTTAAAGTCAGGCCTATGGAGAGCACACTGCAGTAATCTAGCATGGGTTTCACCAGAGCAGTTGTCAATATGGCAAGGTCCACTTTCTTTAGATAGGACCGAAGGTGGTAAGATGCCAAAAATATGTCTACCAGAACTACTACCTTTTACTCTCTAGGAATAAATGGTAGAAACAACAGGTACAGTTGTAAATCATCTGCATCTCATTCTCTAGATGGCCTCCACCAGTTGGTGTTAAAAAGCATGAGGGGAGCAAGATAAAATTTTGAGTCACCCCGAAGTTCAGTGGCCAAGAGCAGAAATCATCTAGTGCCACCTTTCGGATCCATCCTTTCAAGAAGAACTCAGCTGACCATACCACTAAGTCACACTCCCAGAGAGGATAGTAAGGTATAAAAGCTGCTGATGGGTCTAAGAAAACCAGCAGGCTTGTTCTCAAGTTTTTCTTTTGCTGTGAAATGAGAGGGATAGCAGTGGATCTCTCAAACATAATAAGAAGCTGAACAGTGTGTCCCATGTACACTCCCATATGGAGACGGCCTTGCAGGAAAAAAGGCCATTTTCACACTACACTGGCCATTTCTGCACTATGCTGTTATAGTGCTATTATTCCACTTTCAACATCCAGAGGAATTCTGGGGTTTGTAGTTTAGGGAGGAGCATTTACAATTCTCAGCCAGAGAGCTCTTTGGCTTCAGTAAACCATAACAGTATAGTGTGGAAATGGCCACTGTTCTAGTGCTATTATTGCACTTTCAACATCCTGTGGAATTCTAGGGTTTGTAGTTTACTGAGACCCAAGAGCTCTCTGGCCGAGAATTCTAAATACCCCTCCTTAAACTGCAAACCCCAGGATTCCACAGGATGTTGAAAGTGGAATAATAGCACTAGAGCAGTATAGTGCAGAAATGGCCAAAGAAGCTTAGTTTTCCTCAAAGGATATACAAAAATAGTTTTACTTATAATATGGTTGAAGGAGCTGAGCATCTTCAGCTTGGTGAAGAGTGAAATGTTTGCAACCTTTAAATACCTCAAGGGATCCCTCAGAGGGTGGAACTAGGTCTAATGGTTTTAAGTTACAGGAGAGATTTCAATTCAACATTAGAAGGAACTTTTCGACAGTGAAAGCAGTTTGGCAATGGAACCAATTGCCTAGAGAATCTCCTTCTCTTGATTTCTTCAGAAACAGGCTGGACAGTTACCTGCTAGATATGCTTTAGCTAGAGATCCTGCATTGAGCAGGGGGTCAGACCTGATGGCCCATGGGGCCCTTTCCAACTCTGATTCTGTAAATAAACTATACCAAATACATGGTCCATTGGAGGACAGAGAGAGAAGAGTCAATGGCTCCAGGCAACTGTGATGCATAAAGGGGGTGGGTTTGTTAAAGTAAGCAAACAGGAATTTTGCAAACTTGTAAACTGTCAGTTAATGGAAAGGTTGCTAATTTTAACACCATTCCACAGCATAGGCGATACACTGAGTTTGAGAAGTGAATTTCACATTTGAACCCCACTTTTGGAAGCTCAGTAGCATCATTTCATTCACCATCAAGACTGAGCTGGCAGTTGACCTGGGTCTCACACATCCAGGCATTTAGAAACTAGGCTACAGTTATTTTCTTCTTTCTTTGTCTCTTTCTTTCTCTTTCTGTCTAGGCCTCATTCTTCTTAAAGCTATCATGAGACAAATCCTCACCTGACTTATCTGCTTTTTGAAAAGGAAACTTTTGACAAATGTCATGGTAACAGATGCCAATGCCAATCTGAAACATGACAAAAAGCTCATTAGATGCTTTTGGGCCCTCTTCTTCTGAAGCTCATTGGCATTTGCTGGGAAAGCCAGCACTGTAGAGCATATTTTTCATTTGGCCAATGATAAAGAACCAGTCACTCCACAGTCACAAATTTCTAAGTGTTAGCTTTGGCTGAAGCTACTTCCTTCTTTTCTGGTCATAAGGCTAAGCAACAGGAGGATTGTCTCCTACAAAGGCAAATGTGGGCTTATGGCATGAGAATATAAATAAATGTTTCCATATGGACAAAGGCTTTCCAGAGCCAGCTAACTACATCACAGTTGACAGGCCAGCATGCAATGTGTCAGTGTAAGTCTCCAAGGGCTGTTGTGACCAGACATTCCAAGCTGTGCCTTAATAGTCTCAATTAAAGTTAAACGGAAAATCATCTATAGCTTCTGAAATCAAGCCCAGCTTCTGCTGGTGTTGCACAGAAAGATGTCCCCTTTTCAGTTTTGCATTCACTGGCAGATTTCTCCCTGCTCCAAGAAACCTTGAGTTTAATATGGAGAAGCTGTGCCCCACAATGTGTTCATTTTATGTTCATGCAGTCATATGCCAGTCAGTTGTTGCTGTGTGTCTTCAAGTCATTTCTGACTTATAGTGACCTTAAGGCAAAGCTATCACATTTTTTTAAAACAACCAGGATTTATTAGAGGAGATTTGCCTTTGCTTTCCTCTGAGGGTGAGAAAGTGTGACATGTCCATGGTAATCCAGTGGGGTTCTCATGGCTGAGCAGGATTTTGAATCCTGGTCTCCAAAGTCATAGTCCGATGCTCAAACTGCTACATCACACTGACTCCCATGGCAGTTAGTATTTTACATAAAACAATGGCCATTTCCACGCTAGACTGTTATAGCGCTATCATTCCACTTGCAACATCCTATGGAATCCTGGGGTTTGCAGTTTCGGGAGGGGCCGACTGGCCCCTCCCGAAACTGCAAACCCCAGGATTCTGTAGGATGTTGCAAGTGGAATGATAGTGCTATAACAGTCTAGTGCAGAAATGGCCCGTGCTAGGAAAACTCTGACCACTGCATGGGTACTAAATTGTGAGGAGGGGTGCAAGGGATAGCATTTGCATTCTGATTTTCTTCTATGGTTCCCAGACGTTATTTAGTCAACTGTACATTTACTTGTTTCTTTTGTATTCCAACTTTGCCACAAAAGAACTCCAGGTGGCCTGCATTGGGATTACTCCAATTTTATCCTCATAACAACCTTGTGAAGTAGGATTAACTGAAAGATTAAGATTGGCCCCAGTCACCCAGTGAGTTTTATGGATGAGCAGAATTCAAATTCAAATTTTCCTCATCCACATTTGCTGTGGTAAAATTTGGGCTCTCGATGAGATAGTTTTCTAAATCTAAGCATATTTTCAGCACTGCGAATTCTGCTTGAAGCATTTGCCACTGCCTAATTCTTTTCCTCTTCTGCAGTCATTGTACACTATAGAAACTTAAAAGCCTCCCAATGGTTCTCAACCTGTGGGTCCCCAGATGTTCATGGACTTCAGCTCCCAGAAGCCCCAGCCACTATGGTCAATGTTCAGGGCTTCTGGGAGCCGAAGTCCAAAAACATCTGGGGACTCACAGGTTGAGAACCACTACCGGCAATATCCCATTGTCCACCGAAAACTTGCTATGGAATTCTGGGGTTTGTAGTTTTCTGAGGGCCAAGAGCTCTCTGGCTGAGAGTTCTGAATGCCCCTCCCTAAACTGCAAACCCGAGGATGTTGAAAGTGGAATAATAGCACTATAACAGTGTAATGTGGAAATAACCTTAGCTTATACTATTGACTTCCTTCTCTCAGTCAAAGGTGCTACAGGATCTCTTTGCATTGGAACACTAAGTGGCACTGATTTAATCTGAATTCCCTTTGGAGTTGAGTGAATTTTTGATTGCATTTTAAGAATGTCTGACACAATTTTCCCACAGAGCTTTTCTTTCATGTATGACTAAATAAACCAGGAGTGAACAAATTGAGGCCCTCCTGATGATGTTAGACCAGACCTTCTGTCATCCCTTACCATTGGCTATACTGGTTGGAGGTTATAGTCCAACAACATCTGCATTGTAATTACAGTCCATATCTGGAAGGCTTCATGCTGCACATTATGCAGTGTTTAAAGGGAGCGACAACATAATTGTGAGCCTGAGGAGTGGGCAAAAATTACATCTCAGTTTTCCTAGTTGTATCACATCTATCAAATATTGTTGTTAAATGATGCTAGGAGCAAGTAGACTGTGTGTTGGCTAACAATGGCACTCATTCTCCCTTAACTTACTCAGACAGATAGATTTCATGCTTAAAGTACTTTAGGCAACTCCAGGGGCTCTTGGTTATGTTCCTCATGTTGTCACTTGTTTATGGGAATCCCACTTAAGCCACATTTACCCACAGAGTAATGGATGCATCCTAATGAAACAGACCAAGGATCATTGCCTTGGTGCCAGATTTAAGAGCCACAAATCATCTCAAGCAAGTAGCAGATTCACAAGCCAGTCTGTCAGGAGTCCACAGCTTCTGAAAGGTTTCAGATAGTGGTTAAATATTATTTCTAAACACTTCAAAAATCCAGAGCCGGTATTTAAAACTCTTAACTTGCACACTGACCACTTATGGCAAATTATGATGATATGATTCACTGCATCAAGATACCCATTTGAATATTGTACTCTATCAGTAATCCACAAAAGCTCAAGTTAAAGTCAATTGGCTAGTCTTAAAGGCATCATAAGATTCCTTTCCACCTCCTTGCTTCCCTTCTTTTTACATGTTATGTTATTTTATCTACAATGAGGTCTAGAAATGTACTTTTCAAAATAATATTCCTACACACTGGACAGTTTGTCAGTATTCAATGTACAAAGACTTTATGTTTGTCGTAATATGTCCATTAAAAAAGCAACCTGGATAGCTGACTGCTGCCAGATGTTGATTTGCCATGGAGATCCATTCAGTACGAGGACTGTGGTTGCACTTCAAACACTTTGCGCTGTACATTCAGACACAACGAGCCAGTGTAGCTTATTGTCCTCCTCAGCTGTATAGTCAAGGCCAACTTGCCAACAGCTTTAACAACAATAATAATCATAATACAAAAGGGAAAAAGAATGGAGCAGGGCTAGAAAAGGAGTTAATCTGGGCATTTCATGAAATTATATAAGGCATGGTCAGGCAGTAGTGAACAATGAAAGCTGTGAGAGAAATGACTGATGAGATGATTATCAGAAGACAGAAGAGTTTGAACAGGCCCACCAGGCATTTTAATTGCCCAGAGGCAGGACATTTCCTCACTCAGGCAACCTGAAGTAGTATGTCTCTGAATATTAAACTCTTTGGAAACATGAACTGTTTGTTGGGTGATTATTCCTTTCATGTTTGTGGTCTTCCTATAGGCATCTGCTTCATTGCTGTGGGAACAGAGTGCTGAACTAGATAGGCCTTTAGCCTGATCCATCATGGTTCTTTCTGTCTTGAAAGCCAATAACTTCACACAGTTGCATGAACACTGTAATTTTTAAAAGTCCAGTAAATGGTGATAGATGGTCACCCTCTGTGTCAACACTGCATAACACTCACCTGCACTGGCAACATCTCTTTCTTGAAAAATGTTGTGTTTGAGGAGATGAAGGTGAAACATTGGCCAAGATCCTTTACACTTTCAGTGCAGTATGAATATATGCCAGTGTAATCACACCAAATTCCACTTCAGTGTAACCAATTGTGCAATAAGCACCATGACTGTGAGCTCACCATGGCTGGGTGCAGCAGTGAATTACCCCACCCACCACATAAAAAGGAAGAGGGGGGCTGTTTATGTGCTTGCAATAATGTTTGGCAGCACCAGTGGGTATACTTGCATAACTTCCAAAAAAGTATGACTGCTTACATAACTAGTACACCCACAGGATTCCAGTGAAAAGCTCTGTGTATGACTGGAGTAGGCAACTGTGGAGGGGTAGGGGCATTTTTCATTTTTGTGCCCCTGCAAGGGCCACCCTACCACTCTAGAGGTGACTGGATTATTGTCACATCAATTCCATCTTTGTCATAGGTTGTTTGTTGCCCCAGAGGCCCAGGAGGTTTAAACATTGAAAGAAGTTTGGGTGGCTTTGGGGATGGAACTGCCATATTTGATGGAGATTTTGAACTGTTTGAGGCCAAAAAGTGAAAATTCTAAAAGACTTTGGGATCTGTGAGTTTCAGGGACCAGAAATTGTACCTCATGGCCCACAGGGAGCCCATGGTCCATGTTTCACCCAACCCTGCTATATGTTGTGGAACCCAGATGTATAACTTCTTAGGCTGTGAAACCATTAAGCAATGAATATCCATTAATGTTAACCAGTGGATTGTGACTGAATGAGTAACTCTAGACGAAAATGTGGAGCTCATCATCTCATGACTTGAGATCTCCAGTATGTATCTAAATGAGGGTTTCATCTGCTCCCTTTGAGTGCTCGGCCATTTGATTCTAGAATCTTTGGGTCTTTCCATGCTACACAGTTATAATGCTATTATTCCACTTTCAACATCCTGTGTAATTCTAAGTTTTGTAGTTTACTGAGGCCAAAGAGCATTCTGGCTGAGAATTCTAAATGCCTCTCCCTAAACTAGAAATTCCAGGATTCCACAGGATGTTGAAAGTGGAATAATAGCTCTATAACAGTGTAGTGTGGAAAGGCCCTTAGCGTTAATGTTCTTGGAGTAAATTGTGATTAAAATGAAACCCTTCTGTTTTATATTTGTTAACGTTCCTATAATCATGGCAAAATGGGAGGGAAAAATGTATTACATTTGCATGTGTCATTACTTCAAAGTCTTTCTCATGGTTTTGTGTGCATAGCAGGGAGTCCATCCATGAACATAGAGGCACAAAGGCTCTTCATCACAAGATCTGTCCGGACAGCTTATGTAACAATGAGAAGACTTGTCAGATTTCCTAGAGATTGTTTCCAGAAAATGAATTACTATCATGCAAAGCACACAGCCCTGGAAACATCCCTCAGTCCCTCAGTAGGAGAAATGTCAAACAGAAAAAAAAAGTTAGAACAATTATCTCCCCAGAAGAACAAATGATTCAGTATCTGTTGTTTATAGAACTTTCTGGCATGTTGTCTAAGGAGGCTGATCTGCCATTTCAAGTCTCACACCAGGAACTGCACAGATGGCATCAAGGCAAGGGGGAAGTGGAACAGATCCAAGCAGTCAGTGGTCTGACGTCCACTATATTTGTGTAAATTATGAGCACATTCCAATATGCTAACTGAGGGTAGAGCTCTGGCAGACTGTATCTTTGAAACATCATTTACAGACAAACAAGTTACCTGATTGGTCTCATTGTTCTTTGTGTGTTTTTCTTCAGAACTGGCTGTCCTGCAATGACAAGATAATGTTTCCATATAGATCATTGTGAACTGAACTGAGGATGCAATTACTCTGTCCCCTGCCCTTTGCCAAAATTTATTATCTTTTGCCATCAACACAGAGAAAATAATCCTTTTATTAGCACTGCTCAAATAATAAAATGGTTAATCTCATATCAGTGGGTGGTGTTTATTGGACGGTAAAGTTTTTAGTACATTGTTCTTTTTTTTTAATCTTTACTATAAAAAAAAATAACCCCATAAACCTTTAATAAGACCTATTAAGAAAATCAGCAGGTTTATTCATGGAATCGGCGTCAATATACATTTGAATCATTTTTTTTGTAATGCCCAGAAATTATTTGCAGCAGTTCCAGCATACTCAGTTGGTTATACACAAAAGTTTTGAATGATTCTTTGCTAAATATTTGCTAAATATTTCTGGGTTCTGCAAGATCAAAAGGAAAATTTAATTGCGCAACCAAAAAAAAACAAAAAACCACCAATGTAAATTGTTACAGTTCTTGGTATCAAAAATGTGCAAAAAGGTTAAAGCATGAGATGATCATGGAACATTGTGACTTTCTGCCTAAGGCTAAAGGGGAAAAGAGATCTTGTTGGTAATGCTGAATCCAGAGGGAATTGCTAATTACTAAAATGATGAGAAAAGCAGATCTCTTGCTTGGATGTGTACAAACAGGTCAATGCCATAAGGTAGCAATATACATTTTATGGGAGAAATTGTCCATAGATTCTGAGTGAAGAGTTGTAATATTTATTCTTTACTATCTACTTGTCTGCACTGCCAATGAGAAATGCATCATTGTTGTCCAAATGCAGTAGTGTTTTGTTTTGTTTTCTTAAATAATAACTGAATTACAAGTGCACTTCTTTTTTTAATCCCTCCCCCCACAAAAAAAAATAAACCAAAAAAAACTCCCAGTTGAACAATGGAATATTTGCAAGTGTAATTTGTGCTTTGATTTTTCATATTACAAGCTTATGAGATGAACCTTTTGACATAAATAACTCACTGGTAAACTCAGTGGACTATGTTATCGTTAATGGCGTTGATAAAGTTATATTAATAATGTAGCTGTAGAAGTCAACAATTAATATTGTTGAGAGGAGAGTAATATTCCAAAAAGCTGAAGTAAAAGTGTGAAATTCTCTGACATCAATTTCAAATTTGTAGATTGCCAAGTGAAAATGCTTTGCGTGCATATGGATGACCTCACTCTGTGAGTGTGTATATATTTACTCATACTATCTGCCAGCTCTGCCTAGTTCAGCACCCTCCAGATGAATTACACTGCAATTCCCATTATCTCCTCATTTAGGATGATGAGAATTATAGCCTGACTCATCTGGATGCTGCCATGTAAGGTAAATATGCGGTTTTTATCTTTTTCTTTTAATGTATTACATTTTTATTCTGCATTTCTATGAAAACCAGCAATTATTGGTACTAAGAAACATTACAAGCAACTTAAAATAATGCAAGCTTTAATGTCATTGTAATAAAGAAAACGGTTGATAAGACCAGATTGAAAAGATGCATATTTACAGCCATTCTAAAAGCCATGGCAATGGGACCTGATCGTAGTTCCAGGGAGATTGTGTTCCATAGTATAGGGGCAACTCAAGAGGAAGCCTTCTATTACGTGCGTGGTGGATTTCCTCAGGTAATGGTACATTCCTGCCCTTTTGTGTATTCCAGCACTTGGCTCTGGAATTCTTGGCTGTATCATTAAAGTAATTAAACTCCTGTGTCAGACTAATTTTTCTTCTCTGATTTGAATAGGTTTCCATGGCTATTTTTTGATGGTCTCCATGGTACTGAAAGAGATTTTCTGATTGGGACCACCGTTGCTGTGACAATAATCCACATCTAACAAGCAGCATGAACGCAAGTGCTCTCAACCACCTACTATTAGATATTTTAAGATAACTAACATTATATCAGGAGGGCCAAATGTACTTTGTAGGAGTATCTGAAGTGAGATTTTCAAGCCATCTTTCTGCAACACACAGGTCTCAGTGATCTACTGGAATGTTTCATAGTGGGAACAAATGCACTCACTTATACCACCTGCACTGTCCTGTTACAATAGCATACTAAAATAAATTATCATTTTAGGTAGCTATCAAATGCACTTGATTAATGAATGTGAATCTGATGATGGTAATGGTGCTGGTGGTGATGATAGTACATAAACTCACCAGGGACTGTTCATAGTTCGAAATGAAATGAGCTCTACCTGCAGAGTAGCTAATATTTGAAAGCCAGCAATTTAAGCCAAAAATCATCTCATAAAAGCAATGAAACACAACAGAATCCTACTAAGCAGAAAATCCACGTGAGTCAGATAGAGCAGTATTAGAGAATCTAAAGAGTATGAGCAAACAGTCAGGCCCCCAAAAGATGACAAAGTTGGGCCAGATAAATTTCTTTGGACAGGGAATTGGTATGATAGCGTGCTTCTGCTAAAAAGACCCAGTCTTGGTTAATACCTTGCTTACCTCAGATGGCAGCATGAGCTGAAGATGATTTGAGGTCTGGGTGTGTTTGTGTTGAAGTAACTAGATGTTAATAAAATGTTATTGCAATCATTCCTCCCCAATGGCCTGGCTACCTGTGACTAATCAAAACTGGAGACAAACACTATATGGAAATATTGGCCCTGAATTTTCTGTCCTGAGTATATAGGCTGGGGGCAGAAGAGGATGTGGCAAAAACCTGAAGATTTTCAGAAACATACCATGATGGTTCTTTGACCAATGAAGCCTTCAATAATCATGTTCCTGGTTTCTAATTCTTTAGAAGAATCCGCCTGCATAATCTTCTGCAAAACTGAAAGGACCGGAAACTTTGGGCATGTCTAGCCTCAGCTATAGCACACAAGGAGTAGGACGTAGACTAGGCTGTATTGCCTACATAGTAATGCAGGGAGCCTTATACTGAAGAACTTGGTCCATCAGTTTCAGGAATATCTATGGTTGACAGTAATGGCTGAACCCAATGGCCATTCACCTTTCTTAGTGAAAAGACATATGCGGGCCTCGCAGCTTGTCCTGCTCCTATTAAATTAGACTTCTGCCCTTGGGTGTGATAAAGGAAGCAGCACCGAAGCAGTATTCAGCTACCAATCTAGTTGTGTTGCATATGTAGAATGGAGAGAGTTGGTGCCATCTTCTCTTTGGTCTCAGCAGCAAATCTTCTTGGGCTGACCCTGGGGCTATGTAGGGATATGGTGGCATATTTTCCTTTGCGCTTAAACATAGAGGCCATGAAAGGTGACTGGTAGGAGACAGACTAGTGAGGGAAGATCACTTAGAAGAACCCAAAGGAGAAGCAACATGGTACCACCCGTTTAAGAACCTACCCTATGGGAAGGAAGTTAATTAGTTAGCAAGTTGAATGTCTGAATATGCAATTTCTGCCTTTGTCAAATTAATAAACATTTCTGATTAGGAATACAGCAATTGGCTCTTGACTCTTTATTTCTGGGTTTGGGTGTGAAAGGATTTCACATATTGCAGGTTGAGAGAACCTTATCTTCAGAGAAATTACTTAGCTTCTTATAATGTGTGGCAGCAATTAACACAGGCTTTTAGAAGCAACTTGCTCTGTAATGGAAGGGTGGATGAAAATGAAATTTTGCCATGGCAACTGAAGAAACATGGTACTTTATGTCCTGCAGAATTACCTCAGAAACACAGAGCATATTTATTTTAAAAAAACAACAACTACAAATGCCAGGATTTGATACTACACTTTCCTTCTTTGAAAGAAACAGAAGCAGTTCTTTGACCATATTCTTCCTCAACTTTCCATAGTTTTTATGAAGAAGCTGCCTTATGACCCCTAATCACAATTATCATATCTCTTTAAAAAGCCAAAATAAATGTGAAGTGGCCATTATAATAACATACTTTCATCTGGAGTAATCCAGGAGACACAAACATTCATACCATGACCATTTTAATGTTGCTTGCCTGCCTGCCTGCCTGCCTGCCTGCCTGCCTTCCTTCCTTCTCTCTCTCTCTCTCTCTCATTACACTTCAACCAGTGAAGTTTGTCACTGCCACAAGGTGTAGTGAAGCTTCTGATTTAGGTGGCTTCAAAGGGATCAGACAAATTTATGATCGATAACACCATCAAATGGTTGCTGGTAATAATGGCTATATATAATTGGAGGCAGATGCCTGAATGCCAGTTGATGGGAAATATCATGGCATAGAACTATGTCTTTCTTCTGCTGCTTGTGGTCTTCTCATAGTCATCTGGTTGGCCTCTTTGGAAAACAAGATGCTGAACCTCATGTGCTTTTGGCTTGATCTACCATAGCTCTTCATATGTTCTTTCCTGATACCTGAGGACAGATGACTGATACCCACCAAAAAGGACGGTGTGGGCAACTTAGGAGAGTCTGGGGGACCATTTTCCATTCCCAGGGCTCTCCATGGGCCACACTAAGTGCTAAAAATAACAGGAGTCTGGAAGTGGTTTGGGGGGTTCTGGGGAAAGAGTGCTTTGGGCCTCCTGTGACCTGTTTAAAGGCAAAGCTGCCACATCCTGAGGCTTCCAAAACTATGGAAAACTGGTCTTTGGGACATTTTTTTTCCTCACCAATGTGGGTATTGGGGAGGCAGTGTGCAAAGGGAGCCTTGGGGGGCTCCTGTGGCCTACAGAATGCACTTTATCTACAACTGAAATAGGCATTGCTAGATACACTTACAAATTAATATTCTGTACATATTAAATTAGAGATCATGATCTTTACCGCTGGACCTCCTGAAGGGTCTCCTTAAGCACTGTTGGCACACATGGAAGTTTTAGCCAACTCTATACTGCTGTTTCTCCTGTCTGCTTGAAGGCCAGCACCTCCTCTTTGTTTTGTCCTGCTTATTTTCAAAATGTTTATCTGTCTGGTTTCCTTTTCTCCCCTTCTCCTTTATTTTACCTAAGGGACCAGGACAACCAAAATCCCTAGATAGACTGTTGCTGCTATGTCCTCTGCTTTGTGTCTTACTCAGCTGAGCACATGTAATATCCCCTCTGCAAGATTTAGTGATTTACACTCTTTGCAACTAAATTCACTGTCACTCTGTTCTCTTGAGAAAGCAAGAGCCTTGGGTTTTGCTTTTGAGTAGCAGTGTTTAGCCGTGGCATATAGCAAAAAAAGAAGAAGAAGCTAAATGTCTTTGCATTCAACAGCCAAAGCTCTCTGAATCGTAAAAGCAAACATTTAACAGCTGCTAGATTGTCTTAGGAGATAATGTACCCAAGCTTGTTCATAAAAATAACAAATCAGAAACCTATTGAGGCTTCACAGAGCTTTTAACATATGCACACAAGTTTAGGGGAGAAATTATTATGTGCTAGAAG
The DNA here is from genome assembly GCA_948472985.1 of Iguana delicatissima. Taxonomy (NCBI): domain Eukaryota; kingdom Metazoa; phylum Chordata; class Lepidosauria; order Squamata; family Iguanidae; genus Iguana; species Iguana delicatissima. Next base: position 477,384 of record CAOKZL010000676.1, read on the forward strand.
TCCTTTCTACTCCTTCTTATGAACAGCATACATATTTTAAGGCAACCTTTCAAAAAAGGAAAAACAAAGAAGTTAATTTTCCTTCCTCTGGCAAGACATCCAAATGAGAAGTTAGCACTACCTTAACCAGTTACACAAGGAGATACCTATATGTACTCTTCTGCTCATTCATTTTACATATATTGACTCTATGATGACACAAAATGGTCCAAATTACTTACAGGTTATTGTCCAATGTATTTTTTAGAAGATGGTTCACTGACTCATTCTACTGAAATGTAGCACAGCACAGAATGATGTGCTGTGAGAACCAGTTAGCAATCTTAGACCATGTGCTAGCAGTCAAAGACAAAAACATTCCAGGAGGACCATGACTGCTTTCTTGACAGCTTTTATGAAGGAACTACAAATCTCATTGAAGCAGTGACAAGGGGAGTTTATGCCATTCCCTTTCTTTCATTTTTGAAAATCAAAATAGCTCCCATCTGCTTTTCCACTTTGGGGAAAAGATACGATAACTTTACGTCTTCCTATCTTTCATGGCTGGGAATGTACTCATGAGGAGTGGGGGAATTTAGACCAGAAAAATTACTTGAAGGGAATGAGCTATGCATAACATAAACTGTAGAAAACAACTAATCACTAACAACAGAATACCTAACATGGATGGTAATACAGGGACAAGATGCTGCCACAAATCCCAATGCCAACTCTGTCGCCACATGTATTCTGGGAGCAGTATTACAGGGCCAATCACACAACATCTGAGGTACACTTACATGCTCTTCCTCTAATGTGATATATGCCATCTCATGTCAGGCATGCCCCTTATACTCTACATCAAACAAACAGAACACCCATCTGACATTAGAAATGGCAATACCCCCAAAACCACCCAAAAATCAGTTGCAGAACATTTCTACACACAGTAAATGATTTACAGGTTGCAGTGCTTGAACAGGAAAATTACAAAGGAAGACTAGAAAGAGAAACTGCTGAACAAATTACAACAAATTACAATCCATTAGCAGAGGTATGAACAAAAGCAATGGCTTCATGGTACATTACCTATATTAATACTAGAGTCCTCACTATGGCACATAGAACAAAAGGGATCTTCTCAGAGAGAGTTTTGAACTTTGGGAAAGTGACTTTTGGTAAGAGATTTATCTCTTTCACACATAAACATTAACTGACATTGTAATGATTGAAATGAACTGTTATCCCCTCACATAGTTCTTTGAAAATTTAGGGTAAGGGTCATGATTTGCATCTTTTTGGGAGCCTATTACATTTTATCCCACTCCCATAGGCATTAATACCACTCAGGACTTCATCTGAAGAAGTGGGTTTTCATCCATGAAAACTTGTGTGAAAATAAAAAAAAAAGTTAGTCCTAAACATGCTCCCACACTTTTCTCTCTCGCTCTCTCTTTTTTTTTCTTCTCCCTTTCCTCCCTCCTTTTTATACGGTAGAAATAGTATTAAAAATAATAAAAAATTATTAAAATTTGTTTTTCAAGAATCTGGAAACCCTGAAGGAGAGAATCCCAGACTGACAAGAATCTTTAGAGTTCAGAACTTATTCTGTACAGATTTCACATGTGGTCTTTTCGCACAGAAAACAGCATTTTATCTGCGGAAAATAATATTTCTCTGCAGAAAATATTTTCTTTTTAAAAAGCTATATATTAAATTTGTGAATTATGAATAGTAAAAACTACTGAGAATTGCGAACAGTTGAAAACTCTGCCTTTTTGAAAGCTTTCTTACAGCAGGAAGAAAATTGCTAAATTACTCATTGCTTCTTTTGAGAATGAAATTAGTGAGTTGCATCACTAACACAAACATGCATTTCTTTAGTCAGATCTGCAATACACATTTATTTACTAGTACACCACAACAACGAAGCATTAAAAAAGAAAAAAGTTGAATTATTTACTTACTGAATGACGACTGAGCATACTTATTCGGCCACTTATCAACATAAGCTATCTGAATTGCTTGCAAAACTACTCATGCTACTCCATGTACTATTGGGAAATGGATCATGGCATCTCATCTATTTTAGTACCTTTCAGCACCTTGACACTGGGATTTCTGTGTCTGGGCCAGTAATACAACAACCAAAGTCTGCAATCTTAGACATCCTTTTTGGAGTGAAGTAAGAGAGAGATCCAAGCAGGCCAAGTTGGCTAAAGCCCAGCTAAATCAATACTGGGCCAGCTGAAGCTGTGCTGAATCCAAACTGTTCCCTATCTAGGAGTGCTGGAAATTACTTAGACTGTTTTTGCTCTGGCCTAATTTTGTGCCTTGTGACTGTCTCTGTGTGGGAGGTTTGGATCTGCCATAAGTTGGCTCTTCCCTTACCCCACTATTCCACTGCTCCCCCAGCTCTTCTGCCAGCAGATTTTAGTCAGCAGAACTTTTCTGCTGGTAGAGTGCTCTCTTTGCAGACCCCTGCTGACAGAATAAATGCAACTTGCTACATACCAGCCCCCCTTGCCCCATAAATGGCTGGTCATTTGTGTAACTACAAGTGTGGAATATGTGTGTGTATGTATGTGTTTATATATGTTTGCATATACATATACATATACATATTCTGCCATGCATCCTCTTGTGGGACAAAGATGAGGCCTTAAACAAGTGGTGAGGCTTCTCAAAAGCTGGCTTCTCAATGGTACAACTGTAGCCAGTGTTCCGGGGCACACACTGGCTGGGGGCCCCATGCTTCTGGTGCTAGTGCAGCTTCTTGTATTATGATACTGTCAAGAAAGAAATGCATCTTGAGAGAGGGACAGTGTAGGCTTCTTTTTCCTTGCTATCTAGAAAGTTTGGTAGCATTTGCCATCCATCTTGGACCCATTTCCCAGCAGAGATAAAACTGAAGAGCCAGAGGGTGCATTGGTGTTGCTGATTCTGAATCTCCAGCCTTGGCTATGCCAGCTGAGACACTAGAAAATACAGGATCCTTAGAGCCATTTCATTCACGGGCCTGAAAATGACTGGCTCTGAACCTAAGAGCACTGCCGAGCCTGATCCACCACAGTATAAAGCCAGTCTCCAGTAGAAGGATTACATCTCCCCAGTGAGCAGCCTGTTTTGGAACTCTTCCATGGTCCCAACCAACTTAACTAACTTAAGCCAACTTTAGGCTACCCACTTGGTAGTATGTGATCCACACTATCTGAAAGATCACATACCCCTACATAAACCTGCCCAAATTTTAAAATACTTGGGAAGGGCATTCACCCAATTCCATCAGTGACACAGGGCCATCTCAGGGCCATCTTTTGAAGATGCAGGAAAGGGCCTTCTTGGTGGCTGCTCCCAGGCTGTGGAATTTTTGTCCACAGGAGGATAAGCTGGAACCTTCTCTGCTTTCCTTCTGTTGTCTCCTTTTTAAATAAGTTAACATAATAACTCATTCTATTCTCTTAAATTGTTTTTATCTGTTTCTTAGCAATACCTTGTTTTAATTTTTGTTGCAAGCTGCCTTGGGACTCATGTTGGGAGAAAGGTGGACTATACATGAATTAAATAAATAAATATGTCTGATATCAGTAATATAAGGCTAGTTGTGTACTGAATGAAGAAGTCAAAGACACCATTGTGGTTTGACAAAGGGGTTGACCAGCAATTCCACTCATCTCTCTAGTGCTGGGAGCAAGGGTTGGACGACCCTTCAATGTACATGTGTTTGGCAATGTGAGCATCCTTGTTTAACTCCCTTTGCCTTCTGGCTACCTCTTCTCCCTTTATCAGGATTTCTAGCAGCAGCAGCACTAATTAGTTAAAGGGGTAGATGAAAGCTCTGATGGTGAGGGGAGAAAGCTGTCTTAAGACAGAAATAAAGCTCACTATAACAGAGCTTTCCAAACTTTTCATGTTTCATGCATCATTTCGCAACACAGTAATTCAGTATGTGGAGGCAGCCCCTCTACCTGTGCCTGGAGCTTGGCCCAGGGTGGTGGCAGGGGGAGAGGCAGCCCGTCCGCCAGGGCCTGGCCCACAGCTGCCGTGCTCACAGGGGCTCCTTGGCCTGGGGCAGCAGCAGCAGGAGAGGTGGCCCCTCCACCTGTTACATTCACACGACACACCTACACACTGCAGGCAACACACTAACGTGTTTCAACATGCAGTTTGGAAAGCTCTGCACTAGAAGATCAGTTCCAGTCAATGGGAGGCCAGTTGCATGGAGGCTTAACATTTCTGCTTGTACAGCATAAGGAAATGAGGCCCAATAGGCCTTCCAAGTCAACTCCAGACTTTGCTGATGGGCTCCCTCTCAACAAAGTGAGGCATTTCTCTTTCCCCTTGGGGAAATGGGAATGCATAGCAAGCAAGCAATATAGCAAAAGACACCCTGACTGTTCTCTTTGAATGGAAAAAGAAAACCCTCAAAACATCTTTTTCACTGGAAAATCTTGAATTATTTTTGCTGCTCAACCCACGAAATGAAGAGACCACATACAGGGCTTGGGTTGAACTAGAGTGATTTATTAATGTATGCCTAATTAACACAAAGCTGGAAGTGAACTTGACCTTGAACTGGGGCTGGAATGTAAACTTGACCATGAACTTGAACTTATGACCTGAGAAGGGGGGGTCAACAGCATGGGTAGGCTAAGGCAAAGGTCAGCTCCAGACCTCTTCCCTAGCCCTCATTGAGCGAGGCACCGGGCCCCAAAGCCAACCCATGAGGGTGGATTAAAACTTTGGCCAGCCCTTTCCTGGAAGGCGAGCCCACAAACCGCAACCCCCCTGTCTCATGACATTAGGGGCAAGTCCCGGGCCCGCCTCAAGGACAGCATTTATCTTACACCAAAGGGTGCCATAGGTACTCACCAAAACCCTTAGACCTCCCCCCACCAACCATGGATAAAGACAAGTGTGGCTGTGGATACCTATTTAATACCTAGTTGAGACACCACCTTGTAAAGCCAATTGCCCAATCCCTTGGTGCATTGTAGGGTAGGCGAAAAAACCTCGGGGGGGGGGATCCTACCCGGCCCCGAAGTGACCAGCAATCTTACACTGAAACCATAGGGTGGGAAGGTGGGTCGCCAGCAAACAAAGAGTCTGAGGAAGGGGCGGCACAGCCCTAAAGGGGTCTGCAGACCCCACCCCCTCCTCATTCCACCGTGCGACCCTTTGTCGCACAGTGATTGCATGGTCCCTTCTTCGTGGGAGGGCAGCAAAGGTGTCCCCCCCCGCCATTTGTGGTCACGTGGGTGATGTGAGACAAATTCCCCCTGAAAAGCATCAAACTGCTTAGATCTCACTAATTCCTGCTGGTAACCAAAGATGGGGGAGGAGGATTTTTTTGGTTTATTTATTTACAGATGATGGAAGAATGGTAAAAGAAAAAAAAAATAGCTTCACTGAGGCCTAGTAACCTGGTATTTGAATTGTGTACTGCTTGTGTTACAGATGTATCCAGGCATATATATGCTCTATCCTACTACAACAGAGAAAGTAATTGCAACTTTCCAGGAAGGAAAATTGGCAGCTTCCAAATGTTCTGCGTTAATACTGGAAAGTTCATTAAAGTATTCAGTCTCTCAGTCGAGGAAGGGCAAGAAACCCTTGAAATTCCTGGGTGTGCTTCATCACAATTTTCTTCTTGCATTACAGACAGAGCAAGCATTTCCTCTGTCTCTTTTTCATAAAATATAACTCTTGAGACTACAAAATGTGTAAACGTTAGCTGAATATAACAGATCAAAGAAACAAAACTATGCTCTTGAGATGTCCCCTCCAAAATGTAGTATTTCCTTTTCTGTAGCTTTTTTTACATTGTTGGTGGCAATACAGAGTTCTAGGGTGGAGAAGAGTACACCATGATGGGAGTTGCAGTCAAACACATTGAAGATAATATGCTGGGAGTGGCTCAACTAGAAGATGGCTGGGTAGATTGTCACCCCCTCTATCTTGCTCCCAAAGGACTGAAACATTAGAACTCGTAGCATGCACTTTCTTGATTGCTTTGGAGAAGCAAACAGAAAACATGTCAGTTTCTTTGCCCAAGAGCACAGGTAAGGACTTCACCAATGAGTCATCCTCTTATAGAAGCTTGAATTGGATCGTTATATATTCCTGTGGTTTGACATTTCATCCAACGGATAATGAGCTTCCTTAGTGGAAAGAAAACAACAGTTTCTTCACTAATATTGAAGGACAAATGGAGTAATAAAAAAAAGTGGAATTTCATTTTTAAAAAACAGGTTGAATTGGAGAATGTTACCATGGCTACCAAAGTTCTTTAACACAACAGATAAAACACTAGGCAGATCAATGTGTATATTGCAGCTCACGGTCTGTATAGGTTATTTTCTACTTCTTTTATTTAAATGCTTTCTCACTTATAATTCCTAAAAATTACTCTATACATCTGTTTGTGCAAAACTAGGAGTTTTTTTATCTACTGTAAGGCTTAAATTCTCTAAATTAAAAAAAATTCTATATCTTATCAAAGGCACAAGTATAAGTACTGATTCAAATATTATATATGCACAGATGTGGAGGCTGCTGAAAATGCTTCTATGTCATCATAGTTCAGGTAAGGGGAACTGCAATGATTGCAAGTGACTTGGCAGAGGGTCTCATAGGATGCAGATGGTGTCCATTAGAGTAAGATGATGATCCCAAGGTTAGGGACTCCATATCTAATCTTTGTAACTTTCCCCACTCCCCATAGGAAGCAGACTCATGCAAACGTGCTCTTGGATAGCATCCACACTGTGGCCCAAGTGAGAAAATAGAGAGAAGATAAGGCAGGAATCTAGGTGGTGTAGCAGTTAGAGTATTGGAATGGAACTTTGGAGCTCCAGCTTCAAGTTCCCACTGCACCATGAAATTCAGTGGATGATCTTGAGCAAGTCACTTTCATTGGACCTGCCTCACAGGGTCATTGGGTAGATGAAAGCAGAAAGGAAGAAAGACATATATATTGCCTAAAGCTCATTAGAGAAAAAGAGGGATTGTTGTAGTTTAGTGTCATCAAGTTGATTTCAATTATGACAGCCCTATGAATGAGACCTCCAAGTCACCCTATCATCAACAGCTGTAAGGCCCCGCTTTGGGGGTCCCCAATGTCAGTATGGTTTGGATGGGCACCATACCTAATTGGCATCATGTGTAATTGGCAACACAATTTATTGGCTCTGATATCAAATCCAAGCCTGAGAGGTGACGGAGAGGTCAAACTGAGCGAGGGAAAGAATAGGTCAAGTCCAAACTTCCTCCAGGTAAGACTGAATCATTTGTCAGGCAAATACACACCATTCCTGTGGATAATAGGCTTAAATAGAAGCTGGACTTTTCCAGGGAATCCAACTGTGAGGAACCCACCAGGACACTGATTGACAAATATCCATCCTTTGTACACCTGAATTCTTTCCTCTTTCCTCACAGCACCCACAATAGACAGCTATTACAACACCCGTCATGTCTTTGTCAATCAAAGCACTAAGCCCATCAATAGATGAAAGACTAATTGTTCACAACAGGTTCCCTTTGTCTTGCATCTGGAACCTTCACAGCCACAAGCCTTTTTCAGGGTACAAATACCCCTGATTTGAGGGTGCCCAGTGCAGTCTCTTGAAGGTCTACCCGTCACTCTGTCCATCTGGCTCCTGAATGAAAGCTGTCCTTAGGTTCTACCTAAGCCAAAATACATTTCTGCTCTTCACTACTCTTCTGGCTTGGTAATTATAAATCCCCCAAACCCCTCACCTCTCTATAATTTTTCATCCTTTTCTCTTTCAGTTAGCTCTTGTGTGAATGTGTGATTGTGTGTATCTTGTGTGCACGCATGAGTGAATTCCCCTCAATAAAACACATTTTTAGCTTACTTTTGAATCTCTGGCTGGTTCTTTTCCTGCATGTGCTCGTAAATACCGGTAGAAAAGATCTCGCTAAGTTGGCCCCCTCTTGCAAGCCTCCTCATTGAACTAATTAATTCCACACTTTTGCAAGAAGGTATTTGGCATTACAGGGTGGCCCTTGTGGCACCTACGTTTTGGGGTAACAAGCCCTGCTCAGGTCTTCCAGACTCAGGATCATGGCTTCCTTGAATGAATCTATCCAACTCTTCTCTAGCATCACATTTCAAATGAGTTGATTTCCTTCCGATCAGCTTTCTTCATTGTGCAAATTTCCCAACCATACATAGAAAATAGAAATACAGTGGCATGGACAATCTTAACTTTAATCTTCAGTGATATATGTTTATAGGTGAGGATCTTGTCTAGCTTCTTTATAGCTGCCTTTCCAAGTCCTAGCCTTCCTCTGATTTCTTCACTGCAGTCTCCATTCTGATTAATGGGCTGAGGTATGGAAAATCTTAAACTATTTCAATGTCCTCACCATCAACTTTAAGGTTATGTAAATACTGTGTGATCATTCTTTTTGTTCTCTTAATGTTCATCTTTAAACCTTCCTTTGCATTTTCTGCCTTGATCATCACCACTTTTCCAAATTTAAAATATGTTATCTCAATACTTGCCCCCCAAATAAGTTTTTCTTATATTCATTGTTAAGATTAATTATTTCTCTTTCAAATTCTGCCATGAAAAGATTTGTTCTTTCTGGTGCCATGCGGGTCCAGAACTATCTCTTGTTTTATTTTGGATTGTCTCATCATAAGGTTTTCGTGGTAAAAGATATTGAAAAGGGGGTTTACTGTGTCTCCTCCTGCACAGTATTAACAATTGTTAGCTATAGTGCCACTGCCATTGTCTCTGAGAGATCCTCTGCCAGGGTCACCCCCCACTACTGTTGCTGTCCAGTAGCTGTTTGGCACATTTAGTGTGGCTCCTCAGCAAAAGCCTGTCTGACATGGGATGCCCTATCAGCAGCACTGCTAACCATCAGCATCGCCTGGTGGCACAGTGGTTAAATGCCAGTACTGCAACCACAAGGTGGTGAGTTCGATCCTGCCAGGCTCCAAGGTTGACTCAGCCTTCCATCCTTTCATAGGTCAGTAAAATGAGTACCCAGCTTGTTGGGGGCAATTAGCTAAAATATATTGTAAACCGCTTAGATAACACTAGTTGATAGGCGGTATAGAAATAAATGCTATTGCTATTGCTATTTTCTTCACATAAGCATGCAATCCCACCAGGACAGAAAGGTCATGCCGTTGGCAAGGAGTGCGGGGGAAATGGTGTCTCTTTTTCCCTCAAGACTTTGCTGCTGCTTCTGCTAGAAAGTAAATAGCTACAATTATTTTGATATGTCCACACAGCAGAAAGTGAAGCCTGCTGCTGCTAGCTATACTTTCTGGGAGGGTCTAGAGTGTTGCTTTACCACAGGCATGCCAAGAAAATGTGGCTCACAGCAGCTGGTATCATTTCCTAGACTGTCTCAGTGACACCTAGTTTAGTACTCCTAGGAAGTGGAAACAGCAGAAGCAGTGGTCCTTTGTGATGTATGACCCTGACTTAAAAGTTTAAAATAGAACAAAGCAAAAAACCCACTGTCCACCTTGCATGTAAGTCTAGACAATACTTCCTCAACCCCCAACTCTTCCACCCAAATTGATTATGGCTTTAAATGTTATTTTTTTCACCCAATGGCTTAGGAGTAGTTGTACGGTGTTATGTACACACACACACACACACCAAACTTAGCTCTTCATGTTTTCCATGGCCCTGGATATCTGCAGTTAAGTATAGCTTTAAAAAGAAACATAGTGCACTCAGTTATGGATTTCATGTCATATGGAGTTTATTCTCAAAAAAAGGATGTCTCTGTAAAGAACTAAATGTGCATGATTTCATTTACCCAACTACCAACATTTGGCATGTAGTTTTATAGTTTTCAGTTTGGCGGTCTGTCACTTGTTGCTCTGTGCCTTCAGTTGTTTTCCATTTGCTTTTATTTTGTCTGAGAATAAGCTAGGAGATGTACAACAGTTTGGCACACAAATTAAAAGTAACACACAAGTCAAAGAACACAATAAAATATCAAATCCAATAAAATACTTTTTGTTATTATTGTGTGCATTCAAGTTATTTCCAATTTATGATGACCCTAAGACATATCTGTCACAGATTTTCTTGGCAAGATTTGTTCAGAGGGGGTTTTGCCTTCATCTTGCTCTGAGACTAAGGGACTTTCTGCACTACATTGTTATAGTATATATATGTTATAGTGTACATAGTATATATACACATACAATATGATATGATATATGCTATGCATATATATATATGATATATAGCTATTATTCCACTTTCAACATCCTGTAGAATTCTGGGGTTTGTAGTTTACTAAGACCAAAGAACTCTCTGCCGGAGAATTCTAAAGGCCCCTCCCTAAACTGCAAACCCCAGGAATCCAGAGGATGTTGAAAGTGGAATAATAGCACTACAACAGTACAATGCAGAAAGGTCCTAAGAGGGTGTGACTTCTCCACAGTCACCCACTACATTTCCATGGCTGAGCAGGGATTTGAACCCCGTTCTCCAGAATCGTAGTCCAACACTAAAGCAGCTATACCACACTGGTTCTGCAGCAGCAAACTTTTAATTTTTTAAAAAGGGACACTATAAACTACAAGTGGTTAAATACCTCATTGATTGCATTTTCATACATAATTCAAGATAGCAGTTTCCACTTTTGATAGATTTGACACTGCCATAGCTTCTGAAATGTACTGGTTTGGAAGACTTCTCATGGAATTTAGGTCAAGCTTAGCTAAGACACAGTAATGAATTTGCTGCTTTACAAATTAAGCCAATGTTGCATTCACGATAAAGATAACTACATGCCAGTGATTGTAAGGTCCACTTGTTGGAGCAAATGAGGAATAATTCCTTTTCAAATATGACTGCTTAAAGAGCAGTCAGCAGTGATGCAAGCAAGAAAAGAATTAGTTATGCATAATCACAAAACATTTAAGTGCATTTTTTTCCATGAGAATTCCATTCAAAACACGACCTCTCCATACACATTTCCTAGCCTGTTACAGCCTCAGATTTCTGCACAGATTACAGTATTTAACTTTTTGCACTGATCAACTTTTTCAGTGTTATGGTAAGCTTAGCATCAAATTGGCAAAAATGTTTAAGATGATAGGGACCCCGTACTATGAATACAATAAATTATTCTTTAATTCAGAATGTTTATTACTGTATTTCATCTCCTTCTGTGTTTTTAAAAAATATTTTCTGGCATATATTTGTGTTAACATTGTTCAAATACCAAATAAAGTGTTGTAACATTTACTCTTTTTTTTTTAAATCAAATCTGCAAACAGGAAAAATGTAGGATAAGGTTGTCACTGTTATCATCAAAATGAAATGCCACTATCGACAGAACACAAAAAGTAGGGCTATCTGGAAAAGTTATGTAGGCATATCTGTTACGTATATTGAGCAGAGTGCAGTGTAGCCAGTGCAACGTGAGCATGTGGTAGTAAACAGAAGAAAAAATACTCTAGATTCTCTTGTAGGGTAAAAAAAACACTTACATTTATTATTTTAAGAAATCTATTGTGGATAAAGAAGGAGAAAGACAAAAAAGATTACCTGACTTTCAGTAGATGAGCCCCTAAAAGCTGGCTCTCATGAGTGAATGTAAGGCATCCTGAGGCAAGAGCCTCATGAATGCTTTCTTCCCAAAGAAAACAGACAAAGGACCAACTAATTTTTGGAAGAAGTGGGAAGTGACCTCCGAAAGCAGGAGTGAACGAAGCAAAAGAAATAAGCAGAGAGGTGAAACAGAAGGGCAGAGATGCTCTTCAGCGCTCTTTCACTAATGTGTGCAAGCACTGATGCCTCTTTGCTTTTAACAGGATACACATTCTTTTCAAACTAAATGAAAAAACTAAAAGAAACGGGATCCATTCGTCTCATTCACTACTGATAAAGAAATGAATGCTGGAGTTATAAATGAGCTCTGAGTGTTATACACTTATTCACTGAGTTACGAATTCAGAACCATTTCCTGACCTCCATGGCAGGTAGAATTTACAAGAAGGCAAAAAAGAAAAGAAAAAAGTACCAACAGAGAAAGGAAGAATGTGATGAGATATGTTCTCCAAACTTCAGTTCAGATACATCTGAGCAACAGTGTCCAATGTTTTGATAGGTCATTTTGCACAGAGCCCTCCAATCACAGTGGCAATGGATAAGATGTGTGGGAGCCTGTACAATCTGAGGGTTTATTGCCTGTACAATTTCTGTTTGTACAATTTATTTTGTTCATTTCTTTTTCCTCTGAGAGTAAGCATTTGTAGTTTCCTCTACTTATCAATTATTTTTCCTTGGACAAAAGTTGTCTACTTACACTTCCTACAAGAATCTGCAGTCTATTTCAGAGTAAGAGACTCATGTCTATATGCTTTACTATTTCAAGTTTAGAGCGTCTACACAGACTTTAAGCTTGTGAGATCTTTTTCATTTTTTTACTGGAAAATCTACCAGTTGAATTTACTGGAATCAAAATCTACCAGCTGAATCAAGATACAGAAGGATGGCTCAGGTCAATAGCTGTCTAGGATTATAAAGAATGATGAAATCCAGTGGTCCTGAGTAAAGTCAGCCCTCCACATTCACTAGGGTTAGGGGTGTAGGACCTGCTGAGGGGGAAGGTTTCCCCAAAAAAGAAGTGCCTGAGGTGGGGGAGGCAGGGGTTGGAGAGACTCACAGATAATCAAATCCATGAAAATCAAACCTACCAATGTGGAGATCTTACTACAGCCTTGATTTTAGAATCTTTACCCTGGGAGCTCTGTTTGGGAGAAGCCAGCTTTTGGTCATGGATTTCCCTATAGGACTGCTATGGTGCAGAAGCACATAGCCTGAGCAGTCAAGGACAAGGTTTGTGTCTCTTTGATCCAGCAGTCTGACCACCTGATAGCGACTAAGAACAAACTTCAAATGAATATACGGAAAGCTGTTTGCACAGCAACTGAAGGAAGTGATAATAAATTGACCTTTTTGATGATTAAAATGTTTGAAACAGTGCAGTAGAAAGAAGGTGGGTGGCAGGCATTCCCCATGAGTAGGTGGATGAATCATTTTGCCCATCTACTGTCTCCTTATTTTATTTTATTAAGTACAAGCTAGGAGTGAGAGCATTCCAAAATGTGCAAATCAGAGAACTGCATTATCCTTGATCTGGAAACAGAAATTCAAAGACATTACAGTTTCTTGACTCATCACAGCTGTTTGTGATCTTCTCTTAGTTAACATTCTGCTGACCTGTTCTGCCAGTTCATTAATGGCTGGAAGTATCTGTAATACTAATGAACCTTGCTTGTTTTGTATTTAACCTCCAGGGTGACCTGGAAGGCATTCACACACCATAAAAACTGAGCCAAACCTTTACATGCATAACTGTATTTGTTGATGATGGCTGTAATGCTTTTGGTGTTCATAAGCCTTCAACAAATATAAATTAGGCATCTCTGGTTTTATCATACATAATCACATGATCCTGTACACACTCCTATTCAGCTGTCTCCCTGTGGCATAGAGGTGACCCTGACCTTTGAAAGCTATACCAATGGAGAATAAACCGTGGTAGGTTCTACCAAGTTGATTAAGTCTTTGAGTATGGCACTTGCAACAAATGGTGCATCTATCACCCAAAAACTCAGACAGACAGAGATCCTTATCACCATTAGTCTAGTCCACAGATGTTGAATCAGCTACAGCAATTCTCTCTCTGTGCAAGTGCCTTGAAATTGCTGGTTTAATTATATTGACCCTATGACTTTTTATAAGGTTCTATTAGGCAAAAGTTTTGGGCTTCCAGCTCCCAGCACTCCCAACCACTTCCCATCCTGGCTGAGACTTTCGGTAATTTAAGTCCAAAACAAATGGAAAACCAAATACTGAGAACCAGTGGTTTAGATGTTCTTACACAGCTAAAATCAACCTTTGGTATGTCCAGCATAAGGATAATTTATTTGTTGATTGTCAAGAAGGAATGTTTGTTCCTATTTGACAGAGATCATTTATCCATTCAACAGACATCCTGTGCTTGAAAAGTTGTCCAGTCCAGGTCTCATTTAAAGTTTAAAAGAAGATAGAAGCTGGACTTTGATGTTTCCCATTAATAGTCAGCACTTTAGACAGCAGATTGAATAGGCTCCACCTCCCATCTCCTGGTCATATAGTCCTCCCTCTAGTGAGAAATATTGAATATTGTTTTAAGTAAATACCATTCCTAAAGAGAGCCAGCATGGTTGCTTTGGACTCTGGCAACCAAGATTCAAATTCCTGCTCAGCCATAGAAATCCACTGGGTGATCTTGGGTGAATCACATTCTCTCAGATTCAGAGAAAGGCAAGCCCACTCTGAACAAATCTTGCCAAGGAAACCCCATAATTGGTTTGCCTTAGGGTCACCTCAAGTCAGAAATGACTTGAAGGCCACAACAGAACTACTGATGCAAAATGTTCAGATGTGGGAGCCACCAGACATCTGGCTACAAGGCCAGAAACCCTTGTTCACTTTGAAAATGTCAGGGAAGGGCAAAGCTAAGATGAAGGAAAAGCTATCATCTCCTGACTTCAAGATATTAATGGAAGAACAGGAGAGGTTAGGATTTACTATAGTGTCTGTTCATGGAGCTGAACAGCAAGACTAACCCTACATTAGCCAGAAGAAGGCACCCACCCGCTAGCGGCTGGCAGCTTCCATGTCAGTGGGGCAGTGAATCTACTTGGACTTTAATATGAGATATCAAAGGTTCTATGATCCTATTTTAGGGATAAAATTCAGAATCTTGGATAGTTCCTTCCAAGTTCAGACCAAAAGCCAAGAACAGATTCACAGCCCCACTAGAATGGAAGCCACCAGTCACCGCTGCAGTCTCTTTAGAAAGCAGATTTGGAATATAATGAAACAGCAACAAACTGTAACTTATTTCATTTGTTATTTCTACTGGGAGGCATGATGAAAGGTGCTTGTGAGATTTTCTGCATCCTGTTCCAAAATAAGTTGAGTAGCTTTGGGTATTATACACATGTTGACTTGAGGAAGTGTAAGGGTGATACCATTTCCTGCTCCACTTTAGGCAGCAAAATGTCTTGAGCTGGATCTCCTGAGAAGGAAGAGCTTCCCACTGTGACCATACACTGTAGATTCTGGCTTTGGGAGGAAAGGTCAAGTAAAATCCTATGTTCTTCCACTTATAGTCATTCACTTTGCTTGACTCTCTGAGGACTCAATACACTGGAGAGGGCTCTGAACCTCCACAAAGAGTTCTACATGTACACGTGGGCACTCACTTGTATGTTTTTCCATTGGCAGTGGAAATTTATGAATCAAACAGGGAGATCCTCACCCTTAAATGGTGGGGACAAGCACCCTTTTGATTGACCTACAAGGTACCCATGTCCATTGGTTTAAAGTCAAAACTTCTATATTGTGTCCTTCATCCTCAACAACAAACTAGTTTAGGTTGGACAATCTTTGGTCCACTCTAGATGTTTTGGTGTTCCTCACCTGGAAGCCAACTGTGAATTGTGGGGAGCTGTATACAGAACTTCTAGAAAGCCAAAAGTTCCCCTTCTCAGGACTAGAATATGGCTTCATAATATTGTCAGCATTTGGAACTGAGATAAAATTGGCTACATCAATTACCTGCTATTAATTAGGGACTTTGTGGCTTAACTGGCATAAAAAGACCTAGAGATTGTTCATTTTCTGATACCACTCTCTCTCTCTCTCTCTCTCTCTCACACACACACACACACACATTCTCTTTTTCTCTGTGTGTGTGCATGTGACTATGTGGATGCCCACTGATTAGGAAGATAACTATTTCTTCTGAAAATGTGAAGGAAAGAGTCACTGATGGAGAAAATTGGCTTCTGGCACTAAGCTGTGGAAAACATGTTTTTCAATAAAAGTGTAGCAAAGCAAAGAAAATGACTGCACCCATTTTGGAAATAGCTACCTTTATCTATGAGGTCAGTGACCAGAGGAACAGAGATTGAGGAAAAGTCCATGTGCAGTCTTCATCAACAACCCCTCCAAAGCGAGATATGGAGGCCTTAGAAGTGGTGGTTAGGTAATAACATGAGGATAGATAGGACCTTAGATGCATTACAATCTGCATTATAAACCTGAAGCCAGTATCAGCCAGATTAGAGAACAATGTTAATTAGAAGAAGATTGAGATTTAGGAAAATCAACATTTCCTAAACCGCAAAGCTCATAATGGTACATGAAAGGCAAGGATAAGGGAACTTTGATCCTCCAGTTGTTGGAACTTCAAGTCCAGAGCTTGGGCAATGGGTTTGGTTGGGGAAAGGATCTTGTTCTCCACTCCTGGTGGAAGGGGTGTTACACCCCAGAGTAACGCTAAGAGAGGGCCCCTAAATTGGCATGACTTCCCCTATATTGGATATTGGTTAGCAAAGGTCAGTCGCAGTTAAAACCTGCCTTGGCGTTGAATGGGAAATCCTCAACAACTATACCATCTCCCTCTGCTGTATGGGAATGTAGACAACATCCTTTCGGCTAAAAGGCTGACCTGTTGTTCCGAGTCACATATCTCTAGGCAGACAATAGACTCGCTCCTGGACATTGGTCACACCTCAAGCTACGTTGATGAACTGTTCGTAGCCAAACAAACAACACCTATCAATTCGGAATTTTAAACCTATCAATCCCCTGGACTTTCCTGGGAGAAACAATACCGAGGAGGGTCGTGATATTTGCCTAACATTATATTCCACAATCATCGCCAATTAATGCCACTTTGCTAGCTGATACATAGCCTGAGGACAGAAATTGGCTATAAAAATCCTCACTTTTTGAGCCTCTTTAGAGAGCTTCCCAGACCGGACAAGGGCCCGTTTCACTGTTACTGAGGTGTCCCACTCAAGCCTCTCAGATGCTGCTGAGAGCTAAATGTGACTCTGACCCTCTGCAAAACTCCGCTGCTTTCAGCCTTCCAGCCCAGGGATCCAGCCTCCCCTTGGTGCTATACACTGAGCCTTAGCTAATCTCCTCCTTCTCCAGGATGGCTAGGCTAAGGTCCGTATGCCCTCTCTCCCAACTGTCTCTTTTTCCAACTTAATTTCGGTAGCCCTTGTGTGATTGTAGGATTATTTGTTAACGTGTGTTGCGACTTTCTCTGTTAGTTTTAATAAAGTTACTCTAGACTGTTCCTCTGACTCTTGTGTGGTTCTGACCCCATAGACATAGGGTTAAAGATCCCCTGCCCTGACCTCTCGCAAGCTTTGAGTTTCTCTTTTAATTCCCTTAATTTGAAGTCTGTTTGGGTGTCCTCAAGATATCCCCCAATTTTCAGGGTAACAGGGGAATTCCGCGCTCTTATCACTCATGTTTCACACTGTAGTACAGATAATGATTTAGGCCCAGTATAGGCCCTTTCCACATGGGGGTTGGCGAAATGGGGGGAAACGGGGTGGCGCACACGGGGACGGAGCTTACCTTACCTTGCAGCCGGGCGCTCCATCCCCGCTTACCTTGCAGCGGGGCGCTCCATCCCCGCGGGGAGCAGCGCGAATTTGCTGCTCTAACCGTCGGCAGTGCTCGGCGGTGCTCGGCAGCGCCCAAAATGGTGGCCAGCGGCTTCCGGCAGCGCTCCACCAATCAGGGCAGCGCGTCAGCCAGGAGCCTGCCCCCGGGCAGCTCTGCAGGGACGCGCTAGTGCGTCGCTGAGTTCTAAATGGGGCGCTGCGACGGAGTAGGGCACGCAAGTTTTAAAAAGACCACTTGAAAAGTGCTCTCTATAAAACATGGAGCGCCACCCCCATGACTGCGCGAGAGTGGTTTGAGGTCTAGAACCTCCCCTTTTTTCACTGCTCTAGTGCACCCCGTGGTGTAGACGACCTCCATGTCCGGTCGTCCCAGCGCGGTGATTTACCCCCGTGTGGCAACGGCCTATGTTTCAAGACATTGCTTTGATAATATAAGAGGCTGATAAGGAGAGGGAGAATATTTTTAGTGGTGCCTCCTCAATTGTTGAATGTTTTCTCATGTAGGGAGGTTTGCTTTGTGCCTACAGAGACATTGGTTAATTGTTAAATGAAGAGCTTTTTATTTCCCCTGACATATGTTCTAAATGTTAACTTTTTTATGTTTCATATTTAAGTGTCATTTTAAAATTGGTTAGTTTAAAATTGGTAATTATTTTAGCCTTTGCCAGCATTTTCTTATTAGTCTCCCACCCAAAGGAATTATTGCATATTTTTGAGTATTGATACAAATAATCTATTTTATTGTATTTGATATTGTATTGCATTCTTTTACTTGCATTTTATTTTTAATTTGGGTGTCAAACTATTGTGCATTGACTAGTTTATTACCTGACAAAATGAAAATAAATGGAAAATAAATTATGACACAGTGGACCTTCTGCCTGACTGGGACACACTTGGCTGGATTCTGTGGATTGCTGGATTCTGTGGATTGCTGTGTGACTGTGTGATTGCAGGTAGCCCTGGATCATGTCTTTTAAACATATCCATTTGCAGATAAAGTGGACAGAGGTAACAGTTGAATGAAATTCTCAGAAGATTTAACTATATATTATCTCCCAGCTTATCAGAGCTCCTGAGGTGATACACAACAGGTAAACACATTTAAAACAAAACAGACGTAAAAACTTTTTAAAAATGAAAATACTTTTAAAGAACTTTTAGAAACAATCTACAAACAATTAACTTTTAAACAAGCCATTAAAATAGATGGAGTGGTTTCAAACATCAAAGATATACAGAGCAAGACTTTTGTAGCTGTCTAAAACTTCAGCCTACAACAGTGTGGTCAAAACAACCAAGGCAATTCTAGGCTGCATCAGTTGGAACACAGTGTCCAGATCAAGGAAAGGAGTAATGTCACTCAATTCTGCCTTGGTCAGACCTCACCTGGAATACTGTGTCCAGTTCTGGGCACCACAGTTCAAGAAGGATATTTCAAGTTTAATTGTGTCCAGAGAATAGCAACCAAGATGGTCAAAGGTCTGGAAAGCCTTATGAGGAATGATTTTGGGACTGAGAGATGACATGATATGACCGAAAGGTGACATGATAGCCATGTTTAAATATCTGAAAGGATGTTATGTAGAAAATGGAGCAATTTGTTTTCTGCTGCTCCAGAAACTAGAACATGAACCAATGGATTCAAAGTACAAGAAGGAGATTCCACCTAAACTTTAGGAAGAACTTATCTACAGTAAAACCTGTTTGACAGTGGAATAGACTGTCTAGGGGCAGTGGAAAGGCAAATTCTCTTTTTTGGGTGGTTTTTAAACAGAGAGTGAATATGTATCTCCCAAGAGTGCTGTAATCATGTATTCCTATATGGAAGGGGCTGAATTAGGTGGTCCATACAGCCTCCTCCAGATCTAAAATTCTGTGAATTCTGTGATTCTATAGGATACGACATAGTGATAAGTAGCCCAAAACAAAAGATAAAAGATCTTTAGATCTGAACTTCTTAGGAAGTTTAATAATCATTTTATTAAAGATGGGACATTTAATTTTTCTGACTTGGAATCCTTTTCTTGATTCACAGATAAGTGACAACTGTTTTATAGACAGATATTTTGCACAATATGTGAAAAAACTGGTGCAGCTGAAATTTTAGCATGCTCATCATGGAAATTGGCAATTATTTGTCATGACAGAGGAGAGACAAAACTTAGAGGTTTTTAGAAATTAGGGATTTTTTGTGCAGTAATTGAACTAGATGTAAATTTATACCATATAGAAAATAAACAGAAAGATTTAGCAGGAATATAAAAATAAAGATAAAAAGAAAAGTGGAGAGGCAGTACTGTGTAGTGATTTGAGCACTGGACTATGATCCTGAAGACCAAAGTTCAATTCCCTATTAAGCCATTGAAACCCAGTGGGTAATCTTGAGCATGTCACACCCTCTCAACCACAGAAAACTCCATGATAGTTTCACCTTGGGGTCCCCATAAGTTGGAAATTACTTGAAGGCACAAAACAATATAAGGAAAATCAAAAGTAGAAAAGGTTTTAGTTTCTGCACGAGGCAGTTAAAACGGGCCAAGGCATCCTGGCACGGAGATCGTCCGCACCTTGGATCGGACTAGGTGCGGACTATTTAACTTAGTTCCACACCTTAGTCTGATCCAACCCACCCCCAAGTGTCCTCCAGCGTGCTAAGCAAAACTGGAAAAATTCAGTCTTTACATTTTCTGGAATGTACCATTGTGTTCCTACTTACCTGTGCAGATATGCAGGCTCGCACCAATGAGAGCCTGCGATCAGCAGAAGGTGGGCTGTGGGCGTGGCCAGCATCAGCGGTTGGTCCACTCCCACGAAAACACCGGAAGCTGCCATTTTGAGCTGGAGCAGTGCAGATCTACAGACCTTGCACTGCTCCGGTTCGCCCTGCACCAATGGACGAGCCCTGCGGAAGGGCTCAAGGGAAAGTGTGCGTTACTTTGGACCCAAGAAGAGCCGGTAAGTAACGGCACGGAGTGATTCACTCGCCTTGTGAGGAAAGGGCGTCTGTCAAACATGCAATATTCTATTACTATAAGCATTTCTAGAAAATTTTACAGTCTTTCCCAATGGTCAAGGCACATAATAGCATTTGTGATATTGATATATAGGTGAGGTCTGTTATTTCATTCCTAAATGGAGGACAGAAGAAAATAATACAATGGAAACCAAGAACATAAATGGGTATTGTATATGTCCTCATTTTAATCTTCATCTCTTTTCTTGTAATGTCTTTGCCACAGAATGAAAGAGCAAATGCAAGTATTAATTTTCAGCATAACTGATGGCAACACTAATAGGAATAGCTTTCTGGCATGGTCCTGGGTCCAAAGTAAAATCTAACCTTCCTCATTCTGCTGTCTTTGGGCGTGCATGTTTGTTATCCTTCCATTCTTTATTTATGCCATTCATGCAGCTCTATTTTTTTTTACTTCCTGAGATTCCCAGAACTGGTATTATAGAACAAGGGAATACATATATTTACCAGATGTTGGTATGTTCTTCTCAAGAGACTATATCACTTTCTTTATGTATCTTCTACCGGCATCTGAAGACTTTTTGTTTTGTTGTGTTTTGTTTATAGCACTTTTACAATGGAGCATTTTGCATGTAAGGACTAATGAAAAATTCATTGTACTTCAGATTAAACTGAAATACCACCGAGGGGCTCCTGAGACTGTCCATGGTACAGAAAAGAACACCTCTTGCTTCAGATGACTTCACTTGTGAGGAAAACATGTGCAAGAAACCCCATATATTTCTTTGAAAAAAAATGATTAAATAAAATACAGACATTTCAAAATTCAAACGGACTTGCTTTAGTCAAGGGAGGAATATGTATAAAAATGTGGCAAGAGAAAATTCATACAAAATGTATACTTTTTGAAAAATTAGATGAAAACATTCAAGAATTTTCACACATGTGCATGTGGGAGTGAGTTTATCATGTTATCTCTTCAATACTGGGTTATTAAGTTGTTTCTTGGAATTTCATAGATGTTTTGAGCATTCCTACTGGAGGGGAAATGGAGATTAGAAATGTTTTTATAAATCATCCTCTTGGTTTCAGAAGCTGACTTTGGATCAATGCATAGCCAAAACAACAGCATCCCAAAACTGAAGCATTTCTGCACAAGAAAGAGGTATCAAAAGACTTGGAAAACTTGGAATTCACTCAACAGAGGGGAGAGGAAAGGAAAGGGGGAAATCTTGCCATTCCCTATAGGCTCACACAAAAGCAAACTGCTACACCCTCTGCTAGCTTGTATGTTCATCCTCATGAATAACTTTTGCCATCTTGATCACACTTTGATGTTGCTTGATCACATTTGTAATGATTTATATCTATGATATATTGGAGGGTATGGAGTAGACTTGTTTTTAAAACCCTAAAAGCTATCTTTGGACCACTGGATTTTTAAAAATCACAACACAAGCCCGAAGCATTTGGGTTAAACTGACATTTGGCAAGACTTGTTGGGATAAATGCTCATTCTCTTTAGTCAGCATGGCAGGAGGTATTCTGAAGAAGGCAGGTTACACTGTGATGGCCTAACTTGGAGGTCAAAGAAAAAGAACAAATCTATTTGAATAATGCAAAATTGCCAAGCACATTAGAATGTCAGCTTGAATATCATTATGATAAAGGCAATAAGCATTGTTCATCTAAGCTCCAGCATGCACATTTTTACAAAACTAGATAATAAGCAACCAACCCACGGTTTCAGCAAGAAGGTACAGTTAGTTGTAGATGCTGCTGCATTTATTAAGAGTCACATAAATACCTCTCTCAAGAGCAATAATGTACAAAAAGTAGGACAATTCTCATCTATGCTAAATGCGAAGCTAACACAAATGCTGAGGTCCTGACAGCTATCCCACCAATTTTGGAATCCATTCTTTTGACAAACCTATCACACTTTCCTCCAAGTCAGGAAATATTCATCAAGAAGTAATAAAAATATTATCACAACATCTGTAACCTCAAAGGATTTTAACCCTTTCACACAAACCAGATTCTGTAACACAGCGAATTCCCATGATGTTTGCTTTCATGGAAAGGCCTGAAGTAGAAGATGGTGGCTTCCGTGTCCATGGGGTGGTATATTTGCTGTGGGCTTAAGTCTGAACTTTAAGGAGATTTTCCACAGCACTGAAGAAATTTTGGATTCAGCACCTTGGATACACCCTTTAAAGACCGCAGATCAAAACAGATTCATCATCCCAATGCCATAGAAACCACTAGTTATCATTGAGGCTAAATATGACACTGATAGCTCTGTAGCTCCACAGTTCTGTTCATCACTGCCAATATCATGATGAAGTGTGACACCAGGCAAAGCATGTTATGTCCAGGAAGGACTAAAAATTATGCAGCATTAAAGAATGAATAGTTTAACAGAACAGTGAAAGCATGCAAAGTTCTAGTTGAGCTCTAACGTACTGGTTCTATCCCAGCACTGAACACAAATTCCTTGGGTCATAACATGTTAAGAGATGCCCTCTTCTTTAATTCTAGCTGTGTGTCTTTTTCACCTTCCTCTGGTTGCTGGATCTAGTTCAAGGTTTTTAAACTTAAAAATACACCAATACAGAAATGAACTCTCATGTTGTTTTGTGCCTTCTAGTAATTTCTGAGTTAAGGTAACCACCACTAGGTTTTCTTGGCAAGATTTAATTTGCCATTGCCTTCTTCTAAAGGTGAGAGGGTGTGATTTCACCAAGGTAACCCAATGAGTTTCCACAGCCAAACAGGGATTTAAACCCTGGCTTCCCAGAGTCCTAGTCAAACTACTACAACATGCTGACCAAATCGACTTTCCAGCTAGCATTAGCATTCTACCTAGCAACTTTCTGCCTAGCATTCTACCCAACTTCCTGCCTGCTACCTGTATTACAAAAGGAAAAAGATCTGCCAAGGAAGGAGCCATTCTGGAGCAACAACCTTACAAACCTGAAGTCTGCTCACTCTTCCTCCATATTGACTCATTCCTTGGCAGATCTTGCAGGAAATATCTGCAGAAAATAATAGGAACAAAAATGGATAAAATGTGATCAAGCTATCCAGGTAAAGATATGCATGATTTTGCTCATCAATCAAAACCTGAATGAGTTCCTCATGTTCTATTTCAAGATACTGCTTAGAGGTTTTCAAGAAAATCAGTACTATGTTTAATACACAAATGGAGAAATAGTTTGTATATATACCGAAGAATACTTTTCAAGGAAAATCTTATTGCCAAGTCACTCTGAATACTGAAGGCAAACTTTATTCTTTTTCTGATTTCATATATAGAAATTCTTCAAGCTATACTTGCAGCATGTGTGCCTAAATTCAGTTATACCTGTGTGGAAAAGGTCATGTATTTTGTAATATGGGAAAGATTATGGCACAATATACATATTTTAGCCACAAAATGTGCTAAAAAGCAGATCAGCTTTTGATGCATATAACTAGAACCTTCTCTTGAGACTTTAATTTTCAGGGATGCTGTTCAGGTGAAATCTCATAACAAACCAGCTGTTTTGTATACTGTAAAAACTATAAATTGATTGAATTTTTGAACACTATAAATTCTCTGATTTTTTAGCCTTTTGCCATTTGTATATCATAACTACTGTCATTTTATATTATGCTATTTATTTATTAAAATATTTATATCCCACCCTATATCATGAGATCTTAGTGTAGTAGAGTAAAAATAGAATCTATTAAATATTTTAATGAGACATTAAAATTATTCCTTAAACACTCTAAAAGCAGATTAAACTATTTGACTTGTAATAAATCAGTTTAAAATCAGATACTTTTATAGATGTGAAAAAATCATTATACTCTGAGCTTTAACTTATGTTCAATTGGTTTAAAACCAGATACCTTTATAGATTTGATTGTTATGTAGTAGTACGTACTGTACTGTTACGTTACGTGTTACTGTTTGTATATCATATACTATCAGTTATGATAAATTATGAATTATATTACTCTAAACTGCTCTTAAGTATTCATATATTTCTTTCCTTTTGGAAAGCAGTACTTTAAAAACAGAAACACCTTGTTCTTAATTTCAGGTTCAGCCATTTCCTTTCCTCCAATTCACTCCACCCCTCTCTGCACATTTGAGACAACTGATTCTTACCAAGAGGAGCACATTTTAGAGGTACTCTAGATGAGAGTACTTTGTGTGTATTAAGCATCCACCTCCAGTGGCTATACAGAAGGGATTCACTGAGGCATTTCACTGAAGCGCTTTCTGATTCAACCAGAGATGCTATTTAACTCTTGAGAGCTAAGGCTCATATCCCTATAATAATTGTTTCCATTTTGTGAGCAGCAGGAGCTCACAGGAAATCTTTCAAGTCAGTCCATTTCCAAACTAGATAGGCACTGTGAATGTAAATAGATGCTCTGTGCATAGTTTGTGGTATCATGTAGCCTCAGTCAGTAATATCTCCCATCCACAGTGCAGCAGGAGAAGGAGTAATGCTACATTAGATCTTGAACTAGGCGAGGGCAAGTGTCCTCTTTGGGTAGCAGATGATGAAAGGTACAAAGCAGTTGACAAGACATTGCAAAACAGAACTAGCCTGGGCCTCATCAGCCTGCGTGTACCATTTAAAAGCAGTGGAGGATCCTATCCTATTCTTTCCGATGAAGTAAGACTCATTTGTCATTTTGATTATTGTAGGGTGTCTTTGAGTGGTCCTGAAAATGGCCAAAATTATCCATGTATCCGATGAACATGAATCTACTCTGTCCTTATCATCTATTGTACACATAGCAAGCATATGATGAAACAGCTTGTGAATGTTGTAACGGGCATTCATTTCCCAACGTGAAAGCTGGGGGACAAAACCAGAGCATATTCTTTCAGCTATTGATTTCTTTATTTTATATGCTTTACCCTGACTATCCATTCTTGGCTGTTTATTAAAGCTTTCAGCAATGGGCTGAGGATGGTGGCTGAACAAGGCTGTGCAGTTCTGTCTCAGTGCACATAGATTCTGATATAATTATAAAAAGCTTTACATCATTTTCAATATTTTTAAAAAAAACACTTTCAATTATTTTAAATTGTATGATTTTAATTGTTTAAACTGATCCATTATCTGTGCCCAAACTGTGATATTTTTGGGTAGAGTAGAAATATTTTAGTAAATAAAATTCTTAGGGGGTGTGGTGAATTGGAGGCCATAAGGCCTCTGGATGGCTTGTACAACTGAGAATGAAACGTATTAAGAGAATGAAATGAGTGAGAATGAAATGAAATGTATATACAGCAACATTTCTCAAAATGTGGGCCAGGAATCAGGTACCTATCAGTGGATCTCTCCTACCACCTTCAGTGGATCCCTGTACTACAGCCTGCCTAATAGCTCTCTGTTTTGCTGTACTGGTAATCACAGACACAACTCAGCCTACACCAGAGATGCCACTGTTGGCATTGACTGAAGTAGATACAGAGATGAACCTTCTCAGGTTGGGTTGTTAGTCTGTTCTTTGACAGCTCACCTTATGGTAATGACCTCCCTGTCTATATTGATACTCTTACAGTCATTGACATCACTTTCATTGCTTTTCAAATTCCTCTCAGTCATGTAAGACAGTCCTTCTCAAACTATCTGTTGTCAATATTGTGCCACTGACCAGTACCATATTTGTGCCAGTATGATATTGGTCACTGGCACATTGGAAGAAAAAAATATCACCCATTCTCCACATCAGAGAGCCTGGGAAGAAGTGAGGAAAGTGATATCAGCAATCATAAGAATAACAGTCTAAGTGGGATCCTGGAAACTCACCACAGACTGGCAGCTAATGGGTCATAGACCAGCACTAGTTCATGCACCACTGCTTTGAGCAGTATTGCTGTAATGAAGAGGAAACACCCTATCTTTCCCCCAAGAATGTGGGGTTAGACATAGCTCCATGTCCCTTCAGCCCAACTAAATACTTGGACATAATAATTATATTCCAGGGAAAGCAAGATTGTTTAATAAGTTTGGTATTCAAAAGAAATTGAATTTTTCAGATATGCCAGCTGCTGAACCAGATTTTTACTAAGGGACTGTCTGTCTTCATCACCATCACTATCACCACCAAGAACTACCAAGAACAAGAAACAGAAAGGAAGGGGATAACAAAGGGAAACTGAGGTTAATGTAAACAACATGGGAGATGGGATGAGAGAAAACGATAGCTGACTAAGGCTTACCAATCACAAAATGGTGGCAGATGGAAGTGATTTTTGACATAATCAGCTGGTAATGTGCAAGGGGAAAGAGTTTAGGATTTCCAAAGAAATTTGATATCAGTAGAAATTGATATCAGCAATTACCAGTTGATTAAGTCAAAAATCACTTCCATCTGCTACCATTTTGTGATTGGCAAGCCTTAGTCATTTTCAGTTCTCTCAGGCCCTTTTTGCAGCGCCGGCGTTTGCGCAAGGGGGAAGAACGGCTCACTCAACAAGCCTCTCCCGAAAGGCCGCCACTTCCCCTGCGCCTCCATTCTGCACCTGGCTTCTTCTTCCACGATGGGCGCTCTTCAGCCATGCCCCTAGCTTCCGCAGCACTCCCTGGGAGCTGTAGGCGGAGCTGGGGGAGGAAGCGGAGAGGAAGCACGACAGGCCCACCTGCGACGGCGCTCCGCACTCCGGTAAGTGTGGGACACCACCAGGAGCCTTGCGCGAGCGCTGTTTATTTTTGGCTTGAAGCCGAAAATAAAAAAATATGCGTGAGCGCCACTTCAGCCCCGTGAGCACCACGGAAGTGGGAGTGCTTCGTGCACGGCAACGCTCCCACTCCCGTGAGGCACATGGGGTTATTTCGCGAGAGAAAGCCCGTGCAAAAAGGGCCTCAGAAGAGCCCCAGGGGTTGAAATTTTTAAAATCCTTGCAATACAGTATTTTATACACACACATGTGCATGTACACACGCACACACACACACTTCTGCCTTTCTCCCAAAGTAGGACAAGATGCACATTGATGGAAACAGAACACAGCCAGAATCAGTCATCATATTCTTAAACATATTAAAAATAACTACGTACAGGAAAGTTTAAAAGCACTAAATGTAATAAATGAGGAACTGTATACTCCCAATTATTAGAAGAAAAACAACCAAAGACAGCCTTTAAAAAACTTTTTCGGTTTTTTAAACCCTTTTAGCCATGAAAAAAATAAGACCAATCAGAAGTTTGCCAATATTTTTAAAGAATCAAGTTGTTTAATTCCTTGATGAATCTCAGATTTTCACTGGATGACAGAAAGATGGCAATGCAGATAGAGTCATAGAATCATAGAGTTGGAAGGGACCACAGGGACCATCCAATCCAACCCCCTGCTATGCAGAAAGACACATCAAAGCACTCCCAATGGCCATCCAGCCTCTGCTTAAAAACCTCCAAAGAAGGAGACTCCAACAGATTCCAAGGAAGCACATCCCACTACCAGACAGCTCACCTTTGGTTGTGTGTCACATCTTTAGATTGTAAGCCTGAGGGCAGGGAGCTGTATTTTTTTTCTTGTAAAGCACAATGTACAGAGATGGCACTATATAAATAAATAAATGGAGGAGGAGGAGGAGGAGGATTCGTAGGTGCTAACTACTACAGAGCTACCTGAACAGGCCCTGTGGAAAGAGGATTGTATCTGGAGTCTTTTGGAGAAGCTGGAGACTATGGTTGTAACCAGAGCCCAGGGAATGCAGGTGAGAGCTACTAAACGTATTTTTTCACCTACATAAAAGACTATTTTGGATTTTTGTCAGATAATGGGAAATAGAGGAACATTTATGGAGAAGACCCCAAGCAAGGATAATTCTACCTGTACTCTTATCGCAACAGAAACACTGAACTCTACTCTTTCGGTGGACAATAATCAATAAAGATCTTTTGGAAGCTTCAGTAGTCTTATGTGACCAAGAATAGGTGGGTAACTGGTCTCCAGATCCAGAATTTTTACATGAAAATCTTTATTCAAACCTCTCTGCCCACAACAGTCTACTGTCTAGCTCAAGCTCAGTACAACAAGTTCAGGCTTTAGGTAAGGATACAGACAAGGTAGGGCAGGAAATACTCACAGAAGTGCATGAATGTCTACAGGGCTAATGTTTCCTTGCAGCACAATCTAAAGAGAGAATTTCCCAATCCATGGACAACCTAACGAAGGAAATCTCTGTCCTCAAAGCCAATATTCAGGTCCTAATGGGTCTAATTCAGTGGTTCTCAACCTGTGGGTCGCGACCCCTTTGGGGGGTCGAACGACCCTTTCACAGGGGTCGTCTAAGACCATCGGAAAATACGTATTTCCTATGGTTTTAGGCTCCTTTCCCTCCTCGGTGGTGGTGCGCAAGCCCGAGCCACATGCTCGCGTCCTCCTACCCCCTTTGAAGTACCTTACTAAAGAAAATTTTCTTGGCATTGAGCGAGAGTGAGTCGGAAGGGCACTCTCCGACCAGCCACTCCGAGGCTCAAACAAAGCTAAAAACATCTAGTATAAGGAAGTCTGAGAAGGCAAGAATTAAAAAGAAGGTGAAAGGAAAATCACCTGGTAACGCAGTTAAGTCTGTTAAGGGCGGGGAAGGGCTCTCAACCACTCCTTTAACTTCCGGTGGCCATGTTGAAAAGAGGCGTTCAGAAAGCAAGGGAGGGGGCTGTGAGAGGAAGGAGCTCTCCTGACCAGTCCAAGCTCTCCAGCAACACGACCGGTCACACTCAAGCATGCGGGCAGCCTCTGCCAGGAGAAATGGCAGCCTCTCAGTCTGCAGTTCCTTGCCCTTCTATATGAGCGAATACAGCAGCGCAGGGCAATTTAGCATCATGTATAGTGTCATTATTCACTAGGAGTCAAACTGCAATGCCTCTGGAACATAAAGAAGAAAGATTTGAACCTCTTATGTCCTCAATGTCTTCCCAGGGGAATGTGTCTGAGTGTAGCAGGGAGGTGATAAGACAAATGATTGCTGAAGAAATGGAGGTGCATGTTAATAGGCAAACAATATTAGTGAAATGATTTCACAAAATACATAACAAGTTTAAAAAATGTATTGCAAGTTGGACAATTCATTGGATTTGAATGTAATGTCATTATTAAGCAGTCAACAAACTGCTTCAATGAATCCTTCATTTTCACGGGATTTTCCTGATGATACAACAGTTATTCAAGCTGAATCAAATGATGCTGGTGTGTGTTTACCAAAAAAAGTCTACCTGTAGGTCCAAAGTGACTAGAGTTGAGGAATCTGCTTTGTCACACTCTGAACAAATCAACACTGAATCTGAAAGTGATGAGGAACCAGATTTGGCAGATACTCATGGGGATAATGACTCTAAATCAGATGGTTCTATTTCCGAGGAGGAGGATGCAGAAGATGATAATTAAAATGAGATTATTTTCCTCAGATTCTTTTAAAAATTTGCTGAAAAAGGTGTTGATAACTCTGGGACTGGACAGTCTGGAGAGTGCCACTTCAGATATTGATAAAAACAAGAATGTTGCATCAATTGTAAGGAATAAGCCTACAAAATCTAGTGTTATTCCCATGCCAGATTTATTTTTGGATTTAATTCAGTCTGAATGCAGTGAAACCAAATCTTCAAACTTTATATCATTTATGGTGGACTAAATATCAGATATTTACATCACGATTCATAACAGTAGCAAAATTACAGTTATGAAGTAGCAACGAAAATAATTTTATGGTTGGGATCACCGCAACATGAGGAACTGTATTAAAGGGTCGCGGCATTAGGAAGGTTGAAAACCACTGGTCTAATTGAAGTGGGGATTTTAATAACAGCCGTGCTCCATACAACCCAGCCATGAACTTGATAAAAATCTGACTTCCATTGACACGCAGGCTGATATTTCTCTCAGCAAGAGGAGTGATTCTGGGGGTCATTTTAGTGACCCTTTGCAGGATTGGGAATATCAGATTACTGCTCCTTTAAACAAGTCATCAACAAAAGATCAGAAGGATAATATATCTGAAATCAATCATCTTACCCTCTCTGATCCCAACCTAATTATAAAAGATGTTTAGCAAGAGGATCAAGTTATGGAATCTAAAGAGAAAGATACAGTCAAGGCACTAAATGCTTTGGAAGTTGAACATGAGGACTTAAGGGTGAATATGAACCAAACAGGCAAAGACTTGGATCAAATCAGGACTTTTTCTAGTTGGACATTTCAGTCCAAACCTGATTTTTGTGTTTCTATTTTTAATTGGCTGTTAAAGTGAGCAGCTAGTTCATGAAAAGAAAGTACAGATGTGCTACTTGAAATTTTAGCAATAGCTGGAATCTCTAAGAAGGATCTAGGAGGATTGTCATGCTTGTGTTTATACCCCAAGGGGCAAAAGGGAATAAGAGGTGTTATTGAATTATCTTTCACATGCTTGGATCATTGTAAAATCTTTTGGTCCTTACTTTCAAAATTTTACAAACAACACAGTGTCCTTTAAGTGAGGTAGGCACAATTTAGAGCAACATTCCACTTTTGCTTATTTACATAAACAAGCCACTTTACAAAGAAAAGGCACAAGGCATTTTGTTTCCAGAAAGCCTAAACGGACTCATACTTGCAAGGTATTTCCACATAAGGTACTATTGATAGTAAAACCATACCTTCATATATAACCTGCCCAAATAATATCCTGTCTTCTGAGAGAGTCAGGGGCATCAGGCATATCAATTGTTCAGGTCTGCAGCTTGTAATCCCTTGATTCCCCTCAGAATTTATGCCAGGTGCTTTCAAGACAGTTGCAAATGTTTCAAGACAGTTGCAAATTATGCAAATGCATAATTTTAGGATGAACCCAGAGATGTTCCCCTACTGGAAAAGTTGGGATGGGTTTAAGTAGGGATGGGACGGATCCAGAATTTTCTGGATTCAAATCCCTGAAAGGTTCTGGGAATCCACAAATCTCACAAATCTCATGAATCTCAAATCTTTCCAATCCTTTTTTTAAAAAGGGTTTAAAAAACAAAGGAAAGAAGGACAATCTTCGGCAGGACACACTCTCTCAGCCTTAGCAAAAGCCTAGGCAAAGGCAAACCTCCCTCTGAAGAAATCTGGCCAGAACAATTGTCATAGTTTTACCTTAGAATCTCCCCAGACTGAAAATGTCATGAAGGCCCTTTGTACATAGGCAGGAAAATGTGGATTAATCCCACATTTTCCTGTCTGTGTAAACAGTAGAGAGATAATCCAGGTCAAAACTGGCCTTTCTTTGCATAGCTCCTTATGGCATCCAGGGGTTTGTAGCTTGATGATGCACCAGCACACTTTGGCAGAGAAGGCTGTGACACCTTGTAAAACTAGAAAGCCCAGAATTGTGCCTGAAAGAGCTTTGCAATTGAGGTATGCAAAGGAATGTTTCAGCTGTCCTTGAAATCTCAAGCCTGTAGCTTCCAGTCAAGTATTGAACTTAAATATGAAATGTTCAATTTAGATATCTTAGAATACAACCTTAGATGTAATTTGTGAAATTGTTAGCAAAGGCCATTGTTACTCTAAGAGAAAAATGCGCCTACTTGCCATCTCCCCTTGTGTATCTAGTCTCCCAAATTTTCAGGTGTCCTGATCTCCCAAGTTTTCAGGCATCCCGGTCTCCAACACACTGTTTGCGTGGCGGATTCAAAAGATTTGGTTTGCCTATTTTGGAAAGGGATTCGAGGGTTCGGTTGGCCCATCCCTAGGTTTAAGGTAAATAGAAGGAAAAGTAGAAGGAGGTATTTCTTCTGCTACCAGGAACCAATTAGTGCGCCCTTTATGACTGGATATCTTAGATTCTCATCCTTCTTTTTTGGTTTTATCCTTGAACATTGCTGGGTAGCAAAACAAGAACATAGGCCAGGAATTTGGGAAATTTCTTTCATATCATATCATATGTCTCCAGGAAATCTGGGTCTCAGACATCTCTTTTTCCTTTCTGCAAGGATTTACCTCTTATTTGCTCCCTGCAACTAGATTACATAAGAAGGGGAGAGCTAGGGGTGGTGTTGCCATTTTAGTCTCAGTGAAACTAGATGTTGAGTCTATACTAGTTTACCAGTCTCAATGCAACTTTAGTTTGTCTCTATTGTTAAGAGGAAATTGGAGGGCAGCGATTGATGCTTTAATTTTTTTCAATTTATACTGTCCCCCTGATAAATCTGGGTGTCAAGGTCAGACACCCGGGTGGCGAGCCAGCCCAGAGAAGGGAGTGTAAGAGCCAGCAAAGTCCAGCCAGGAGGAGACAAGCAAGCACTTTACACAAGGGAGTTCATTTACCAGAGCATCAAGCAAAAGCCATAGTCAAAAGTTCCAAAAGCCAAGGGTCAAGAGATCAGTTCAAGGTAGCAGGAACCAGGTGATGGCAGCAAGGAACAGGCAAGAGTAGGGCTTAAAAGAAGTTTGCCACAAGCAAAGGAAAGCTTCCAGGCAGGCAGTTATATAGCCCAAGACACAGGTGTGGCTAGTCACTGCTTCTTGAACTTAACCAAGGAAGCCTCCCTCTGCTCAGCTCTCTTGAGTCTCCGCCTTGTTTGTGGGCTGTTTGGCACAGGCTCCAAACCATCTTCAGAATCGGATCCCTGTTGCCCTAAAGGAGCAGGCAGAGGACTGTCCAAGCCTGCTTGGTCCATGGCAGCAGGAGGAGTTCTTGAGCTTCAGGAATCATCCCCTGCCAGAGCCATAGGGACCAACAACTGCTGCTCGCCATCTCCACCCATCAGCAGCTCTGACAAGGGCTTCAGTTATCACACTGGGAGCTCAAGGTGGAGGAGTTGGAAGAGGCTCTGAATTTTTGTGACGTGAAATACCCTGAGGCAACAATAGTGGTGTGTGGTGATTTCAATACCTGTGTTGGCTCTGGCCCAAATGAAAGAGAAAATAATTTTGGTCTGAACAGTAATGATGTCTTTTTATCTGATTGATACTCGCTGGACAAAATAGTAAACAAAGCAGGTCAGAAGCTATTTGAGCTAATGTCCAGCCTGCAGCTGATATGCCTTCATGGCAGGTCCTGGGATAATTCTAATGGATATTTTACCATTCTCAACAGCAGGGCCGGTAGTGTTATCAATTACATTTTTTTTGCTCTTCACAGCTATTGTCCAATAAGATAAGCTACAACATTTTAGACCAGCCAGAAAGTGATCATTTACCTGTTCTTTTGTCTATTCCTATATTAGTCCCCCAACTGCCCTCTCCACTTACTGATCTGGCTGAGGGAACAATAATGGTGGGGAAACATTTAAAATGGTCTCCTTCTGTGAAACTTTTAGCTCAAAATCACCTAAATAGCTCCCTCATTTTAAATGTGCACCAGAATATTGTTAGTGGACACATAGATGCTATAGAAGGTATTGTGACTATTCCTGCAGCCTTAAGGCCACTTCTAACTAGAAAAACCCATTAGCCTAAAATGGCTTTTGGTAAAGTGGGCTGATTTGACAATGAATGTAGGCAAGCTAAAGAGAATCTGGCACAACTAATTAGGAGGGTAAGACAAGCTCATTTGCAAGCTGATTTGGAGGTGTTACTGCAGTTCCTAAGCCGCACTTGGGGTAACATTAGATATCATTTTGATATCAATAATTTGGCCTACTATACCCCTCTGCTCTCCAAGTGCTTGTGAGGCCCCCGGACAAGCACGTAAACAGGCTCAGTGGCTAATCGCTGGAATATTCAAAACAAATACAGGCTGGCCAGAAATAGCCAAACTGCCGCTTCAGGAGACCTCACAGCAAGTACCCTTATCAGGTATGCACACTACTTACAAAGAACTCCCTGCCCTGAGCAGGCAGCTTGATTAGAAGAATCCTCATCTGTCAAGCACTCTGCGTTTGCATACTGTCTACTCTATTGTCAATTCGGACCTAACTCAATCATGCTAAATTCTGACCTTCCGGAGGCTTTGTCTCCAGCCCGAAACTCATTATTTTCCCCAAGTACGGACTAGCCTGTGGCTACATTGTCCCCTATAAAAACCCCTGACTTTGTGAGCTTCCTTGGATCGCTCCTGACTTCCATCCAGCCTTGCTGCTGCTGTGCTTGGCGAGCCTTCCCCTCAGTCCAACGTACTGAGACTCCACATCTCTGAACTTCTGCTGTAGACTACCTGGGCTTCAGGACAGATGTAGTATTGCCCAAACCAACAACTCCTATAAAAATCCCTCTATCCCACTTCAACCTTTATTTCTTTAGTTCTCTGCGTGAGTGTGTTGCATACACTGTTTGATTGTATTTTAATAAAAACCACAATTATTATTTCGCTTCTGTTTGCTCCTTGACTCGGCCTGACCTCATAGACGCTAAAAGATCTCTCTCCATTGCCCTGCCTCTCGTATTGCTAGCTTGTGCTCTTGGCTAATTTCCCCAACTTGCAAAATTGAGAGTGCATTTAGGTGTCCCTCCCAGGATCCCCAGAAAATAGGGTAACAGAGACATTGGCTTCCAGTCATCTAACTTATAAGGATTTACTAAGAAAGAAAGAAAAGGACCTTCATGATGGCTCAGTGGAAGGAGATAGAGTTAGCAGGTTTGGAAAGGAATGAAAGATGATTTTGGATTTCAATATCAAACACGGGTTATAATTTTGGATTTCAATATCAGACACGGGTTATAATCCTACAGTAGATGTGTACATTTCAGCTAATATCTGGTGTATTTATCTTAGAAATATCATGGAAAGCGATGTGCATGGGAGCTTTAATCAATCAAGTGCTAATCAAGCTTTGCTAATGCATTACCTGAATGGCCCCAGTTTCAGAACAAGAAGTGAGCAAACTTATACATATTTTCACAGTAGAAAAAAACCCCAGTGAGGATATGATTCCAGCAAAGGTATATAAGAATAATTCTGCATGATGGGTCCCTATACTAGCAAAATTATTTTCCCACATAAACTCCACAGCTACTTTTCCTGAGGGGTGGAAGCAGAGTATAACCTTCTCAATTTATAAGAAAGGAGATAAATAAAACCTTCAGAATTATCGACCTATCAGTCTGTTGGATATTAGTTCTAAGATTTACACTCACTTCCTTCTTCAACAGCTGACTAACTGGGTGGAGGAAAATAATGTTCTTCATCAGGACCAGGCTGGATTTAGGAAAGGCTATAGCACACTGGACCAGATTTTTGTCTTATACCACCTAATTCACAAATATACCAGAGGCTCCTCTAAATGGCTTTATGCTGCATTTATTGACTTTTCTTCAGCTTTCAAAACAATCAATAGGAATTGTCTGTGGAGTAAACTTATAATGACTGATACTGATAAAAGACTGTTGTTCCTAATTCAGGAATTATATACAAATACATCTATGAGGGTTAGGATCAGTACAGACAGAAGGCTGACACAGGAAATTCGTACAACAAAAGGAGATAGACAAGGGTGCTTGTTAGCACCTCTCCTGTTTAATCTTTATATAAATGATATAGTAACCCAGTTAAATCTCCCTGATCATTTCCCTCCCTCAGTAGGAATTCGTAAAATAGCACTTTTAATATATGCTGATGGCATCGTTTTGCTTTCAGTGAATAAAATTGGGCTGAAGAGAAGTCTTACCAAATTTTACGAGTTACGGAACAATTAACTATACTAAATCTAAGGTGATCATTTTTCGTAAACGTTCACCTAAATTTAAATGGAGCTTGGGTGGTAACAATATAGAACAGGTCTCCCCCTTTAAATACTTGAGGGTATATTTTGATGAGAAAAATTCTTGGAAGATACAATTACATAATATCAAAACAATAGTGCAGAAGTCAGCCCATGCTTCTTTGAAATTTTTCTATTCTAAAAGGGGAAAACTGATATTACCAGCTTTGAAAGTATATCTAGGGAAAGTAGTTGCTCAAATGCAATATGGCATAGACATCTAGGGGGCAAACCATAAGAACTTGAGTGACCTGGAAGTCTGTCAGAACAAGTTCCTGAGGTCTTTGCTGGCAGCACCGTCATGAACTCCAGCTGCATTCCTCAGAACAGAGTTAGGTGTTGCATGTGTAAAAGTGAAGGCTAAGTTGACAATCCTTATGTATTATAAGAGGATCCTAGCTATGACAGAGGATCATCTACCTAAGCTGTGTTTAGGCAAGCAATGGAAGATATGTGGCTGGGCCAAGTTAGTCTAAGGCCCTTTCCACATGAGGCGAGTGAATCGCTCCATGGTGTTACTTACCGGTTCTTCTTGAGTCCGAAGTAACACAGACTTTCCCTTCAGCCCTTCTGCAGGGCTTCTCCGTTAGTCCAGGGCGAACCTGAGCAGTGCGAGGTCTGTAGATCCGCACTGCCCCAGCTGAAAATGGCGGCTTCCTGTGGCTTCCAGCTGAAAATGGCAGCTTCATGAGTGTGGACCAACCGGTGACGCTGGCCATGCCCACAGTCCACCCCCCGCTGATCACAGGCTCGCATTGGTGTGAGCCTGCCCATCTGCACAGGTAAGCAGGAAC
Organism: Iguana delicatissima; assembly: GCA_948472985.1. Taxonomy (NCBI): domain Eukaryota; kingdom Metazoa; phylum Chordata; class Lepidosauria; order Squamata; family Iguanidae; genus Iguana; species Iguana delicatissima. Next base: position 514,309 of record CAOKZL010000676.1, read on the forward strand.
GCAATGGCGCATTCCAGAAAATTGGAAGACCGGATTTTTCCGGTCTTTTCTTGGCACGCTGGAGGACTACTTGGGGCAGCTTGGATCAGACTAAGGTGCAGAACTAGGTTAAATAGTCCACACCTAGTCTGATCCAAGGTGCAGACAACCACCATGCCAGGACGCCTTGGTCCGTTGTAACATCCACATGTGGAAAGGGCCTAAGACCTATTAACATCTGAAACTCTCTCAACAGATATTTTTGTCTTTCATGGTTTCAAAGCTAAACTGAGGGACTACATTTACAAGCTGGATAATGAGCAGGACCTAGGTCTAATCAAAAGTTCAAATTTTTCACACTGGTGTCATTTGGTGAAATCCAGTCATTTGAGAGCTCAATATTTACATACACTCACTTTTTCCCCTCTGAGAATTGCATTCACAGAATTACATTTCCAAACTATACCAACGCCTGTTCTAGACAGTAGGTATGGAAATATTCCTAGACATTTAAGAGTATGCATCTGTGGTGTGGATGATATTATACACTATCTACTCTTTTGCCCCTTTTATCAAAATCCCAGAAAGAGATTTTTGGGACATATTTTGGCATCATTACAAGGGGAGACCCCTTTTACAAAACTCTTCTGGCTGTTCTCAGATTGTAATCCACACATTATATATAAAACAGTTATTTGCCAAAGCTGCTAAAAGTATCCACGCCAGCTACTTGAAAAAGATTGCTATAGATTGTGCTGGGGATTCTTTGATTTAATATCTTATATTGATGTATATGGATGTATACATTTTTACACTGGTTTTATTGTTTTTTTTAACTGAATTTGTAATGGCTTTACTCAAATACAGTAAAACTGACTGATGATAGATAGATAGATAGATAGATAGATAGATAGATAGATAGATAGATAGATAGATATTGTTCTGGTTATCTTCACTGAAGTCTTTAAATATTAAAACCATCACTTTAAACAAAGAGGGCACCAGTGCAGACAACGTTGTCATAATACAATCAGAACACCAACCTCACTTAGTAATGTTGTAGCCCTATGACCCGAATACTGATTTAGGACAGATCCATATCTGTATCTGAATCAGATGGAAAGGAAGGATAAAGTTGTTTGTAACTTCTAAGCGTGTCACACTCTAAACTTCTGCATGTCCTTCCCCACTGTTTTCCAGCAGATGTTAGACAGCATTAGGAAAATAACAGAACCTTGTGCAAATCTCAAAGTACAACTGGCAACGGCTCACTGAATAGCCACTTAGCTGCCATCTTATGGCTATGACAGTTTTGGTTTAATTAGTACAAACTTCCTGGGGGAAAAAAACCTATATTACAAATCAATCTTATCTTAATATTGTGCCTATGTGTGTTAAAATTATTGCATCCCTTCTCCTAGCAGTCATGCCTGACTGGGCAGGAGATTCACCTTGGGCCATGTAGTTGTTCAGCAGAAGTTCATGTCACAATCTCTCTCCAAGTTGGCAGAGTGGGGAGGGGATGATAAATCAATAGACATCACAGCTCTTGTGGACATCTGTTGTCAGATCACAATGCATAGCTGACGTGAAGTGAAAGCTTGTAAGGCACCTTGTCTTACAGAAAACATTGGACAGTCGACCCTCTGTATTTGTGGGTTAAGTATTTGTGAATTTGATTATTTGCAGATCTGGAGGAAGGTGTGCGTGAACATTCATTCACTAGCTCATGCTCAGGAGGGGAAAGGACATGGCATGAGAGGAGGGAGAACATGCGTGCCCACTCACTTGTGCAGGCAGGAGGAGGACGGGGATGAGAGATGGGCACACATGTGCACATTCACCCACTGTCTCACTCCCGTGGGCAGGAGGGTGGAAGAGGATGGGACAGGAGGAGGGAGGATGCACACATTTCTCTTCTGCAAACAGCAGAGGGAAGGGAATGGGAAAGGAAGAGGAAGGGCATGTGTGTTCATTCACTCACTCATTCATGCACGTGGGCAGGAAGAAGATAGGATGGTGTCTCCTTTCTTCCTCCTCCCATTCCATTCATCCCATTCCCTTTCCCACTCCTGCCTGGGTGAGTGAGTGAGTGAGTGAACAACCGAGGGAACTCATGCATGGTTGGACCCAGCCACACTACCAGTGCAAGTGCTTTTGTGTGTGTGGTAAGTACAGTTGGGTGGGTGGGACTTACAATGTTCACAGTTTTCCCACTTTTGCAGAGGTTCTGAACCTTTAACCTTTAACCTACGCAAAAGTGGAGGGGCCACTGTATGCAACACAAAGTAAGAGGTAGACAAAATGTGACTATCCAAACCTGTCTTGAATGAAGTGGAAATGACCCAGTATAAATAGCAAAGGTCTTGGAAAGCACTTTGGTGCAATCTCTGGAGCGTAGAGAGATGTTTAAAATGTTGACACACACACACATGCGCGCACACACACACGCTATATGTGTATAAATATATATGTATCCTCTCTCTCTCTCTCACTCACACACACACACATACACCCCCCCCCTAATCCATGCACTTTGTATGTATCTTCAGAAAAACTGATTTAAACATAACTGTATGTGTGCTACAATACTTAGCTGTGGGGGAGAGGAGTAATTTGATGGCCTCCATGGTAGAGACCAGGGTACTTTGTGGCTGGTTCTGGATGCCAGAATGCTGCATATGAGAGGGGCAGGGTCTGAGGTTATAAATTGCCTGCCTACCCCTTCACATGCCTCTCCGTTCATCATTGCTCAGGCCACCCACCTGCATCCACTACAGTGTGAGCCTTGCTCTTCAATTTTGGACCAGGTAGGACTTTTCCCCCTTTTACCTAGTCTTGTCTTGTCTTTTTGTTTCTTTTTGTTTCATTTTCCTACCCCATGCTGTATTTGGTGGACTTGGACAGTTGGCTTTGGGTGGACAGGAGATTGGGGGGGAGTGTCTTTCCCCCTGTACTCTTCTGCATTTTGGCAAGCCAGCCACAGAAAGAAGGCAGGAGGCGGGAGGGTGAGCACTCACCTGGTGGAGAATTATTCATGATTTTGTGACTTTTGTGAGGGTTCTGTGACCCAAACCCAAATGTTGAGGGGCTACTGTACATTTTATATCATGTATTTTCTTCAGTGAGCTCAGCGCACTTCCTCTTCATTACTTTAACCTCTCAGCAATGCTGTCTGTTAGGTTGGGCTGAGAGAGCTAACAGGCTTGAGGTCAACTATGGAGTTCTACAGCTGAATGGTGGTTTGACCCTGGATGTTCCAAAACCAAATCTGTAAAGCTTTGGCTACTTCACCACTCTCTGAGTATGTTGGGGGGAAAAATTTAAAGTCTCTGCCTGAAAATATACAAATCTGAATTTCTAGTGCATTTAAATTTGAATGTGCTAAGCTAAATCCAGTTGTTAATCCCACTAGAGTAGATCCACTAAATCAATGCAAACTTGGAAATGGAACACTCATTAAAGTTACCTTGATTCAGTAAATGTATTCTAGTTGGAACTAATGGGTGGTTTCAAGTCCACCCATTTAAAATGTTTATAATATAAATGTTTATAATAAAATGTTTAAAATGTCAATAATAAAATGGATGCATGTAGCAATGCATCCCCTAAGAGTAAAAAAAGAAGACACAGAAACCAATGTGATGGCATTAAAAATAACCATAAAGATTTTGTTTGCAGTTCCTCCTCAAAAAGATTGGTGAAAACCCACTGAGATTTTTTTTCTAGAGCTCAGAACATCTTGACCCTGTATCTCTGTCAGTACAAAAGTAAATAGAACTTGTATGAGTCAAGTGGTTTGAGAATCAGCCTGATTCTGTTTGACCTATTGGAGAAATTCACGCTGGCCTTAAATGCAGTCACAACAGGACTTACAACAAACAGTTTCCTCATAGCCCTGTTCATACCAGCTTAAAACTTGCTTTAGAACTTTGCTAGAATTAAAAGCTGACAGTTTGAAGATTTATTTGAGCACAAGCCTGGCTTCACAAAAACTTGCTTGCTTGCCTGGTTTGCTTTTGAAGCTCAGTCCTCACTTGTGGGCAAGTACAATTGATTTTGCTGATGCTTACCTTCAGATCAGCATGCTTAGTTTCATAGCCTTAGGTCATTTAGTTACATACCATTTGGACTACTGTAATGTGCTCTACGTGGGGCTGCCTTTGAAGAGTGTCCAGAAATTTCATCCAGCACAAAGAGCTACAGCCAGCATGTTAATTAGGAGCAGGTTTGAGGGACCATGCTAAGCCTCTGTTAAAACAGCTCCACAGGCTGCCACTTTGTTTCTGAGAACAATTTGAAGCCATATATGGCTCAGCCCCAGGCTAACTGCTAGGCCATATCTCCCTCAATGAGTCTGCCTGGCCCTTGAGATTACCAGGAGAGGCTCTTTTCTCAGTACTACCACCATCATAAGCATGGATGGTGGAGACATACGAGAGGGCCTTCTCGGTGGCTGCCCCTAGATTCTGGAACTCCCTTTCCAGAGAGGCCAAAATGACTTCTTCCCAGCTATCCTTCCATCACCAGGCAAAGACCTAGAAAAACTTTAAGGAATGAGTGAAGATGCTACACTGTTTTAGATGAATTGTTTTAAAGGGTTTTTTCCCTCTTTTTGATACTATTTTATACTTTTAAGTATATCTTTAGATCATTTTGGTAGATTAATCCTATTTTAATGTTCACCATTTTGTGTGTTTTTAATTGTATTGCTTGTTAAAAAAAATGTAAGCTGCCTTGAGTCTCAATTTTGGTAGAAAAGCAGCATATCCATCCTCCTCCTCCTCTTCCTCCTCCTCCTCCTCCTCCTCCAGGTAAATGATATCCCCTGACATGATTATTGTGTGACTCTCCATTTGCCAGAATTTTGAAGCAGTACAGTTCCATTTCTGGAAAGCTAGACCAACTCTACAGTCTAAATCCAATGGGACACTAACAGTACCACTGGGATTTTCACTCTCCCCTGCAGCATTGTTGGTGCTTAAAACCTACTTTGGAGAATTTCCCAAACCTCCAAATCAGGTTCACAGCGTACATGGGGGACACAGGAGGGAGAGATTATTTTGGCTCACTTGGGCTCATAGAAGCTGCTTTCACTGGCACAAGGACAGTATGGGACACTGGCCTCTGTTGCCACTTAACAACTATCTATGATTATGTTACTTTGTTTCATTGTGTTTCCGTACAAAATCTACAATGTTTTGCTTTGTTTGCTTGTTGTGCTGTCTCTCACAAAGCTGCCTCATCCAGAAATAAGGCTCTTTGACATCTGCCTTGTCCATGCCCAGAACACCTGTCATCTTTCTTGATTCATGGTCTCTACGCACTGCAGTCTGGTTTTCTGTAGCAAATCGCCTAAGCTGCTTAAAATGGAGCAAGACTTCCACACCACACTGGTGGTGACAAAAATAATAGGATTAATTTGTGGGTCGCAGGACAAAGGGGCATTGACATTGTTCAGCTTGTTCCTTTTTAATGAAGTTGTACTTTTTGTTTTCTCTGTTCCAGAAGGCTGAGTCCGTTTACACATGAACGACGACGATGATTGCATGTGTTACAAAAGAAGAAATGACATGACTGAAAAGCTAGCTTTTCCATTTCACATCCGGCAAGACTTACCATCCTGATATGCTGAGTTCGCAATCTAGAAAGAAATGTTCAGTTTCTTTTGCATAGATAACATAGTCAAAGGTTTCGATGTTGCCATTACAAAGGTTTCTATTGCCCTTTGGGTGGCTGATCATTATTTCCTGAATTTTCATGTCATCTCATTCACTATCAAGGGATCAGTAAAATTTGCAAATAATTTTTTTTAATGGATATTGAGACTAAACAATTAGATCAAAGCTAGGCTGTGCTGATGTGCCATCAGAACAGAAACTATAGAGTCAGTGAACAAATATCTTCCATTTGGTATGCAAACTTCAACATTCCAAAAATGAAAACAAAGTCCTCTTCTTCCAGTTGGATGTCAAATTATTTTTAACAACAAACAAGTTATTGTCTCTAAGCTCAGACAGGACCTTTAGCTTAGTTTTCTTTCCCTGTAGTTTCTTTTGGTCATAGAGCACAGTTCTATGCACATTTGTCTACAAGAAAGTCATACTGAAAACTTCTAAGTAAGCATCCATAATATCAGTCTGTCAGGACTTAGGTACAGTGACTCCCCTACTTTCATGAAGTTTCAGGGTACAAAACCCTTGCAAAAATGGAAAAACTGCAAATAACTCTCTCCACAGTTCCCCTCCCATTCCCTTCTGGAGTTCCCCCATCCCATTCCCTTGCCTTTTGCACAATGGGGCCAGAGACAAGAGAATGGGAGGAAGGAACTCTGGAAGGCAGAAGGAAGATTTGCTCATGCCTCCCTCTCATTCCCTACCTTTTGCCTGAGCACTTGCCTTCCTTCTCCATGCCTTGAAAAACACAAGCGAATGGGAGGGGAAGAATGGGGCGGGAGGAGGGGAAGGCATGCGTGTCTCTCATGAATAATCAAATTCACAAAAGTAAAACCTATGAATGTGTACATTAGGCTCCCCCAGACTGGTGACCTCTACTGGGGCCCTCTCCTGGCCAGGCTTGCTGCGGATTTGACAGAGTGACATGATTGCAAATGTCTGTATTTTAAGATGCTTGTGGTCAGGTGTGTTATCAAGTTTTATATTGTAGAGTAAATAAAGGAAGGTGTGACAACAGGGGGAGGGGTAGATGAGTGAGTGCGCGTGGTAGAATGTTGGAATGTGCTGGACGCTGATTGGCGGGAGAATGAGAATGTGATGGATGAAAAGGAAGAGTGAGAAATATGAACATGGGAAGTGGTTCTGATGGGAATGGAGGGAAGAGTAGGCAGGGCTGTTGGTTAAGATGAGGTGTATCTCTGACATGATCCATTAAAACAAAAAGTAGAAAGAATAAAAACTTTGTCTACAAGTTTGTATGAATACAGTTTTAGTTAACCTTGTTTACTTTACATTTTTTTTAAAAAAAACCTCACTCATTCAAATCTACCTATTTATTTGATGTATTTCTCATGGGCTTTGTAAAAATGGCACAGGAGGAAATATTTAGGATATGCTGGCAACAGATTACCAATGAGACGTGTTAGTGGTGTGTCAATGGTGTATGTATACATGTGTGTATACTTTAAAGAAGCTATCCTCTTGCTCCTGATGGATGGACTCAGATGGAGAGGATGTGATAGAGGCCCCTCCCTAAACTGCAAACCCCAGGATTCCATAGGATGTTGAAAGTGGGATAATAGCACTATTAACAGTCTAGTGTGGAAATGGCCCTAGTCTTTGTTACACGTTTCTATAGTTTTCTGCATATGCAGAACAACCCTCAGAAGAGGAGAATCTCCTCTTCCTGTAGAGGCTTTCCCTAGAAAATCATTATTCCTAATCATGTGAAAAGACAAAGGAAGCCCTGCTCTTCAGAAAGTCGCCATCAGAATCCAACGGAAGAGGTGATGGAATGAGGTGGGTCTAACATGTTCCTTGTGTATTTGAATAAACACGCTTCAATAATTCCTGAATAGGGCTACATTCATAGGGGAAATTTCTCAAATGGATTGAAATCATTTACAACTCTCCAGCTAGATTTCTAACAAATGCAATATTCTGATGCACTCCTGTTTAAATCAGTTGCTCTAGGCTGTAATGTCCTTTCACTGCAGTCCTCTTCCACTGTGTAACTGAAGATTGGGTATGCATAAAATATAAAGACATTGAATGCAAAATGCCAGTGATGCTCTCATATTTATGGAGCAACCTGAAGCTTCCCTGTCTACATTTAATAGAAATAATAGGAAAACAGGATCAGTTTTCCAGATATACCATACACTAGGAAAAATAAGAAGCAATGTCCTTGGACTGAGCAAGTTGTAAAAGATCCTTCCATAGCTGGAAACTATAAAGAGCAATGTAAACAGACACACCACCTAGAGATTGTAATAATAAAGAACCTAAAGGATATTCTCCAGTTCAGTAGGGAAACAGTGATCTGGAACATCTGGATTGGCATGGAAGTATAACAATCATAATGTCTAGGAGTTCTTGGCAAAGACAAACAAAGTCAAATGTGTTTGCCCAAATTCATATATGTACTCAGAAATCTCCTAGTCACAATCCTCACTGCCTATCTATAAAACAGTTGGGAATCTTTTGGTCTTCCAGATGTTTTTGTGCTCTGAGCAGCTTCGATCACCATACCCTATAGTGAGGAATGTTGCATGTTGCACTCCAACAACATCTAGAGTACTTTGTTGTTGTGTGCCTTCATGTCATTTCTGACTTCTTGCAACCCTAAGGTGAAGCCATCATGGGGTTTTCTGTGTGCCTTATGATTCCTTAATTAAGAGCTTCATAAAGATGATATTTCCTACAGAATATTTATGTATTTATTTATTTGTCAACATAGGATCTAATATAGGATCCAAGATGGTTTACAACGGCAGGCAGCTTACTAAGGAATATCTAGATTATGTTACTCCATAAGTAAACTTCAAAGGGGAGGATTCTGTTTGCCACTTTACAAAACACCAATGTTTCTCCTTCTACAGGCATTTTGTTGGATGTTTTTATCCAGGCATGTCTTCAGTCTACTTTCTTGGACACAATAGTTTGCCAACATCAGGATCCAAACATTTACTTCCTTCTAATAGTCGTGAGGACAGCTCCTAAATTTGACCCATATACTCATGGTAAATTAGCCTTAGGGGCTAATCCAGTCTTGCAGATAGGAGATAAATCCTTTCTTTGGAAGAGTGTAGGCTACTAGAGGGATTATTACTTTGAGTTAATCTGGCTGGATGACAAATTCATGAATTTCACTGAATTAAAGCAACAATATGATCTTCCTGAGATTATGTACTGGCAACACAACCAGCTCAATTATCTCAGTACATCCAAATATTTTGTGGATACATTGAATGCTTCTGGTTCTCCTTCATTTATTGGATGTCTTGGGCTACAGGAAATCCCCTTATGTACTTAGAGTCCAAATGTACACCCTTCTTGGTGGGATGGTAAAGTCTGAATAAAATAATCAAATCAAAACAATAGAAAACAAATGACATTTTAAAAATTCAATATCAATAAAGGCCCAAAATGAACTGATGATGTCCATACGGAGATTTACATAGAATATAATATTATTGGGCATTAGAAAATTCTGTTTTATGTCAGACTGAGGTTAATTCAACAGTTGATATTTTCTGGCAAGTACATATAGATGTAACAAAGTTGTAGGTAGCTAAATCCACATGCTAGGGAGATGATAAGTTAAACAAGCCCTACAGTGCAAGATGTGTAAGATGGATCCAAAAAAGTGTAAATACAACTCTGTTTGCACAATGAGGCTTTCCCTCTCCTTCTACCCCCACACAGACTCCATGCCTACCCCAAGTCTCTCTTGTTGATCTGAGGATCTTCTAGAACAATATGTGATGTAGCTCAGAAACACCAATGGTTCTCAAAGGGGTGGTGGGAAGAAATCAAGCAACTAATTAAACACTTTTCTGAGGACTAAAAGATATTTGATACGAACCTGGAGAAGCAAATCTATGGAGCCTTAAGTCACTTCATGGGAATCTCTACATGTGCGTTCAGAGAAAGGGTTGTGCTTAACCACAGGATGAATAACCTCCCCAAAAGGACAGTTTTCTATAGGTGATCGTTTATCAATATTTCAACTCTTAAAAGAAAAGCAAATTTTAAGAGTCATAGCCAAATAGGTTTGCATCAAAGTTACATTTCCCTGACCATCAGAATTACATTTACCCAAATTCTATTCTTCCATTAATCTTGTGAAATCCTGATGCCACCACCAGGCATTAGCACTTTGAACAGTTACTGTGGTTTCAGTGCCCTGGAATGGTATACAACCAAGCCTAACCTACTCCCACTGTTTCTGCTGCTCAACTGTGATTTTATACTGTTATTACAAAAATTTCTAATATTACTGATAACTAATTACTAATGACTGCTAATATTACTAATAACAATAACAAGTAGTGAACCAGTCTCTTTCTTCTAGGTAGTTTCTCCTAGTCATGTGTCCACAATTAAACCTTCTCAGGGATCTCTTTCTTGATATAACCCAGGGGGAAATGAGTAAAACTGGTGCCAGTTCTATCCCTGTATCCATTTCAAGCTAAAAACTTATTATGATGTTAGCTAAGAGGTGGGGCACATCCATCACTATCTTACTGGACAGAAGGATGTCTGCTAGACATCATGGAGCAATCTTCAGGCAGGCTAGAAGAGTTTAAATATAACTTGCAACACCCACAAAAAGAGGTGTAGAAATGTTGCAATGTGACAGCTCAGGTTCTCAAAATACTATTTTGTGGTGCTTGGAAGCCTGAGTGTGGTTTACTGTAGACATGTTGGAGCCATCCTGGCAATTACTTTCTTCGCAAACAGACATGATCAGATGGATTAGAGCTTCAAACATGCAGTTTTTATTTTGGAACTGAAAAAGTAACCTAGCAGAAATGGGTCATTTTTTCCTTGGGAAAATGTGCATACTAATAGTAAAAATATGTATCAAAAGGTAAATTATCTGAGAAATAATGTAGAATCTATGCTGTATAAACTCAAGTACTGAAAGCACAGATGATTTCCCTGATGAAAGATTATCAGGCCCAACCCTGTTCTACATCCGCTAGAACCTGACTAATAGAAGATACATAGATAACTGGAACATCTGTAACCTTCTGGTAATTGGAAGACAAATTGAAACTGAGGAAATGCATCTTTGCAAATGGAGTATATATTTGACACTCACTAGCTCCATGGAGTATATATTTATAATAATCTTACATTTCTTTCAGCTATGCATGCTCTTGCTTCATCACTGTATTACTTTAAATCAAAAGCAAAATAAGGTTAAAAACAACAGCCTTCGTAGCTCATCCCACTTTAGCAGCAATAGGACACAGAATTACTGTAGCAACAAAGGCAAGTAAGCTATGTAAAGACAGATATTCTCACCCTTACCAGGAAAATTCCAGTTTACTACACTCACAGAGCTTGGTGGAACTGTCCATGGTACTGCAAGTGCCACTATTTATGGCACAGTGTGATCACTGATGTATAAATGCCCCTCTACGTGGAAACAAAACTAGGATTCTGGGAGCTGTTGATACAAGAATCATGGCTAAAAGTTCAAGATTATTAAATATTTAAATGTTTTCTGAAAAAGAAGTTCTAATTTAAGATTACCATATAAGTTTGTAACTAGTTTGGCACAGAACACTGACAATGTAGATTCTCACCTTAAGACTTTTGCTTCAGCTATAGAGGAACTGCGGCATCTTTCTTTGAGCTAGGTTTCCTTTTACAAAAAATTCAAAACCCAAATCATTTGTTTTATTAATTCTGTGACAGGAAGGGTTGTGGAAAAGATGAGATCAAAGTGGCAATGGGAACTGCTCACCTTGCTGTGCAGAACTCCCATCATGAACTGTTACTCAGCTGAATCATCTGAATTAATGCTTTGAACAGAAGATTGCATGAAGCCATATTCTGTGTTCTGACTGTGCAGACAACTTTAATTTTGATTTGGTTGGCAAAGCCAAGCTGAGAATTTTGCTTTACCCTCTGGCATATAACTGAACATAATGAACAGCATTAAACATACTAGAGTATAGACTGAAGTTTAGACTTCTTGTTCTTACATTCTATGACCCAGTAGGAGTCATGCAAGCATGGAAATAATAAAGCCAAAGTATCTGAGGGAGGGTGGTATTATCTGTGTCAGTCCCTACCTGTTAGTAAATGGTGACTTGGCTGGGAAAGTATTCTATCAGCCAGCTTCTTGCCCTACCAGCTCGCACTGACTTACTTTATTAAGATTTGATGTATCGCCATGTGAGTTAAAAGACAAATTAAGAAGAACTGCAGGGGACTCTACACTGTTGGCAAGTCTTGTTTTAGAGTACTTCTGGACCTGGCATTGTTCCCAAGGCCAAGAATCTGCAGTGGCCAAGAATGCCTTTACCCACCTTTGCTTCCTGCACCAATATTATTCATTCCTGAAGAAGATGTTTGTGACACCAAGGAACCATTCATTAGTCACTGCATTTGTAGATGACTGAAATGCTCCTTATTCGGAGCTTCCCTTGAAGGGTGTTACAAAATTACAGTAACAGCAAAATGTGGCAGCCAGGGTATTCCCCCCCCCGCTTTCTGGTGTATAGAATATATAATGCTATTCACATACTGATGACATGGGCTGCCAGTTTGTTTCTGATGCTAATTCTTACCTTAATAGTTTGAGGCCAAGCTATCTGAAAGAACTCTTCCTTCTGTGTGAATCTGCTATAAACCTTTAGTCTTCCTAAGATAATTCTCACAGGACAGAGGTAGCCTGGATCTCAAGGGAAGTTACTTTTCTGCTGCTAATGGAGTTTATTACCTGTCTGTTATTGCTCTTTTCCCCCAGTCCCCACATGACCAAGAAGAGGAGTATCCTCTGCAATGATATCCCTCTAGACCAGTGGTTCTCAACCTGGGGGTCCCCAGATGTTTTTGGACTTCAGCTCCCAGAAGCCCTGAGCATTGACCATAGTGGCTGGGGCTTCTGGGAGCTGAAGTCCACAAACATCTGGGGACTCACAGGTTGAGAACCACTGCTCTAGACTATCTGAAACAAAATGTAGGCCTGTGACTCTAACATTATCATTTTTCTTTTTCTGTATGATTTTTAACCCCTTTTAACATCCTGGTAAAGAATCCAGTGAAGCTTTGAAAGCTTACATTGATGTATTTTCTGTCTTTTGGTTGGCAAACAAAGTTATCACTCCTTTGTGGAGTCTGGACTTTGTTATATTAAGTTTGTTGTTGTTGTTGTTGTTGTTGTTGTTGTGTACCTTCAAGTCATTTCTGATTTATGGCAACCCTATGGTGAAGCTATGACTGGGTTTTCTGGGGCTGAGAGTGTGTGACATGCTCAAGGTTGCCTAGCAGGTGAGCAGAAAATCCAACCCTCGCCTCTAGGGTTGTAGTCAGGGATAGTCCAGCTTAATCCTCTGCCATACCACTTTCTCAGCTGGTTTTAAATTATCCCAGTATCTCTTTCCTTCCTCTTCCTCAGCTTACTTCAGTTGTGGCAAATTGAGTTCAGAAAACAAAAGGAGTTTGTGTTCAGTTTGTACACAGACCATTTCCGCAGTATACTCTTTTAGCGCAATTATTCCACTTCCAACATCCTATGGAATCCTAGGTTTTGCAGTTTAGGGAGGGGCCAGCCAGCCCCTCCCTAAACTGCAAGCCCCAGGATTCCATAGGATGTTGAAAGTGGAATAATCTCACTATAAGAGCGTACAGTGGAAATGGCCTCAGTTAACTCAGGGAAGAGAGAGTAGGAGGGCACAGGATCTTGCTGTCCCCAGTAGGCCTGAACAAAATCAAACTGCTGCAACCTCTTCTAGCTTATCTGTTCTCCCTCATTAACCATGTTTGCCATCTCAGTCACACTCTAATGATGCTTAGTCACATGAGTCCCCATTTTCATCTATGAAATGGTGCAAGGTATGACCTTACATTTCAGTCTGTTTATGAATGATTTGGCCCCTGCTTTGAGGCAATGGGGAATCATTTTCAAAAAGTTGGTCCACAATGGATCCAATTTTTTATTTCTGCAGAAAGTTCTGTGGTATTATTCCTAACCTACTTGGGTCTAAAGTGACTATTTATGCCTTTCAGAGCATTTTCTGACTTAAATGGCATAGTATTTCCATTTTGATTGAAAACAGAGACTGAATCTAGACAATCAAATGTTGGCTTCATCTTCATTGTTCATCTTAGGCCATTTCCACACAGCACTGTCATAGTGCTATTATTCTGCTTTCAGCATCCAGGAATTCTGGAGTTTGTAGTTTCCTGAGGCCAAAGAGCTCCCTGGCTGAGAATTCTAAATGCCTCTCCCTAAACTGCAAAACCCAGGACTCCCTAGGATGTTGAAAGTGGAATAACAGCAGTATAACAGTATAGTCAGAAGATGTTCTTAGCTATTTGCACCCCATTTTAATGGAGTCCTATATACCTTTCCCCCACTGCATACTAAGACACTATAAAATCCATAACATGTTGTTACTAATGCTCCTTGAAAATAAGTTAAATATTCTGACAATTCCCTAGGTCATTTACTTCAATAATACTTTATTAGACACCTGAATACTTCAGCAACTGAAATATTTGTCATCATTCAGTTCGTTCTATTCTAATCCTTAACTTGGATTCCATAACTTATTTTAACAACTGAAGGCAAGGTGCCCAAACCCCTCTGCATTAATTCAGTCTGCATATATGCCTAGTTTCTAGATATGTGTTTCTTAGGATTAGGGGCCTTTCCACACCACACTGTTACAGCGCTATTATTCCACTTTCAACATCCTATGGAATCCTGGGGTTTGCAGTTTAGGGAGGGGTATTTAGAATTCTCAGCAAGAGCTCTTTGGCCTCAGTAAACTACAAACTCCAGAATTCCACAGGATGTTGAAAGTGGAATAATAGCAGTACAACAGTGTAGTGCAGAAATGGCTTCAGTTGTGTAGCCATTTTGCAGTGGGAGGGATTAGGACTGTTGGGACAGAGGTTGTCACTTTTGCAACTATTTCAGCCTTTTGCTGCAGCCATGGTGAATGTTGCACTATTTTCTAGGTCATATAACTGGAAAACCCTCTAAGAAAAAGGAGCTTAAGGGTTCCGTCACCTATATAATATGCAGGTGCCTTTATGCTACTTTCCACTGCACACTCTCTGGAGTTTGTAAAAAGCACCATAACTTTAAGAGCTTTTGATTCTATCTGAATAGATTAAAATGCTCCTGATGCTTTGAGTATGGCATGGAGACAGCCCATAGTTATTTCCATCTATTATTATCCTGTTAAGGGAATAAATGATGAGGTGTATCAAATCATGTCCATATGATCATGATCAGCACCAGCTCATCTGTACTGCCGTATTAAAGAAATAATTGATCATGGCACAGGATTCTTCATCTTAATATATATCAGTCTGTTGTCATCCATTATTTTACACTATGCAAACCAGCAACAATTATCTACTATAAGAAAGGGATATGAGGTGAGCAAACTTTGTGTATTTCAGTAACTAGGAATACCAACAAATTTATAAGACCATTATTTTTTGATGACTGTGCATCTTCTGTAGTCACAAAATAGATGCATAGTGTTGATAGAATGAGTGGAAATTGCCCCCTTTAAAACAGAAGTAACATCCTGTACATGTGATGAAGACCACAAGTAAAGAATTGACCATGTGACTATCTCATTTGCAGCCAATCATGTCTAAATTATTCATCTTCCATCCAGAGGACTGATAGGCAGCTCAGTGTGATGTTTTCCTGTGCAGGTCAACCAGCAGTTTTGAGGGAGAGAAGAAAGACCCTCTTGCCTGGAAAGAGAAAAAAAGCTGAAAAAGCATCAAAGTAAATGGGGAGAAAAATCAATGAAAAAGAAAAAAATACATAGTAGGGAAAAGAATAAGAATAGCAGCGAAAAGAAAGTGCATCAGAGCATCTGAATGACGAACTTCCTAACATTTTCAAACCTTCAGTGAGCTTCACATGTAAATCAAGCTGTGGTGGTATAATGGCCTGGAACCATATCTGATTTGCTGTACTACCAGTGTTTTGTCTTCAGCAATACAATACCTTCTCATCTGGAAGTAAGTCCCACTGAATTTCAATGGGATGTATATCTAAGTAGATATGTCCTAAGGACTGTACTGCTTGTCAGGCTTCCATTTTAAATTCTCTGCCTCGCGGATTTAAAGAATGGTCTAATGAAAAGGTATTCTATGGTTCTCTTCAAAATGGAAAGGCAAAAGTGACAAAATGCTGGTAGGGATCAAGAAAGTAGTCTACCTTGGAGAGAGGTCCAGATTCCATGTCAGAATATAGATTTCAAATTACTGCATACCAAGGTTGTGTTTATGAGGGAAGCTTGTTTGGAATCTGGTGAATTTCTGCTAGTCTGCTATTACATGCTGTTATGCATCATCTGTCTGAGAACACTTAAGATTCTCATTATACAGTCTTGCATAAATAGAGTTCAGCTGCCAGTATAATATGTTGATCTGTTTGGAGTTCTATTCCCCCTTCCATCTTTAGGGCTTAGTTTGAGTAAACAACCAACACTGAGCCTTGCAGAATTACTACTGGTGGCTAGGCTGGAGCCCATTCACAGTACATTACTATAGCAATATATTTCATTTTAACTGCCAAGGTGGCATCCTATGGAATGACAGAGCTTGTAGTTTGGTGAATTAGTAAAGGTTTCTTGCTGAGAATTCTAAATGTCCCTCCCTAAACTGTCAATCCCAGGATTCCAGGGGATGTTGCCATGGCCGTTAAAGTGGAATATAGTGCTACAACTGTGTGGTGTGAATGGCCCTCCAAATTACCAGAGTTCTGTCTTTCACCTCAACATCAAACATAATCTCTAGGACTACCCCACAGTAGTCTAACTTCTTTTTCCTGGTTGTTAAATATATCTAGTAAAAAAAGCTTTATCAGCTCATTTTGAACATTATCTCAAAACTACTGTAGAGGCACACAAATACACAGATAATATAGCCATTTGAAAACCATACATAATATGTGGTAGCAATTTGGTGAATAATAGTGGAATTTGAATGTTTAATGTCATATCTAACAAGTTCTGTGGGACAGCAGCCTAAAATAGATTCATATATATTAATGTCTTTTTGAACACCAAGACAGAGGAAGAGACTGGTAACAGAACAAACTATTTATTGCTGCATATATGAAATCTCCTGGACCTTTTCCTAATGTAGAATCACTGTAACATATGTAGTCAACTTGAATTTTGTCACTTTTTTCCTTACTCCATCCAAACATGGACAATATAACTTGGGTTAATCATCAAAGAACAAATCCACATATTCTGTCTCACGATGTGAGACTGCCTGGTTGAGCCATCTGCCTATACTTTCCTAAACCTTGCCTTTCAGGCCATTTCTTTCTTTCTTTCTTTCTTTCTTTCTTTCTTTCTTTCTTTCTTTCTTTCTTTCTTTCTTTCTTTCTTTCTGTCTGTCTGTCTGTCTGTCTGTCTGTCTGTCTGTCTGTCTTTTTCATAGCAAAGGAGTGACCGGCAAACCCAAATCTAACAAAACTGTAATATAGGCAGGACCAACTCAAAAGACTGTCTGTTCCAATATAAGCTCTTGGGCTAAACTCCCAAGCCTCCTTTCACAGTAATTGTTCTCTTTGCTTCTCCATCTTCACCTCAATAACCCCACATCCTTCTGATGTTGATAGAGTTGCCACTTTGAAAACTGGAGCTGGCCTTGTATCCTTAACAGTTGTGTAGAAAAGGGAATTTCGACAGGTGTTGCTTCTCATGCTACCAAATAACAAGCAACAGCTGCTGAAAATGCTCCCCATGTTACCCTCACAACAACTCTGTGAGATAGACTAGGCTGGGAGAAATAAGTGTCTCAAGGCCACTTACCTTGCAATGAGTTTCATTTCTGATTAGGGACTTGAACTGGACCTTCTAAAATCCTGGCCACCACACCACACTGCTTATCTTATACCTTAACAATCAGCCTGCAGCAACCTTTTTTCCACCAATCTGGAAAACACTTTACTAAATTCTGACTTCAGAAACGCAGAGGTTGTGACACCATGGCTGTCACATCCTTTTCTGTCTCCACTGTTTCATGACTTCAAGTCATATCTGACTTACAGTGACACTAATGTGAAAGTGTCATGGGTTTTTCTTGGCACGATTTCTTAAGAGGAGGTTTGCCATTGCTTTCCTCTGAGACTGAGAGAATGTGACTTGCTCGAGATCACCCAGAGAGTTTCCATGGTTGAGTGAGGATTAGAACCCTGGTCTCCCAGAGTCCTAGTCAAACACTCAAACCACTATGCCATGCTGGCTCCTTTCCTTCTCTAGAGGGCCATTTTTCCATTCTTCCCAAAGCACACATGCACTTTAGATACCCACCCAACCCTTTTTAATTTAGTTTCCAAAACTACCCATGAGTGGCATATAATCTTTCAGAAACAACACATGAATCAATCATCACTGCCTAGCTATTTCTGTCTTGCAATATCACCAGTCTGGCTGATATAGCTCTACAGTATCAATCTGGCTGATATAGCTCTACAGTACTCCATTGCAGTAAATGATGTCAGATTTAGAAACTTGTCTTTTCCTCCTTCACTATATTGCTTCTAATGACTTATAGTGGTAAGAAGAGCCAGTGTGGTGTAGTGGTTTGATGGCTGAACTAGGGGCTTTGAGAGATTAGGATTTGAATTCTTGGTTGGCCAAGGAAATCCACTTGGGCAAATCCTACTCCCTTAGAAGAAGGCAATGGCAAACCCTCTCTGAAAAAATCTTATCAGGGAAACTCTGCAATAGCATGACCGTAAGTTGGAAATGACTTAAAGGCACACATCACCATCATCATCCAAAGCAACTACAACAGAGCTTTCAAAGCAGAGCTTCCAAAAGCTACTTTTTTGGACTACCACTCTCAGAAGCCCTCAGCCATGGGCAATTCTGGGCACAGCTGTCCAAAAAGATACCTATTCCAAGTTCTGAAAACTGGGCTACTTGAACAAATAGTCTGACTCAATAAATACAGAAACTTGCAAACGACATATGAATATGGTCATTTTGCTTCATACTTCATTTCTGCTTTCCTTGAGCTTCTTGAGCTATGCCTGGCACAAGAATAAATGCCAGTATTTTCATGGTTATGTGGTGTACAAGGACTGTTAGATCAGCTGAGGAGTAAATGTCATGTCCTTACACAAGATGGAAAGGTATCATTTCGAAACTAAAGTACAGCTTCTAAAAGCCAAGATGAAGCTGATAGCAGTTAAGAAGTGGGAAAAACTGATTGATGAAGTCAAAATTGCAGAAGAGTAACATGCAGTGCTTTCTTCAACAACCCCTCAAACTCAGTTTTCTGGCAATATAGTAGTATAAATGTTGACTGCAAGGATTAATGGCATGATCTAGAATGCTATAAAGTAGATTATAGGAGAAAACAAAGCCAAACAATTTTTTTAAAGAACTAGCCATCTTTAGGACAAAAATAGATGGAATATTGTGGAACAGATATGTGAAAACTGCTAGAACATTTAGATCATGATTAATTATTCTCGCAGGGTAATATAAGTAAATATTCCAGAAAAAATAGAAAATCAGTCATCTCCAAGGTATATAAAGGGATTGCACATGCAAACATTTCCCAACATTAAAAAAAAAAGGGAGAGTTCTTGTCCTGACTACATAGATCCTTATCTGCTGCATAATTGTAAGGTTATTAGAATGCATCCAGTGGCCACAATCTAGCACCAATACATAAATTTGTAGCAATAAATGGACCTAAGCGTGCTTACTGATGTATAGATTATGGCCAAAGCATTGTGTCCGTCCATGTGCCTTGAATTAATGATTTGGTGGCATAGGCTGGCTGTACTCCAAAATGTGTCTTTCCATATCTTCATATAGTTGTTCATGTGCCTTGGCTGACATAAAACTGGCAGGTGACATTTCTTAATCCTCATAGTTTCTGATGTCCCTTGTTCCAATGACACAATAAGCTTCTTTGAAAACACAGTGGAACATTTTCCAATGTCTACAATGTACATTGGACATATCTTTTCTGCAGACTGTAGCCTTCTGAAGCAAGAACTAAATGGTACAATGTCTTTTGAAGGTGAGATCACAAGTTGTGACATTTACCATCCTTGCAACTGTAAGGACACTGACTTTATGCTGCAGATGAAGGGAAAACACTCAGGGGAACTTTCTACGGGCCTCCTCTAATTTTCTTGCACTTGCAATGCAGCTGAGAATGGCTTCCACTCATTCAATAGTGATGTAGTGTGGTTCACCCAGAATAATTTATATGGACACATCTATGTATTATAGACAACTCTGTATATATAGATGCAATGGCAGGGGGTGGGGATAAAACAGAAGAAACAGGGCATGAATCATGGAAAATTTAGAGCAAGTCACAGCTTTGTGAGTCATCAGGGGGTTATTTTGCAAAATCCTGTGTCTGGCTGAGCAGCGGGGGTGGTGGGCCAGAAGCGTGATTAGTACATCTCTTTAGTCTACTGACTGACAAGAGTAACAGCCTCTGTGTGTGTGTGTGTGTGTGTGTGTGTGTGTGTGAACATGCATGTCTGCACCACTGCTCCAAAATGTCAAGAATCATTTCAGGTAAAGCAAAAATGGATTTTATAAAAAAAACTTCCCCACTTTTTAATTGAGTTATTGTATTAATTTTGGTATACAAAGGAACGATTTGTTATTTTGTCCTTAAAAACAAATAACAATAAAGCATTAAAATTGCCAGCCAGCTCCAGTCCACCAAGAGAAGCCAAATAGCCTTAGTACTTAACACTTTAGAAGTTCACAGATCAGTACTGGAAACAGTTGAGTCTCCATTTGCTTTCAGGCAACAGCCGGTAACCCGTAAGCACAAAGGGGTTGTCTCTACATACATTTATATCTTTAACACCAGTTCCTGCCAAATCTTCTTAAATCACACAAGCTTGTCATGTTTGCAGCTTGACTTTCTGATCCTATTGAGAAGTGAATACAGGCAGAGGCTCTGCAAGATGTTATTGACACAGTTTACCAGCACCATCCTGATCTAAGCAGTTTCACACTTTTGATTCACTGCCAGCTTCTTTTATTTTTAACTCCTGGTTTTTAGAAACATTTTGCTAGTCTGATTTTGTTATACAGCTACTCAAATGACATTTCTAGTATCATAAGAAAATATATATAGATCAACAGAGTGTTTGCCACTTAAATGGCCTTGTAAACTGCATTGGGCAGCCTAACATATATTTTAGTGAACAGAAGGCCAAGGAATTACTTTAGGAACAGCCAATATTTCATGGTTATGCTTCTGAAACAGAATGAGATAGTGACCTAGAAAGAACTTCATTGTCTAATGATAGACTAGATATACAGATATACCTCAGTTAACAAAGTAGATGTGTTCCTAAGTTCTGGAAGCAACTGCTGTTTACCTATCCTGTTGCAGGCAAGCCCGCACAAGTACATTAGCACTGGCTAAAATCCCATTCTTTTCCAGCATAAACTTTACTGCAGACACACTGCTGCAACATGACACTAAAAGTTTGTGTTACTCCCACCCTTATTCACCACCCTCTCAGTGCCAATCCTGCTAAAACTCTCACAACTAAACAGAGGAAATGGTGGGGGGTGGGCAGGTACTTTTTTTAAAAAAATGTAAAAAGGAGTTTCTTTGTCAGAGACTTTTTAAATTAATGTATGCCTGTATACATATGCTCCCTTGGATACATATACAAAGATGGTGACAGAAGCAGAGGTAGGTGGTCACTATCTGGTTGACTGTCTTCAAAATATTAACTAATTCTAGCAAGCTGCGGGAAGTAATCAGGTAATAGTTCCCCATTACGGAACTATTGATAATATGAAATCTAGATGATGGAAAGTTTGAGTCAAACTTAATCCAGCATAGGTCCAGAGGTTATCTTTGGAGCAGTGACCATTCATAAAAGACAGAGGTAGTCTTTTTGGAGGAAGGATTTTGTAAGACACATCTATGTTTTGTTTTTTTTTAACTATCTGCTCTGACAGCCACTGAATTTCAAAAGTGGATTCTTATGTAGCTCAGCTGGGTGGGAAAAAAAAATCTGGTTTGAAAAACAAAGTCCAGCACTTCCCAGAGGATGCAGTATTAATGGTGCAGTTCTTACTAACCTGACCTATATATTGAAAAACCTCTCAGTTTTTGCTTCAGTCCATTGATATTTCTCACATGGAATAGGTACTCAGATTTTTTTTAAAAAAAAATTTTTCAGGATGATACAGCAGGATTTTAGTAGTTCAATAGTTTATTTTATTTGTTAAACCTCTACCATTTTCAATCCAAAGAACAGATAGCAGGTCAAAGGAGATATTGTCACTGTTACCAGGACAGTGTCTCAGCTCAAAGTCAAATCTATTAAGTTTCAGAAAAAGAACAGCAATAACCTTCAGACTGCAGTGCAGTCGAGGGGAAGGGGGATGAGGGGATGAGGGCTTTACCCTCCAAATAAGAATTTTGCCCCCCAAATGTAATTTTCCTTCAGCCCTCAAATTTCTAGAATTGCATACAGTGAGACACTGAAAATTGTTCACACCTACAATTGCACCCACTTGTTAACTTTGCTTGTACCCTTTCTTTGTCTGCCTAAACTGTATTTCTAAATTTCTACTGAACTTTAGAGTTACCACAATGTTAGAAATTTGGGGATTGAAGAAAGATTTCATTGGGAGGGGGCAGCAGAATTTTTATTTGGTAGTTGTCACTGCATCCATACCTATTTCAGATCATTCAAACATTTGACTTGTTTTTTGTACTGTGTTTCTTAAAAATGCCAGTGGCTATCATTTAGTTCAACATAACATCTTCTGTTTCATTAACTTCTGTTCTGCTGCAAGCAACTGTTTACCTGGAAGTTATTTTATTTTACCTTAAATTACATGGCAGGATAGCAGGGTGTAGCCTAATCATAATACGCTTATATAGTTGTTTTAATATAAATGTCGTTTGTGAAAGATGATACCAGGCTACAAATTGTTGGATATAAACCTGGACTATAATGCCATAGGCAGTATGACAAGAGAAGATACTTAACAACTGTTAAGGTTTCAAATCATGGATAAGAGAGAGCTGGCCTTCAGATTACATGACAACAAGTTTAAACCTCAATATGCCAATATTTCACTACCTTGTAAATGTGGAAAATTTATAGTGGAAGGGCCGTTGCTGTCCACTGGATAGGAAGCTATGCTTCAGCCACAGAGATCTGGATTCAAATCTTCCATAGCAGTAGACACTCTCAGTGATGGTTGTCAAGGTTGGTTCTTCCATTAGGTATCTGATTTAGAATGTCACTATCAGAGCTTGCCTGTTTTATTTTTTCGCAAAATGTATTGGGTTCTCCCTGATGTTTGTCTACATGCCAGACTTATCTGTGAAAATTGTAAAAACACTTTCAATAATGAGAACTAAGGCATAAATAATAATTCAGTGGACTTTTTATTTAGTATTTATTTTATTATGCAGGACTTTTTCTCATGTGCCAGGCAGCTTGTTATAACCAAAACATCCTACTGTATCAAGACTGAGTTGAAGGCAGAAGGGACCCCAGGAGTTGTTATCAGAATGTCAGAACCAAAGACCATCAAAACAAACACAGATCATGAAGACTTAAGTTCTAATCAAAAGAAGAATCTCTTTGTAGCTCTTGAACCCCTGTATAGAGGTCTTCAATGGCCAGCTTGGGTGGGCAGAGTCACTCCAGAGGTTAAGAATACATTACTAACCTGAAAGATAGTTCAGCTGCTTTGAGTCCCAGTTTGGGACAATACTCATTAAATAAATAGAAACTAATTGTGGTTTGTGAGCTAAGCTGCAGATGTCCTTCTTTCAGCCTAGAGGGCCTATATGCTGGATGAACAGTTAATGATCAGTCAGCTTCCAATGGGAATTTGAAGGAGGTTTTTTTTTTTTAAAAAAAATCTCTTTCTTGCTCCTTGATTTTTTTGTGTGTGTATTTGTGTGTGTGTTTAGCAGAAATATTCTTTATTATAGTTGCACTATGAAAATATTTAATTAGACATGTGTTTGAGGAAACAAAAAGGTCAGTATATAAGGCAGAACTGAAATAATTTAAACAATGTCCAAACCTATACAAGTACACTTCTTTATCAAAATGCACTCTAAAAAAATCAAATATTTTGTAAATTCTATCAAAAAAATTCCACCCCTTTTAGTAATACATAAGACAATATTTGACAAATGCATACTAAAGAAAACAATGACCATGACATAACTTCTCTATTTGGCCTCTCTAGGCACAATATTTAGAGCTGGCATGATGTGTTAGCTTGAGTGGTAGATGAGACCAGGGCTTGATTCCTTGCTCAGTCATGGAAACCCACTGTGTGACCTTGGGCAAGTCACACACTCTCAGCCAATAGCCAGTGTGGTGTAATGATTTGAGTATATGACTGCAACCCTGGAGATCAGAACTCCATTCTCCTGTCAGCCCTGGAAGCCCATTGCGTGACCTTGGGTGTGTCACACACTCTCAGCCCCAGAGGCCCCATGATAGGTTCTCCTTATGGTCACCATAAGTTGGAAATGACTTGAAGGTGCACAACAAGGCATAATACTGAGAATCAGCATGGTGTAGTGCCTTGAACATTAGTTTGAACTCTGGAGGCCAGGGTTGGAATCTCTACTTGGCTATGGAGACCTACCGGATGACTTTGGGCGAGTCACATTCTCTCATCCTCAAAAGAAGGCAAAGGCGAATTCCCTTTGAACAAATCTTGCCAAGAAAACTTAACAATAGGGTTTCTTTAGGGTCATCATAAGTAGGAGAAGATTTGAAGGCACACAGCAACAACAAAGCATGATATTAAAATGTCTGAATTTGACAACTCCATCTCAGTTATCTTATATGGCTGTACAGCTTGTTTGTCTTCAGTAGAGCAACTCTTTTTACCATCTGATATTTTTTATTATTTTAGCTCAAACATAACAATATGTCAAATACAGTCATACCTTATCAAATCAAATAATCTATAAATAATGTATCTATATATGTATCTATGCATCCTTCCACCTAAGTAATGCCTATTATTAGTTAGTTACTCTACTTCTATAATACATTAATATCTGTTGCACCAGAAATCCAATTAATTAGTTGGGGAATGCATGTGAATGCACTGAAAATGCATTATGTTTCCCAAAACATCCCTGACCTTGATTTCCATTGAAGTCAGCCAGGAACTCCTGCCCCTCTCCCAAATCCAGTTTAATCCCTCTGGTAATCCTAATTTTGTGATGCGGCTTGGTGATGCCCTTCATGGGGTTGCACAGGCTCCGAAGGAATGCCATGCCAGGTGCCACCACCCGGCTGGCAAAATTCGGGTGCCCATGAGCTCCTGAAATTCCGTAAGAGTAGCCTAGCACCTACCCATGAAATAAGCCACCCTTGACCTGAGATCCTGAACTTCTTTTTTTTTGTTTTTGTTTTTGTGGGGGAAAGAATTCTAACTACCACACCAAACTAAACACCGAGGAGTCTAAAGACTAGAAGCATGGTGGTAAAAGTGGAATCACGGTATTTCCTTGTGCACTGTGCCTATACTTTAAAATGCTTCTCAATATTGGATTGGCCTTCCATGGATATAAGCTGTCAAGATTTGATAGTACATGCTCCTTCCCACTGTCCTGCATTCTCACCTGTAGTATTCTTCCCATTTAAGCCAAAATCCCAATTCAAAAACTGACTGTCCCTGAATGACAGCCTTAAACATTAGTTTGGGTGATGACAAATATTATCTGGAAGCATCCATTTCCTCCAGTTTGTGTATTGATATGCTGATTAGCTTTAAACCTGCTTCTTAACCCAAACTGATGATGCAAATAGGGCAGAATATATCAGCCAAGGTGGTGGTGGGAAACTTACCATCTATCCAACAGTGAAGCATGATCTTGGATTATACGTAGCACATGATCAGTGCTGGCATGCTCCTGTGTTGACCCAATACAGAACTGTTTTCACATAAATAAATGTATTTCGTAACCTTCCTTTCTAATCTACAAATTAAACCAGAATTCCTGAGTACCCCAATAATTAAGATGTCCATGAGGCTATGTGGTTAAATTAATGTGCCTTATGTTCTACTTGGTGCACTGCTAATGATGCCACTGCTACTGTTCTTTGAAGTAGTCTCAATAACTGGTGCTATTTCAACTATAGTCACCGAGAGGCACTCGAAAAAGCTTTATTTGGCTTCCTTACAGAAAGCCTTTAGAAGGTTCAGGAGCCCTATGCCAGCTATGACACTGAATAACTAGCTTGTTTTCATCATGATTAAATTAAATTTGAGAAACTCTCCAAAGCTATGTGGCAATTTAGCATTTGGTTTGTACTATTTATGTTGCCTTTAAACAGAGGTGGTAAGGCTTGAACCAGTAACCTTCTGTGTAGCAGGCATCCTTGCTGCCTGTAAGCCAGTTTGTCAGCATAAGTTAGAACTTAATTATGCTTCAGACTGCCAATATTTTGACGCCAGATGTCAGGACCCCTGGTGTGGCTGAGCACACTGGCGTCCCTGAGGCCACCGCGGAGCCCGCCACCGCTGAAGGAGACCCGGGGGCTGCGGAGGCCGCCGCTGCCGCCGGGGATTGCCCGGACGCCACGGAGGCTGCCGCTGCTGGGAATCACCTGGACGCCGCAGAGGACGCCACCGACACCAGCAGTCCCAATGATGGTGCAGGGGGCGTCCGGTTCCCGCTCCAGTGGGCGAGGCGGGTGAGGCGGGCACAGGCTCTCCGGGGGAGACGGGTTCTGGTCCCGATCCTGGGGCTCCGCCCACCTGCGGCTCCGACCCAGAGGAGGCTGAGGCTGCCGCCCCGCCTCCCACATTCCGGCAGCGGCGGCAAAACAAGGAAGCGACCCGCCGGTCCCGGTGGTTAATGGAAAAGCAGCTGTGGGCTGAGAGCTCCCAGCTGTGAGCCCAGCTGTGTGCCTGCACCGGATTGGTCACCGCCGGCCAAGGGGGCTATTTAGGGCAGGCGCTGGGCTGGGAGAGGCACAGAGCAACAACCGTCGGCCTACCATGCTCCTCCCGCCCGCGTCTGATTCCAGCCCCTCCTGCCAGTGACCGCGTCCAGCCTCTTGCCAGCCAAGGACCCTGTCTGCGTTCTGGGTGAAGTAACCCTCCTTTGTTTTCCGTTGAAGCCTGTTGCTGTTTAAGGCGTGTCTTGAGTTTAGGACAGTTTACTTTCTGTAACCCCTTGTTTGCTGGCAGCAATAAATGCTGTCACCTTCAGCTGCTTGTCCTGCGTCTGCTTGACCGCTGCCCACCACTGACACCAGCTGCTCTTCACCTGTATCCCTTAGGCCTAGGGTCTTACTTACCTATTTATTTGTTCATCACATGTGTGTGTGTGTGCGCGTGACCATGCATGCATACCGTCTCCCCTTCCTTCACTTCCTGCTACTAGCCGATTATAATGTATACCTTTGTGTTAATTAATTTTTCCCTCTAAGTATACCAGCATTTCATTCTACATAGAGATTATTTAAACATTTATGTATTGCTTGTTTTCTCCCAAAATATTCTTAAACCACATGGGCAGGTAACTGACAGCAAACAATGAGAAGGACACAGAAAAGGGAAGAAAATAAATAAATTAAATTAAATTAAAATAAAATAAAATAAAGTCCCCAAACAATAATAGAACAGAAAAACAGGGGAGCTAGCTCCTCCTCCCCACCAACACATGCTTGACCAAGTTGGCTGTAACCAGAAACCCCACCAAACAAAAGCCCAAAGCTGGGATCAACCCAGTACGTTTACTCTTTGTTCCAAGATTTTTCCATTGAGCCACTTTGACTGCTTGAGAGTTGGAAGACCTAAGTCTTCAGAAACTTGATGGAGGGGGAAAAGAAGGGGGGAGCCAAAAGTCTTGCGCCCCTCCCCAAAACCCCCGCCCCCAACACCAGAAATAAGAAGGTGGAACAAAGCAATAAAGGTAGCCCCTCCCCCCAACACATGCTTGGCCAAGTTGGCTGTAACTAGCAACCCACCAAACTAAAGGAGGAGGGAGAGCCCAAGGCTGGGATATCCAGTACATTTGCTCTTTTTTCAAAATCTTTCCACTGAGCCACCTTGACTGCTTGAGGGTTTGAAGACCCAAGTCTTCAGTAACTCGATGGAGGGGGAAAGGGAGGGGGGAACCAAAAGGCTCACGCCCCTCCCCAAAGCCCCCATCCCCCAATACCAGAAATGGGGAGGGTGGAACGATTGGAGAACTTAAATCTTCAGTCTGACTCTAAAGAGAGGAAAGAGTGATAGGGAGGAAGAAAACTTAGAAGCCCCTCTGCTAGCAAACAAGCGTGGAGTAGGAGAAATGATTTATTTTATTTTATTTTATTTTTTTTAGGGAGCCCCGACAGCTGCCCTCTTCAAATAGGTCCCCTGACGCCCTAGGGGCTGCCCAATGGGCTGCTCCCAACTTCTGCCGCCACCACCGCTGCCGCGGCCCTCCCCAGGAGCTAGGGGGCCCACAGTAACTTCACCGCTGCAAAGGATCAGCCCAGGGAGGAGGAGAGAGGTGCAGACGAGTGGGGGAAAGAATGAGCGGGAGACAGCTGCCACTGCTGGACAAAAGCCCCCCTGGCGAGGCAAGTCCGCCGCTGCCACCACCGGTTCTTGTGGCCCCCTCCCCTACGAGGATCAAGTATCAGCCCGGGGGGGAAGAGGTGCAGACGAGCGAGATGTGAGCAGAGGTGGGGGGAAAAGGAAGGAGGGGGGAAAGGAAGGGGGGAGAAAATCCGGGAAAAGAGAAAACAAAGAAAGGGGAACCAACAAAAACAAAACTAAACCCTTGAACCTGGGCCACCGCAGAAGCGACCGTCAGCTGTTTCCGTTTGCTGCCGGTAACAAAGGCCTCTCAGCCGCACCACTTGGCTGGCTTTCCAAACCAGCAGCAGCACCCACCATCAGCCTCACCAGCAAACCAAAAGGCTGAGGGAGGGGTGGAAGCAGCCTTAAAAGGTGTCTGCAAACCCCTCCCCCTCCCCGTTGCACGGTGATTACCTGTTCCGTTCTTCGTGGAGGGGCGGTAAAGGCATCCCCCCCCCGCCACTTGTGGTCACACGGGTGGTGGGAGACAAATTATGCCTGTTCTCTCAAGCAGCCTTGTGTCCCAAACACTGGTATTAATTTAAATTCTGAACGGCTCATCATGGCAATTCCCAAAGCTATATTCTTAAGAAGAGTCCCAAAATGCAGAGAAATCCTTATGAACAACCAATTTTAACAGTTTCCATATACATAAAAAACAGGTATTTCATAAGGCTAATGGGTTTTATTTGCCCATTCAAGACCAAGCCAGCTAGTAATAATTTGCATTACAATAGAGATATGTGCTGCTGGGAAAACTCATTTTCTTTCCCGTTACTGTGAGGATGACAGCTTAGTACTTAGGGAACAGTAGAGTGTGAAGGGGAGTAGCAGCTGGTGTCATTCTTCCTTCTAAGGAAAATCTTCCAGCACTCTGACACTATGAGCCTGTGACCCTACATATCTTGTTGCTTATACATAACAAGTTGTAGATTGCTACGTTCAGTGGAATTACAGAGTTGATAGAACAAATTTCCCCTCCCTATTGCAGTTCCCCTCCTGAATCTTCTCTTGAAGGTTGGAGAACCTCCAGAGCTGATTTAAGGGTGTGCGTTTGAAGATGTGGTAGGGCAGAAAAGCATCCTTCTGTGAGAAGATACAACTGACTACAACTGATTGTCACTCTACATTTCTGGTGCCTAGCATAGGCTAATCCCTGCAGAGACACTTTTTCTAGCATAGACAATCTTTGGAGTGATCACTGTTTTAGAAAATATTTTGGTGGAAAATATTTGTTTAAAAACTTTATGCCTGAAAGGTGGATGGGTGTCTGCATGGCATACATGCATTTAATCAGGAGGACACAGAAGGCCATAAATATTCTTGCTGGTTGTAACTGAAAGATCTGTCCTGAAAAACCTTTGAAGATGATTCAGTCTCCTGAAAGACAGCTGACCTAAGAAGTATACATGCTTTTGTATGGAAGAAAAGTATTAACACAAGCTTTGAAAAGCCATTTATTTTGAGCTGCTTTTTAGTTGAGCTACTACACCAAACTGCTGCCTCATTGGTTTTTTATAGTGCTGTTGCCTTTAATTGTGTTTTTCAATGGTTTGGTTAGTTTCATATGAGCGCTGGCAAGATTGTGATGTACTTTATTTCTAAAGGACCATATTTCATCAATCAAGATATTGCAATTTTGGAAACATGATATTTTAGTTCTTCTTTTATTTAAATTGTCATGGTATTATGTTTGTTGAATTCTTTCAAACCAACACCTATATACATGCACCATCTGTACATGTGTATCTACCTGTAATTTGGTCCTGTATTTTTCCTACTCCCAGCCTTTCTCATCTGTTGTCTTCCCCTTCCTGTCTTTCATGCAACATCTTTATTACTTCAGTGTCTGTTCATTCTCATGTTTTCCTGAACAACTGAAACAAATTGAATGATGATATGCTTTCGGATGCCCTAATGAAGCAGGGGCAAAGGAAGCGTGATTCCTTCTTTGATGCAACAGTAGAACATTAAGAATATGAACATCTCTGTCACACACACGTTTGCTACCTCAGCAAAAATGCTGTAATATACTACAGTAATTATCTGACAGTAAGACTGATTTTTGACGTTATGTTCAGAAATCTCTCTTCCCACCCACCCCCCAGCAACCCCATATATAGCAATCTGATATAAAATATCAGGGCAATAAAAGCTGTGAATGCAAAATTCTTTCAAGTTTCTGTACAAAAAGAATTATGCCATTCCAACACAGCACAAATAACTCAGACTTTCAAGAGGCACTTATATTGGTTTTCTGTGTTACAGATAATATCATCCACAGACAAAAGTGGAAATATATAGTGCCATTAAATGTGTGATATTTGAAGGCAATAGCATATTATTAACCAAGTCCTTCATCATTTCATCAGATGGACACTTTCTGGATTTAGCCATAAGTTAATGAATCAGAAAGAATAAAATGGTTTTAAGTGCATCTTTTTTTTAATTAGTCAACATAAATTAATGCCAACAGCTATTTCTGACCCAGCAAAGTTTCAGCAATTTACCAGTCTGCAGCAAAAGCACTCCTTAAACCTGGGCAATTTCTGCACTAGTCTGTTATAGTGCTATTATTTCACTTTCAACATCCTACGGAATCCTGGGGTTTGCAGTTTAGGGAGGGGCCTTTGGGGTGTGGAAATGGTCCCAGTCACATTTTAACCCACTGGTTCTAGTGGAACTTATTTGGCTATAAAGGTGCCTCAGACTGCAGCCTCTTGTCTCTTCTGCATCATGAAAAGCACTGAAGGATGACATATTTCCAAAATGTGCAAATATCCCAGGTTTCCATAGAAGCTGAAGACTTGAGACTATGCTATCTGCACTTTGCTGAGAACCATATTTTCTCAGTCTAAATCAATTATCTATCAAGATTCTTTGTACTATGGAGCATCAGTAAATGCTTGGATGAACATGTAATAAGGCCAGATGTGGATGCCATTCTCTCATACTGTGTGGGAGTGGTTTTAAATGACTACATATTTGTCAAAAAGTATTTCATAAATAATCATTGTGTTGATTTAATTATTTTAGCATTCTACTTAAGGTTCAGCTCAACTTATCTATTGTCAGGTTTGTATTCTGAATGTGTTACATAGGGCTAGGTTTGGGGGTGAAAAAACAGGGCTGAAAAAAGATATTTTAAAGGTGATAGAAGAGTTTGGAAAGTTACCCTATACCCCAGAGCATCATCCTATTGCTACTCAGTTAAAGATTGGTTCAGCATGCCATTATATATTTTTTTTCTTAAAAACAATGGAATATTTTTGTAGGTAATGAATGTTAACTATCTAATACCTCCTTCCACAATGCTTCCCAAAGTACATGAAGGTTAGCCTATGTAATCAACAAAATTCTAGCCAGCAAGTATTTGAGTAAAGACTGGCTGAATTTATAACTTACTTGTAGAGTACTCAAGGGTCAGTATAGCTTAAAGCTGGACATACAAGAACACATATGCCATAACTTACAAAATTAGTTTAGGGTGAAAGTGGCAGGAATATTCACACACGCTGAATATGTTTCTGAAACACAGGAGAATGCACTCCCAGTGTGCCCATTCCTGAGCTGGTCTAGAATGTGCTAAGCAAGACAGTAGTCAGGAGAGTATGTCACACATTTTCACAGCATACATTTAAAAAAGAAGAAGAAGAACAGGACAAAGTGCTGCTTGTGAAATTTCTTAAGAAAGATCTGAGAAACAAAATGGATTTCAGTTATCTTTTTAAGGTGGGGAACCAAACTACATATTACATATATTATGCATATCTTTTGGAATACATGTTGTTCTCTCATTTCATTGGGAGGCAAACCTTAGAAGCTATAAATGAGAGCGGGTGAGTGGTACATAGGAAGATGCTGCTTAACTCTTTTCCTCCTATTTTTTTGTCCATTCACAATCACTCCATCCTGCTGCTCTTCAATTCCTATGCTATTGGTTTTAGCCACCAAAGCTTTTCAGTAAATATATCCAAAACCCTTTATGAAAGAAACACTCAGATAGATGTAGCTGAGCTTTAAATACTTTCTCACTAGAGAGCAATACTGTTCCCACAAGCCTACTTCCACACCACTGTGTCTTATAGAGGAAATATATACGACAGTATGAAATAATGATCTTTCATCAAGGATAGTCAAATCTAGATACATACATGTAAACATCTTCAAAATTTGCTTGAGGACTTGTAGTTCAGATTAAAATAAATGAAATCAATTACAAAATTCAGGACAAATTAAACCTCAAACAGAGAGATTTAATTTCTTCTTCTGTCTCAACTAGGATGAACAAGAAGATACCTTGGTTTAGATGACAGGAAAATAATTATTTTTTTAAGGCCCACCAAAAAGAGCTATATGTGTTCAGACTGTGGACAATAAATTCAACAAGTGAAAGTGAAGTAGATAAAGAAATAAAAATGCACTGGGTGGGTGAAATTAACACATAACATATCAGAATCAAACAAACAGAAAACACATAATTTGCAGTCAGTCTGTATATGATTTTACCACTTCTGCACTTACCAGGAATAAATCCCATTGAACTCAATGAGACTTAGGGACTTTCTGCACTACACTGTTACAGTGCTATTATTCCACTTTTAATATCCTGTCGAATTCTGGGACCAAAGAGCTCTCTGGCCCTGAATTCTAAATGCCTCTCCCTAAACTGCAAACCCCAGGATTCCATAGGATGTTGAACATGGAATAATAGCACTATAACAGTGTAGTGTAGAAAGGCTCTTACTTTTCTGCTGTAAGGATAATGCTGAAAGGCAAATTAGATGAAGAGGATATAATGAGCAAGTTATGAAACATTTAAAACTGTGCTACTGTAGAGGAAGAGAAAGCATTTTTAAAAGGAACAGTATACATTAAAACTACTGTGTCAGGCAAGGAATATAGGAAAAATAAAAATGTCCCTCTGCCCTTAATGATGATCATACTTTGAAAATACAAGTGGGATAGAAGCTTGCTAAACCATTATTCTTTGGACTTTGTTATGGGGAAAATCAGTACTGCATGCTAGCTACACATCACCTATTTGTATTTGGCTAAAATTGCATAATGTAACACTGTAAATGTCGCAGAATTAAGAAATGAGCTTAAATTCAGGATGGGATTTTGCTGCAAAAATATTTTAAAAAACAAGGGAAAACTGTAAAAAGTCTATTGATGGAAGGCATTTACTGAGAATATATAACTCAAACAGAACTTTGAATAACATTTTTATGTTGACTATAGTTATTTATATGGACACTGGCCATGATGGCTGGAATTTACAAGTTCTGAGTTAATGTGCTAAATATGCAGAAAAGTATATAATAATAAGAAAATCTGAAGTATACTTTTTGCCACAGAGCATAAAGTCTTCTAAACATCCCAGGAAAAACTAAATGCATTATTTATACATCTTTGCATTCCATTTTGTTAGTACCTGTGTGATTACACTATCAGCTCTTGGTTCCAAGCTCAGCATCACTGAAATGTACTAGAATCCCTGCTTTACACATAAACATTTATTGACAAGCTAGAAAAAGTCTTATATGGAATGGTCATTAAAAGATATCAAAAAACAATTAATCTGTGTTACTTGATATCGTATGATGTAATAATTATTTTTTATTCTTTTTATTCATTAAAATCACAAAATTAAAACGTTTTATATTTATAATATTTGCATGATTATACATCAGTCATTAATCTATGCAATTATCTCTATTTATCCCCTTAAATATCATATCTTTCTTATCAAATCATATACAACATAATACATATATATATAACATATAATCTGTATCTTACTTATGCATTCATCGTTTATCAATCAAAGGTTATACATAAAAAGAAAAAAAACAAGTTTCAATACCTGCCTAATAGCCTTCCCTTATCACATCTTCATAATTTATGGACGGTTATAACTTATCTATACCTGACCAACAATTTCATATATTCAATACTTCAACATTCATACCACTCCTTAAATCCTTATTTCACAACTCTTACACTGGTATCTTACTTCTTGAAGCTTTTTATCCAAACATTTTTCCTTATCTTAACTTATAATACATGAGTGGTTTTCCCACTTAGCATACTTCACTCCATTATATTTAACCCATTTACCACTGTTTTTCCCCATTTGGATTCCCAAA
Organism: Iguana delicatissima; assembly: GCA_948472985.1. Lineage (NCBI taxonomy): Eukaryota > Metazoa > Chordata > Lepidosauria > Squamata > Iguanidae > Iguana > Iguana delicatissima. Next base: position 548,716 of record CAOKZL010000676.1, read on the forward strand.
GGGCGGTGATTAAATTCCAGTCTTCATTAATTTTTTTTGTTTATCTGTCAATAATGATGTCAATTTGTCCATTTCCAATAGTTCATATAGTTTCTACAACCAGTCTTCAATATCCGGAACTTCTTTTAATTTCCATTTTTGTGCAAATACTAATCTTGTCGCTGTCACCATACAAATTACCATTTTCTGCAATTAATTCTTTTTGAAATATTTAGAAGTTGGTACCTTGGGGTTATTGTTCAGGCCTGCAAAGCTTCCATTGTGGGGTTTCTGAGGGACATATTTTATTCCTCCATACAGTTCAGTATATACATGAAACTGCTCGGTAGGATCATCCAGAATTTCAGGATGCCTTATCACCAGTATACTCATGGAATTCTATTCTACTTCTCCTTTTCACTGGAAGCTGGTACATAGACTTAATTTCTATCTAGCCTTAGTAAGAGATGGTTGAGAACCACTTATGCTCAAGTTCACTCCAGACAAGACTGAAATTCTGCTGGTGGATGGTTCCTCTGTTTGGACAGGTATAGTGGAACTAGATCTGGGTGGGGTCCCAGTGATGGTTTTCACCTATAAAGCTTACCTAGCTAAGGATGGCAATACCTCAAAAACTACCTCTCTCCATTTGAACCCAACTAATGCCTAAGGTTGCTATTGGAAGTTCTTCTTTGTGTGCCCCTCTTGAGAGAAGCTTGGAGGTGGAAGTTTGAGAATGGATCTTTTCTATGGTTGCCCCATGTTTATCAAATGTCCTCACGGAGGTAGTTCACTAGGCACCAGAATTGCAAATTTCTATAATCATATATACTTCATTTGTCTGCATTTGTTGTTTTAAGTTGCCCTTTTGCAATAGAGAATGATATAAAGCTAATCATAACAATACTTTAAATTTATGTAATATCAGTTTGGAGCACATAATAACTACCCTTTTCAGTGTACGTTCATAACTGATTTTAAGTGTGTGTCTCTGAGCAATACATTGATTGTCAGTATACATATTACTGACTATTATTACAGAGCTAAAGAATAATAATTATTCTGCACTCATATGTGTGGTACATTAATGTGTGCTATGAAGTCAAGTCTTGTGTATCTAGATCTTTGAGGAAAGAAATGAAGTCATAGGAACCTAGAAGAGGAAGCACATTTTTTGTAAGCCATACAGTCAGGTGGAAGTCAACATGGGCAGAGAACACAGTGCTTCTGGTTTAAGAGTTAACTGTAATCTTTATTTTAGAAGCTATATTTGGGATCCTTTGTATTTTTGCTCAGCTTTCTAGAAAGGCAGTTGCTTAAAAGGAAAGTCTAAACAGCATTCTCATCATAGGCAAGGCAATGCTGGGAAGCAAAGTGTCGTGGTGTTGAAAGCTTTAGATAGGCTGGGGATTTCTTCCTGCCTTCTTGCTGAAATCTCAAAGCTGCTGGTAGAAGTAAACTGGAAGGTTCACTAGGCATAGAAGTCGATCATTGCCCGGGGAAGATTCAGTGACCTGACAATTTCTAAAGAGCCAACAGCAAAACCTCAGCAAACTACTCACAGAGAGGCAGCAATGAGGACAGGACTGCTGAAATAGTGCTGCCTTTTTCTTACAATAGATCAAGCCCAGAATTATGATCTTGCAGCAGTCTTCTTCACCCAGGGTTGTACTCTCAAGCACACACCAGATGGTCTGGCCTACTGTTTGGAAGGTACAAGCACCTGAACTGCTGAGCTGCCACCTGGGCTACTTCAGCTGTTCATCTGCAAGAGAAATATGCAACAATTGATGAAATCTGGTGTGTGGATGAGTGGATGTTATTGGACTTTATGATTCCAATATTGATCTCTCAGACTTACGGTATTGAAGGAAGTATATGGCTGATAGAATCCACTGCTCTGGTCAATGAGTAGTGTAGTAAGTCAAACAAATTGCTTCCTGGATTTTCTGGGAACAACTTCAGCAAGTGAGAAAATCCCTTTGCAACGTATAATACCTGCTCATGGGTGGACCAAGGATTACAAGTACAAAAGTACTGTAAGTACCCTGCACACAAACAGAAGTTCTAAAATGTCTGTTTTATAACTGCTTATGCTTCTATCTTCTTCCTCCTTCCTCTCTCTCACACACTTCCCACATTAGTAGGACAATGTAACAGTTCTTCCCGTTTGTTGTTCAGCTGTGCATTTAATTGTGTTTTACGATATAAACTTGTTTTGTGTTTTAATTGTATTTTTATTCATTCTTACTGTTTAAAGTTTCAGTATATTTAAATAAATTTAAAAGAAAGACAAGAGAATGAAGGAGGCAAAGGAAAAATGTCAAGAACAAATATCCAACAGGCACAGACTTTCTTCTTTAAGAGCCTCCACATCTAAATCTGAATCAAGCCAGAAGTAAAAGCAAACAATGAACTGTATTCATAATAACTTTAAATAAAACTTTAAAGTAGTAAAAAAATTTAAAAGAAAAATGATGCAATGTTTTTCAGATAGTGCTATAACTGTATCTATATTGATTAAAAAAAAGGATTTTTTTTTAAAAGTCACTGATTGAGAAGAGCCTCTGTGAGCATAGGGTTGATTAGAATTACTAAGTCCAGAGTCCAGAGGAATGCAACCAAAATGGTGAGGGGCCTGGAAACCATGCCCTATGAGGATAGACTTAGAGAGCTGGGTATGTTTAGTCTGCAGAAGAGAAGGTTAAGAGGGGACATGATAGCCATGTTTAAATATCTGAAGGGATGCCATATAGAGGAGGGAGAGGGCTTGTTTTCTGCTGCTCCAGAGACCAGGACAAGGAGCAATGGATTCAAGCTGCAGGAAAGGGGATTCCACCTGAACCTCAGGAAGAATTTCCTGACGGTCAGAGCTGTCCGGCAGTGGAATCTGCTGCCTCAGAGTGTAGTGGAGTCTCCTTCCTTGGAGGTTTTTAAGCAGAGGCTGGATGGCCATCTGTCAGGAGTGCTTTGAGGGTGTTCCTGCATGGCAGGCGGTTGGACTGGATGACCCTTGTGGTCTCTTCCAGCTCTACATTTCTGTGATTCTATGATCCTATGACTATAATGAAATATTTCACACCTTGTAACACCACAGGTTTGTAGCAGATAAAGAGTATGTTTTAGGGAAGCTGGATACTTGTAGTGTAAATCTGTGCTTACATTGCTCTATGAAACAAACATATCTACAATTATTAGAATTTATCTTTGCTTCCCCTATTGTGTTCTCTCCAGAATTAACAAAATTGACAACTGGCATAAAATGTTAAAGGCTTAAAAATGTTTCTTTTGTTTTGTCTTAGCTTCACAATTAAAAGCAATCTTATTTTGTGGAAAACACATGAGCTAGTGCATAGGTTAAGCATTCGTACCACTATAATACCTCTCGCCTTGCTTTTTTGGGGGGTGGTCTTGTTACTTTGACAATCTTATCTCAACAGTGGTAGAAGCAGCATGAAAGAATGTTCCACAAACTATATTAAGTTCAGAAGAATGTTTCACTCATTTTTAAATAACTCAGCATAAAACTGCTTCATACATGCTAATTCTTTCTTATGGAAATAAACTCTGAAGGGGGTACCTTCTAGGTATAAAATCATGTACGAAATGTAAAACTGCTGTTGCTACGGGTAAATTGGTTGGGATGCCTCCATAGTCAAAGGACTCTATTTTGAAGATGCTGATTCAGTTGCGGGTGTTGTTCTTGTGTGCCTTCAAGTCATCTGGCTAAGGCAAACCGATCACAGGGTTTTCTTGACAAGATTTGTTCAGAGGGGATTTGGTTTTGCCTTCCTCTAAGGCTGAGAGACTGTGTCTTGACTAAGGTCACCCAGGAGGTTTCCATGGCTGAGTGGAGATTTGAACCCTGGTTTCCTTAGTCCAATGCTCAAACAACTACACCACATTGGATGTCTGATTATTCATTTACTTGTGAGAAAAGAGAGCTAAATACGTGGTTGATGTGTTTGTGCGATTGCGGTTTGCCTAGTGAAATATTTGTACCCAGCCAAAATGTCATATGTGAAGTGGTACTTAGAATCCTTATTCTAAGTTCTTCTCAAAATTTGTGGGAGGAGAACATGCATTGATCCTCAGTGTTGCTTATTCTGATGTCAGTATGATCTTATACATGGGATTAGCTCCCAGGTAAGTATTGCATATTTAGCCCCACTTTTCATTGCTATATCTTTTAATAGCTTTTGCTATAGCATTCAAGTGCTCTCATCATGGACTAATTTTTCTGTTAAAAGTACCAGCAAACACTTCATACTGAAGGCAATAAATCTGCACAGCCCACAACACTCTGGCAGACATTACAGAAATGGTTATAAAAACCATTGAAAACAGCTAGCATCAGCAGTTTGAAAAAAGCAGCACTGAGGCAAGTTATCTTCTGTCTGACACTTCTAAAACACTAAACTCCAGCTTCTTTCTTCCTTCTAACCAACTCGATCTTCACTGGCACCAGCAAAGTTCTTCAAATATATGATAGGTAACCCAAAAACGGCTCTTCTCCAGCAGTTCCTAAACAGATGCTAGTGAAGGAGTTTCACAGAAAATGACAAACCACCACAAAATGATGGCACACATCTGTAGAATACAGCAAATCATACTATCTGAGAATACCCTCTAACATTTCACAGAGGACAACTGAGGTACATTTGGCCAAGCAATGTCAGAGCGTGGTTGACATGGCAAAAGGTATTAATGAGGAAGAATATAAAAGCTAGGAGAGGCTGCAGCAGTTTGCCTTTGTCTGAGCCTATTTGGAAGAGTAAGATTCTTTCCTTTCCTCCCACTGAATTCACTAAGCGTGAACTGTGGTTTTTTTAAAAAAAAAACAAAAAACCTCAGGCTATTTCCACACAACGACGCTCTTCTGTGTCATCTCGCTGCAGTCCCGGGTCCAGAAGGGAGCGCATCAGCAACACCCCCCTCTGCACCCGCTCGGTCCATGTGGAAGAGAATGTAATAGTGCCATGTCTTCCTTCCACAGCACAGCCAGGCCTTTTCTATTGCTGTGCTACAGAAGGAAGTGTCGCCAATGTGCTTCCGCAGCTTCCGCATCGCCGGAATGATGAGAGCACCCCACAATCGCAGACGTGAAACGGATTTTTTCTGTTTTGCAAAAACTGCACAAGCGCAACGCTCTGCAAGATGGCAGCGGGACAGCGACAACATCATAAGGAAGTGCAACCTGCTGACCGCTGCCATCCTGTGGCAGAAACAAGACAGCGATATTGTGCAGAAAGGGCCTCAGTTTGCACCAACTGAAATAAACTGAGGCTAAAAACAAAAAGTGGAAAGAGAGAGAGAAAATGGTACATTTTAAAAGCAGGTGAAAAGTGGGGAGGGCAGAAGATGAACTGGGGCTATCCATGCAAAAACAGGACAGTTTGAGGGCATGGTCCTAGGATTTGGGCAGGTGATAATGATGATAGTGATAATGATGGAGGTGGTAAGACATGTTTCTTGAAGTCAAATCACATTTCTTTCTACTACATGGACAACTGTAGCTTTTCAGATCCCATCAGGCCTAGCCAGCATAGGCAACAGTAAAGAATTACAAATGTTTCAGTCCAAAAATATCTGTAGGGACACACCAAATCATCTGGAGAGCCACAGTTGTGCACCCTGCATTAAGCCAATGTAAGTATCTTCTGGCTTGCAAAAATATTCATTCCTATCAGCAATTATGCTTTGCCTTTGATAAATCATACTCAATATATATATATTAAAATATATAGCTAAATAAATATAAAGCAATAATAAAAAAAACCAGCCCTCTCCCACAATACCTAAACTTTAAAAAACAAAAAACATGCAGCATTAGGATTGCATCTGATCCACACAACAGAGAGACTTCTTCAGAGGAAGTGGGTTTGGGGATTTTGCTAAAAGCCCACTATGAGGGTGGCTTAGAGGAGCCTGTAGCACACCAAAAGCAGCGTGAGGAGCTCAGCTGCAGGAATGCCTTGACATAAAAACCAAGAATCTGTTTGATGCTGCCCCCAAGCACAGCCTCTATTCCCATCCTTGCCTTTGTTCCCCCAGGATTTCCAGAACAAATGATAAAAGGTATGGCAGTAACTTTATAATGGCCAAGGGTGACTTCAGCTGCCAGAAGCCTTTATCAGCAGGAATCTACTCAAAGGGCAGAGATAATTTGGATGGAAAAGAACTAGCCATGAGCAATGAACCAGGAAAAGTTTTGGGAAGGAGAAAAGTTGGCAATGTATATATAAGATTCTCCCATTCCTTGGGACCCTTTGCTGGATTAGTTGCTTCTAAGTTCTGGCTTCCATATCATGTGTAGGTCACAGATATCCAGGATCTTTAAACTATACATCAGAGCAGAAAGCTAAAAAAAATGGACTTTGTTTTAGGTTTTCACTGTTTATCTGAAGCTGGAGGGCTGGGACAGACTAGGGATTCTGTTGGTGCACCGCCCACCCCACTGCAAACATTTCCCCCTTCCTGAGCTAGCAGGTGTGGTGCGGGGTTGATTTTGGGAAATCCTACCGGCTTGTAATACTGGGGGATTTCAACTTCCATGATGAAACCATCCTGTCAGGAGCAGCTCAAGACTTCATGTCTGCCATGACAATCATGGGTCTGTCCCTAGTGGTATCTGGCCCTACTCATGCTGCTGAGCACACTCTAGACCATGTTTTCTGTGTGGGTGGGGTAATGTAATCTGGGAGAGAGGAATTATCTGTAGCTCTGTTGTCATGGACAGATCACTACCTGGTAGGGTTTAACTTACTGGGACTCAGAACCTCTGCAGGGGTGGGGGACCCATTAAGATGGTCCGCCCCAGGATCCAGATGGATTCCTGATGGCTTTTAGGGAATTTCCTACTCCTTTGACAGGAAATGCTGTTGAAGTCCTGCCTGATTTCTGCACAAATGGCCAGGGCGGTGGACATGACCCCCCCGACGCCCTTACGTAGGGGGCCAAACCATCCCCCTGGTTTTCCAGAGAGCTGGTAGTGATGAAACATGTGAAAAGGAGACTACAGCGATGTTGGCGGAAAACTGGAACGCATCTGACAGAACACAGGCTAAAGCTTATTTGAAAGCCTATTCTGTGGCAAGAGAGACAGCAAAGGCAAAATTCTTTTCTGTCTCTATTGTAGGCAGAGAGCCGGCTGGCAGAGCTGTTCCAGTGGTTATGGGTCTTTTATACTCAGACCCAAGGGAGGAAAATTGAGACCATTCAACAGCCTGCTGTGAACAATTTGCCCGGCACTTTGCAGATAAAATCACTCTGATCCATTCTGATTTGGATGCCATGATTGATACAGATCCTGTGGATGTAACTCTGGCCTATGTTTGTCCAATGATAAGGGATTTTCAATTTGTACAGCCTAAGGATGTGGACAGGATCCTTGGAGAAATGAGAGCCACTACATGTGTGCTAGATCCCTGCCCTTCCTGGCTTACTAAAAAAAGCCGAAGGGGGACTCACTGAGTGGGTAGAGGGTGTGGTTAATGCTTCCTTGAGACAAGGTAAAGTTCCAAGTTGCCTGAAGGAGGCTGTTATAAAACCACTACTAAAAAAGCCATCCCTTGATCCCACTATTTTGGAAATTACTGGCCCATCTCTAATTTCTGGGGAAGGTTCTGAAGCATGTGGTGGCCTCTCAGCTCCAGGGGTTTCTGGATGAAATGGATTATCTAGTCCATTTCAATCTTTTTCAGGCCTGGGTAGGACTGAACAGCTTTTGGGCACCTTAGTGAATGACCTATGCCAGGAACTAGACAGAGGGAGTGTGTCCCTGTTGGTTCTGTTGGACTTCTCATCGACCATGGTATCCTTCTGGTCGCCTTTTTGGGATGGGACTTGGGGGCACTGTTTTAAGTGGCTCCATTCTTTCCTGGAGGACCAACCCAGAAAGTGGTTCTGGAGACTCCTGTTCATTCCCACCCTCTGGCCTGCAGGGTCCCTCAGGATTAATTCTTTTCCCCCAGCTATTTAACATCTACATGAAACCACTGGGAGATTGTCCGGGGTTTTGGGGTTTGGGGTCATCAGTATGCAGATGACATCCAACTTTATTACTTTTTTCCACCACAAGCCAAGGAACTGATCTGGTCCTAAACCAGTGCTTGACATCAGTAATGGACTGGATGAGGGCAAACAAGTTGAAACTTAATCCAGACAAGACGGAGGTGCTCCTGGTCAGTAGAAAAGGGAGATCAGGGAATAGGTATCCAGCCTGTGTTAGATGGGGCCATACTCCTTCTGAAGACACAGGTTGCAGCTTGGGAGTGTTTTGGGTTCAACTCTGAGTCTGGAAGCCCAGGTCTCAGCAGTAGCCAACGGTGCTTTTGCACAATTAAAGGGTTGTGTACGAGCTGCACCCATTCCTTGAGATGTCAGACCTGGCCATGGTGACACATGCCTTGGTTACATCCCAGCTGGATTACTGTAAAGTGCCCTACATGGGGCTGCCTTTGAAAGTATTTTGGAAACTTCAGCTGGTCCAAAGAGCTGCAGCTAGTTTGTTAATGGAAGTGGTTACAGGAAGCATACAACACCCCTGCTGCAAGAGTTCCACTGGCTACCAATCTGTTTCTGGGCACAATTCAAAGTGCTGGTGATGACCTTTAAAGCCCTACATGGCTCAGGTCCAGGTTGTCTGAAGAACTGTATCCTCCCCCACGAACCAGCCCGGGTGTTGAGATCCAGAAGAGGCCCTTCCCTTGGTTCCACCACCCTCACAGGTGCATTTGGCGGGAACACAGGAGAGGGCCTTCTCAGTGGCTTTCTCAGGCTCTGGAAATCCCTGCCCAAAGATGTTAGACTGGCAACCTCCCTGCCTACCTTCAGGAAACAGCTAAAAACATTCCCTTCCAACAGGTATTTATATGTAATTTCTATCGGTGCTGGTCATTTTAATTGTTATTTAATTGATATTTTAAAGCTGTTTTTATATGTATTTTAACATGTTTTAATTATTATTGTGGTTTCATTTTCTTTCAAATTTTGTATATGACAGTTTTTAATTATGTTTCTTTTAATGGCTGTAAGCTGCTTTGAGCCCCTAGGGGGAAAAGGGGGTAAAAATAAAGATAATAAAATAGGTAAATAAAATAATAATTTTAAATAAATAGTTTGAACTAAAATAATAATTTTAAAATTAAATAATTTTAAATAAATACATTAAACTTTAAATAAAATACTCTCATTTTTAATGAGACAATTAAAAAAGGGGAAGACAAGCCAATGTGAGTAAAAAAGCAACCTCTTCTTTAGCTGGCTCATCTCTTGCACAAATAAATGATGGGTGGAGTATAAAATTTAACTGTCATGGGCAATTATGACAGTTATGAGGAAAGTTTGACCCTTGGACTACAGCTCCCAACATCCCTCTCTATTTACTATGGTTCAAGCTGATGGGAACTTTAGTCTAAATCAGGGCCCGATGCTCCCAGCTGTAAACCTATAGAATGATGCCTCTGCCATATCATTGACTGTGAATATTCATCATCACGCCCTTTTTAAAACATTGTTTTGCTTTAAAATTGCTATTCTTTTTTTAAAGTTTGTTCCTTTCCTACTGTACCACTAAGACAAAGGAATGCTTTTTTGAAAAATTGTTAAATATCAGGGCCAAGATCCTACATCAAAGAACATCATAGAACTTTGCTTTCTGGGATTTTCACATGGGCTTGGCTATGCCATCTTGTTACAGAATTGTAACATTGCACACCTAATGTGCATCGCACAATGCATGACCATGCAACCAGTGCATATGCACAGTGTGAAACATTGTGTAATGGTACCACATGCATAATTCCACTTTTTTAAACTTCAACAGAATACAGCCATTGTGTATTGCTCCAAACTGTCCACCCACTTGCATAAAGAAAATCATACTTCTGTAAGACACCAAGAGGATGGCAACCAAGTAATGGTACCCCTGCTTCCAAATACTATTCCAGTCCAAGAAGGTACATTTCTATTTTTTTTTTAAAGAAACAGAAATCTCAGGGACAGAAAACTCATTTCTCTTGCAGCAAGATTTTCCCCTGAAACAAGGCTACTTGTCCCACACATTACGGGGAACAGGACAGTATGAAACATCATGAATAAAAGCTGGTGCCAGTTTAGTGCTAAGAATGAAACCTGGATTTTCTTTTGTTGTCATTTTGAACTATCCTGAGAAGACAAGCTGACTGTTCTTTTTTGACATTCTCAGCCTGTTTCTGACTGAGACCTATGGCTATGCTTTAATTCACAAAGGGAAAAAAACATATTGTTAAAACTTGGGTACTCCTGCCTTGAACCACAGTAGCAAGGCCAACTTCAAACAAGCAAGACCAAGGAAAGAGTAGTAAATTGCTAAAAACATTTTTTCAGATGTGTGAAGAAATATCAGTATTGGATGTATGGAGAATTTTTTATCCTAATGTAAAAGACTTTACTTTTTTTTTTTTGGAAGTACACCAATCCTGGTCTCAAATAGATATGATTCTCACCTCCAAACATTTGCTAACAGAGATAAAAAAAGATTGAACTACTGCCTAAGATCATCTCAGACCATCATCCAGTGATGTTGCAAATGCAGGAGAAGGCAAAACAGTTTCAGTGCTGCTTAAATGGCAGTTTATTAAATGATGAGGAAATAGTACAACAAGCAAAAGAAGTTTTAAAAAATTATTTTAGAGAAAATATACGAGAAGATATAAAGATGAGAACGGTCTGAGATGCATCCAAGGCTGTGATTAGAAGCTTTTTTATACAAAAACGACAAATCCAGAATAAGAAAAGGCAAGAGAAACTTCAAGAGCTGATGACCAAACTTCAAGAAAAAGAATTTAGAGAAAACCCACTGAAGAATTCACAACAAGTGGAGATAAAGAAAATACAAAAAGAGATAAAGATGAATACAATGGAGGAAATAGAAAAAAAGATGAAACAGTTGAAATTGACTCAGTTTGAACAAGCTAATAAAATCAGGAAATGGTTAGCGTATAAACTTAAGAAGGAGAGAGAGAGGAATATTGTAGTGGAATTGAAAAAAAGGAAGAAGATGTTTATGCAACATGAAAAGATAAAGCAAAAGTTTAGAGAATACCACTCTCCCATCTTCCATTTTTAAGCAAGGTGATCGAGAGGGCTGTTGGACTTCAGCTCCAAGCTGTCTTGGATGAAACAGATTATCTAGATCCATTTCAAACTGGCTTCAGGGCAGGATATGGAGTCGAGACTGCTGTGGTCACCTTAGTAGATGATCTTTTCCTAAGTATCAACAGGGGAAGTGTGACCCTGCTGGTACTCTTGGACCTCTCAGTGGCTTTTGATACCATAGACCATGGTACCCTTCTGGAACGCCTGAGAGAGCTGGGGATCGGGGGCACCGCATTTAAGTGGTTCCGGTCCTATCTCTCCGGTAGATACCAGATGGTGATGCTTGGGGACAGCTGCTCCTCAAAAAGGAGCTTAAATCTGGTGTCCCTCAGGGTGCTGTCCTGTCCCCAATGCTATTTAACATCTACATGAAACTGCTGGGAGAGATCATCAGGAGGCATGGAGCAAGGTGCTATCAGTATGCTGATGACACCCAGATATATCTCTCCATGCCTCAGATAATAGCATCAACTAAGGATGGCATCTCGCCTCTAAATGTATGCCTTGAGGCAGTAATGGACTGGATGAGGAAAAACAGACTGAAGCTGAATCCAGATAAAACAGAGGTACTCGCTGTTAAGGGCCCTAGCCCAGGTATGGAGGTTTGTCAACCAGTCTTAGACGGGGTCACACTTCCCTTGAAAGACTGTGTCTGCAGCTTGAGGGTGCTCCTGGACTCGCCACTTCAGATGACAGCCCAAATTAATGTGGCGGCCAGGAGTGCCTGTTATCAGCTTTGGTTGAAATGCCAGCTGCGCCCCTTCCTGGACCCGAAACACCTAAAAACAGTGGTACATGCGCTGGTAACTTCACGCCTTGACTTCTGTAATGTGGTCTACATAGGGCTACCCATGTGCTTGGTCCGGAAACTTCAATTAGTTCAGAATATGGCAGCCAGGTTGGTCACTGGAAGATCTAAAACTGACCATATAACACCAATTCTGAAGTCCATACATTGGCTGCCTATTGGTTTCTGGGCACAGTACAAGGTGTTGGTTCTTACCTTTAAAGCCCATCATGGCTTGGGGCCAGCCTACCTGTGGGATCACCTTCTCCCATATAATCCGCCCCGCGCATTAAGGTCCTCTGGGAGGAATTCTACTGCAGCCGGTCAGAATTAGTTTGGCTGAAGTTACCCAGAGGACCTTCTCTTCTATCGTCCCCAAGTTAAGGAATGGCCTGCTGGAAGAGACCCGGCATATTACCAGTCTTGACTGCTTTAAAAAAGCGGTCAAGACTGTTCTCTTCTGACAGGCCTTCCCAGACTAGTGCTCCACCGCCTCCCACCAACTGTCTTCTTGCTTTTAATAATGTGTTTTAGGGGGGTTAGATGGGTTGGTGGGTGGGGAGGATGGGTTATGTTTTAACTGCTTTAATGTATTTATGTACAGCTGTAGTACTGCCTTGATCTGTTGGGAGAAGCAGGATATAAATTATTATTATTATTATTATTATTATTATTATTATTATTATTATTATTATTTGAAAAATTATTTTATGAAAAAAATTCCCGCATCAAAAAGAGAAAAACTGGACTGAATTTCTCTCCAAGGTTAAAATCCCCAAAATATCATTGGAGAAACAGGAACAATTAAACAAACCAATAACACTTAGTGAAATAGAAGAGGTTATAAGGGATTTGAAAATGGATAAGGCACCAGGACCAGATGGTTTTATGGCATTATATTATAAAAGGTTTGTAAAAGAATTAATTCACCTATATCAAGCAACTTTGAAAGAAATAGAAAATTATGAGAAACTGCAATCCTGGGGAGAAGCAAATATTGTTTTGATACCTAAAGAAGATAAGGATAAAAGAGAAGTCAAGAACTATAGACCAATCTCTTTGTTGAATATAGATTATAAAATATTGGCAGCAATATTGGCAAAACGTTTGAGACATGCATTACAGGACAAGATTCATGAAGGTCAAACAGGTTTTCTTCCAGACAGATACATGAAGAACAATATAAGAACATTTTTGGATGTGATCAAATATTATAATAAAAACCCAGGGAAGAAGACAGCTTTTATTTTATTGGATGCAGGAAAAGCTTTTGATAATGTTTCTTGGGAATTTTTGCACCGAGTATTAAAAGAATATGACCTGGGAGAAGTCTTTTGTAAATGGATTGAAATAATTTACCAGGATCAATCAGCGAAGCTAATTATAAATGGAGATACAACGACAAGGTTTGTTATAAACAAGGGCAGGGGTGCCCTTTATCACCATTATTATTTATAACCATACTGGAAATATTGCTGATTGCAATAAATCAAGATTTTCAGATACAAAGTTTGAAAATGAAAACTAAGGAAATAAAATGTAAAGCATTTGCTGACAGTGTAATTATATTTCTGGAGGAACTTCAAGAATTAATTCAGCTATTGATGGACATGTTACAAAAATATGGACAAATGGCAGGATATAAGATAAATAGAGAAAAGACAATGATGATGACATTAAATATGACAAAAAAAGAACAAGCAGACCTGGAGAGAAGATCTGGATACCAATTAACTAAGAAAGTAAAATACTTAGGTATTATAAGAACAACTAAAAATTAAGAATTATTTGATAACAACTATTTGAAGAAATTGGAAGGAGATTAAAAGCAAAATGGAAAGATGGAAGAATTTAAATCTGTCTCTCCTGGGAAGGATAAATGCTTTTAAAATTTCCTTACTACCAAAGCTTATGTCTCTCTTCCAGAACTTGCCAATAATAGGAAGAGATAAGATTTTTAAAGAATGGGAAAAAGAATTGCGAAAATTTATTTGGGAAGGGAAAAAACCAAGAATAAGATTTAAAATATTACAAGACAGAAAAGAAAGAGGAGGCTTTGATATATCAGCATTAAAAATCTATTATCAAGCATGCTGTTTGGATATGATTAAAGATTGGATACAAGTAGAAAGCACACCAGTCAAAAAACTGGAAGGAATAAATAATAGGTTTGGATGGCATGGATATCTATGCTATGATAAAATAGCAGTGAATAAAGAGTTTAATAACCATTGTTTTTGGAAGACACTATTGAAAGTTTGGCTACAAATAAAGCATAAATGTTTACCAAAAACTCCTGATGTGGACCTCACCTCAAGAAGCATATAAAATTGCTTCAACAAAACAAGTAAATTTATTAACATATGAAGAGTTCTTGAAATGGGAAGGAGATAAACCAAGAACGTGTACAGAAGAAGAATTAAAAGCTGCAGGACACGAATTTAACTGGTTCCCACGGAGACAACTCAAAGAGAGATTTAAAATGGATCAAAAATTATATGGATTTGAGAGAAAAGAAAACAAACTAGATTTATTGATGAGGGGGGACCAGAAGAAAATAATTTCAAAATGTTATAAACTCTTGTTGCAAAGAGAAATGGAATCAGAGGTAGTTAAAGATACAATGGTTAGGTGGGCACAAAATGTTGGACATCCAATTGAACTAGAAACATGGGTGAAGGCATGGAAGACAGATATAAAAATTTACACCAAGCCTAAACTTAAGAGAAAATTTTTACAAAATGTTATATAGATGGTATATGACACCAGAAAGATTGCAAAAGATAACTAAAAATGGAAATGTAAGATGTTGCAAATGTGATGAAAATGTGGGAACATTTTATCACATGTGGTGGACCTGTAAGATAGCAAGGAAATTCTGAAATGGAATACATGATGAAATTCAAAGAATTTATAATGTAAACTTTGAAATGAAGCCAGAATGTTATTGGTTAAATATGCTTGGGCAACAAAGAGAAACAAGATCTCATCAGAAGGCATTGTTATATTTGATAACTGCTGCAAGGTTGATATATGCACAACATTGGAAAGAAAAGAAATATGTTGATATAGAAGAATGGAAATCAAAAGTCCTGGATATGGTAGAGACAGAAAAGTTAACATTTTCTTTGACAAATAAACCTATTCAGAATTTTGAAAGGGAATGGAGAGAAGTTTTCGATTGGATAAAGATATAGTACAAGAAAAGAAAAAATAATAAAGTAAGTTTGTAAGTGATCTAATGTAACAATGTAGCAAGATAATGTAACAAAGTAATGTAACAAGGCAGCAAGGCAATGCAACAAAGGAACTGTGTAATGATGTAAGATGTAACAAATTCTTTGAGCAAGTAGTAACTATGTATGATTGGAATGTAAACATGCAGATTCAACTGGAAAATAAGCCTGGAAGTGGGGAGGGGATTTCTTATTTTTAATTAAAATCTTTAATAAAATTTTTCAAAAAAACAAAAAAGAAATCAAGGCCAACTTGTAGCAAATACTAGCATGTCCCATTGATTTTACTCTAACAGCACGACCAGCTCTGGATCCAACCTAAACTGTGGAAAACTGCAAAAAGGAAAGGGAAAAAGAGAAAGCAGGATTATGTATTGATTTAAACTGTATTAATCTGTTAACATTGATTTTTATTGTACACCATTCAGAGATTTTGTGATATAGGACAACATTTTGTTGTGTGCCTTCAAATTATTTCCAACTGATGGTGACCCTAAAGTGAACCTATCACAGGGTTTTCTGGGGCTGTGAGAGTGTGATGCACCCAAGGTCACCCAGTGGGTTTCCATGGCCAAGCAGGAAACTCAATCCTGGTCTCCAGGGTCATAGTCCAATGCGCAAACACCACATGATGCTGGCTTTTAAAGGTCAAGCTTTTAACATATGAACAAACAAATAATGAAGAAATGAAAGTTAGGGTGGACTAACAGTGCTTTTTTCATCTTAAATCAGCATTCTTTTAAACTGGTCCAGGGATCTACAATATCTTCAAATGCACACACTGAACTACACTTCCAAATTCTGTCTTTCTTAATCGCATTGACAATAGGTACAACAAATAAAATGATGCCTCACTCATCCTAAGAGCAGGACCTGCCTTGATTCTTCCTACTGAGCAGTACTCAGGTAGGAAAGGGAATAAGCAGGGAAAAGGGCAAGGAGCATAGGCTCTCTTCTTGTCTTAGAAGAACAATGGTGAGAGCACAGCCCAGTAAGCTCACATTAGGGTTAGTTTTACCATTAGACAGAATGAGTGAAGCAGTGGTCTTGGATATACACCCTCCATCTGTCCTGATTTGTCAGGGACAGTCCTGAACAGTCCTTTGCTCTCCCACCTTTTGAGCTGCTCTTAAAATGTCCCAGTTTCTCTCTCCTCCTCCCACTTACCTCTTTCTCTTGAGCTTACTTCAACTGCCAAACACTGATTTCAAAATGCAAAAACAGTTTGCACTCAGTTAACTCAGGGTGGCAGGGAGAAAAAGGGGCTGAATATTCCCCTTCCCTGTTGGTTCAGGCAAAAGCAAACTGTGGCGTCTTCTCCCAGCTTGTATATTCTTCTTCATTAATACCTTTTGCCATCTTGATCACACTCTCACATTGCTTGGCTCATGTGTGTTCCAATATACACCTGTGAAATGCTGGAGGGTATGTGGATGATACTTGCTGGGGGGGCAGCAGGGTGTGAGCTGTTGGGAGGGCAAAGTTGTATGTGTCATGTACCACCTGACTTATTCCTCTTAAGCTAGTCTGCTTCCCTCAGGAATGGTGGATGTTGTCATCTCCTCACTAGTGTTGCAGTAAAATTCAACAGCTAGTCTTGTTTGGCTTCTTCAACATGAAATGCAAAGAGTATGCATGTATCCTCTTTTAGATCAAACTGGGCCTATACAGTCTCCCTGTGGCCTGAGCCATTGAGATAGGGCAAGCAAGGGCTTGGAGGAGAGGCAGCTTTTCCCACTTGCCCATCAGGGTTACATTTAGACATGTTGAGGTCCAAGTTTAAGAAACACCCCACCAGGTCCCTCTCACCCCAAAATGAGTACAAGTCTTACAATGATCAAAAACCTAAAATTCGGTATTTTTAAAATATACGTGCAGACGGGTGAGCACACACAGTGAGCTTTTGAGGCCCTCATAATCTGAGGTGCTACACTGTAGTTTATCTCATTTGTGCTTAAATCTGGCACTGCCTTTGGTGGCTGGCTTTACCCATCCCTTCTCACAGCCCTGTGGCCTACACGAAAGAGTCTTCCTGGGAAAAAGAGGAGGAGGAGAGGACACAGCTTTTCCTGCAGCTCTAATGGGAAGATCACACCCACCTTTCAGAGGTTGCCACCAGCACTGGCGATGCATCTCTTTAGGCCATTGGCACTACTGTCCTCTCAGAGACCAGCACAACAGTGTAGGCAGGGATGGCGACAGAGAGCATGAAATCCTACAAGAGCTCCTGTGGTTCCAGTGGTACTGACCTCTGAGGCCCTGCACGCTCCTGCTGCCCCCACCCCCATTCCTGGCATTCTGTGATTTCACAGAATTGAAGGAATGCAGTAATACAGCACCCCCTGTGAATTACCACTGTGTCCGGGCACATCGCAATCACCAGTGGAGGAGGCTGGTTGCGAGGGGGGGGGGCCGAGGAGAGGGCGGCTGCGCGAGCACGGGCGGAGAAAGGGGCGTGCGCTCTACCTCAGGATCGTGGTGGCCACGTGCGGAGCATGGGGAGGGAGAGACTGCGGGGGCGGGGCACTGGTCCAGAGTTTCCACGCCCATTTCATGTCTTCTTTCGACAGGAGGGAGGAAGAGGAGGTGGCGGCCGGCGGGCGGGAGAGAATAGGTTGACAAGCGGCAGCTCTGAAAGAGCTCCAACGCGAAGGTCGTGGAGGCGGGTCCCGCTGCTTCGCCTCAGTCCTCCCCACCTCGGTTAAGGTGGGCGGCGCGTGGCTTTCCACCTCCGAGGGCAACTGGAGCAGGGGTTCCCTGGCATCCCCGTCTTCCACCCCTTGTGCCTTGGATCTAGAGCAGCCGCCTCCCTCCCCTCTCTCTCTCTCTCTCTCTCACACACGCACGCACACCCTCGGCAGAAAGGGGCACGCTCGTCGTCCGCCTCTCCTCGTGTCGGCCCACGGTTGCTGCGCGGACTCTCGGGCGCACGCCTTCTCCCAAGGAGCAGCGGACGTCGCTTTGCTTCCCTGCCCCGGTTGGCTCGGGGCTTTCCCTCTTCCTCACGGTTTGTCGCCTCCACCTTCGCCACGGGCAGCCGAGGAGGCTTGGCGGTCGCTCCACGCGGGCAGAAGTAGCAGCAGCAGCAGCAGCAGCAGCAACCCTCCTTCCTTCCTTTCCCGCCCCCTTCTTCTTTTTCTCCTCCTCCTCCTCCGCAACCGTTACACCTGTGAAGGAAGGCGAGGGAGGGAGGGAGGGAGGGAGGGGGCGCGCGGAGCTGCCGCCCTGAGGAGGCCCCTGCCACGCGCACGGGGCTGGGGGGAAGCGGGGACCCCCTTCGGGCGCTTCCGAGCCCTTTCAGCCGACACGCGGGGTCGGGTGGCGGGGGGGAGTGAGGCCGCTAGGCTCGGTCGCCTCCGCGCTTCTCCCGTGGCCAGCGCCGTCGCCCGGCGGAGATGTTGTGAAGAAGAAACACCCCCCCGCCGCCCGCGCGCGCCACCCCTCCCTCCCCCCTCCCTCCCCTTCCCCGCCCTGCCCAACCCCGCATGCCCGAGTGGAGTCTCGCTCCTGCGCCCCGCTCTGACAAATGCGCTGGGAAGGGGGTGGCTTGGCGGCCCCCCTTTTCTTCGCGTCGCGGTTTCCACGGCTGCGGCGGCGGTGGTGGTGGCGGCGGCGGCTGTGGCGGCGGCGGCAGCAGCAGCAGCAAGAGGAGCCCCTCTGTCTTCTTCGCTCGCCAGCTCGGTCCTAAAGGATTTACTGGATGAAGAAGAGCTTGCTTGTAGGGTGGTTGCCGTGGGGGCCTGGCAAAAGGAGAGACTTCAGCTGACAAGGTACCTGTCCTCCAGAACTCCAGAGCGTTGGGGAAACGAAATAGACCCAGATGATGTTCACCTGAAGGGTATTCCGCATCGTGGTCTGTGGTGGGGGGAGGGGAGAGTCAGAAGGGGAGGGGGAATCGCCATCCTTTTGCGTACCCTATTTCTCCTCCCTCCATTTCCCCCAACCCCGTGAAAAAGGCGACCCACCTCCCGCAAATAGAATAGAAATCGCCGTCTCCGCTGTTCATATCTGTAGGCAGCAGGGACGACCGGCCAGTTTGCCCATCCTTCAGTGTGTAAGTATTTTGTGCTGGGCTGCGTCCTTTTTCTTGGGGAAGGGGCTGCTGTAGGGGCGGGGGGCGCGCGCTCCGGCTTTCTACATGGCTGTCAGCCGGGATCCAGGGTGGAGGAAGTGGCTTTTTGTGGTACACCAACACCCCTTCTCTCTCCCCCCGCCCCCTCTGATCGCGTTGGATGCTGCCTCTCGGGTTGGCAGTGGGTGGCACGGAGGGTGGCTAGGTTGCGGCGGGGTAGCGGGGGAGTGAAAAGAGCACCCCAGGGTGCTGGCCGTGCTTGTGCTGGTGGTAACCAGATGAAATGCAGTGGTTGCTAAGGGAAGAAAGCATCGCTGCAAAGAAGAAGGAGGGGAGAAAGGCGAGGGGGGAGTTTATGTGATCATCCCCCGCCTCTTCCCTGGATTCCGTAGCCCCCTCCTCTTAAAAGACGTGTGGATTCCGAGGGGGCGGGGTGGCAGGAGCCGGCGATGAGCAAGACGGCAGAAGCGGCTCTTCGGTTTGAGCAGCAGATGCGCCCACTTGGCGCTTGGGCGCCGGGAAATTTGCAGTTCGTGGGGCTAGTCGTAGATTTGTGGGGTGGAGGGCGTTTTATTCCTCCCTCCTTTTCCCTCCAGCAAGAGAAGGCGTGCAAGCAGAGGTGGCTGATTGGGCACATTCTCTGTCTCTCTCTCTCTTTTGTCCGGGCAGCACGGAGGCAGGATTGAACCCCTTGGTACTGCGGAGGGAGAGAGACAGGGACAGAGAGACACTGACTGACGGACTGACTGCTGTTGCCACGGCTGCTGCTGCTTCTTTCTCTCTTTAGGTAGCGAGCCGGGCCCAATCCATTTCCAAAGGGAGACTCTGGGAAGGTGTGCAGGTGGAGTTCGTGTCTTGCCTGTGGAGTATAAGAAAAGCCACCACTTTGTCTTTTCCTT
Source organism: Iguana delicatissima (assembly GCA_948472985.1). Taxonomy (NCBI): domain Eukaryota; kingdom Metazoa; phylum Chordata; class Lepidosauria; order Squamata; family Iguanidae; genus Iguana; species Iguana delicatissima. The sequence goes on from CAOKZL010000676.1 coordinate 568,828, forward strand.
CACTCACCTGAAGGCTCTTTGGCTGACCGCAAACACAGTAGTGATGATTGGATTCAGAAAGAAAGAAAGAGGCAAAGGGAGGTGGTGGCTTCTTTTCTCACCTGCTTATGCCATTTCAGTGGGCAATAAAGCAGTGGAGATGGGGCCCAATCCTCCCTGCTACACTGCTGCTCCTTACAGGCTTGATCGCTTCCCTTGCGCGGTTCGTTCCGTTTTCCTTTTCTTTTTTCAGCAGCATGGCAAGAAGGAATGGGCAAGTGACAGATGCAAGGAGCCCTTTCACCCCTGCCTCCTCTGTCTCTCTGCAGGAGGCTCTACCCCTCCTTCTCTATGATTTCTCTTTGTGTTAGTATATTAGATAAAAATATATCCAGAAGATGAGGCAGTCGCCTGAACAGCTGCTTCTGCTGCTTTGCACACTGGGACCACTCCCCTGTGCAGTCCCACCCAGAGAGTTAGACAGAGACATGGCATTTCTGTTTAGGAAGCACCCCAAGGCCTAATCCCTTTTAAATGCTACATTTGCTTTTCCTTCTTGGTGAGCACCGTGTAGAGGATTGTGCAACTGGGAGAGCGATGGGAAGGAGGCAGGCTCCTGAGATCTCCCAGTAACCAGGAACAAGCCCTACACAGCAGAAGGAACTCCCACAGAGGTTATGAGGGCACAGACCTTGCCAGTGCAAAAGACTGCTTCCCATGTTCTCTGTCAGCCATTGTACTGGTGGAGGATCATCCCAGCAGCACCATCTGAAGGGAGAGGCAAGTGACTGGGGAGAAACAGTTCTTTCTGGGCAGTGCCATAGGACTGATACAGCAGCAAGTGGCCAGAACGCTCTTGTGGCCAGTCTTCCTTGTTCTCCTTCTCCGTAGCATGTTGTCCGAAAGAGACATGCAGCAGCATCTGACCAGTGAGCCCTCCTCAGAAGCTGGGGCTTTGGCAGTTACTCGACAGTGCTGACTCTTGATGGGTCCCTAGATATGACATAACTGAATTGACTCCAATATTGAACATCTTAAGATCTGCAGGAGTGAGATTCACGAATGAATGTTGGAGTGGAGGGACTTAGATTATTTCTTCAAAGTGTGTTGGAAATATTTTTTTTTTCGAGAGAGATCACACATACCTAGATAGATAAGAGGAGTTAGACTGCTTGATTTTCTAGTTCTAGGTGCAATTTCAGTGTGCATGTGCATACACAAACATACATGGGCCCATTCTCGCTTATCCATTGCCTGTCGATAAAAACACACTTGGGGATTTCTGATTTTAACATTTCTTGAAAAGAGTAGGGTGTGAAAGCAAAATGGAAGGGCTGGTAGCGTGACATTGATTTCAGTGCAGTGCAGATTGTCCCTAGTGGTATTTTGTCTGCAGTGATGCGTGGGTATCACAGTACTCTTTTCTGTTTAAAAGTAGAGAATCTCAAGTGGTGTTTTATTGTATAGCTTTCTTTTACCTACTTTCTCCTGCTGCTATTAAGAAAAATGAAATGTCATGAAAAAAAAATCCGAGATCTCATATAGTAGCTGGAAACAACCTTCTGTTTCAGCCTACCGCCATGAGTTCTCTTTCTCTACTATCCCCCCTCCAGTGGTGTATGTAACTCAGGGTGGCTTTCCCTTGGGATGTAGGGAATCTGTGTGAAAGAGAGATCTGTGACCCAACTTTACAGTTGCTTCAGAACCATCTCAGCTATAGTGGACCTGTCATTATGTAAAATTATGTAAAACTGAATCTTGACTGCAAATGTTTTTACAAGGTTAACTGTAACTAGTAAAATATTTCAGGCAAACTATTTCTCAGGTGTTATGGTGAGTTTATGTGAGAAAGAATTATTGGCCTAATGGAGTCTCTCTCTGTGTGTGTATATGATATTTTTCATCTGAAGTTTGAAGACTGTTTGGATGTTACAACACATTTAATTCTTAAAGATGGAAGCTTCAGCAAAGTGTCACAGTGTAAGAAGCTCCTGTTCAGGATTCCTGATAGCCTTGCCCTTTTTCAGCTTGATGTACTCAATTGGTTCTCAAACTTTTGTCCTCTAGGTGTTTGGGGCTTCAGCTCCCAGAATCCTTGACCTTTTGCTAAGCTGGTTGGGGCTTCCGGGTTCTGAAGCCCCAGCCAGTTTGGTTGCACTATTTCATTGTACTACTGATGGCCCCTTCCCAAATCAGTCTGAATTCCATACGAATTGAGCATGCTTAACTGGAAGTGCTGGGTGTTTATACTCATCCCCAATAGCATTTTCCCATGGTAGTAGTAGTAGTAGTAGTAGTAATAGTCATGTAATAATAGTAATAGTAAAACAACTATTATTTCTACAAATGTTGGTGCTCATCCAGGGCTGTTGAGGCTGTTTGTGCATTGGATGGTGCTGTTTTGATTGTGTAAAGATCCAAAGATCTCCTCTGAATTTTAGAAGTAGATGGAATGGTTCTCCATTTTTAAATACAGAAAGAGAGAATATGTGCCACTTTTCTGAAGTAAACAAAATGTGAATCAATGTATCTTACAAAGAGTGGAAGTTGTGAACTTCAGTTGTAGAAAAAAAAAATCTACTAACAAGATGTCTTTGTTCCCAATTAAAGCTAACACAGGCTGGGCAATGGGCTGATACAAATTTCCTGTAATTTTAATATCTTCAGTCTCAGATAAGACTATACCCAATATATTTGAATGGAAATAATATTTTTTGTTTGCAATTATCTTTTATATTCTTCTGCAAAATAATTAATTTTCCAGTGTTTCTGAAAATTTCATTATTCTCACTATACTCACAGCTTGTTTGCTGTCTGTTTGATGAAAGAGTTCTGTGTACTGTTTTGCAGCCGTAGGAAGGGATGATTCTTTGACTGATGTATATAGACAACTCTGTGAACTGTAGTTGAGTTTCTAGACACCTGTGGTTTATCTGAAAGTCTTTCTTGCAGGCAATCTGTATGAAAAAAGGTAGCCTTTGAGTAACCATAGATATTGTGGTTATAACAAGGAAGTTATGTTTCCATAACTTAATCATGAGGCATTCACTTGATAAGTATGGTGTATATAGGTAACAGCATTCTGTGTCCTCTAACAGTGTTTATGAAGATCCCAATTTTCTTTTCTTTTTCCCTCCATCTCAGCAGAGTTTAGCTCTGGAATATGGAACAAAACTTTCTCTTGCCCATCCCTGCATCCCTTCTTTTCCAGTCTTGCATCCTCTACTCTCAGTTCTTTCATCTTTCTCAGCCACTTGTGACAAAGAAGTTAAGTCTGTGTGTTAAATGGAGATGAACTGGAGTGATGGAGAGATGAGCAGAATAAAGCATTTACAGTGGGCCTTCCGTATCTGCTGGGGTTTGGTTCCGGGACTTCCCATGGATACCAAAATTTGTGGATGCTCAAGTCCCATTGTGTACAATGGTATGTTAAAATGGTGTCCCTTAGATAAAATGGCAAAATCAAAGTTTGTTCTTTGGACTTTTTTTTGGAGGGGGTGGTATTTTCAAGCTGTGATTGGTTGAATCTGTGGATACAGAATCCATGGATATGGAGAGCCAACTGTGCCCTGTTAATGTCAAATAGCAGAAAATGGAGATTGGCTGTGTGAGCATGTGCATATTTATAGAAATAAATTTACTCAATAGCTAAACAGTCTCAGTGGAAATACATTTTCTGTTGACTGTCTTAAATGTTTTCTTGCAAATATGGTCATCTCAGAAGATCTGTGACAGATAAGTCCCTTTGCGTCTGGTGGATCTGCTTTCTGAATATTAGAAATATTATAGCCCAGTTTAAAGTCTAAAGTCCTCTGATAAGAGAAAGATAAGTATATTCTTACCCTAGGTATTTATAATGTTGTCACCATGGTAACATTTTTCATGTTTTGTACTTGGCCTCTGACATTTTCACCTAAAGAGAGCTCAGCGCAGAATTCTATTCTTGCTTCTCTTAGGGTGCTGGTGGGCAGTTGGAAAGCAAAGAAGGTTGAAATCTGAATAACAGCAATTACATTCAACACATTCTTTTCAGTGTTACATGCACACACACACACACAAAAATCAGTAACTTGTGCTGACAAGTTATGTGGGTGTCTGTTCTATGCATCAGTTTATTCTAGTATTCAACAAAAGATGCAGACTTACCATGGCAACCTCCATATTTCTTCACCAAATGTGGCAGTCCGTATGTGCTAGAAAAAAGTAGCACCTTCTTAAAGAAATCATAACAGTGCAATTTATAATCCAACAAGATAACCCAATTGTGCAGAACATGTTTTCTGAATGGAGTTAAGTGTGGGTATGTGTGTGGGTCAGTAAAATACTGACCAGCTCCCCCAAAAAGAAAATAAATTTAGCTTTTAAATAAGACTGATTTTACACTGCTTAAAAATACTGATGAAAGCAAGTTAGGGAAATTCATGCTCTTACTAATGAGATTATTTCCTCCCCAAAATAGAATGCTTGGTCTAAACTACTTATACAATATATCTGTGTGCATTCAGGAGACCTCAAAAATCAAATATATATTTCAAGAGGCTGACTGTATGTCAAATCTCTTACAAATTAGCATTAACTAATTTATAAATTTTTAGCAAATGTGTTTAATGAAAAGTTGTGATAGTGATGAAAAGTTGGCAGTGATTATTGACAAACATAAGAAGTCAGAATACTGAGTTGTAGGGCTAAAGTGTAATTATTCTGTATCAAGTTTTGCTTTTTAACATACTGTGTAAAGACTCTGGTGTCAAATTATGAAACACTATCTCTTTTAACTTACATATTATTGAACATACCACATAATGGCATAATCCTCCACTGTTTTCCAGTGGGAGATAAATTCATGTTTATTTTTCTTCTGTTAAAATCATTGGGACTGAAATGACTTATTTATTAGTGGTCATCTGTGGGTTTTGTTTGGAGAATTTGTATTTTTTAAAAAGTATTTTCCACTTTATATACTTGTGTATTTGTGAAACAGTGATGGTGTGGGACAGATATATTATGTGGAGGCATATGTTTCTTATGTACCTAATTCTGAAATGATCTGCCATTCTTAAGATTTTAGAACTGAAATAGCTTTTAGAATTTATTTCCATTCATAAGAAAAAAATTGATTTGACCAGTTGTTGATTTCTGATATTTCAATCACATTTTTAAGAATAACTGACTTTTAAGTTGTGTTGTTGTGTGCCTTCAAGTTATTTGTGATTTATGGTGACCCTAAGGAGAACCTATCATGGGATTTTCTTGGTAGAATTTGTTCAGAGGGAGTTTGCCTTTCCATTCCTGACACTGCAAGAGTGTGACTTGCCCAAGGTCACCCAGTAGGCTTCCACGGCTGAGCAGGGATTTAAACCCTCGTCTCCCAGTGTTCTAGTCCAACACTCATACCGCTACAACATGCTGCCTTTCATAAATTAGAGGGTGATTGTTTGAATTTGGATGCTTAGTTCTGGATTATTATAGGCTGCCTTGCCATTTGAAGTACAGCTGTACCAATAGTGTTGATCTGCACATGCATTCATAGTGGGCCTCTCATACAGTAGTGCTTTTATGTTCCATTTTCAGTGTAGCCTTCTCCCCACTGGATTAACCATCTGAAGTTTCATAGGTGATCAAGAGAAAATTGTTCTGTTGCATGGGGGGGGGTTTCAGCTGGAAATGGGATCAGTAAAAATCTGGCAAAGGAAGACTGAGAAAGTTGCAGCCCACTCTATATGCTGAGAGTCCAAACTATCAGAGTAGCTTCGGGAAGATGTAGTAGGAAGGAGGAATAAGCCTTTTGCTCACATGACTCTGGTTTTAATTGTGTGGAAGCTTAATATCATTGCACATGATGCACACTCTCTTTGATTATTTTATGATGGTGACTTCCCCAACTTTCTTTGCTTCTGTATAGAGTGAGCCTTCCTCTTTTGTGGGGTTTAGGAGTACAAGACCTCTAAAAAGGTAGAAAAACATGCATAAAAATAAAATTAATGAATGTGACTTTTTTTAAAACCTGCGAACACTTCTCTAGGAATCTCTAGGTCCTCCAGTGTGATTCTATGGTCAATTTCTGGCAGAAGTGGACTATAGAGTCATGCTGAAGGACTTAGCAATGCCTAGAGAAGTGTTATCTCTAGTGTTATCTCAGGAATCTCTAGGTCCTCCAACATGGCTCTATGATACACTTCTGATGGAAGTGGACCATAGAGTCACACTGAAGGACCTAGAGATTCCTAGAAAGAACATATTTTTTCTATGACACAGGCAAAGAGAGTAAGATTTTTAAAAAATAAATAAATAAAACAAGTAAAATAACCTGTTAACAATCAAATCCATGAGTACACAACCTGTGAAAGAGGATCCACTGTATTCACTACCACATGTGTTGGAACAGGTGACATTATACGTGGCTGAGAAATTTCAGTGGTATAAGAGGTGCAAGAAGACAATGGTTTGCACTAGATAATTCTCACTTTTTTTTTGGAGGGGATGTAGACTGCTTATTAAAACAGAGGATGTGAGCAAACCTTTCATAGTTTCTCTTACTTTATTTTGCACATTATCTTGGCATCTCTGCATTCCATAGTCAACAGAAAGATGAACTTTCCCCCAGTGTATTCAGATTGGATCTTACTTAACTCAGTGACTAAAGAAAACTCACCAACCCACATCCTGTGTGTGCCTGCTCAGAAGTAAAGCCTTTTGAGCTGAGGGGGATTTGATCCCAGGCAGCTGGATGTAGGGCTGCAACCTTAAACAAGGAAAATAATTGGAACATGTTATCCATCAGTAAAGGCATACTAGATAGAGTCTGGGGGGAGTCTAGCATAGAAGGCATTTTTGTTTCTAAGAACCCGCAAATGCTGATGTAGGGATTGACAAATCTGTTTTGCTTTCTTTTGCGTTCAAATTTTGCAAGTTGTGGAAAATTCTGATAAAATGAATGAGCTGAAATGAAATTCTTCCCGTCCTTAGAGATGGACAAATGTGTCAATTGCACTTTTTCCCACGTGTAATTTTTTATTTTTTAAAAAATGGTAAAGTCTAATTTTGAAAACAAGGTGAAACAAAATTCTCACCAATCGCCTGAGAAGAAATTGTACAGCCCAGATTTGGTCCCCAGACATTTAATCTGTGCTACTATAATTCGGTTGTTGTTGTTGTTGTGTGGTGTTGTTTCTGACTTATGACGACCCTAAGTGAACATATTACTTGTTTTAGTTTGCAAGATTTGTTCAGAGGGGGTTTGCCTTTACCTTCCTCGAGACTGAGGGAGTGTAACTTGCCCAAGGTGACCCAGTGGGTTTCCATGGCCAAGCGGGGATGTGAACCCTGGTCTCCATAATTCTAGACCAACACCCAAACCCCTACACCATGCTGGCTCTCCACTGTAATTTAGAAGAGTTATGAAATGGTGAGAATCACATCCAAGTAACAGGAAACAATCCCATGTCAATAAGAGAAGGCCCTTATACTTCCCATGATAACTACAAATAATGGCTGGCCAGTAAACTATTCCAACACTCGTGGACCAGGTTCAGGAAGCATGAATACTGAAAAGTTTTTGAATGCATCTCTAATGTGTTAAACAACAATAGTCCAGTGGTGCTGTATTAAATGATAGTTATTCTAAAATTTTCATTATTAAATCCCAGTGAATTTAAAGAATGGTACTAATACTGGGAGGTGTTGTGAAATGAACAATGACTTGTATATTAGTCTACTAACATGTGATACCCGTGACATGATGTTGCAGTGTGGAGCAGTCTTTTTCAGTCACCCATGTCCCGAAATGATACTCCATTCACTTCTTCCTTCTACCTTTTTTTCATCTGTACTCCCCACGTCCTGAGAAGTCAGCCAGCATTTCTTTCCCACTGAGTGTGCTTATTTCTCAGTGAGGGCTTCCTTGCCTTAGGTTCCCCTACCTCAAGATTCACTGTGCCTTTGCAGATTCCAACTTGTTGATACTTTTCTCTCTCTTCTGTATAGGTAATGTCGTTTTGACAATATTAGCAATGGTATATAGGTCTGAACATTAGGATAGCTTCAGTTATGACAGTGACAGAGGTATATGTCTCTAAATGGTTTTAGTGGACATTATTAATGGTCCTGATTAGAGTTTAGAAACATTTTTTTGGACTACAACTCCGAGAATCCCCAGCTGGCATGGCCACTAGCTGTGCTGACTGGACAATTCTGGAAATTATAATCAAAATAACTTTTACAAACACTGTTCAAGATCCATCGTCTTTTATTGAATTTGGTTGTGACACCTAGATTAATGGTAAGAAAATTCTGAAGAGTATTAAATAGCTGCTAGTAGAAGAAAGACTGAGGGAAAAGTCATATTAAGATACCTAAAATACATTATTAAAGCAAGGTTATATTTAAAATTATTGGTTTTAAAGATCTAGGGAAAGTCTCAATTTATTCTGTTCTGGATAAATCAGGAGTCATGATGTGATACAACTACTACAAATGTTGTAAGTTTGTTTTGCCTTGCATAATCACCTGCTAACCCATCAAAAAGCAATAGACTGTGGGAAATTAAAAGACCCTGAGTGGGCAATATTTTAAAGCAAAGTGTATATGTGCATTAATTAGTAACACTGGACATATGGCACACACTTGCTATTTTCAGTATTGCAACTATACTGTAGAATTTAATTCTGTTGGACATCCCTGCAAGATAAAATTATGTGTAATGAGTGATTAGAGTCTGTCATGTATACTAACAACACTTTAAGTGCAGCAGTATATTGATCTAATAAGCAATCATAGCTTTTTTGAAACCACAACATTTCATTGTGTATCTATTTAGGGAGCTTTTAAAGTATATGCTTTCTAACATTCAGTTAAAATTATACCAAAATACATTAAAAGTTACATTTATATACACATTAAATATTCTGTGGTACTAAAGCATATAGATATTTAGGACACTAAATGTTAGTTTGCAAGAAAATGGCTGCTGGCCACAATCTGTTTAGGTTTAGGCAGAGTGTCAGTGGAAGAGGAGAAGTGAGGACATTTCCTTGCTCATCTTCTTGCAGATTATTGCTCCTGTTAGTGAAATGGGCTGTAGTTGACACAATTTTCAGGAATTGCCTACGGTATAGGCATTCTAATAAATAGGTTAGTTTCCCTTTGTTCATTTCAGTGTGGAAGACCAAGATTACCAATGATTTTGTTGGTGCAATTTGCCCAGATCCCTTACTAGCTTAAGGCTCAGTACTGAAAGAAGTCATTTTGTATGTTATTCCTGGAATCTGATAGAAATACATAGGATCAGGTAGTTAGTGTCACTGAAGTTGAACATGGTGGAAAGACAGTTTGCAGTTTGTATAGGGAACTCAAGGAACACCACTAAACTTTGCACCACCACCATCATCATCATCATTCTAACTTCCTCAGTATACACTTATAAATGTACATTGATTACTTATAAATGATTATAAATTTATAATAATTTATTCACTTTATCATTTAATCTCTGTGCCAGCGTTTACAGAACAGTTTACTCATGTGCAGAAAGGAGGTCCTATTTTTGGAACTACTCTGAACTGCTCTGAGGCCTGCACAACCTTTATTCATCCCTGCTCAAATCCATCTATTTGCATATATGAATCAGCTTTCTTGATTGAAACAAGTGAATCTGCCTGCTTGTGCTGTGGCTTCATGTGGATATTAGCTTATTAAGGACTACTGTCTGTTTGTATACATACTGAAGTGTCCTCTTCTTTGGCTGGAGCAATGAAAAAAATGACTTAATTGCATAACAATAATGACAAAGGATCCTATGAATCCTGTGAAGCAAAGGAGGTTGGGTACCTGTCACACTCTAAATATTGCTGTGCTACAATGCCACTCATTACTCACTATTTATGATGGTTAGGGTTGATGGCAGGATAACTAGCGAAGCTTGGTGGATGGCAAGTTGTCCATGTGTGCTGTCAAGATTTCCTAAGAAAGCTAAGAGAATTTTAAAAGTTGTCCATTAGAAGTCATGTTCTTTGCACAAAGGCAGTGGGAGTGGGATTTCAAAAATACCTTTAGCTTTGAGAGAAGATAACAACTATCAAATATTTAGATAACATCCTGAGAATATAAGAATGATTGTGTACTCTATGTATTGAGGAGAGGACATGAAACAGATGGTTTAAATTATGAATAGGAAGAGTCAGATCTGAGAGAAGGCCCTTACTGTGAGAGTGATTCAGCAATGGTTATTTAAAGATGATTTTTTTTCTCTATATAGAAACCTACACTAGGAGTCCTTTCAGTTTAACACAGGGTGGACACCTTTTGAAGGTTCAGGGACATTCCTGTCCTCAAGATTTATACTGGCTGTCACAACTTTGGAAATGTGCAGAAATGGTGGGAGGTGGGGGGTAGGTGGAACAAGCAACAGAAAATGGAAGTGGCTGAAATTCACTTTTGGGGTGGGCGCTTGAGGGTCCAGGACACTGTTTAAAGGCAGAGGGCCTTTACAGTGGGAAGAAACTTTTGTGGGTTTTTGTTTGTTGTTTGTTGTTTTTGTTTTGCTTTGTTTTTGGTGGTAGGGTAGGAGGAATTCAGGAGAGTCAGGGGGAAGAAAAACCTGCATATTAGGCTATATTTTGCCCATCAATGGTTGAGGATGTTGTGTCCTCATTGCTTTATTTTGGTTTTGTTGCTCACCTCATTGGTGACTTATCATAAACAGTAAGTATAGAAATATTAAAACATGAGTTAATAATAGTGATGGTGTGATCTGTGGAAATCTGTTCCTTGTGCTGATTAAACCTACCTAACAACCAGCTTGTCCACAACTATGTGACTTCCCTACTGTTTGTCCCCTTTGGTCTTAGAAGATGACCAGGCCTAACAGACTTGGTTGCTCCTCTGAAACAGACTTATTTAAGCTTGTTCCCATCTTTGCCCAAAGCACTTCAAGGTGAGCTGTCCAGCAGCTTCTTGTTTAGCTATCAGCTGAATCAGCTGAAGAAATCAGCTGGAGAACACTAACAGTCCTCGGTTACTCCTCTGCACAATCAGGGGGTGCATCCCAGTTAAAAATTACTTCAGGATCTTATTTCAAAATGCTGCCTGGTACTTTGGTATATTATATGTCAACAGATTTTACAGTCACTGGACTCCCAACAATCTGCAGTCCATTTCTGTTGTAGAATGTTAAAATCAGACGCTTAAATTTTAAAACAAAATTTCGAATGTGCAGTAATGCTGTATTCTGCATTCCTCACAGTGGTTACGCCTACATGTTTATGGAATACATTGTGATGATGTTTTATGCTTCATTCAGCTTTTTTTTTCCATTCTCAGTTCTACTGATTTCCTCTAAACCAATATGAGAACAGAGCAAACAGTTTGGAGAATAGAGAACGAACAAGCTGGGAGATTAAGGAAGTGAAGGACAATAGAGAAGGGCACTTAACTGGGTTGATTCACAGTACTGAGGGGCTTGGCTAGGAAAGGAAGAAAAAAGTGCTTTAACAGCAAAGTTTGATTCTAGACTACAAAAACTATGGATAGCTTGGGTATCTAGTCTAAAATAATGATAGTTTGATTTAGCTAGGATAACTTGATTTAGACTAGCTTTGAACGTGTAATCAAATTAAATGATTCAGTTGTGTGTACTTTGGATATATTGAAGTATGCTGTTGCATTTCTGAAAAAAAAGTGTCAGCAAGAGGAGGAGCTTACGACATTTTTGGTGTTATGCAAAAATATACACTATTTTGAACAGGCACTATATCTTGACTGATGGAGATCATCAGATAGAAGGGCAATAATGGTTGTCCCATCTGAAGCAAAAGTGCAAAGTTAGCCTTAGCCTTGAGCATGCTTGTGCCCTGTTCCAGTGGAATTTATACTATTTCTAAACCTTTTGGGAAAATACTTTTTCAAAGAAAGGTCTGAGGTATGAAAAAGCTTGAATGGATGTGTCTGTCTGTTTCAGAGAAGAATAAATAACAGATAGACAAGGTAATAGCTGACCTTCCTGAGAGTACATTTGATGTTATGAAGGTGCCATAAAAAGGCATGTCAATTTTAGTCATGGAAAGTGGCATAATGGTGGAAGCTGCCAACTGCATTCTCACCCAGATGCCCAGAATATATTTAATAAAAGTTTTAACCAGCTGCACGGAAAACAGAAATCTTCTGTGTCACAGTAGAGATTACTGGCCAAGATTCAGATTCTAGAATCCAGTTTTACATGGTAGGAAAGCATTTTAGTCCAATAAAGTAGATTTTAGGATCCATTTATTTCATATCAGTCTGTCAAGTTTGACAGCTAATTTATACATATATTACACCAGTGGACTGTAGTTTGTACATTTTAATTTTCATGTAATCAAAATTATTTGCCAATTTCATTCAAATAGGGTGGCTGACAAACCACACTTGCTGTGGAAGTTGCTGGATTTTTATTTATTCTTTTTGAAAAGTCAGCCTCACTGTTCATTAGAAACATGAAATACATAACCCTCAAACTAAGATTTGGGGGAGAGTATGCAGTCTGGTTCCTTTTTGCTTGTTTTATGGCCTGGCCTGTATATATGGCATTAACATTATTAATCATAAATCTGTAACATGACAAGGTAAGCAAATGTAAAGAATATGTGCAATAAAAGCTAGAAGTTTCAGAACTGAATACTATAGGCTGAGCTCTTCATATTTATACCGCCAGTGAGGAGGTAGGGAAGTGTAGCCCACACTTCACTGTTATTCACACAGTTCTGTAAGGTGAGGCTCTACAAATGAGGAACACAGACTAATCAATGGTTTGACTTAAAGGTGTGTGAAATCAGTGGGCATTTCCTTCTTGACAGTATGCTCTGTATTAGGCCTTAAAGCAGCTTGCTGAAAGCAGGATTCTGGAAGTGTACACAGCAAAAGCCAGTGTGATGTAAAGCTTTGAGTACTGGACCAAGACTCTGGAGATGAGGGTTTGAAACCCTATGGCCATGGAAATCCTCTGAGTCACACTGTCTTGACCTCAGAGGAAGGCAAAGGAAACCCCCTCTGAACAAATCTTGCCAAGAAAACCCAGTAATAGGTTTGTCTTAGGGTCACCATAAGCCAGAAATGTTTTGAAGGCATACAACAATAACAAAACATGAGAACAATCCTTCTAAGTTTTCTGATGTGTGGAATTGGCAGAGTATTGTCCCCTAAGTGCTAGGAACTGGCACTATATTTCTTTCCTAGAAACCTGGTGCATGGTGGCAGTCAATAGTTCATGGCAGTTATTGGTACCAGTCCACAGCCCACCACTTTGAATGGCCCTGTAACTAGAAGACAAAGATGGACATCTTGTGCCTTCCTGATTTAGCCTTCCCCAATTGGGTATTGGATATAAATTCCACAGTTCCTAGCATGATTGCTACTGGGTTTGAATGAGGGGAATTATGGGTCAGCACATTTGGAAGATTCCCAGTTGGGGAAAGCTGCATAGTTCTGTTGTTCTAATTCATCATAAATTGTCTCATCTTTATATTTTCTATTTTTGCATATTTTGCATGTTGTCAAATCCTTGTGGATTTATTGCTTCCATAAAAAGCAGCTTTCAAGGCTGATTTCTCTGAACTGCTGTCATTATTTTTGTCTTCCTCTGAAAACATAAGCAGACCTTCAAATTTTCTATAGTACTGGTTATTAACAATTCTTACTGTCATTTCTAAAATTGTGTTGAATTCTAAAAGGAGGACATACCATAAAACACATAAAAGATAAAATAAAGTAGAAAAAGAATCAAACTATGGATGGCCCATATCTTTTCTTTTGTGAGCTAAAAAGAAAATGGAGTGTGTTGCTTGTTTTGCACAGAAAACACTGCAGTGGCCAGCAAGTTCCATATCTCTTCTCCCAGACCCCATTCCTTGCCAGCGTTCCTTGCACATTGGGTCTTCCTGCAGTATTCTTGGGGGAAAAAATAAGCATCAGAAGAAAACGATATACAGTTTTCTGTCATGTATATTTTATCTTTAAAATCCGTAACATTTCAGCATCAGAATAGGTGAGACTATTTTTTCTCCTGGTTTCTAACAGGTCATTTAATCAACTCTTTACACATAGAGAAAGTCAAGCAATTTATATACATGGAACCTGGTGGCTTTTGTGTCAGTGGGTTGTTGAGTCTGCTCAAGGGCTTAGTCCAGACTTTAAAAGAGCCTTCCAAGTTGTTGAACTATAAACTCCAAGTAGGTCCAGCACTTTGAGAACCTCCTTTAAAGGTCAGAGTAAAGTCACCAAACCGTTGATACAGCAATCATCAGCTACCTCTGATGGAAGGAAAATTAACTATATTAGCTCCCTTCCTGAGAGCATGCTGCAGGAAGGGTAGGGTTTTTAATCCAGTTTATGCAAGGTTCCCACTTTTTCACAGCTACAATTAGGGCACAGAGCAGAGGTGCTTTTGAACATCCATGTAGAAGCATTGAAGTTTTCCCAGATTGGTTGTTCATTTGTTTTCCATGTTTCCTTCCCCTTTTGTGATTTCATGTTTTGGAAGCTAGATTTGTTAGTATGTTCCGAACAGCTATTACATAATGCTGTGCACCTTAATATTCAATTTAACTATTAGATTGTTGTTATGTTTTTTTCTTTTTTCACAATATCAAATTTAGGAAACCAGTCAACTGCTATGTGTATCTCCATGTTTAATGTGTCTCCACTGCAGTGCAAATTTTTTTAAAAAGACACCTCTGAATTGTTCAGGTTTGAAACTCTTGACAACCCTGTGATTTCTCTCTCTCTCTTTTTTATTTGACAAATGGTTCTTATTCATGCCAGCACTTCAGCCTAATGTTCTGGGACTTGTGGGTGTTAGAGAACAGAACAAATTTCCATATCGGCTAATTTGATCCCACACTTGAGTTTGAAATGGGATTTTTTTTACAGTCCTTATGTGGTAGATTTCCCCTCTGTTATAAACATGACTATCAACTGTTGCAGCAATTATGATTTTAAGTCCATCAGATATGAAAGTTTTGCTAAAAATAGTTCACAATGTTGCATGCTTTGTCACAAAATCTACACTTTTTAGATAATAAATTTCTAAATCTGGAACACAAAGAAGGTGTGGCAATATAGATAGAAATCAATCTAAACCAGGGTCAAGAGTTGTCTTTTTTTTTTGACCTTGAGTTTTTAGATTAGTTTAAGTGCATCTACTCTTTACAACCTGATAGTATGTCTTGTTCTACCGTTGTGACCTTTTTGACATTTGAAATATATGCTCACTCAACTGGACAAGCAATGTACAGTGGCTCCTCCACTTTCACGAGAGTTTGGGGTGGAGAACCCTCACAAAAATGGAAAAAAAACATGAATAACTCCCCCCTGTTCTTCTCTTCCTATTCTCTTCTGGGACTCCCCGCTTCTATTCCCTTGCCTTTTGCTCTGGTGCACATGCCTTCCTGTTCCACTCCTGGGCAAAAGATAAGGAAATGGAGGAGGTACACATGCATTCCCCCATTTCCTTGCCTTTTGCCCCAGAGTATGTTCTCTGCACCCTGGCAAAAGACAAGGGAATGCAATGAGGTACATGCGCCTTCCTCCATTCCTTTGCCTTTTGCCCCAGTGCTTACTGTCCACACCCAAGCAAAAGGCAAGGAGATGAGGGGAGGCACATGTACATCCCCCCATTCCCTTGCCTTTTGCCCAGGCACACCTGACTTCTTCCTACCTGGGCAAGAGAATGGGGAGGGGAATAGAACAGGAGAGAAGGCATGCCCATGCCTTGCAAATAATCAGCTTCATAAGAGTCAAACCTGAAAATGTGGAGGACTGTAAAATAGTTTTAAGATTTCACACAATAACTGTTTATGTACAAAAGTTTAAAATCTCTTAACTTTTTCTGTAACAGTACTTTGTATAGTAATTACAATAATGTAACTCAGTGGTTCTCAACCTGTGGGTCCCCAGATGTTCATGGACTTCAGCTCCCAGAAGCCTCAGCCACTATGGTCAATGCTCAGGGCTTCTGGGAGCTGAAGTCCATGAACATCTGGGGACCCACAGGTTGAGAACCACTGATGTAACTGAACTGGTGCACTTTGTGCTCTCAGGATTTGAATTCAGCATTGACTAAAATGTTGTGACAGTTGGCTACAAAATAAAACTACAAAGGTTTAGAAAGCAAAGTTTTAAGAACCAAGTCTTAGATTGTGTAGGAATATGCCCTCTCCACTGAGTCTCACTTTGTGGCTATCTTTTAGGCACTAGCTGAAGGCTTTTTTCTTCCTACAGGCATTATAGGAATTATTTTAGCGCATTTAAATTTTTTGCCTGTTTCATTTAATGTGTTGCATTATTTTTATCTTCACTAGTTCTTTTGTTGTTGTTATGATCTGCTTTTATCATTGTTTGGTTATTTGGTGTTTTATGTTTTTAATTTTTCTGTACTTCACTAGGCAATTTTTGTTGCTGGAAAAAATAAAAGTATAAGAAATAAAGTTTGGGCAACATCAAGAATAAGCTAATGGAAACATTTTCTTTTCTGCAATAGCCAGAAGGAATGAGGTGACATTTAAAATGGAGTAAATACAAGTTGTGAGCAGCAGCAATATACATAAACATAACCTGGGGGTGATTCCTAGAATATCCATTCAAATATGAAAATACATCTATGATTTTTGCACAAGTTGTGTAGAATCTTGACTAGGAAACTCACCTTAGGCTTATGATGAAAAGATATGATTTGGTTGCTTCATTTTAAATGTTTGCATTGGGATATGTTTATATGAAGTTTTGTTATCAAGTAAATTAGCAAACTTTAACCATGACGTAGATTTTCCAAAATAGGAATGCTTTTAATCCAAGGAGAACTTGCTACAGCTTCAATACTATATTAGAATGTGTCATATCATCCACGTTTATGGCCTGGGTAATCTTTTTATTTTTTTTATTTTTTGGGAGGGGTATAGGATTTTTGTTGTAAGTTGACTTTATGCAATTCAACTAAATTATGTTATTATTATGTATGCTTCTAATTGTGCTTATTTTAAGCACTGTGCATAGTTCTAGAACTAATAAACCTTGTTTTATATATTGATATTCTGGAGAGACCTACTTGCTTACATTTGGACTATGAAAAGACTGAGACTGAATCTAGGACATGTAACAACTTCACATTCTACTCATTTGTCTGTTATTCCCAGCTCTCTTTTTCTTCTTGTCAAAGTTTGTCTAGAACTGAAAACAGTCTTCTCAAATATATCGGTATGATGTTGCTTCATAGGACATGATCAGGTCAAATTGATGAAATCTCTTTGACTTTGTGGTGGTAGGAAGGTATGTCCTAGTTCTCTCTCATTAAAATCAATATTA
This sequence comes from Iguana delicatissima, assembly GCA_948472985.1. NCBI lineage: Eukaryota > Metazoa > Chordata > Lepidosauria > Squamata > Iguanidae > Iguana > Iguana delicatissima. Next base: position 586,135 of record CAOKZL010000676.1, read on the forward strand.
TCTAAAATTATTTGTAAGTGACCACATTGTGTCGATATATTAATGGTTTAATTGGTTTGTATAGGACCTTCAGTCTACTTTTGTATTGGCATTTTATCAATGTTAGTCATGTTTAATAATTATTTAATGATCTTCTGCTTCTTCGACATTGATCATATCTATAGTAAATAAGGAACAGTTACTTTTTAAAATCATTATAATAAAAATAATTATTGCAATTAAAATTAGGTCATTTCACATCCCTGAGTGACTGTCTACCATGCAGTTAAGACAAATGCCTACCAATTTAATTTTTTGTGCAGCAACAACACTCACGAATCAGTGAATAGAAAGTTAGGTCAATCTGAGGGAATCTGTTGTTACAATACAAAGTAAACACATCCTTATCATGGTTATGTGCCTTCAAATTGACTCCAACATATGGTGACCTCACCATAGGATTTTCTTGTCAGAATTTGAATTTACCCTTGCTTTCCTCTAAAGTTGAGAGAGTGTGACTTGCCTAAGCCATCTAATGGGTTTGCATGACTCAGCAGAGATGTGAATCCTGGTCTAATCAGCAGTCAAATCACTACACAGGCTTTCACACTTGCTCTTGGGCTAATAAACTCAGTTTTACTAGTATGGATTACAGAATTAGGACGCTGAAATCCATTTCACTTTTAATTTGTTTGTTGTATTTTTAAAGTACAATTACAAATAATAGAATCATACAGTTGTAAGAGACTCTATAGGACATGGAATCCAACCATGCCACTCAATGCTGAACTCCAGCTACAACAATCCCCAACAGGTAGCTGTCCAACTTCTTTTTTAAGATATCTAGAGAAAGAGAATTTACCTACATCATATGTCACAAGGAAGCATTGTCTGTGTTATGTCCACTACAATTAATTGAAACGGACAGTTTTTTCCTAAAAAGATGCGATGGTGTCCAATACACCAGAAACATCCCTTTTTTCCTCCTTGACCAAATGTAGTTTTAGGTTTTAGATACTTCAGGCAGGACAGTTTCCATTGGTTGATTTACAGATGACATTTTGCACATCTAACTTGTGTTCCACTCATCTTTAACTTCATTAGCATTAGCAAACCAATTGAAATTTGTTGATTTGAAAGTAGGAACCGTGATATTCTCTTGCTGCATAAAAAGGAGGAAGGAAGGAGGGAAAGGGAAAGGAGGAATGTCACAGCACAACAGCACGACAGGGGTGGCTGAGTGTGAAGTGAGAAGCAGAGAAAGCCTGGTTAGAACCAGCCAAGCACAGATCATAGAGTGCTCGGGAAGCAAGTACTATCAGAGAAAGCCGTGTTTAAATATTTGAAGGGATGCCATGTAGAGGAAGGAGAGGGCTTGTTTTCTGCTGCTCCAGAGACCAGGACAAGGAGCAATGGATTCAAGCTGCAGGAAAGGAGATTCCACCTGAACCTCAGGAAGAACTTCCTGACGGTCAGGGCTGTCCGGCAGTGGAATCTGCTGCCTCGGAGTGTAGTGGAGTCTCCTTCCTTGGAGGTTTTTAAGCAGAGGCTGGATGGCCATCTGTCGGGAGTGCTTTGAGGGTGTTCCTGCATGGCAGGGGGTTGGACTGGATGGCCTGTGTGGTCTCTTCCAACTCTACATTTCTATGATTCTATGAAAGGATATAATCTAGTAGCTTGTTTGTAAAAGAGTTGTTTAAAGCAGACAGAGTCAGGGTGAAGACTAGCTAGGAAAAGATGAAATGATTGGGTTCTGGGAGCTGAGAATATGGAAAGAGGTCAAGAAGAAGTATTGCTTTGGTTGAAACTGAGGTGTGACTGTGTACTGTATGTGGAACCAACATAAAACTAGATGTTTGTTTCATTCATTATACAAACTGTTTTTTATTTGCTACATCTATTTGAATGTTTTAATTTAATAATTAAGAAGTAAGCTGGGCACACTTTACCATAGTGAGCCCACTGATGTACACAGCCACTTTTCCAGCGTAGAGGTAATTTTTAGGTCTGAATACTATATCTAAGGAGAGATCTTGAAGGTACAGGGGCCAGATGAATGACAGGAACCTTAGGGTTGGAACTGTGGGGCCAACTTGGAGAGGGATTCCATAACAGTGAGGTACTCAGAGCTGATGGTCCATATGTTAGACAGTAAAAGGTGTTGCAGTAATAAATACTGCTAGACTGTACTTGTGGATAACTGATAAATAGAATGATGATATTCAAGAGCAAAAATTCTCGGTCTGGAACAGTTAACTGAGCCAAAGTATAAATTCCACTGTCAATCAGTTTCTTCCATAAAAAGAACTATCTTTCAGTCTTCAAATTAGGATTGTCCCATAGAGTTAGTTCAGAATATCTATATGTGGATCAAATCGCAATTGGCAGGATAATGTAAGCCAAGTGTCCTGGCAGCAGAACTCACAGGGAGCATTATTCCTGTCTTCCTTGAGTGAATAAAAAGGTAACCCATCCTAAAAGAGGTTCCAGGTAAGTTGACTCCAGGATTGCCTACGGAAGAATATCTGTATTAGGCCATGATTGCTAATTATTTGTACAAGTCAGAAGATATCTGGAATACAGTACAATTAAAAAGAACAATTTAAGATAATAAAAATGTTTTTAAAAGCCTAAAAAAATTTATCACTTAAAACTAGCTTAAATAAACTCAAGTCTGGAAAATTAAATCCACCTTCTTGAAAAGGACAGCTGCATCCTTTTGAGTTGATAATGGAGTGGTAAATCCCCTTACATGGAGCCAGTGTGGTGGTGTGGTTTGAACATTGGACTATGACCTTGGAGACAAGGGTTCAGTCTCGCTTGATCATGGAAATCCACTGGGTGACCTTGGGCCCGTCATATGCGCTCATCCCCAGAAAACCTGTGATGGTTTGCCTTAGGGTTGCTGTAAGTTGGAAACAACTTGAAGACACACAACAACAGCAAAGCCCCTTATAAAATAGTACTCATTTTCTGAAAGTAACTCTGGGGAAAATGCAGTGAGACACAAGCAAGAACGCAGAATTTAATGTGATTTGTTTGCTTTTGTTGAAATCTCTCTAATCAATCCAACAAGAGACGGGCTGTGGGCCCAAAATATGATGAAGAAAGCTTGAATCTAATGTTCAGTCTGATGGCTGGCTTAACAGCCTTCAAACTTCTGCTCGTCACCTGATATTGATAATAACATTGGGACTTCTAGAATTGTTATGCAAAGGTTCATACAAGAAGAAATATCTTGCAGAACTTTAATAGTTTATATAATGCTTTTCCAGAGTGTATTGATTATATTACTGGATTATTAGGCAGTTGACTCTCTCTTTCTCCTTCCACTCCCTGTTCTCTCATTATCTCTTGCTGTCTCTCTCTCTCAATCTCTCTCTCTCTCTCTCTCTCTCTCTCTCACACACACACACACACACATTACTTACCTGTCTCTTATATTTTCCTCTCACATTTTCTCTATTTTATCTTGCTCTTTACATCCCCATACATGTGACTGAAAACAAAAAGCTGTGTTTCAGGTAATTCATTCTGGGCACAACTGTGACAAAAGGGACATAATTTAGTCATTAGGGGTTTTTTTTCCCTTTCTGAACACTTTGTACTACTCAGATGGGCGATTTATTTGCTTTTCATAACCTATTGCTAAAATTTATTTTTTCTTCTTCACTTGTATTATTCTAGATAATAACAATATTAATAAACTACTCCTTTGGATTTTAAAGCTTGCTTTACCAAGTAGTTTCATTTAGGAATCTCTCTAAACAGAGGGCTCTCTTTAAGCAGTGTTTGACAAAAAACGTTCTGCTTTAAAATGGAAAATCTCAAAATATTTGATAAAATAAACACCTCTTGCAATTAGATTCATAGAGCATGTAATTTTAAGCAACTTCCCCATGACATTTGCTTTATGTGAAATGGTTCTCTGTCATGACTGCTAAAGTGAATAATTCAGTTTTCTTGAGTTGTAAAAATATGGATGCTCGTAAAACTTTATTCATTCATATGGGTAGGGAACTGTAACTTATTGGAGACACATTTGGTCTTGTTATGGGCTTGTACTGTGGGCAGTAAAAGAAGATGTAGAGCTAAATCCATTTGTGATTCCCAACTAGAGTAAACCAGTTAAATCAATGGAACTTACAGAAGTGTTGATTTAAATGTTGATTTTATTAAGTCCTCATGGGCTCTTGTTTTCCCAGCTCCTTCTATTTTAATCTCAGTAATCTTAGCAGCAATACCTCTGAGAATGATCTTCTGTTTTGCCACATTTTTTCCTGTTTTATGAATCTTAACATCAGTGCCACTCCTGCTTTTTAGCCCTTAAAAATATCTCAGTTGTGTTATTGCAGTCCTCTTTTTCCCCCTCTCTTCTAAGAGTTTTCCCCCTCTTCTGTTTGGGGTGTCAACTTACAACTGGCCACTACAACTTAGGTGATACCCAAAAACATACTCAGATGCGTCTGCCGTTAAATCCTGTTGAAATATGGCAGCCTTCATTTTTTTTGTTTCTAAGAACCTGTTGGAACTGCAACTTGAAGTTGGACATTATTACTTGGTTGACAGCAAAAACACTATGAAATTTTGAGATGGCTACCATGATTTCCTGACAAATCATGTTTGATCCCCTCTCTTTAAAAAACAAAAACAAAAAAAGCATTGCAGTGAGTCTACCCTCATTTGGAATTTCAAGTTGTAACTCAGCACTATAATTTGGACAACAACCTGTCATATTCTGAAGCATCCAGATTGATGTCTCATTGAATTACAGCTGTCACAAAGAACCTGTTTGTAAATTATACAAAAGAGGATGTATGACTGCCCAAAGAAGTGGGTATAATCAACCTGCTGATTTATGTCTTCATCTTGTGAGCCTCTTGCTGTTTGTTCTCCGGCAAAGTCTTAACAGATTCTTAAATTTTGCTAAAATATTGCATTATTAAAATATGTAATTGTATTTTAATACAATTGTACAATACATTACCTATAGTAACATAAAGTTACAATAACTTCTGTTACAGCAACTCTGTACTTGTGGGGAAGATACAGTCAAGTCAAAACAAAGACTCTAATGGGATCTTAAAAGACAAACTAATTCAACGTGGCGTAAGTTTGTTAAATGATGCAGTTTCAGGATCTCTGTCATAAGCCAGGCTGAGCTGGCTGCCGACTCAGATGCTGGGGGCTCTGAGTTGGTCTTGGACCCTCAGCCGGGGGAGGTTCCCTTGGAGGGAGAGGGGGTCCCTGCAGAGGCAAGGACAGACTCCACAGCTGTTCCGGAGCTGGTGCCCGAGCCAGTACCTGCAGCAGAGGAGGCCAGTGCTTCTGGCTCGACGGAAGCTGCTGTTCCTGACTCCGGCCCAGAGTTTGCTGCAGACCCTCCCCCACGTTCCTTCAGAGGTGGCAGGAGAAGGAGAAGGTTCACCGATCAAGGCGATTTTCACGAAAAGCGTTTGAAGTCTGAGGGCCTTCAGCTGTGAACTGGGCCAACGGACGTTTGATCAGCCCCAGCTGGGCCCAAGACTCTGTATTTAAGACAGACGCTGGGGGGAGTTGGGCACGGGGCAACAACTGTCTGCCATCCGGGAAATCCTTGTTGTTGAGTACGCTTCTTCTGTTTGTTTTGGGTGATGTAACCTCTTGTTCATTTCACTACCTTATTACTAAAGACCATAAAACCCAGCTTCTGCCTCTGTTTGCTGCTTAGCCGCTGCCTGGCACTGACAGTCTCTTCCAAATAAGCAAATGGCGGAGCAAATATGATCTAGTATCAAAACAAAATTTCTTCCCAAGTGAAACAAAGACAATAATATTCTTGTTGCTTTCTCATGAGCTTACTTATACAGCATAGAAATGTACTACAGAAAATACATATTCTATTCAGAAGGCTTAACTTTCAAGTGAATTTTTACAAATGCTTTTTCAAATCAGGTCCATGCAATAACTGACATACTGAAAACTCAGATGCCCAGAGTGGCATGTTTTTCAAAATATCTATTTACGTGCATGTTTTATCTCCAGTATGCATACAGATACACATCCAGTTATAAAAACTAGGTAAAATCTAGTCATGGTTGAACACCTAAATACTGGTGATTACATGAGAGATGGTAGTACTCTTACTGGGCTATAATGTAATTGCACTGTTTCTAGAGTTGTACAACAGTAGCGAGGCAAGGCAGACAAAATCTGTCAGCTTTGAGCAGCCTCCCCAAATGTGCATTTCATTCATGACTGCTGCGTCCACAGCTTTTTTCTTCCTTCTGCCTTTGTGTAAACTGGCATATTACAGCCAACAGGATTTTGATCTTGAGCTTAGTGCTCTCATCTCTTAGTTATTGGCATTCATGTCAGTTTTATCACATTGCATTAAGTGTTGTTTCCTTACTTTCATTGTGGCTGTTTTACTTATGAGCCCTGTGGCTTTGTGGCCCTGTGGCTAACAGGAAGATAGGCAAAGGGGAAAAGTTTTACAAAGAGTGGACTTACAATTACACTTTCTGACAACAGTGTGGTGATGCACAATAACCCTCATAATTTTTCCACAGTAAAGTAATAGGATGAGCAACTTCTAGAGGTCAGGGGCCTTTGGAGACAAAGATGGAAAGAATATTGAAATATGTTTGTTCGATTAATTAAAAAAAACCAAAATGAGATTTTTTTTTGATATAAAGAAACCCTGACAAGAAGAACCCTGGACTTCTGAGAAACTTCACAGTTTGGGAGTTATTCTGGGCAAAATTTGCACATGGTTCTTTTGCACAGACCTCAGCAGGAAGGAAACAGCTAAAATTACTCAAGGTTTCCTTTGGGAAGAAAATTAGTGACGAATGACATCCTTACTGGAAGAGAGACACCTTCATATATGCCCTTTTTATTTCATTTCATTTTGCCCCAAATTGAGCCAGTCAGTTCTGGGTCTGAAAAAAGACCCCCTATTCAGAACATAGGGCTTAGTATGGGCAGAATGAAATAGGGTGGAATGGCTGATCACTCCCCCTATATAGTGCACACTATGATTTAGACCATAAATTCATGTGTATGGGGATGGATCAGGTAACCCATGGGCTACAATGACAGTCCTGGGCAAAAAACATCCACCCCATGAGATGACATATCTTGTCTCTGCATTTTAGTTTCCTTTGCCTGAACCCAGGCTCCCCCAATCTGGGGTCCCTTGGACGTGTTGGATTATTAATCCTGTTACTCCAGATAGCAACTGTATTGGATGATTGGGTGCTGGAAGTTCTGGTTTAAAATATCTGCAAGACACCAAGTTGAGAAAGGCTGTGTTAACTGCTGCCATTGTAGCCAGGATTTTTTTTTCCAAGTGAAAACGTTTTTTGGTTTTGTGACTGCATGTGTGTGTTATTTTAACTATGTGCACTTTAATTCAGTTCCATGTTTAGTGGTCTGTAATGAGTGCTGGCTGCTATTGTGCACTGACTGATACCTGTAACCTACTTACGTTATCAGCCTGAATGGACTTTCTTGACATCCTTCTAAAGCAGGCTTGACAAAGTTGAGTATGCTCACATAAAATTATGAAAATGGGTTAGATAAGTGACATCTAAGCTTATGAATCCTGACGGGCTGGAGGATTATTTTTATGAAATAAAATCAATTATATTCACACTGGTCCATAAGAAAACTTCCTATTAGTGAATTACAGTGGTATAAATTATGCTATCACAACTCACTTTTGAGGTCCTTTTGGAGTTCAGAATTCACCAAAATCCCCCAAACCTCACCTTTTCTCAACAACAGGTCCCCAAATTCAGCCAGATACTTTTCTAGACCCCTTCTCCTCGCCTCCACTGGCAGTGCAATAGCCATTTTGCGGATAGGATGTCTGCAGCTGAAAGCTGAGATTTAGAAGGTGGGAACTCTTTCTCTGGCTTTATGGTACACCAAGGTCTGTTAAGGAGTAAAGTTATAGTAGCCTTGTCCCAGATCTAATCTACCTACAGCTGCTGTGATGTTGGAGAAGGCAAATGACAGCAAAAGCCATCTATGTCTGGTGAAACATAGGTGGCTTTTACCATCTTTGCCATTAGGGCAGCTTTCTGTCCAGACAGAGATGGCTTTTGCTGGTATCCCTCAGTGCCTGTATACACCATTTAATAATGTGTTTATAAGTCACCAGCAGAATCTTGGAATTAGTCATATGTGCATGTGTAACACAGGAGAGAACTGAAACAGAGCGCAGAGAGAAGGGGTTATTGTTGTTTTTTTAATCATGAACTCTTCATTGTTTAGAATCAATAGGTATATGTTTCTGTTGTGCCTAATCTGTAATTTCATATTTGTTGCATTGGCTTTGAATGAAATAAAACTACGTATTTTACTTCTGCGTAAAAAGAGTGAATATCATTATAGTTCAATTTCTTACATGCTTTAAGTGATGACACCCTTGCTTTTATCTGAAAAATAAGGTACTGTATTTTACGGCCTTAGTCTCTTTCTTTGATCAGAACACAGACCCAAATTAATTAACAAAAACTTATTCTATTGGAATGTACACCCTGGCTCAGCATCCCTGAAAAAGCTTACACTGAATCTTTATAAGGCATTACCTGATGCTTGTATAGTGGTATTTTATTTTTTATTCATGGGTTTAAAACTTATTTCTTCCTATATTTAGGAGCAAAAATGATACACTGCATCCTTTGAAAACAAAAAGATCATTTGCACCTGTTTATGGATACCTGATTTCTACACAATATTTTGGGGATGTTTTTGCAAAGCTTTCTTGCTGATAAGCAATATTATGACAAAATTAATGAACTAAATCCAATTGCTAGCGCCACCTAAAGTAGACCTACTGAATTAATGAGACTTAGGTAAAAGTTAGTTTGTTGTCAGTAATTGATTCTGTGTGTCTGCTCTAATTGGGACTAGTATTTGGATTCAGCCCAATATTATTATTGTTAAAAATTATTCTTAGTGCCTTGGATCCAGATTTAGTCATACTTAGCTTAGTCTCACTGAAATGTTAGTTGTATTCACCCAAAGATGGTGATCAGAAACTGTCTTCACTAGGTTTCCTGTTTATGCACACCTCTGTAATTGTGTTCACTGTTCACTTGAACATAACTACATTTTTCCTTTAGATCTTGCTAGTAAATACTCAAAAGTTGTGGATACAGAGATCAAGACTAGAGAGCATATCCTCTGTCTACAGATGGAATTATTGAATATATGAAGAGGGTAAAATTTAAAACTTTTAAACGAGGCATAACTGCCGCTGTGTCGAGCATGCATTTCTTTTCTGTGCTAGGTGAAGATATTTGGAGCAATAAGAGATGGTTTATATTAATCCACAGTTTTACGCAGTTTGAAATAGGCTTCAGTAGTTTCACACGTGATTGTGTACAGCAACCCATGTTTGGCTCTGAACAGAGCTTTCTGTCTTGTCTGCTGCAATACCACAAACACTAGTTTGAAGAATAAAGCTGAGTCAATTTACATAAGGACAACTATATCAGGCCATTATTACTTATCCATCAGACTGAGGATACATTCTTCTGCTACAGTTGTTTTGTTCCTGGGTGTTGCCAAAATTCTGATGATCACACTTCAATAGCCATGGTTACCCAAGATCGTAAGTATCTCAAAGAAGGAAAACATTAACATGGCAGAGGCCCACCTGTGGTTAGGGAGATGGCAAAATCTCTTACTATCATAGGGGTATTCACTCTTGAGTTCCTATGTTTTGTTCATTCACTCATTATCTCTACATGATGTGGTCACTGCTCTTCTGTTTCTTTTCAGCCTACAGAAAGTCCAGCTTCAGGGTGAAAGAGCAGAGCAGTAGCACAATCTCCATAAGTATAGTTGGCCTCTGTGCTACTCCTCCATCTTTTTGAGACTCATGATTTTGATATATGTAATGCCATAGTAGATATTTTGTCGTGCATCTACGCCAGCATACTTTTGTTCTTACTTTTCATATTGGTCCCATTTTAACAACATTGTAATATTTCATTTTACAGTAAAATCTTCTGTTACCTTTTTAAAAAAAATGACAGCAATATTTGTATTGTTGTGTTAAGTCAGTGGTTCTCAGCCTGTGGGTCCCCAGATGTTTTTGGACTTCAGCTCCCAGAAGTTTTGAGCATTGACCATAGTGACTGGGGCTTCTGGGAGCTGAAGTCCACAAACATCTGGGGACCCACAGGTTGAGAACCACTGTGTTAAGTGGAAAAAATGCCTATTAAATATTGGGAAAGTCCACATGTTTAGTGTTTGGCCAATATCCATATACCACCATGTTAATTTTTTAAAAAAGAGCAGATGAAATAGCATATTAATGCAAGTTCATTCCTGTGCAGAATGTTTTATTCCTGCTCAAGAGTCTCTATTATGCACTAGACACCCAAAAAGCTTGACAAAATGTTGGAGGCCAATAAGAACTCTATAGGAAGCTTAGAGGTGAAGAAAAATGGTTGGATAGCACTAGGAGCAAGAGCTAGCATGGTGTAGTGGTCTGAACATTGGACTATGACTGAAGACCAAGGTTTGAATTCCATCTCAGCCGTGGAACCCCATTGAGTTAGTTTGGGCAAGTCATACTTTCTCAGCCTCAAAGGAAGGCAAACAAATCTTGCCAAGAAAAACCCATGATAGGTTCATCTTAGAGCCACCATAAACTGGAAACACTTCAAGACACACAGCAACAATGACTTCTAGGAGTTACTGCCTTTGTTCTCCCATCTAATCTCGCTGTTAAGAGTTCTTCCCTCTTGGAAGAACATAACTGTTCTGAGAGAGAAAAAATACATGGTCATTATAACTTCACAAATAAGAGTCTTGCTCTCTTAACCCATTGGCTTTCATGACATATTATAGAGTTATAATTGTGTTGCAATTAGCACAATTAGTCATGCAATTTGCATGACCACTCTAGTTATTTGACCTCAGTAAATGCAACATTTTCATTTTCAGTGTGTTCAAAGCTACCATCTGGTCTTACAACATTTGAGAAACATTACATCTTTGAAATGCAGGTGATATCAGACAGTGCTATGAGAAGAACAGTCATCAGTTTTTAATTGTTACAGTCTCCTTCTGTGTTCACAGTCTCCTTCTGTGTTCACATCCCTATAAGACAGCTTTCCAAATCTTAAGGTGGCAGTTACACAGTAAAGCCTATCTGTAATGGTATCATCATTCAAAACATTTTCCATGTTTCTCGGAAGAGTACAAGCACTCTCTCTATATGTGTGTGTGTGTGTGTGTGTGTGTGTGTGTGTATAATCTCTTGGATCCTGTATCTTGACGCATTCACTAAGGAGTGTGCATGGGTACTCCCCGTTCTTGTTAGATCTATAGAATCTTTCATCTGGTGGGCAACCATTTTTAGAATATTTGAGAAGGGTGGCAATTTCTGGCAAACAAAATAACCCTCCATTCTTTTCTTTTAATAAGGAAAGATCACTGCCTTACCTTTATTGAGGAAATACCTAAAATAAATAAATAATGAAGTAATTATCTTTGGCTGAAATACAGTTTCATATATGGCAACGCAGTCATTTGTGACAGTTACATTTTCTTGCTTTTTAAAAAAGATTTCTTTTAAAATCAGCTTCATTAAAATATGGAGTAGCTTTGTTCACTTATTACATAATCATCTGTTAAAGGATAGTTTAACACATGATAGCCACTGAATGACAGTACACATGAAATTTTGCTCAGTCCTGTCCACCTCTAAAGGAAAGACTAGATAAATATCTGTTACTTGCTCGCCATCTGGACAAATTTGATTACCAAATTGCCACCAGTACATTCACATTGATTAAGCATTCTGTTTAATATTAGGTGATCAGATATTAAATTCTGCTGAAATCCAATTCACTTTCTTTGTACCGTGCATAGAATCTGCATGGCAATTTTAGAATCTCCTGATCTGAATTAATATGACTTCGGAAAAAAGGAGAGGGTGTATTTTAATTCTAATTATCCTGTTTGTAAACTACTGGGGCGATGTGATTGAGGGGTTATATAAAGTACTTTTAATCAGAATTGACTATCTCTTTTTGATTCTTGGGGGGTTTTTTAACTTTTTTTTAAATTAAAAGCATTTTAAAACCTTTTAAACATTTCCACAGCAGTTTTTTTTTCAAAACAGAAGGTTATCCAGATTTCTTCCTAGATACATCAGATAGTCAGAAGTCTGTCATATTTCTGCATATCTTCCATTCCAAGATTTATTGCTGTGTTAGAATTCCTCTACTAATCATTTTTAGGCAAATTTCACAAAACAATTTACACTGAAAACATAAGTTTCAATAATAGTTTAATATAATAAAACAGGAAGGGGGGACACTTTCTGAAAGCAAGGCGAAGTGGTTCTTCAACTGATCCCACGGTTGCAGGTGGGCATGGGAGGCATATGTTGGGCAGCTCACTAGCTTTTACTGTCTTTTCCCTCTCCTACCCACAGGGCAATATATTTTTCAAACAGTTTTATGGAAGCCCTTGAGAAAGAATGTAGAAATGAGTGAAAACCAGTTGACCTCCTATGTCCAGCATTCTATTTTCCTTTTTCTTAAAAGTAAGGAATAAAGGTACATACTGCAAACTAACACAGTTAAAGCATACATTTCAGTAGATAGCCACTACATTTTGAGCAGATTTCTAACACAGACAGAGGATAGATGAGTAAAGTGGCTGTTACTCTCAGACTGCAGCTAATAAAATTTGTATGAGGGAGATTGTAACTATATCACTTGTAAGAACTGCATACCCAGCAGAACCTTTTCCAAGACCTGTCTGCATCAGTAAAAATAGATGAAATTTGCAAGTGTCTTCAATAATGACATGGTTTAAGTTGTCTCATAGAAAAGCTAAGGATGTATTCTGAAACAGTCAGTAATTTAAAAGTATCCAATTAAGTAAAATGTGAACGTCTTGCTTTTTCTGTTTCCTATGTGCATAAACCTCTATAGTTATGCCCAGCTTTGTGGAGCTTGCATTCATACCATTTGATACAGGTGAGCTGATTTTTTAAAATTAAATTCAAGAGATGAGGTAAATAAACATCGGTATAGTCAGAGATATGATTGTGGGAATGATTGTGATAGTGCTTTTAATGCTTCCATTTCCTCTAGTGACTGCTAGAACATATAATAAATAACTTTAAATTTTATTCAGCATTATGGATCACTTTGCAGGGATAGAAGGAATGCATAAAACCCTGGAACAAGAACTGTCTGTCAACAAATTAAGCATGAAGCGATGTATAACAAATTCAATGTTAGTGTGTTTAAATTTTAAACTAGTATCAGGTTTTTTAAAATTTTTGTTCAAACATTTCAAGAACAATTAACTGAGATAAATTTGTCCGGTGACAAAGTTTTTGTATTTTCGTACACAATTAAGTTATAAAATTGGAGATACAAGGCCAACCCAAAGACATATGCCTATCTGAAAGGAGAGACAAGAGCCTGTGTCACTCACTGCCACATTTCCCTCACAGTAGCAGACTGATTTGACTGTTGCATTTTATGTCAGTATGGGAATGGGGAGGCATCATCTACCGTACTTGAGTGCAACAGCATAGCATAAAGAGTATAGAACAGGTAGTATGAAAGACACAGCTCTGTTGAACATCTTGTTCAGTGCTTCATCAGGTATTGACTTGCTGCTGGCTGGCTTCACTGAAAATAGCAGGAGCAATGCCAGGGTGCACAGTGTGAGCAGAGCAGGGCATCAGTGCGCACAGTATCTGTTGATGTGCATGACTGGACTGGGTTGACTGCCTCACAGCTTGCACTTGCTTGTTTGCTCAGTCAGGCTGTTGTGTGAGGTACTGTGGAAAAGGCATCTAGGCCAGTCAGCCAACCAGTGTTGTCATTGATGTGCTGGCGCAGAAGGATGTTAATGGTTAGGGAACTTAGAGAATACCATGAAGATGTCACAGCCACCCAAGCATTTCACAATTGGGACAGTGACTTCATACTGTCTCATGGCAGGGGTAGCCCCCAGGAGGTATGAAAAGTTTGAGTAGAAGACATCTCCAATATCTGTATGCTTAAGAGAAGCAAAGCTTTTAAGAATGGGATAGGAATCCTTGAATGAGAGACAGAGCAGTTAACCTTAAAGTTCTTTGTCATTTCCAAAAATCAATAATCAGTTGCTTGTATTTGGAGGAGACATAGGTGAGTGAAATAACTAGAGGGAAAACTTTTTAAAAAGTTCACAAAATATTATACACAGAGGCAGACAAGAGGTACTAATTATTGATAATTACATCACTAGAAATGTCCAGTAGATGGCATATTCTATAAACAAAACCTTCATATTATCTCAGATGCCAAATACTGTGTGTCGACTTTGAAGATGAGAATATTTCCACAGCAGAAGTTTAAACTTGTTAGAAATGTATTTGTTTGTCTGTCACATGTCCCAGAAATCTATTTATGTGCATGGATGAGTAAAGAAATGGAAAGAAGGTGACCTCAAAGTGTTAAAGAATTTCTTTCTAAATTTTCACTAGATTTTTAACAAAGTTCTTTTTCCTCAGGATCGCTTTTGAACAAGTTTCAGGCTGTTGTTTACATGTGGTTGAAATTTTATGTTCACAGATCTCTTGCAGTTGGGGCCTTCTTGTCTTTTATTTCCCCTTTCTGAATCCCAATTAATGTTTCAGTGTTGATGCCTCTAGAATGCTTCAGCAGAAATGTAAGAGTGGTGCCACCTGGATAACTCCAGACCAGAATGGTATAAAGATTCAATACATATGTTCAACAACAATGTTAAATTTCAAGGCTTAAAATGCTTTTGGGGACTTTGTAAACATACTTGCCCAGTTAAACGAACTAGCATAGACAAATATTTGTGGTATGTGCTCCTTGGAAAATGACTAGTGTAGTGGGAGGAATTACCTCCTATAATCTCCAAGCGGGGCCAGGGAGGTTAAGCGTCTTCTTTTCCCCCTGGAAGTCAAACATGCTAAGCTTGCTGCTATTCTTAACTCTCTTAATGGGAGGCTTGGACCTATAATACCAGCCTTTCTAGTGTTTGTGCATAACATGATTTTTCCAGTTTGTGTTTTCTTAAAGGCCCTGATAGTTTTTTTAAAAAAAGAAACCAACAAACCACTAATACATTTTCTTAAAAGAGAAGAATGGTTGCTGTTCTTTCCACAGGGCTACTTGCTTATCTTTCCTTCTTACCAAGCCTTTGGGGAATGTAGTTAAAAGGAGACCCATTCTCATTTGCATTTGTCCATCTGCCTTTACTTAGAATATGTAGCATTTCTCATATGTACATCCTTTTATAGCCAGTAGGCATCGGTAGAACAGCCTGTTTAAGGTCAGCATTGCTGAGAGGCAAAGAAGCTGAGTTTTATTCTCAGTATAATAATCTCATTCTTTTTCTTATTTTTGGTGTCCTTAATCTTAAACCTTTGTGTCCAATTAGTCTCACAACTGCAAAAATGTGTATTAATAACTTTCCCTTTTGTCTGAAGTTCAGTTCATCTGATTGCTTTTGTGCTTTTATGTTTGTGTATTCAATCCATCTCTATACTGTATTTTTCCAGGTTGTTAATAGGACTGCATTATTGTCGGTTAGATACTATTTTTAAAAACTTTTTCATTCTTGTTCATTTTTTTCATTCATCTGATGTGAAAGTCCTTACTGAACTTAAAATGTAGAGTCCATATTTTTATTCTTTTCAGTTGCTGAACTGACATTGATTTTGAAATTAGCAATTAGGCCATTTCCTCACAATGGGACTGTCCCACTATGGGGACAGGATGGCAGCGGTTGGATTGTCGTGCTTCCACACAACGTCATTGCTGCCCTGCTGCAATGCTGTCCCCATGTGTTGTGCTCACAGGGTATTCACTAAATGGATAAAATCCGCTTAGTTCCTGTGATCATGCAACTCTCCTGTACCTACCTGTCTTCGGAAGGGCAGGAAGCACAATGGCAATGCTTCCTTCCCCAGTGCAGCCTGGGAAATGCCTGGCTGCACAGTGGAAGGAAGAGGCAGGGCCATCACGCTCCTTTCTGCTGGGAGCTCGTCTCATGTGGAGGGAAGTGTCCCTGTTGCATTCCCTTCCCTGGTGGGATTGCGATGGGATGACTTGTAATAGCTCTGTCATGTGGAAATGGCTTTAGTCAAGAAATCATTTAAAATCTTTAGAGATATGGGAGAATGGTTTCTTAATACATGTTTTTCCTTCCAGTTAGTTGGTCACTTATTGGTCATATTGAGTTTCTGGCATCCAAATATTTGGGAATATGTCCACAAAGAACACAATAGAAAAATGAAAAAGCAGTAGTTTTTGTTTTGTTATCAGTATGTCTATGTCCATAATGGAGGTTACACCTAACTATATTAAGGTATACTCAAGGTAGCTCACAGTCAGATCCAAGCAACAATAACAAATTCAAAGAGATATATAATATAACCTAATATAGTTAGGAGTAACCTCCATTTTTTTTTTTTTTGGTCTTGAAAAGCCTGCTTGAAAAGTAAACAACAAAGAAGTTAGATGTACTAAAAAAAAACCCTGAAAATGAAATCCAGATAGTTATATATTTCCTTGTAGCTTTTTTGAAACTAAATACTATTCTTTTTAACTGTCAGTTCGCTCATGTCTTCCAACCCTTCTTCTCCACGTGGACAAAGGGGGCTATTTGAGAAGAATGTGTTTAGTCTGGCCTTAATGTTCTGAGAACCAAGGCCTCCAGCTACTCTCCATATTCATTTGTGAAGATAGACTTCCAAAGAGGAAGGACGGTGCCATTCTGCATCCTGGACATGGCACAGAATCTTACTGGGTCAAAACATTGCATAGTTTATTTTAAGGAAATTGAACACTCGAACAGTCCATTGTAATGTCAGGTCTTCTGGTATCTTCAGTTGGCTGTACAGACACATGAAAAGAGGGCAGCCATGCATCAGCCTGGAAGCTTGGAAGGAACAAGTTACAGTGAATGGATTACTTGTAATTAATTCCATTCTGGACCAATAAACACATAACTAAGTTATATTATGGTTAAAATCTAACAAGGGGTAACCTCACTCTTTTTGTCATGTAACTGTGCTTTTTAAAGTTGCTCGTATAGTTACAGAGATGTGTGGCCTCACTCTTCAAGTGAGTGGTTTGTAGCATTATGATGTTTTAAAGGCAACTAAAAGTATTTCAGTCATTTTTAAGTCATCGGGAAGAGTACTTTTTAAAATAACCATCAAAGCATTAAGCTTCATTTCTGGGCCTTGGAATGGTAGCAGTAACAAGTTACTGTTGGAAAATTTCTATACGGACTCTGCTAAACCTTCCAACTCCCATGTGGTTAGATTACCTGTATTTATTGATGACATTGCATCACTAGCCCACCTGCAGCATTGTTTGAATATTCTTTGGATAACTGCTGTGCAGACACAATTGAGTGCCTTACTACTAATGCTCACACATCTGTTATCTGTATCATTTCTACAGTCCTTTCTGGAGAGTGATGTGCTGATAGTCTTTCACAACCTTGATCCCAGTTAGATGGATGCCCAGTTTTCTTAGAGCAGTAGCCTCACCTTCAATCTCTGAATTTATTAAAATACTAGTGTATTTGCCTGGTGTTGCCTGGGGTTTTTATTTTCTTCTTAAGAACTCACCTAACTGTCTTCTCCATTTCCTGTAATTTTGCTCCATATTTCCCAATGCAATCTGTATTCAGAGTTATTTACATATACAGTTTGGGTTCCTGAGGGACTATACTGTCTTCTTCCTTGCTGCTAGGCCTCGTGTCCATAGCAACCAGCCTATCCCAGTACCTGTAACTTTTCCTCATACTCCCTAATCCAATCTGTGCTCTCTGGTGATGCTGATGTACCGTTTTGTTTTTGTTTTTGTTTTGTTTTTTTGCTTTCTGTTGAATTTGTGCAATGGCTTTATTTTTTTCTGGAAGCATTTTTTGTTTTGAATGTCAACTTTAAGATTCCTCACATGTGGAACCCATACAATCTACTGTGTGAGGTGAGAAGACCTTGTGACTATGTTGTGTATGCCACTTTAATTTTTCTCACATATGCCTCCCAAAAGTTTTCTGGCATCCTTACTGATGGTAGGCCTCATCTCCATAGCAACTGGCCTGAGGCCCAAGAGCTCTCTGGCTGAGAATTCTAGAGGCTTCTCCCTAAACTGCCAACCCCAGGATTCCATAGAATCTTCACAGCCAGCCAGTCATATGAGGTCTTCTCGCCTCAGACAGCCAATCGTATGAGGTCTTTGCCTTCCTGACGCAGACAAACAGACAAATGCGCAGACAAACATTGACTTTTATATAGTAGATAAGAGAAGGGAAACCCTAAGTCTAAAAAGATTCTTTGTCTTTTAAAAAGGTATTCTAGGAGCTTAAGGGTTCAAAACAAGTAGAAAGGAGCTAGATAGGTATATAATGTTTCTGTCACTATGAAATTGGGTTCGGTGATAAGGATCAATGATTCTGCATATTGAAGTATTTGTGCATTTTTTGAAATAGTACAAAATTCTTAATAGTTCTTGCACTAGGTGACATAGGAAACAAGTTTTCTACATATGATTTTTCTGCAGTTCTACTTACCCCATTGCCACAGCTGGTGCTCTCTGGCTGTTATGAAGTTATATTGATTTAATGCCAGCATGATGTTAGATATTACACTGAATGCAATGATACAGTTCTTGTCCTGCACTGCTTATGGTTGAAGTAAGATGGACAGGACAAGGGTGACTAGAGAGGCCTTGACCTGATAAACTTTCCTCATTGTCATTACTCTTTTCCAAGCCGTTCATGATTTTATACTTTCTTGTCATGTTCACTTACTGAAGAATTATAATTTAATCAGGCCTGATTTTCATTGCACAGATATCCTTACATTGTATGATTCTTTCTGTTTTGCTTTCATTCTTGTTAAATCCTGTGTGAATAGGAGACTCTAAGGCCCTTTCCACACGTTCCATGGAATTTGCGCTGCAACATTTCCGGGTGGTGTTTTTTTTTTGTCCGTGATACCGTGAACATATTGTACAACAGTCTATTGCCATTTCCACACGTTCCGTGGAATTCACGCAGCGGATGTGATTGGCAGCTCTTTTTTTTAAAATGACCCCGTGCGTCATGCTCATGTCATGCCCCGCAGTTCCTCCCACGATGACTCTCTCCTCTCATTCCTCCTGCTAGCCATAAAATAAACCATGTCAATTTTTTATTTTCACGCCCTATCTCGGGAGAATGGTTTTCCGCGCCATAGCTGGGTGGAGTGCAGTTTTTCTCCCTATCTCTGGTGGGTTCTCACGCCCGTTTTCTGCTTTTATCTTTCCCTGGGAGCAATGGAGGAAGAGGTGTTTCCTGAAGTTGAACGGCCCATTTTAGCTGTATTCTGGCTTCTTGGAGTTGTGCTGGCTGAACTGGAACATCTATGGGCTAAAGACCGTGCGAGGAGCGGCGGCGGCGATTGGCCTTTTATTGGTAATGCTGCGTAGGATTTAAGCTTTTCTGTGCCGCTGCTTGGAGGCTTCTCGTGGCGCGTTCCAACTGCTGAAGCTGTTCACGCCCACAGCCCGCCCTCCGATTACATCGTGCACGAATCAGCACGGTATGAGGGGGGGGGAACTACCTTTTCCCCATTTTTTAAAAAGCCCGCACGCTGACTGTTGGTGTCTTAACCGGGCACATTAAGGTGTGGAGCTTGCCAATTATGTACGAGCTAGCGCACTCGAACGTGTGGGTGATGTCCGTCAGAGCTCGTGCTGCCCCATTTTATTTACCCCCTGTGGAAAAGGCCACACACTAAGTTCTATGTGTAACTAAAATATATATTTATAGATATATCACAAATTATATGAATTTAGAGGTAATCCCCCCCACCTTTTAAAATGTCAAAATTTGACTTCATCCTTAGTTTGATTTATAGTCTAGCCTAGTGAAACTATATGCAGAATGAACTTTTGAATCACATTACTTATTTTTTGTTTTCTTATATTGCCTGAGGTTTGCTGACCACCCAGAGATTGCCAATCTATTTTTTTTATCTAATAACCCTTAAGGAGCTGATAATCTATATTCTTCCTCTTCTTTCTGTTTGTCAAAAGTCAGATGTAAAATTGGCATTTAAGTCCTTTCTCTTTTTCAGAAAGTTTGGGTTATTATCAATATTTCCCACATAAAGGTATGGAATGTTACAACTCTTCCCAAGCAACATTTGTTCTGACTGTCACCCTCTAGTTTTACATATATAGATAGAGTGCTTGCAGTTACAAGGAATAATGTGGCAAAAAAGAGAAAAGATATAAGCACTGCATGTTATGAATGCTTGATGCTTGAATTATAAAATCCAACCATCCCGTTAAATGAATAGTGTTGTAAGTAGAAGATTTGCCCTAAGGCTGATCACTAAACATTCAAGATTCCTTCCTTTATGGGAAATCATCAGCATTGAGAGTAAAGCAGTCTTTTTGGTAGCTGGAAACCTAGTGTTTGTGCCATAAAAAATATTCATGGAATAAACATTCTGAAGTTCTGAAGAGTAATATTATATCTCATAAGATTTGACACATTCTTGGGATTGTACAGTGTGTACAGGTGTATAATGGAGTGGTTGTTTCCTTTTGCTGATTAGACTTGATGAAACAGATTTTGGTGTCTGGGTAGCCATCATGTTCATTGGGTCCAATCACTTCATGTTTTCTGTTAAGTAATCAGAAAACTTTGGTCCTGATTGATTTTATTAGAATGAGAATGGCGTAGTGGTTCTCTAATTATTGTTGAATTGCAACTCCCATCAATCCTAACCAGGATAGCAGGAGTGAGATGGCGGGTGTTGCAGTCCAACAATGTCTGGAAGGCTGCAATTTGCCCATCCTGTTCTAATGCAGATACAGATAATGTTTTAAATTACCTGTTTCATGCAGCAATTAGTTCCTTGAAGTGCAATCTAGGCAAGACAGACATAATGATGTCTACCAGACCATAACATTCTTGCAGAACATGTATCCTTTCTGTGCCAGATTGGATCATTCCTTTGGAGAGACAGGGCAACAGGCTGAGAGTATTTGTGGACCCTTCATAATTTCTGGAAGCCCAGGTGGCTATACTGGTTACAGTTGAATGCTGTCCTTTACTCCAATACCACAGCTGTAACATTTTCTTTCTGATAAGGTCTTAATTGGTACCACACAAATAAAGCTCATATTCAGGTTGTCATAGTGATTGTGAGCGTGACTCAAGGAATGTTGAATTATATTTGTCTAGCTAGCAATTGGATGATGTCCAAAACTGGAGCTAGTGCTGTAGTTCTGAAGAACTGTTTCCTGGGTCTTTGGTAGCACAAGTTTCTGACCTATCCTCTGACCTTCCTTGCCCTAATTTATTTAACATTTATTATTGTTGTTGCTGTTTGCCATCAGGTCAAATTCAACTTAATGGCAAACCTATGAATGAGAGATCTTCAAGAGCTCCCAATCACCAACTACCCTGTTCAAGTCTCAAAAACTCAGGGCTGTAGCTTCCTTGACAGAAGTAATTCACCTGTAGTATGGTCTTCCTATTTTCCTACTGCTTTCCATTTAACATCTTTTCCAATGACTCTTTGGAAAGCCCAACATTAAAAAAGTTTAAAACATATTTAAAACATAATTAAAAAGATAAAATTAGAGCACACCACATTAAAAGACTCTTCTGCCACAAAAGTTCAGAGCCAAAGGACTCCCTAAATAAAAAGCTCTTTGTCTGCCAGTGAAAAAAAACAGTAAAGAAGGAGCCAGAGGGAGCCAAACAGATCTGCTCCAGGAGAGAGTTGTAAAGCCACTTGGAGCATCTTCACAAATACCCCTGTAATGGTGATTGGACTGAGAAAAAGTCATCCCCCAAGGATCTTAAAATAAAGGCAGGCTGTCTTGCATCTTTGGGTATCTCTTGTGCATTTGGCTAATCCTGTATCTTCTTCTGCTCCCTATTGACTAGTCTTCCTCCATTGTTGTCCAGTGCACATGGGCCCAGATATCTTCCCATAGTAATGGTCCATTATGATCTGAGAAACAGCCTGCTCTCATATGGAGGCAGGAGTGATATAACTCTCCATCTGTTGTTGGATTGCAGCTCCCAGCAACCCTATCCAGCATAGCCAATGGCAGGGAATGCTGGAAGCTGCCATTTAACAACTGGACAGCTACACCTCCTCTTCTAATATCTTATGGATTATCAGGTGCTTAGCAGTCCTTAGCAAAATGAAAGTAGTGGAGCTGGTGAGGCATTGGAGCTGGTAAACTGTTAGAAGATAGGGCAATGTATGTGACACATTGTGTGTGTGTGTGTGTGTGTGTGGTGGGTGTGCCACATTTCATTTGGTAGCCTCTAAAGGAGTCTTACACAGTCCTCAGGTGCAAAAGAAGATGCTTTCATTGTCAGTTTTGAAGTACTATAACATTCAGTTGTTCTTTTGGTTAACCTTGGTATGAAAAATGAAGAGAGTATATTGTAATTCATCTCAAAAGGCAAAATGTCTTTGGCCAGCTTTGGAAACTAGAGTACTCCTTGAGGGTAATGCTTCAGGTTTTTGATCACTATGGCTGGACGGTCATAATACACTGGTTTATCAAGACTAAATGTTTATTGACTACATGGATGATAAAGTTAAAAGTTCTTTGTTTTAAAATCTGCAAAATTTTGTTACTGAACATCTCACTTGATTCATTATATAGTGACCTTTGTCAAATCATTATAGTTACGAATATAAATACAAAATTATATTTATGAATAAAAATACAAGATTAACATGGAACATGAGACCTGTTGTCAGTGTTACAATGCAGATTAGCATTAGATTTTGAAGAAAAAGATAGCTCAGCAAGTTTTCAGGATTAAACCACTGTAGCAGTCGAGAGCTAATTGGAAATTAGGATAGGAACAGGCTAATGTTAAAAAGGAGATCTTCAACACCTCTGAGTCAGCACTTTCATTTAATCAGGCTGGTCTCCTGGCAAAAATACTTTGACAAGTTGCTGGCTCAGCTTCTTTTCTCTGACTGACTTTGAAGGTCTGCTAATGGCACAATTAAGGAAGATTTATATATGGACGGATGCATATTTTGGAGTTACTCAACTTTGGTTTTCCTTTTCTTTGAGTTTCACAAAAATGTGAAAAGATTTCTTTGTGCAACTTTACTGAAATGTCTTGTGAATCTTCATCTTATACTGATGATATTGCAGAATGAAAACTGAGCTCTTCTACAATGCATGTGTGATGGATTTATTCAGCTATACTGTGTGAGATCTAACTGCTAGTGAATCATGTGCATCTAATTATAATTACAAGACAATTCTTTTCAAATTTTAATTAAAGAAAAGTCATAAAGAAGTGTTGATAATTATCCATTTTTAATAGGACTAATCTATGATGATGTAAACTGGCATACATTTTCTAACTAAATATCCCTGCATGGCAGGGGATTGGACCAGATGGTTCCTGTGGTCTCTTCCAACTCTATGATTCTATGTATTTCTCATTTGGATCCATAAGGCTGATGTATATATTCAAAAACTGATATTTTTAATTGTACTTTTGTGTTACATAGTAGGATTAGCTAGTAGCTGAAGAACTGGAAGTGAACTATGTATTAGGCAGATTTAATTCATTGTTAGCTAGTTGTCTGAACCAAATCATACTTTTCCTATCAGAATAATATTTTCTGTTATTGTTCTTCTAATGAGATTCCCGTGTAGGAAAGAGTCCAAGCACAAAAACGTACACACAAGTATTCTCAGAAATATAAATTCTTTGTAAGCTCAGTTTCCTCCTTCTAACGTTGTCGTTTTCTGTGGCAGGGCTGCCCCTCACTCTCCGGATTGACTGGGGTATGTGGCAGCTCAGAATGTAGGCAGAGACAGTAAGGAATACTGTGGATGTATGGCGAATGGGCTAGTAATAAATGATGAGTGCATTAGCCCAAAGGAAAGATTACTTTTTATTTGTCACGTTTAATCTTTATGATACTCAGCCAGCTTTCAAGTAACAGTTCTCCTTCAGTTGTGACAAATAATAGCTGTTGAAGTACTGTCCTCAGTTGCCTTTTGGGGAAGGTGGCATGGAACATCCCCCAGTGTATGCTGTCCAGACCTCACTGGCAGAAAAGTTGGATATAAATGTAACTAATCAATAATTTTTATTTTAAATTTGGGTGGGGTGTCTCTCACATTCACACTGTGTGACTTAAAAGTTGCAACATTTTTTCAAATAATTTGCTTGGGTTCACATCAGAAATATTTATTTGTTTCTTTCAAATCACAATCCATTAACCAATCTTTGTTAAAAACTGGAGTGGACTCATGCTCATTTCCTTTTTTTCATAACCACCACCCATATGTGTACATGTATATATGCATTAAAAATTATCAGTTTTATCAGGCTACGGTGACAGGATGGATTTTGTTTCTACATTATGCATAAAATGGTATTTGTGTTGTTCTTAAGAAGGGATTCAGTCTTGCATTGTACTGCTGGTTCTTTCATTCAGTTATAAATCAATTTGCTGGGAAAGAGTGCCCTTTTGTGGCATTGTTGGTATGGAAAAGTGAATGAATGTATGCAGGGGAGCTGTATTCCTGCAGCAGATTCCATGCATTTTGTTTAACTGTACACATGTACAGAAATGTACACAGTAAACTGGACAGAAATGAGTCTGTACACATAGAAACAGACCCAGGCAGAGAGGTTCAGTTCACACATTAAAATTGACATAAATGAGTCAGGGACACATCATGCAACTATTGTCCCCCTGCCAAGGCTAATTCATTTTCTATACTCACAGTAATCAGAAAAGTGCCAAACCTGATGTCTGCTCAGTAATACCCAAACTGTTTTTTCTTAGTCATTTATTAAATACATTTCTGTTGCATCTTTCATACAGCATGGAATTGAGAGTGGCATATTTCTGGATTTTCAATCCATACATTGACTACCACCAGTGCTGTTATTATCACCTTTATCCATTTATTTATATACCATTTTTCTACAAGACTGTGCCCAGTGTTGTTCACAACATGTAAAATGGACAGCTATAAATAAAACAGTTCTAGGCTCTGTGCCCCAAACACACAGTAGAAACAACTACTTTACAACCATAGTATCATAGATACATACAAAAGATGCAACTAAATTGCCAGTCTAGACCATATTGAATGTGATAGTGTAAGTAAAGAAATACAATACAATGACTTGGAGAAAATAAAATCATGAGCAGAAATAAAAATATGTCACCTGAAAGGACAAAGTAGATACCCATTCTACAGAGCAGTAAGAGATTCTGAACAATTAGCCTACCAACACCTGTTAGCAGTCACGTCTCTCACTGTGGGCACTGAATCTTTCAGCTTTCTCTTGGTTCTTCTTTTTCTGTCCCCTTCCCATTTTTGTCTTGAAAAGGTAAATACTCTCACTTTTCTTGCAACATCCACATATGGTCTCAGGGCGAATAACAACAAATTCTGCTGGTACAGTCAAAAAGGCAGAAGCACGTAACCTTAACTGAGTGTAACAAAGAAAACCATGAGTGAGCTCAAAATATCCTCATATACCAGTGGTTCTCAACCTGTGGGTCCCCAGATGTTTTTGGACTTCAGCTCCCAGAAGCCCCAGCCACTATGGTCAATGCTCAGGGCTTCTGGGAGTTGAAGTTTTTGAACATCTGGGGACCCACAGGTTGAGAACCACTGCCATATACTATCTGTTTAGAGAAACTGAGTTTGGCCCTTGCTCATTAGATTTCCTAAGTGAGCTATATTTAAAGTGTCAGGATGGCATGCCACATGGGTAGTGAGGGCACGTATGCTTACATCCCCCTCCGCTCATTGAGCTGAATAAGAGGAAGGCATCATCTGTTCTGTGTCCATGTCCAGACAGAAAAGAGGTTAACTGATAAATTAAACAAAAAGCAAGAGAAAGAAATAACCATTTTTTTTTTATTTTACTGCAAGAGACACAACATTTAAACCAACTTCTTGTTTCCAGTGATCCACCATCAGATGATTCCCTTCTGTTGATAGGGTGCATGTTTGTCTTAGTGGGACTGTTTTAGATGTTGAGCAGCAATCAAAGAAACTCAGAAGAGTGACAGATGCTTCTTTTTATTACTTCGACTGTTTTCCAAAATGCATCTACAAATCTTCAGGCAATTTAGGAAATCTAATCTTAAAGAGCATAAAACACAATTTATTGAAACAAACCCTTGAGCATGACAAGATGAGTTTAACCTTACTGGTTGTCATTAACCCAAATTAAATTATATTGGGAAGCAAGTGCTTGATCTGTCCTGGATAAATTCAGGTTAATCAGAATCTCTGGTTTTAAGGTAACAGTGTTCTTTCTCAAACAGCTGGATCTTCTTGGCTTTGAGGGGCTGATCTCCTTATATCTTACGCCAGGGTCAGGGAATACATCCCCACGGATCTCATATTCCCAAACTTAAAAACTTCCAGGGTCCATCTTCTCAAAGGTAAAGCTGAAGTCAAAACTGAGGATGGGGCAGAGCTGAAAACAGTTAGGAGCAAAGCTGTTCTAAACCTCTTTCATTTTCTCACACCTGTTCATACATGCCCTATCAATCTATTAAGTTATGTCTTCCTTTCTGTTATTTCACTGACTACTTGATTTTAATGTTCTATTTTTGTCCTTATAGTGAGATCCAGGGCAGCTTGCCACCAAACTTACAAAACAGATACAAGTGAAACTGTTATTATATTAAAACAAAATTAAGCAAGGTATGCTTTAAAATTGATTTTAATTTTGTTGATATTTTAATTTTAAATTCTGTATATTTTAGTGATCTAGGAAAAAGAAGGGACACCCACAGCAACAATAAGATTACCATATTGAAACAACAAATAAAAATATTTTAATAGATTTTAAAAATGGGAAAAGAGAGGGAAAGCACACCAAAAGCCTTCCTCATCAAAAGTGACTTTCTTAGCAGTCTCTTGCAAAATGCCTTCCCGAATAAAAGGATATTTGCTTGCCAGAACATGGGCAGCAGGTAAAGGCCTACCTATTCTTCCATGGAAAGAAACTCCACAAGTTGGGAAGCCACTAAGAAAGCCTCTTTTGGTGTCCTTACCACTTGTGAGAATGATGGGATCTTCCTCCATTTTCTGTCATGCTCCTCCTCCTCCTTTTTTTTATCACTTCTTCCCCACCCAATGCCTCCTTTCTTTGCCTCTACATGCAGTACTTTACATTAGTTGTAACAACTGAGTCTTTTAGGCAGTGGAAATGCTGAACAGAGGGCAAGAGAGGAGACTACGTCCTGGATAAGAAAGCCGCATAGTTTTCATTCATCCCAGAATTTAGAGATTAGTCACCCTCACCGTATGCATTTCAGCATGCGTGTAGTGATCATCATTAACATATAAGAGAGGTAAAGCTTTTACCCAATGTTCTGTCCAATGCCCTGATCAGTTCTGCCTAGTTCTAGTCGGACAATATTTACTTTGTCCAAACTTCCTATTCCTTTGCCAACTGCTGCTATGCTACCCAGTTATGAAAAAATGCCAGTGCAATTCACTTCCTGAGTTGCTGAAATCTTAACTGGATTTGGAATGAGCTGTTGCCACTTGATTAAGAATTCTGCCTGAGAATACTCCTTTTTTCAAACATTATGACTCCAGTTTATGGGTGATGGCACAAGCGGGGATGATGAAGCTGGAGCTAGTGTGCTTTTCCTAAACCTCTTCTTCCATGGCACCACAAAAGAGGAACACTTGGTTAGCCCTAAGATCTGACAGTGCCAATATGTGTTGTGTACTGTGTAGTTTGTGCCTCAGTTTGACACCCCAGACATACTGTTTTGGCCAGCTCTGGGTATTCTCAATTATGTAAGAATATGAGATAGGGCTAAAAAGGTGAATTTTTTAATCATGTTCATGTGTTTTCCATGCTGTTCTGCAGTGGGCAAATTTGGCAGACCTGGGGCCATTTCTTCTGAATTTGTCTTGGACTGTATTCCATTCCCCCTGCAATTACCATGCCACCAAAATTCAATGGCAAGCTGGGGAGAGTCCTTCAAAACAAGCATGTTTATGCTGAATTTTGCTAGTGTGGTACAGTAGTGTAGTGAACCAAAAAATTGCTATGGGGGCCATATGCAACTTATGGGCCATAAGTGTGTGTGCCTTCCAGAACCAACAAGTTTCATGGGGAGGTACTTAGCTTTTTGCGTCTTCACAATGTTGAGTATTTAGTGTATGTCATGTGATAATAATTTCAATTCAGACAATTTCCATTCTAGTTTATAACACAACAAAATATGGAAAAGTGAAATGGATGTGAACACTTTTGCAGGGCACTGTGAATTGAAAAGGGAACTATATGGGAAAGGGGGCTTGTTAAATGACTGAGCCATAGCCTAAAATAAGATATCTTTAGCTGAGTGCTGCCCTTTCTGATGGCAAGAAGAAATTCTTCATGGGAGGATTTTTTTTTCATAATGCAAAATGATATAACACTTCCTTATCAGTTGTGGCTATCTCTCCTTGCTGCTGTCTCCTGGCAAAAAATATGTGTAACTTGTATTATTCCCTCTTAAAGATAGCACTTGTCTTTTGAAGGTTCACTTCCAAAAAGGGCTTTAATATTTAAGAAGTCATTTAGCCTTATTCAAGGCCACTTCTGTGTATAGACTGTGTACAGTTGGCCCTCCTTATCTGTGGGTTTGCATCCACGGGTTCAATCAGCCGTGGCTTGAAAATATTTGGGAAAAAGAGCCTAAAAGCAAACCTTGATTTTGCTATGTGCTGAACATCACACTTATGTGTAGGCATTCTTTGCTGTAGCCTCCCACCATTTCACAGATCCTTAGACTCTCTCCTACATTTGTTTGAGTCATTCATTATTTTATAAGAGGGAATACATCCAGAGGAGGGTGACCAAAATGGTGGCGGGTCTGGAAACCATGCTGTATGAGAAGCAGCTTAGAGTGCTAGGTATGTTTAGCCTGATGAAAAGACGATTAAGAGATGGCATGATAGCTGTGTCTAAATATTTGAAAGGATGTCATGTTGAAGATGGAACAAGCTTGTTTTCTGCTGCTCTGGAGACTAGGACACGGAGCAATGGATTCAAACTACAGGAAAAGAGATTTCACCTAAACATCAGGAAGAACTTCTTGATGGTAATTGCTATTTGACAGTGAATGTGCTGCCTCAGAGTAAGGTGGAGTCTCCTTCTCTGGAGGTTTTTAAACAGAGGTTGGATGGCCATTTGCTGTGGGTGCTTTGTGTTCCTGCATGGCAGACGGTTGAATTTAATGGCTGTTGTGGTCTCTTCCAGTTCTATGATTCTATGATTCTATCATTACATGACACTATTTTACTACTCCATTCTGTGTAATGGAACTTGAGCATCCATGATTTTGGTATCCGTAGGTGGGATCCTGGACCTAAACCCCAGCAGATACTGAGGGCCCACTGTACACAAGTTTTTAGCAAATGCATTGTATCTGCATCTTTTCTCCCTCTTCTCCTAATTTGATTATTCTCTTACCAAGTTTGCTCTTAATTTTTGTTCCTTTTAATACATGCAATATAACTTGCCATTTGAGCCTTTCTTTCACCGCCTCTCTCTAAATGCTTAATGATTTCATATTTTAATGTGTTGAAGCACTAGTTCACACAATCAACTTAACATTAAATTATTTAACAGTACTTTTCATAGTGTGGAGCCAGTGTGATATAATGGTTTGAGTTGGACTATGACTCTGGAGACCAGGGTCTGAATCCCTGCTTGGCCATAGAAACCCATGGGGTGACCTTGAGCATGCTATACTCTCTCAGCCTCAGACAAACTCCTCTTGAACAAATCCTGCCCAAAAAACCCCATGATAGGATTGCATTAGGGTCTCCTCAAGTCAGAAATGACTTGAAGCCATACAACAACAACAGCTTTTGATATTAAAATGCTTTCTTTGGCTTGCTTTATCTTAAGCCATTGTCTCAGGTTCATACCCCCTTATTGCTTCCTTACATTACTGAGTTGCAAAGTGAAAAAATAATCCATGATAGCAAGTGTGCATGTAAATACTTAGGTGTTTTCCTGAAAACTAATTATGTGAATGGGCCCTTCCCCTTCTTTGCTTCCTCGTGTTTAAAACCACATGTGCTGTACCCCTTCTACTCTTTAGAGTCTATATGAAGCTTTTAATTCAGTGGTTCTCAACCTGTGGGTCCCCAGATGTTCGTGGACTTCAGCTCCCAGAAGCCCCAGCCATTATGGTCAATGCTCAGGGCTTCTGGAAGCTGAAGTCCAAAAACATCTGGGGACCCACAGGTTGAGAACCACTGTTTTAATTGGATTTTTTTTTCCAATTCAGAATTTAGGTGCTATTCTATTAAAGTGCAGCAGAGTTCTGTACACAGTTATTATTTCTTTGGTAATAATTTGCTTTGGAGCAATACCAGGAACTTTTTGCCGTGGCCATAGCAGTACCTCTGATATTGCATGGACATCAGGCTTTCAGGAGTAGGGTGGGTGGATGGATCCTTAAAATTCTTGCTGGTGTGAGAAAAAATCTTCAAGTGTTCTGGTTCTTAATAGCACTTCATTCTGAAAGCAGGCAAGTCAACAATTAATGAGGCCAGGTTGCAACAGTTTTTGAATCAGTTATTGTTTTCCCCAGGGGAATGCTGTGCTTCTTTTGGGGACTTGTTATGAAAAAAGGACTGTGTAGCTGCATATATAAAAACTCGTTCTTGTTCTCACGAAAAAAAAACACCTTTGTTTTAGACACAGTTTCAAAACTAATTTAGGCGTTATATGTATGGATATATATTCTTTGTGGAAGCTGCTCAGTGGCTAACACGTCGGTAGGCAGCAGCCACATCTATAAATGTTGATGCATGTTCACATGACTCAAGATTATTAATATACTCCAAGAGTAACTAAGGCAGAAAAAAACCCCTAACCTTTTTGGAGCTGACAGATGTGAGATGGGGAACTGCATTTTTCCCTTTTAGAGGACAGCTATGTTTTCCACCTTGAGCTCATTTAAAGGAAAGGAAGTATATAAATGAAACTGATTTTCTATGCTGGATATGGTGGGAGGGGTATTTTCCTTTCCAACAGCTTGCTCATTTACTCTCCTAAACACCGAAGAGAAATGGGATGCTCTGTAATTCACTCACTTGCCTGTATGGTATTCTGTTCTGCCTATGAACACCAGGCTAGTGCATAAATGCCAGGCTGCTACAGTGTATAGCTTCTTTTGGCTGTTCTGAAATGCAACAGGAAGTTTGAACTGCAAAACCATTTTGAATATGGAACATCACTGATATAAAAACTGATGTTGTATATCATTGGAAATGACAACTTCACAACAATACTGCATATGTCTGTGATATGCTATCTTCTGTACACTATTAAAGATTTGCTTATGAGTGATGGTTAGTGCCAGCTCCAGAGAAATAGCATATTTAGGTACCAGCTTTATATTTCTGTGATTTTGGGGGGGGGGGAAGTACTAAGAAATACTAAGAAAATCTGTAATTCCTGACATCCCTACCATCCTTGTTGCAGTATGGCTAGCATGAATCTATTACAATAAGTAATCCTATGGAGAGAAGTACATTTCTGCCTGCAGATAGTTGTTATGTTGTTGTGTGCCTTCAAGTTGTTTCTGACTTATTGTGACCTAAGATGAACCTTTCATGGGGTTTTCTAAATAAAATTTGTTCATAGGGGGTTTGGCTTTGCCTTCCTCTGAGGCTGAGGGAGTGTGACTTGCCCAAGGTTTCACCCAGTGAGTTTCTGTGGCTGAGTGGGGATTTGAACCCTGTTCTTCAGAGCCATATGCCAACATTCAAACCACTGTCCCATGCTGATTTCTGCAAGAGTCTGCTCCAGTTGCTTAAAATCACCTCATAGAGCCTGGCTTTCCTGTTGGAGGAGAGCTTACTTTGAAATAGCAAAGCACAGCATCATATCCTCCCAACATTTCACAGATTAAAAACCAGGACACACATGGCCAAGCAACATTGGAATATGGTAAGTATGGCAAAAGTTAATAATGAGGAAGAGCACAGATTTTAGGGGAGACTGCAGTTGTTTGCTTTTCCTTGAACCTACTGGGAAAGGTAAGATTCTGCCCCCTCCTCATTCCAGCAAGTTGTTGTTCTTGTTATATTTACATTTAATTATATCTTATCCTTTTCTCACTTTACACCTCAAGGTAGCTTTGTTGTTGTTAACTGCTGTCAACTTTTGACCTATGCATGAGAGAATTCCAAGTCATGCTATCCTCAACCTTCCTACTCAGATCCATGGTTTCCTTGGCTGAGTCTATCCATCTGTAACGCCGTCTTCCTCTTTTCCTACTGCCTTCTGCCTTTCCAAGCGTTATCATCTTTTCTAGTGAGTCATTTCTTGTTATGATATGTCCAAGGTATGGCAGTCAAGTCATTTTGGCTTTATTTGCTCCAGGACTCATTTCTTTGTCTTTTTAGAAGTCCACAATATCTGTAGAACTCTTCCCCAACACTTCATTTCAAATGAGTTGATATTCTTCCTGTCAGCTATCTTTCCTGAACAGCTTTCACAACTATACATAGAAATTTGAAATATGTTGTCATGAACAATCCTAACTAGTATTCAGTGATACATCTTTACACTTCAGGATCTTGTCTAATTCCTTCATAGCCCTTCCAAGTCGTAGTCTTCTGATTGCAGTCTCCCTTCTGATTAATGACAAAGTCAAGGTATGGAAAATCTTGAACTATTTCAATGTCTTAATCATCTTCTTTAAAGTTATATGAATAATCTGTGGTCATTATTTTGCTTTTCTTAATGTTCAACTGTAAACCTGCCTTTGCACTTTTTGCCCTGGCTTTCTTCGGTAATCATTCCAAGTTTTGGAACTGCATATTTTTTTGCTAGTAGTATGCTGTCATCTGTATATCTTATATTGTTGATGTTCCTTCCTCCCTTTTTCAGATTTGCTTCCTCCAAGTCTAATCCTGCTTTTATGTGATGCATTCAGCGTACAAGTTAAACAGATAGAGTGATAAAATGAAACCTTGGCTGAGCCTCTTGTTAATTGCAAACCATTCCATTTCTCCATATTTTGTCTTGATGATAGCCTCTTGTCCTGCGTACAGGTTACATATCAAGACAATCAAATATTGTGGCACACCCATTTCTTTAAGAGCAATCCACAATTTTTGATGATCTACACAATCAAAAATTTGCTATAATCTATAAAGCACAGGCTGATTTAGCTAGTATACTGTGAATATAACAGTGGAAGTACATGTTGCTATTTAGGTTCCTAGGAGGTTTGTTATGAAGCTGAGATGGAGATTATGTGGCTTGTTGTTAATTGTTGTCAAGTCAACATCAACTTATGGCAACTCTATGAATGAGAGATCTCCAGATCACCCTGTTATCAACACCCCTGCCAAGATCTTACTGACTTAGGGCTGTGGTTTTCTTGTTTGAATGTTATGTGGCCTTCCTCTTTTCTGACTACCTTCCACCTTACCAAGCATTATCATCTTTTCTAATGAGTCATGTCTTCTCATTGCTATGTCTAAAATATGGTGGTCCCAGCTTACTAATTTTGGCTTTTAGGGAGAGTCCAGGCTTGATTTGCTTTGGAACTCATTAGTTTGTCTTCCTGACAGTTCATGGTATTTGTAGAACTATCCCCTAGCAAATCAATTAATTATCTTCCTATCAGCTTTCTTCATTGTCATTCTGAACCACCTTACTATTATGCTGAAACCAGTAAAATTCTTTTCCATCCCTAAATGCTGTGCAAAAAATACTCAATTTTATTATTGTTTTTGCTTTCATCTTTTCTAGTAAATTGCTGTGTCTGTTTCTGTTAATAGAAAGTGTCACAGATTTTTCAAAAAAATAAAAACAGTAAATGTGCAGCTTAGGTAATGCTAAGAGATTTGATGACTTAGGTTCTCATTAAATATAGCAAGGAAAAGATATGATAACGTTATTAAGTATACAGAACAGTTTCTGATAGTTACAATTTATACTGCCCCTATATTCAAGAGAGACTGCATGGACCATTTGGTATTTACTACTCTAATATAGATTAGCGAGCAGGCAGGGAACTAAAAGAAAAATATTGGCCTGAGGCCTTTTTAGAATCGATATTTTATAAAAATCCTTTTCAAGCTTCCCAAAGTCACTGCAGTTACATGACACTATCTACTATGGTCCCAATGCAGTTATATGACCATTTACTTACCATTACTTCCATTTTTATCCTACACCAGTGGTTCTCAACCTGTGGGTCCCCAGATGTTTGTGGACTTCAGCTCCCAGAAGCCCCAGCCACTATGGTCAATGCTCAGGGCTTCTGGGAGCTGAAGTCCACGAACATCTGGGGACCCACAGGTTGAGAACCACTGTCCTACACTCTCCCTCAAGTTTGGAATATGTAAAAACAGTTTAAAACGGTAGCATAAAAAGAATCAAACAAGAGTTTAATTCTATACACACTTGAACTAAGTCTCACTGAACTCAGTGGGACTTTCTTCAAAGGGAACATGAGGGACTGTGCTCTAAAAATCCTATACAGTTTAAAAAGGGATAAAACTGCCCAACTCCTGTCAGCTGTTAAAGCCCAAAAGAAAGGACATTTCCTAAAGGTGCTGAGACCTAGATGCTTGTAATAAAGGGAGTTTGAAAGCTGTAAGGAAGACATAGTGAACATCTGTCTACATAGCTCTACATAGTTGGTTCTCAGATGGTACTGCCCTATTATTGTCCCTTATGTATTAGAAACCTAATAATACGTATGTAGAATTCATTGGTATAGAGGAAGTTTCTAATAAAGGTGTCCTAGTTTCATTTAGAAGCATATCGTATCCCTATGCTTCCCACATTTCTAATGAAGTTCTCTAGAAAGCATTGTACTGCAAAATGATACTGCAGTTCACTGAGCATAACATTTATTTAAGGGGATGTCTTGCTTCCCCAAGCTATTAGCAGCATGTTTTCTACCAAGTAGACTCCAAGGGAAATTTTCACTATAACATGGGTTTCAACAGTGTAGTGGGGGGGGGGCAGTTCCTTTTGCATGAAGAACAGTTCCATGTTCAAACTGAATAATCACCTTTCAATGTATGTGGTTTATAAATGGGGGAAAACCCTTCTCTTAAACCAGCATATTAAGATACATGTGTGCATTTTGCTTTGAGAAGTATGGCTTAAATAGTAATCTGTGCTATAGATAGGATAGGCAGTTGTGCCAGCAACCCCTTTAAAGCACCTTTGTTTTGAGAACTTCTGTGAGGTGAAGAGTTGGAAAAACGGACAGGCTGGACCTTGTCATTTTTTCTGCTGCTGCTGCTGCTGTTTATTTCCTGCTCTCCTTGCCACTACTACACTCATGCTCTTTTTCATCTTGCAACTGCTGTATCCACTGCTGCCATCTCATTTGGTGTAGCTACACCACCAATGGAGCCATTGTTGATCTGAATCCTACCATTAGGAATGGGACAACTTAAACCCATAGAAACAGTTGAGGAAGGGTGAGTCAACAATGGCACTATTCTAGTTGGGACTAATAATGGGATTCAGGACTTTGTCTCATTTTACCAGGTTTCTTCCCTGTAATGTGGAGAGAAGATGAAGTTAAAATGGTTAAGGTATTGGTATTTCTTCAGGCTACTCTGCATTCAGATTGGTTAGAGATATCAGTGTACAGCTTTTCCAGACATAGTCCATGTCAGATGGGCCTTAATACTTTGAGGTCACACTTCAGCTGAAGGGAATGCAGTTCATTCCCTGATTATTCATTACTAGATTCTTCTAGATTTCAGTTTCTTGGAACCCACAGTTAACCTTCTGAACATGGGCCACATCATCTTCTTGGAGGGATTTCCTGGCTAACTGATTGGCTACTGACTTTCCATTTGGTGACAACAATGAAGATACCACGGACTTTGTTGACATTGTCTTTAGTATAAGATTCAACTCAGTCTGTCATCATGCCTGTCTGCTTTCCAAATTATCATTATCCTGACTCTTGCCTCTGTGACCTCTCAGGAAGCTTGTGGACAAATGCAGAGATGTTATCCAATATTTAGTGACATATCTGGCATATCAGATTGCTTGTAATGGATAGGAGTTCTGAATAAGAAGCTTTGGCCTTTGTATGTTATTTTCTTCTTGTTCATTAGATTATTATAATTTAAATTAGTGAAAGAAATAGTGAGTGTGTGCACATGTGTGTGCATGTGCTTTAAAGCAGCAAATTGTTTCATTATGTTGATTGGGACCGAACTACTTTGGGTGAGAGGATGACGACGAGGGTCTTTGCAAAACTGGCAAGTTGAGGTAGACAGGTGAAGATACAATATCTAATTCTCAGTTGGAAGCTAACCCTGACTTGCACCATATTGCTGCCTCAGCTCTCACTGGATCCACATCAAGAAGGGAATGCAATCCCTGTGTTTAAAACAGAGATTAGGAACGTGTGACCTTCCAGATGTTTTTTGACTGCAGTTCCTATCAGCCTTAGCCTGTTTGAGGGATTAACTCCAATAACATCTAGATAGCCAAACAGACCAAGATGCTTGTTGTTTTTGTTGTGTGCCTTCAAGGTTTTCTGGGGTTGAGAGAGTGCGATGCACCCAAGGTCACCCAGTGGGTTTCCCTTGCCAAACAGAAAATCGAGCCCTGGTCTCCAGGGTCTAGTCCAGCACTCAAAGCACTGTACCATGCTACCTCTCTGTACAACTCTAGCTTAACATAAATGTTGACAGCATAGTGACACTGGATCTCACAGCTGCACAAGCAATTCTTAGTGGGTGCCAAGGCCTTGAGCTCAATCATTGTGTAATTGTTGGTTAACCAAATTACAAGTGAAAAGGCTATGTGTATGCAGATGAAAAAATTAGTTGCATTAAGGACTACAATCATATCCATAATTATTTTATTGGAATAATTAACAAACAGAATGTAATAGTCCAATTAATAAGCAAAATGTTTCAAATTCCACGCTCCTCAGTTACCTAAAATAAAAGTGAGCTTGTAGCCAAAGTGGTAGTTTGGAACACTCCCTCAGTAACACTCTTAAATGAATAATGTACTCTCCCTGCGGTTAGGACCAACTGGTGTAAGTCATGAGTCTATGGGTCCAGAAATCCTCCCTTCTGTCTAAAATGGTTGAATGGGATGGCATCTCAGTTCCAAGCAGAGATTAATGAGATAACTGTGATGTTCTCTCTTAAAATATTTGGCCACTAGTTGCTCAGGCTTCCTGCTCAGGATTGCAGACTTATGATTCCTGAAACTTGTACATAGATCTGTAGTGGTTTTGCTTGTACTGCAGATGGCATCCTGTACATCAGTGCTCAATCACATAAACAATATTACAGGATTGACAAGTCATGTTTTATTTGACATAGTAGGTCCCACTAGTCACTGTGCTCCTAAATGTGACTGCTACATATAGGTTTTGCAATGCTTGGAATTGCAAGGATGAGATCCGGAATTGCAAGGATGAGATCCAGAATTACTGACTGGTGTTTTCAGGACACCTTTTACTAGTAATCTTCATAGATTTGGCAGCTTTCAGAAACCTACCACAGAAGGTTTGGTGATGCCTCTAAAAAGATGTGCAGAATTTGCTAACAATTGATTGCTTTTTGGCATAACTTTATATTAGCATAGTGCCCCAGTATGATTCCAGCCACAATCTCCACCTCTGGTTTAGAATAAACTTTACTTGTTAACTGAAACAAGGTGAGCAGTGAGGTGGCATTTAAATGGAAGATGGTATTTCCTGTTGCAATAAATGATAACTGGAAATGCTACTCAGAATGTGTGAGTTATTTCTTATGTTAGAGATGAATTTGGGTACAAATGGTTGAACTGGTGGTAATAGTGGGATTCCACAGAGTTTTCAGTCCTGCTATTCTTGCTTACTCTTTCATCAACATTAATATGCAGTTGCAATATGAAGATCCTTATGGGTGTAAAGGCATTATTTGTTTAAAAATATCTACAGCAATTAGCTTTAGCGTTGCATAATTTTTTAATGCTAGATATTTAAAAACCTTCTTTAACAGACACGCACATATAGACGCAAACACAAATAAAATTTTATTAAAAAACCAAATCATCTGCTGAAAGCATGATCAATCTCTGCTATTTCATCATTCATACTGGGATATGAAATATAATAAAGATATCTGGCCAAGAACAGGAAGAATGCATTTTCCAAGAACATTGCTACTGCATGAATATGCATTTTTTCCCTTTCTTCATTAAAAATATTTTAAAGAGCACTTTTCCTCTGGAAAACTACCACAGAAGGTTCGGTGATGCCCTGGTCTCCAGGGTCTAGTCCAGTCTCCAGGGTCTAGTTAAGCTCTACTTAACATAACAAAAAAGAAGGGGGAGAAGGAGGGAGGGAGGGGGAGAGAGGGAGAGGGAGAGAGAGAGAGAGAGAGAGAGAGAGAGAGAGAGAGACATCTGCTGAAAACTTTAAGAATTACTAGCCCCTCCTTCCCTCTCTTTTTAAAGAATCACTTTATTTGGCATTGTATGTGACACAACTTAAGCTCTCACTCAAAGAACATGTGTTTCATATCACCCATTTAAGATACGTTATTTTTCTCTGAAGCATTTATGAAAGGAAAGCCACTGGGAACCCTTTACTTGAAAAAAATCTTCAGACTGACCTGTGAATGTGTATTAACATATGTGTATGTGTGTGTATTTATATGATAGGTAATACTGGGAGGAAATGGCTAGTCTTGAATGGGAAACAGATTTTAAGAAGAAAAGTATTTGCAAAACATTTGCACCAAGCCTCTTCTCTTAATCCCCAAGCCAGCTTTCTCTGCTTAGTCTTGACCCTCATTTAGTTATATTTATAATAGGAATTATCAGTACTTCCCATACAGCTGACAGGAGCTTTTGTACTAACCATTTTAACTGGATAGGAGTTGTCAAGTTGTTTCCTATATATGGAACGTTGCCTGTTAATAAGGGAATCACAAATTGAGAGATCCCAAATAAACATTGTTTTTGTGGTGTGCCTTCATTTCCAACTTTATGGTAATCCTAAAGCAAACCTATCACACACTTTTCTTTGCAAGATTTGGTCAGAGGGGGTTTCCTTTGGCCTTCCTCTGAGGCTGAAAGAGTATGACTTGCCAAAGCCAAGCAGGGATTTAAACCCAGGTCTCTAGAGTCTTAGTCCAGCACTCAACCTACTACATCACACTCATTAATAAGCATTGTTATTGTGGTAGTGGTGATGGTGGTGGTGTCTTCAAGTCGTTTCTGACCTACTGCCACCCTAAGGCACACCTATTGCAGGGTTTTCTTGGCAAAATTTGTTCAGAGGGGGTTTGCTTTTGCCTTCCTCTGAGGTTGAGAGAGTGAGACTTGGCCAAAGTCCTCCAGTAAGTTTTCATGCCTGAAATCAGAGATTTGAACTCTGGTCTCCAGAGTTCAGTCCTCAAACCACTACATGATGCTGGCTCTCTATGTACTTTCATTTGGCAGTAAGTCTTACTGAACTCTATGGGACTCATTTGAGAATAAATACAAATAGGCTAGGGCTGTGTAACAGCAATCTTGTACCTGTTTAGGTATACTCAGAAGTCAGTTCCACTTTGCTTAGTGGAATTTGCTTTCAAGGAAACATGTATAGGTTTGCAACGTTAATTGCTCATACAGAGGTCTTCACATGGAGTCACAATCTAGCATCCGCTGAACTATATTGTCTTCCTGTTCCAAGTGAAACTGTTCCTAGCCACATCTAAGATTTTCATGGCTGGTATCCTTCCTGCCTCTCATCTTCAGAATATCAGTACTGGAGTTTGCTTGCTGAGAACTCATGATCTCTAGAACTCCAGAGTTGCTCAGTGATGGTGTAATGATGAAATAACATTTTAAAGAAGCAATTATTTTTCTCTGTTTCCATATTAAATATTTCATACATCATTATTCTTGGGCATAAAGTGAAGACTTGCATGTCATGTGAAAGGCTGTTTAAATTGCTTTACCAAGCAACAACATCTGAGTATTAGTCAAATTTGAAGCTTATACAAGGTGCTCTCTTGTGCCTGAGATCAGTTTATTTTCCACCACAAAAGAGATTGACAAATCAAAACTAATTGTGAAGTAGACCTTGTTGCTTGCTTAGAGGAGAAATCCTACTATCCTATCTTTAGCCTATTTTCCTGTAGTTTTGTTTATACTGCCAATTTAGTTATTGTCTTCTTATTTTGTTTCCTTAATTTGCTGAGCTAAAAAACGTATGTCATCATAGATAGTATGCAAGTAAAATGAGATTGTAGAAAATGAGACTTTTTAAAAAGTTTTTGAGCACATGTTTACCTTTGTTGTCCTACAAAAAGTACAGAGCAAAAATGTGCTGATGAAAAATTCAGTACCTCAGGGACTTTAAATAACATCTGAGAAATCTCAAAAATAAACATGTCAGATCTCCAGTCCCTGTGTAGCAAAACCAGAGATGTCTTGATTCAGTATCCCTAGTTAATAAGTACCCCATTCCTTTAGTTTAAAAGTGTGTATCCACAGTCAAAGCTGGACATCCTGTACAAGCGCCAATGAAATTATTCGTTTTCCTTTAAGAGAGGAGAGAAGTAAATTTGGCTAGTCTTTACAATAGTTATTTTATCAAAATCCCTGAACATGTGGACATTCTGCTTGTGTTCAGTTGAACTTGGGGAGAATTCCTGTACAGATGTTCCCCCTATATAAATAGAGTTTTGAAACTGAAGGAATGGGGCCTGGTGCACGTTTGGATATTAGGGACAGGTCTACTTTGGGCTTTCACAAATCCTCTAGAGCAGTGGTTCCCAGATGTTTTGGACTTCAACTCCCATAATGCTTGAATGTTGGTCAACCTGGCTAGGGCTTTGGGGAGCTGAAGTCCAAAACACCTGGAGGACCAAAGATTGAGAACCACTTCTCTAGGTTATGTAAATAGGGCTCTTGTCAAGCAGTGCTTTGAGAATCACAGAATCCTCAGGCAAGTTTTCCTCAGAAGAGAGAAAGAATCTAGCTCAGTCATGATTAACACTTTTGGAGAGGGGG
This sequence comes from Iguana delicatissima, assembly GCA_948472985.1. Lineage (NCBI taxonomy): Eukaryota > Metazoa > Chordata > Lepidosauria > Squamata > Iguanidae > Iguana > Iguana delicatissima. The sequence continues at coordinate 627,190 of CAOKZL010000676.1, forward strand.
CCACACATCCCTTTGAGAATTTATTTTCTTGTCTTGGAAATTAATTTCTTCCACATAGAGCAGACTGCAAGAAAAAAATTACAATGAACACTTACAAAAAACACAAAAAAAATCAAATTCAGCATGACAAGGAAACTTCAAAGTAGCAAGCGGGAAATTGAAGGGAGGGAATTTTTTATTTTTTTTGGACTCAGTTCATGGATCCTGTGAACCCCTAGTTGCCCATGGAACACACTTGATGCTTGATCTAGCTATAGGAATGTCTATCACAATGAGCCTCCAAAAACAGTCAAAGACAGTCTCAGCCATTCTTTACTCAGGGCAATCCTATAAGGTTAAGTAAGATGTTCTGAGTACAACAGGATTTCCAGGTTAAATGCTATGATGTTACAAACCAGTGATATGAAAAGTGCAATACCACAGATATTGTTGAACTGCAATTCCTAGCATTCCTTCCCATTAGCTATGCTGGCTAGGACTGCACTCCAATAACATCTGAAGGGCCGCACTGTGATCATCCCTTTGATAAACACTTTCCTAGAAGTAAATTCTTTTGAACTCAAGGGGATTTCTGTTTAGACATACTAATTATTGCATGATTAGCTTTTAGCTCTAAGATCATTTCGTATGGAATGAGATTTGAATTCACTTGGACTTACATCTGAGTGAACCTACTTGGGCTCATGCTAAGTGTATCTGTCAGTTGCATAGCTAACATGTGACATATATTGGAAGAGGCACGTTTGCTGCTCTGAGACCATCACGTTTCCAGCACTGATTGTTCCTGTGGAACTATTTAAGAGTCTTAAGCTGAGACTTATGGTGGATGGCGATGAGTGGGTTTAGATATTTATATGAGCTTGGGGGACTTTTACTTTCTTCACTTGGAGCTAGAATTTATTTATCATCACTTGTCTAAGGTTAGAAACAGTTCAAGGAATTCAAAACAGCATGCTACTGCCCCTTAACCCTTTCCCCTGGTGTCTTCTAAGTCCAGGGGAAGTTTTTAATGGAAGATCTTATTATCATATGCAATGTTGGCTGAGCCAGTCATATAACTTGATCTCAATATGTTTTGGAAATGCATTGCTAAAAGAATAACTCATGAGTGCCTTCTGAAAAGAACCTGCAGGTTTCTTTGTGTAATGTCCTTTTTCCATTTTATATTTCTCCTTTTGTTAAATATGCCTTTTACCCTGAAATCACTCTCATTTAACTATTATATGAGTGTACTCTCATTCACTGCAATGAGTTTACACTAACTATGCTACTGGAAAGACAAACAGACAGACAGACAGACAGACAGACAGACTAACAAACTCTTCTGCACTGGAAAGATAAAGCTCATTGTTCAGTCATTCAATCTGTTTTCAGTTTGCAGATCTTACAATATGTCAAATACAATGTAATATTTAAAAGCATCTACTGCATAAAATTAGCATGGAGCGTTAATGATCTCATCTCCAAGTATCTGACTTAATGTTAGGAGGGTGATGTTCCTTTTAATTTAAAGGAAAATTTACCTGAAAAATTATAGCTTCCCGTTTGTCCTCTGCTATAATTTCTGTTGTCCTACATACCACGTATCCATCTAAGTAAACCAAATAAAAGCCAATACTAAAAAACTAGAGAATGCATTCCCATTTCTTCTGGTATTAAGATTGTAGAAACACCAACATGGAGTACAGGAATTAGGTAACAGTGAACTTTCAAGTACACATGGAATGCCCAGAGTGATCAGACATGCAGGATGAGCTGTTAAGTCACTTGTATGTATTTTCTGTCACTAGCAGATGACACAAATACATTTGTGGCTTGTACAGATTAGAATAGATAATATTTTTAGAAGCAGAAGACAGTGGTAACTACATGTGCATACTTGATACAATATGCAATGGAGTCTCTTCTCTTCAGTGTCCTGCCGAAACTGTCCAACAAAAACAGAGCACATCTCCTGCCAGCTCTAACAAAAGAACTGTGGCACTTCTGTCCTTCAGATTTGGACAAAACTCAGAGATTCCCTCCCCCTGCAAAAAAAAAAATAAAAAAAAATTGCTTAACAGGTAATTTTGAGCCATTTCCCCATATATTTTGTCAGCCCCAAGAACCATCTTTCCAAGTACTCTGAAACATGAGGAACTTTAATCTCATAATCATTTTATATTTGAAGTGGGAACAATTTTTTCTTCCCTGATGGATGTCATAATTCTTTAGTTTGTCCTCTTATTCATAGATAGTATATGTTGAACCATTAGGACTTGCAAAGTCCCAAATATGTGACATCATAAGCAAATTGTAGGAAAATGAACCTTTATTTTGTTACAATTATACTTAAGTAAATTGTTAGAAATATACTTGCGTAAATTGCTAGAGCTCCATGCATGCTAGCACTTTCAACTGTTGCAATCTTCTCCCAGAGTTCCTTCTTACCTTCTAAATCCTGGACTGGTCAATGATCATGTAAGAATCCACTGCCTAGATTTGCAGATTTTTCTTTCCTGACCCATGTTCTTCTCCCCAGTGTTTCTTTAAGGCTGGATGAAATCTCTGCCAATGAAGATCATTTTGTAGTTTTAAGGAGAAAAAAATCTGTGTTGTGAGACATTGTAGGGAGGGAGTTGCTTGAGAAGTTCTGCAGATGTTGGTTGGGAAAGAAGCTAACAGCTGTTACCACACAGTAGACTGGTTTTAAGTAATGAGATGGGCAGGAATGAGCTTTCCCATTTGTTGTAATGAGGCAGTCTCCAACTGGTAGAATCTATGTTTTGTTGTTGTTGTGTGCCTTCAAATCATTTCTGACTTATGGTAACCATAAGGCAAACCTTCAGGTTTTTTGGGGGGAGGATCTTTTGTTTTGTTTGCTTGTTTTTTGGCAAGATTCATTCAGAAGGGGTTTGCTTTTGCCTTCCTCTGAGGCTGAGAGTACGATTTGCCCAAGGTTTCCATGGCCAAGTGGGAATTCAAATCCTGGTGTCCAGAGTCTTCATCCAATATTCAAACCACTACACCATGCTGGCTCTCAGTATTTATGCTAGGAATTTGCTGATCACTCTTGTCTAATAATCAATGTGAAAACTGCTGTATAAAGTTTTAAAACCAATTGAGGGACTTAAACCATATATTTAAGCTGTAATCGTAAACTTTCATTGAATTCAACAGGACTAATTTCTGGAAATCACATATAGCATTACAATATCTGAAATATCTTCTGAGCTATGCATAACTCTAAAAGATGCTTCAGTTACTGGTAAGAAGGACATAACTAGCAAAAGGAGAACAGAGGAAAGTTTCCATGTGAAAGAATAATATGGAGAAGAACATGACAAGATTTCTCTCACCTGACATTTTCACCAAATGATTCCTGGAGATACTAGAATGCTAGTATGTAGTTTTGTTCCTCAGACTGGATATTTGTTTTCAGGACCCAGCATAATATCATGTTTTGGGTTGGAATCAGAGTGCGCAATGCAATCTTTTTTAAAGTAACTTGTTACTCTTTTTCTTTTAAGTGGCACGTTAACACTACACATTATTAGCACTACACATTATTAGCACTACCACATTAGTGATTCTTAACGCATTAGTTTTTGGTACTTTTTAACTGAAAGAAATTTTTAAAAGTAAAAATTAAAATAATTAAAATATTTAAAACATTAAAATAATACAAATAAAAATAAAATATGAAAATTAAAATAATTAAATGAACATATTTTACAAGAAAGGTTAAATATTACTCATTACTTTAAAAGAGTGATATTGTTATCCATCACTATGTTATTTCTTTTCTTTAAAAATGGCTTAGAGTATTATGGATAATGCATTTTTAAAGACTTTAAAACCACTTATACTAAAACACTGGGAAAGAAACAAGCTTGAGTCTTGGAGGAGGAGACACTCTGGTTATGTGCTTAATTCTCATAATCACTTATAGAAAAATTCAATGTTTTGAGATCTTCTAGGCATTTTACAACCAATGGAATGCACAATTAATATTCCTGCAATTCTGCAGTCTTCATACTAGAGTCAAAGTGACTGGCATAATGGGAAAGGCCAGCCCCAATCATCCTCCACAGCAGGTTGATGATTGCGGTTGCATGCAAATAAAGGACCAGGCAATTTCCATAAAGGAATGAGATGATGCTGTAGTGGCCAGCAATCACTTTTTCAATTTATTGCAAAATTGCTGCAGAGCCCATGTGTGACAAGAATGGCTTAAACGGTGACTTGGAAAAAGGAGTAGAATGTTAGTACGTGGAAGGTAGGCATATTAGAATATGTAGTCTTCAGAGAAGTCTGTGCAAGGCAACAGAGATTCAAGATACAATTATACTACAATGCTGAGGAAGTGGTGGAAGCAGAGAACATTGAAAGATGTACTTAAGGAATTCTGAGTTCCGGGTAGCTATGCTGTCTTGTCTGTCCCTCAGAATTTTGCACATGTATAGAAACATGTAAGATCCACCAGGCATCTAGTAAAATTCGTTGTTGTTGTGTGCCTTCAAGTCATTTCTGACTTACGGCAACCCTAAGGTGAACATATCACAGGATTTTCTGGGGGCTGATGGTGTGTGACACGCTCAAGTGGGTTTCCTTGGCCAAGTAGGGAATTGACCCCTGGTCTCTAGGATTATAGTACAAAGCTCAAGCCACTATATCACACTGGATCACCAAGTAAAATCATACATTCTAATAACTTTCTAGCTTTCATGTGGGAGAAGGCACTACAGAACAGTCAGTCACAAGCTATGCCATTCCCAGGGTGTATGGCAGACAGATTGGTGGATGTATACTGGCTTAGGACTTCAGTGACGAAGCTCCATCAGTGAAATCCTATGCTGCTCCTCAAAGGTGAGACCTACATTCTATTACACAATAGAGTTTGAAACAAAAAAGCAAACTTATGTTGAAACATTTATATCTGAGCTGTCCTAAGAATTCCAGACAGGAATATCTCCGCTTTAGAGGTATTCTTCATTTTAAAGAAAAAAGAGATCAGGAGTTATAAGCTGTTGGGAGTGAACTAGACTAAGAACCTATTCTCTTGATTTCATACCCTGAAGCCATGAAATGATTTTCTTCTATTTCATCTGTATGAAGAAGTTCATTAATGATGAAGTTCAGCCCCTCTGCTCTCTTGCACTGCTCTTAAGTTATTATCTTAATGATTTTGCTAGATACTGAGAATGCATCTAGGGCTTTGTAGCTCAGAGGATTCTCTATCCATCGCTAGTCATGGGCATCTTGGGACAACATCAGAGAGAATCATTAACCAAATGTTTTGATTATGGCTCTACTTCCTTCTGATACTGGTGAACTAGGTGTGTTGTCACAGAGATATTAAGGGCAGTGGTGTGGACACCTAGTAATTTGGATCTACAGTACATGAATAAAATAATAAAGAAAAATTGGGAAACAAAATAAAATGTTAGTTTTTTAAAAAAAGTAATTGATTTTTTAAAGTTACTATTTTTTAAATATTATTAATGCATTACTTTTTAATCTAACAACTTTTGAAAATACAAAAATGGGCCTAAAGAGCCAAAAATCTACCAAATGACTCCCTAAAAGCAACATTTTAGACGTAAAAGTAAACATTTCTTGAAGCATTAAACTATGGTAAGATTACAAGATATTACACCCTTCTTATTCCTGAAAACATGTTACACTAAAAAGGTAACAACATTATAATTTTTTATGCCCAAAGATTTATGTGTCATTACTTCTGAAACTTTGCTAACAAGCTCTGGAAATTACAAGGTTAAATCTTAAACCACTACTACATAGAGTAGAGATCAAGCATTGTGTATTGATCTGAGTGTTGGACTACGATCCTGGAGACCAGGATTTGAATCTCCGCTTGGCCATGGAAACCTATTGGGTGACTTTGGACTCATCACACAATCTCAGCCCCAGAAAACTCTGTGATAGGTTTGCCTTAGCATTGCCATGAGTTGGTAATGACTTAAAGACACGTAACAACAACTGTATAGAGTTACTTTCCTGGCAGGTGAGATAGCATGATCATATAGGAGATTCTCTCAGGATTAGGCACATCCTTTGTACTTCAGCTGTGCTGATCCTGTGCTTTTCCTAAACATGGAAAACTGCTTAAGATTCAACCCTCTAAGTGTTCATAGAATCATAGAACTATAGAGCTGGAAGACACCACAAGAGCTATCGAGTCCAACCCCCTGCCATGCAGGAATATACTATCAAAGTATTCCCAAGAGATGGCTGTCCAACCTCTGTTTAAAAATCTCCAAAAAAAGGAGACTACTTCATTCTCCTTTTCTTATTCAGTTCTGTTTGCTTATTCTTCAGTAAATGGCCTATTTTTTGATCTGCTGCAAGTGAATAAATTATCTACTCTTTAAAAGTAAGGAATTTAGGAATAAATATGCCTACCTTTCTTGTGGATACAGTGTCAGCACTCCATTCTGATGAATATGTAACACTTAAAGCAGTGTCTTGGTAGCTAATTCAAGTGTCAACGTTCTACTGCATATAAAAACACCATCCACTGAACTAATAATGTGAAATTTCACATCCATGGTCCAGTTGAAGAGGGCTAATGTTGTGCTACTTTTCAAACCAATTCAGTAAAGATTGCTATGGGTTGAAAAATGCTAAAAACTGACACATTTGCTCCTTTGCAAGCTAGTTTTAGCTCAGGCATATATTATATATTATGGTCTTATAACTATTGAGCTTATTTAATTACTGAATACCACTGTAGTGTAGCAATGTGAATGTTGGACTAGGACACTGGGAGATGAGTGTCTCTGTTCCACCATGGAAACCCACTGGATAACCATAAGCCAATCACACTCTCTCAGTGTCAGAAGAACGGAAGAGCAAACCCCCTCTGAACAAATTTTTCCAAGAAAACCCTGTGATAGGGTCATCTAGAGTCATCATAAGTCAGAAACAACTTGAAGGTTCTGTCCTAGCTTGGTATGGGCTGGCAGCCAGGAGAAGCTGATAAAAAACACAGATCAGAAACTCAGTAGTAACTTAAATGGTCAGTTTACTGAAGAAAGGAAACAGCTTTGCAAATGAGAAGCAATAAGGGTCCCAACAGTGTCCATAAATCAGAGGCAGGCGAAAACAAACACAAGTCAAAGGAAGAAACACAGGCAAGGGCAGCAGACAGAAGCATGTACAAGAGAAATGGTCAGTTGATTGCTGACAAAGGCTAGAGGGGAAAGGCTCAGTTCTTATAGGCTCCAGGGTCAGCGCAGCTGGTGCCTGATTAATTGGTGCTTGGAATAAATTCGCTGGGAACAACACAGGTGTCTACGCTGGGCAAAGGTAGGTACGGCTAGATCATTCTTTGTGTCAGAGTGAGCAGAGCTCCCTGCTGGGGCTGCCACTTCTGTCTCTGGGGCAGGTGGTGATACTGTCTCTCTGCAGGTTCTGCTGTAGCAGTCTCTGTGTCAGGGTTCAGAACAGGTTCTGCTGCCTCAGACTCTGAGTCTGAGTCTAGGTCCTGGAAACCCATGACAGACACACAGCAAAAACAGCTCATTCCAGCTTTTTGAGGAAAGCCGTCTTTCATTGGTATGGCGAAGTTCCGATTAATGGTCCTAAAGTTATTAAAGTTTTCCTGCCCCCTTAAGGCCTGTGACAGCTGCCATTGGCAAAGTAATCTTGTACGTACTCAGCAAGATTTTCAGTCTTAAATGTTGTTGGTATTGTAGTGTTTTCAGAGGGATTCTGTGTTCCAGAGGGCATCTAATGGGTTCTATGTGCAAGGTCCATCCATTTACTCACAATCTTGAACAATATATTACCACATGGATAACGAACACAGTATAGGGAGACAGTGAGGCTTTTGCTCCTGTTCCTGCCTCCTCACATGCACCTGGAACTAACTTGCATTTTTCCCTTCAGAAGCTGCCATAGGAGATTCTGTAAAGTTTTTGTCAGCCAATTCAAAGGAAGATTTGAGAGAGAAGAGAGACTATAAGGGTTCTGCCTGAATATAAAGCACCAGCTAGAGAAGAGAATGAGAACCAATGTGTTGTAGTGGTTGAAAGTTGGAGTATACTCTAGAGAACAGGTTTCAAATACCTGCTGGACCATGGAAACCCACTGGGTGACCTTAGGCTTGGGCAGGTCATATTCTCTCAGCCTCAGAGAAAGGCAAAGGGAATGCCTCCCCAGAACAAATCATGCCAAGAAAAACTCATGATAGGGATGCCTTAGCATTGCCATAAGTCAGAAATGAATTGAAGGCTCTCAACAAATAGAAAAGAATGGAAGACACTCATTGCACAATCAGAGCATAATAGGCACCTCAAGACAGTTTTATGCCTGATGTGAAGGACAAGATGGTGTTTTCCACCTCTGTTCCACATAAAGGAAGATACTGCATTGACAATTGAATGTCACCTTAATACTTGGAGACTGGACAGGGCAGCATCCTCCATCGTACCTGTACAGTTTAGAGTCTGTAGAGCACAAGTGCTGAAATCATGCACAAATAAGAAAGAACTCAAAGCCTTAGATTATGAAGAACCCTGAATAAATCCTCTCAAAAAACAAACCTCTAAGAAAAATGCATTTTTTTTAAATAATGCTATGTGCCTAAATACCTAAAGGCACCAGATCTTATCTCATTTTGGAAGCCAAGTAGGGTCAGCTTCTGGGTAGTGCTTGGATGGGAGACTGCCACTGAATACCAGGTGATATAGGCTATGCTTCAAAGGAAGGAACTGGAAAAAATCACATCTGAGTATTCCTTGCCTAAGAAAAACCTATGAAATTCATGGGCTCGCCATAAGTTGGCAGGCGATTTGAAGGCATATGCACGTGCTTACACACACGCAGACAGGACCGCTTATACTTGACATTGTTTATACTCTAGACTTTAGGGTCTCACTTTATCTTAGGCCCTTTCTGCACGAGGTGAGTGAATCACTCAGTGCCGTTACTTACCAGCTCTTCTTGGATCCAAAGTAACGCAGACTGTCCCTTGAGCCCTTCCGCAGGGCTCCTCCATTAGTGCAGGATGAACCGGAGCAGTGCGAGGTCTGTAGATCCGCACTGCTCCGGCTCAAAATGGAGGCTTCCGGTGTCTTCGTGGGAGTGGACCAACTGCTGAGGCTGGCCACACCCACAGCCTGCCCTCCGCTGATCGCAGGCTCGCATTGGTGCGAGCCTGTGCATCTGCACAGGTAAGTAGGAACGCAATGGCGTGTTCCAGAAAATGTAAAGACTTGATTTTTCCAGTCTTTACATAGCGCAGGGGAGGACCACTTGGGGGTGGGTTGGATCAGACTGAGATGCGGAACTAAGTTAAATAGTCTGCACCTAGTCCGATCCAAGATGCGGACGACTTCCGTGCCAGGACGCCTTGGCCCATTTTAACTGCCTCGTGTAGAAAGGGCCTTAATCCAGCCTGGCCATATGGCACACATAGGTTTTTCAGCAGAGAGAAACAGAGGCAAGGCATTATGGATCCAGTGGCGTAGCTTGGCATGAGTGGGATGGGGCATGGGGGCGGGGACATGGAGGTGGGGCTATGGCACAAGTGGGAGTGGCTAAGGGGCATGGGGAGGATCTATGGCATGTGGGTGGGGCTACGGTGCACAGGGAGACGGAAGGAGCAGTGGTGCCCCCAAAAAATGCCACCCAGGGTGTGCTGCTTCCCTCACCCCTCCCATCCCTAAGCGATTCTATGGATCATCTCTGCTAGTCCCATCTGAATTTGGGTCTGAATGGAAGGCAAATTGTTATTAAACATACTTTGTAACATTGCAAATCCTTACTGATCATGGGGAACCTTTGTTAAAGTATCAGCATTAACTTACAATTTCCTAAATTTTGTAGAGTTTGAGCCAGGTCTTAAAATGGCAAGGTTTTGATTATTGAATTTACCCAGCAAATACAGTTTTCAGAATGTTTTCAGACTTGGCCAACCTCCATGGAATGATAAACAGCACAATACTCTTAGTTGATCTTAGGCTGTTATATTTAAGAATTTGAAGATTATATTTACTCAGCGACAACAACAAACAGATTTCAGCAGAACTTTAAAAACTTGGTTTTTTCACTACAGTTCCCAGAATCCTAATGGCTACCCTGACTGATTCTGAAAACTGTATTCTTAGAAAGTAACTTATCCAAACTCTATGGACTTGGATTAGCTTAAATTGCCTTGAATTGGAACTGAAATTTGAGCATGAAACAAATTGGTGTTATTTTGCTAGAGATCTGTTTATTTATAATAAGGCATAATAATAATCCATAGTTGTAATTAAAATTGCCTTTTCAAATCTAAAAGTGCTTATTATCAATAGAATTTTTGTACTGCTGATCTCAGCATCACAGACACAGTTTGCCTTTATTAAGCTCTTGCTGTTTAGATTAACATGTCAGAAATTGTACACAGAACCTGTGGCCAAAACCGCTGTAGAATAATTGGATATTTAATAAACTGTTGTCCATGCAATAGCATGAAACCCACATTCATTGGAAACTACATAGCAATTGAAAACTTGGCTTTTAATGTTCAATTAATGCATAAATTATTTGTTGTTGGTTCTTCAATGAGAAGATAAAATATTGCCTGGAAGATGGTGTCTTGAAAGATTTTTCTCTATAGTATATAGTGCAGGTCAATGCTGCAATGTGATTCAGCCCAGGTTCCCCTCTTTAAGCAAACAGGAAAAAATAATAATACCAATTAGCATTCATGGTGTGTTGTATAATATGAGGGCCTCCTTTTTATTAAGCCCAGAACACCATGGAAGAGAAAGTGATGATTGGGTAGCAAAGGGATACTTGGGTATCTATTTATACTCCAATAGAACCTGTGTTTTTATCCTTTTTTCTGTATCCCCTTTTTACCTGTGCTGGTCTATGACCATAATAAAGATTCTATTCTATTCTACTCCAATAATACTAAACAGCAGTGGGAACAACTAATCATGCAACTAGCTTATAAATTCTGAAAACTTTATATTTTTTTTTATAATGTTTTAACATGAAATACTACCTTTTATCACAAGTAAGAATATGTTAAAAGACCAAGCTTGGGAACCAAAAGAAAGTGGAAGAAAAACAGAAATAGCCCATTAAACTAATTCATAATCATTTTGCTTCATACTGATATTGGGCATTACCTAATCAGTAAAAGTCTCCTCATTCACACATGATGAAATGTTTACATCTTCACACAAAAGTGTAGCTATTCTGTTACGAAGTTTCAACATAAGAAAGTACTCACATGTTGTGGTTTTTCTGTCGCGCAGCATCCATCCTCTATAGTATTTATTGGAATACCAACCTAATGATGTATGAAGAAAAATACAATGCTATTATAAGTGAAAATGTAATTACTGAATTAAGTTGTCATTTATGTTAGTCTAATTTTGCAGCAAGGGAGGGTAATTGTACAGGAACCTGTGTACAGCAGCCTCCTATTCCATTGTCTTGTTCATTTTTTTAAAAACAATCAGGGCACTCTGCTCTGTTGTTGGATTGTAATTATTCTGCTCTAATGATATCACATTTAGAAACTAATAGCATAACTTCACAAAAAATGATTTTGAAATACAGTGGATATAAATATGCACAAATCAGATATGAACAAAAATGTATAATTATCGATTACTAGCTAACAATGCAGCTTAAAGCCACATTGTTCTTTATTTGGGCCTGTTGGTTCCTCCCCTTCAACATGCTTAGTTGTGGTCTGAAGAGGTGAAAAGTTCAGGTTAGGTTTTTAAACTAGGATTGGGCAAAGTATAGCCTATGGAACCTCTAAGTGCAATCCATCGAACCCCCAAGAAGCCCCTCAAAGCCACAAGATCCCCCTCAAATTAAAAAAAGAAAAGATTAAGACCTGATTTGGGAGTGATTTTTTTTAAGCCCAAACTACTCTAAATCTTCCAAAACAACCTAAAAAAGCAACAGTTTGCTTCCCTTTGTCCCCCAAACATCCCCAAAATGAATGAAAAGAATCAGCTGAAAATTGGCCAAAATGGTGGCCAGAAGTGACATCACATCACTTTGGGTACACTGAAATGCAGTGCTTTGGCCTGCCAAATGGGTGCAAGAAAGGAAAATGGCCCCCACCTTGTGTGTAGTTGCCCATCCTTGTTTTACGCTTTTAGCAGAGTAAGTGGGAGGAAATCAACAGATTACCAGCTCTAAAGATCTATATTAAGTAAATAAATGTTATTGAACTGCAACTTGCATCAGTCCAAGCCAGCACAGCCAGTGGTGAGAGATGTTGGAAGATGCAAATATTTGGACAACTGTAATGTGTAATTTTTAAAAACATATATTAGAAAACATTTTAAATAGCAGTACAGCTGAACAAAAGCAGGCTTTGTTTTATAAACTGAATAAATTTAGATCAGATCCATATAATCTAGTATCATGTCTTTGGCCCTTTTCGCACGGCATTCGCCATGCGAAATGGCCTCTGGAGCGTCACGCAATTGCGAGGAGCCGTCCACATGACATCCTTGCAATTGCGCAACGCTGCTGGGGCCAGCAGGCGCTGATCATGCACTATTTCATTTTCGGCTTCTAGCCAAAAATGGTGCATGATTGCGCATTCTTCAGGGCCCCGTGTGCACTTACCGTGCATGCAGAGCCTCCAGCCACAGTGCTCATGCTTTCTGCCCCAGCACAGCCTGGGAAAATCCCAGGCTGCGCTGTGGAAGGAAGAGGGGGAGCCCTCACGCTGCCTGCTCGCTAGCAGGTAGAGGCTGCAGAGGCGAAACAGCAGGGACGCAAGAGCCTCTCTCAAGAGGCTGCTCACGTGATCCCTGTGTCCCAGCGCCAAAAACAGCTAAGTTGCAGAAAGGGCCTTTGATACTGGTTAGCCAAACTGCTTGGATTTTGTGATTCTACACACCACTTGAAAAACACAAGAGCTGAATTTATGTGTTTCTCAGGCAATGTGCACATGTACTAAAGCATATCCTCCAACTGTTCCACTTTGGTAGGAGCAATCCTGATTAATCCTCTGTCTTCCCATTTTTTCAGCTGCTTTGAAAATATCCCAGTTTTTCTCTCTTCTTCTCACTTTCCCCCTTTGTCCTCAGCTTACTTCAGTTGCTACAAACTGAATTCAAAGTGCAAAAGTAATTTGCACTCAAATAAGTCAGCAAGGGGGAGCGGAGAAGAGAAGAGAGGGTGGCAATTTGCCCTTCCCACTGGATTCTTCCCACTGGATTCAGAAAAAAACAAAGTGCCAGTATTTCCTAGGTTGTCCATTAATAGCTTTCACTGTTTTGACCACACTGTAATGTTGCTTGACCCTACATGTCCTAGCTTTCATCTATGAAATGTTGGAGGATTTGCTAAAATGCCTCCTTTGGTTAATTAAACTAATTTCTTGTTGAAGTGCATACAATTTTAGTCTTAGGCTAAAGAATAACTAGTATATTCAAAATGTGCACATATTCCTACCTTGCATATACCCGCAAGTATTAAAGAAAGTCATGGAGGAAGCAGACATTTTTGTAGCATATATTTATTGAGAATCTTTTATACTGTTTATTCCTGGTTTGCATTATTAGATCAGATCTAACAGGCAATTTTGAAAAAAAGAGATTCAGTACAGTACTTCATTTCTGTTCACTACAAGCTCTGCTTCATATCCTAATATTCTGGACAGTGTTAGTAAGACTCCACATGAGACAAGTCTTGGGTGTACCAATTTCAAAAACATCACTGTGGTGTGATTCCTAATGATAGTCCATATGCTCTAACAGACATGTAATCAACCATGTAATTGGCTACTGTTCCATTTATCTAAAACATGGCACTTCACAAATCCTCTATGCATTCCTCTAGCGCAGCACGTGGCCAAGAATGTGTGAAGAGAAACTTGGTAATGGACAATCTAAAGTCATGATCTCATGAAAGATTCTGAAATGTTTCTTGGAAAACTATGGGTAGATGAGTGTTCTGGTTGACTCCTCAGATACCTATCTGCTGTTCCTAGTTTTACTTGTTGACTTGCAAACATAGCTTCACATAGGGAGGAATAACAAAGATGCAATTATTCATTTACTCCTGTTTTGGAAAAATTCAGGATTCCTCTTGTCTCTTTTGCTGAAGAGAGGGTAGGGTTGAGAATGAAGCTGACTTTTGCTTAGCTCTGCCAGGCACATAAATTGTCACCTATGTAAAAATAATTTCTCTACCTAAATATAATTTAAAGAATATCAGAAGCGCAGTTGTTATTTTGTAGACCAGTTATCTTCATTTGTATGATTGAAACTAAGAGAAAGTGTTATGGCCAGTTTGGAACAATAAAAATATTATTAAAGGCATTTTTTAAAAATTGCAGCCTTAGAGAATGGGATGATGTGTGCTTTGGTTGTTAGTTTTGATAACTATGACATTTCACTTGATTGAATTCCCTCCATTTTGCTTGTGCATTGAAATATTGCCTCTGTAAGATGTTTTATTGAACCATCATCTAATCAGTACTCGTACAAAACAACTTACAGAAATTATCAATTGTATACAATAAATGGTTAATTGGACAATATAAGGACAAGGCAAAAGGGCAGGTCCCTGAGTGTCCACTGTTCATCTTTGATTCTCATTTCTGTGCACAAGAGGAACCATAATTCATGCAAATTATATATTATTTTCATTGTTCCGACAAGGAGAACAGTTTGAATGTCATTGTTTCCTCAAGGAGAACAATTTGAAGGAGACCAATTTGAATTTGAATTTGGGGTCCTTTCAGGAGTAAAAGCTGATGGAGTGGTAGTTATGGAGTCAGGGGCCCTTTGAAGAATCAAGTGAAAGCTATGGGAGCTATGCGAATCAGATGAAACACTTTGAGAATCCAATGAAAGCTATGGACTTCCTTCCACAACATAATGACAATGATAACTGTGTTTTTGCATAAATGCATATAAAAGTATCACATGCTATACTACACTTGTTTGGAATAAAATAATATATTAGAAACGAAATTTGAAAGAATATTTTTTTCCACAAAGACCAATTTGAAACTAATACAACTGAAACTTGAAGGCCACGAAATAATTTTTTAACTTTAGTCATGTGAAATCTATTTGTAGACCTCATGGACTACAGATTAAGAGTACTTGGATTAAGCAATGGGAATTTGTAATAAAGAATATGGAGAAGAATGGGAGATGGGCCACAGGATGGGCTTCCCTGACAATGCCCAAGGGGCTGCTTGAAATGATCTTTTATTGAGCACAACATAAAACCAGTTGACAGTACTCGGTACCACCTTCATACATGCCTCAGGAGCACTTGCTATTGGGAGATGGTCACATACTGATGGCATGTCCATGTATGACCTTCTTTATTTGAGCCAAGGAAAACTGCACTTGAAACTAGAAGTGAGTGGTGTGTTCTCTAGTTGAAGGTACCTAAGATGAGGGACTAGAATTTACCATAGGCAGAAGGTCACAGTCCTAATATTATACCAGTCTAGGAAAATCCAGAGAGCTAATCTTTCCCACTGCTATTTACCTTCTCTGTGATTGTGACAGCCCTCTTCAAAACCAATGAAGTCGTGTACATGACAGCTCTGTTTGGACACCTTGCTATCCCCCAGGGAGGCACAGTTTTGCCATGTGAATGCCTCCTCTATACGAGCCTGGCAGCATCACTACATATCACTAATGCATCCGTACTTACTGCACCAGCAAGATGAAGTTGTACGGCTGTTGCTATGCATTAGCTTCAATAGGGGATCATCTTTTCTGTAGTCCTGCAGATTGAATGGTTTTTCAAGACTCAGCTGCCACTTACCAGCATATTAGCTTGCCCAAGGTCAGTTTTATGCCTTGTGAGAGCTTTTAAAGCCAGAATGTATGGCATGTGGGTAGTGTATAAACTGTTTGTCAGTTGATTATCTAGGAATTTGCTGCTGAATGAATATTTTGCTTCAGGCTTATTAAGAAACTCTGTGAAGGAATAGACAGTATCACAACACAAGGGGTCTTGGTGGTGCTAGATTTAGAAATTAAATTTTAGAAAGTTTGCCAGCTTTCTCAGTGAAAGAAAAGTTTTCTGTTCATTATATTTTCATGCTTTCTAAAGTGTTTTAATGCTATAAAGGTGTTTTAAAATATCAGAAGAAAGTAAATTGAGTGAACAGAGTAAATGGAGCATACATAAAATGTTCTCACATGAGGTAAGTATACTTAAAAAGAAAGGGTCTATGCTTATCCTAAGAATATTTATTTAGAATTAAGTTCCATTGAAATCAGTAGGCTATATTCTAAACAACTATGCTGAGGACTGTGGCTATATATCTTTATATATATTACTTTCAATGTATAGGTTTGGAGCTTTATCTCATTCTCTCTCTCTGTCATGCACATACTGCAGTACCCTGGCTTTTCCTTGCAGTGAGAGCAAGAAAGAGGTTGGAACATTATTTCAAAAAAGCAACACATTAGCCACCACTCTTGAAAAGTATTTTGCTTTTCATTACTGGATAAGCAGCACTTTGGTACATGTGCATTAGTAATGTGTTACTGATATGTTAATTTTCATTATTTTCTTTTTTAAAAACAAAAGTGTATTTAATAGTGGAAAAATGGTCAGAAATGGACAATTATCTCCCTAAAAATTATCCTTCAAATGTAGCAGTTTAGAAGTAGCAAGTGTTATCTGTTAACATTAAAATGATGTTATCAAACATTGTATAAGTTTGCAAAAACAACATTATTGCATCATTATCATACCTTCCAACCACCCCAGTTTAGCAGAAGCATCCCAGTTAATCCTCTGTCATCTTACTTTTTCAGCTGCTTTTAAAATGTCCCAGTTTCTCTCTCTTCCTTCCATTTTCCACATTTGCTTACCTCTATTGCTGCAAACTGAGTAAAAAGGGCAAAAGTAGTTTATACTCAGTGAACTCAGTAGAGAGGGCACAGAATCTTTCACTTTTCACTAGACTCAGGCAAAAGCAAATAGCTGCAACTTCTCATAACTTACCTGTTCTTCCTCATTAATAACTTTTGCCATCTTGGCCAGAATCTGACGCTGCCTAGCAAAATGTGCTCCAGTTTTCATTTGTGAGATGTTGGAAGGTATATATTATGCCTTTGTTATGCCCCCCATCTCAAGTAATACGTTACAGGTTATTTTTTTTTTTTTTGATAACACATGGCCTTTGCATTCTGACACATATGCAAACATGCCCAGCCATTCTTTCCTACAGAGTACAGCCCATCAGCTTCTGATACCAGAAATGAATCATGCTCTTAGATTGCAACTTGAAGCTTGCCAAAGGATTGGTTTCAGATCTCTGGATCTAAGGTGTAGTAGTCAAGACTGGATTATTAGAACTTTAGTGAGTGTTTCTTTTAAATCTATTATGTTTCTAAATCAACAGGAGAATGAAAGAGATCTGAGTTGCTTGATGATCATAGTGAATGCAGGCAACATTTTGACAATTCTAGATTTGTGGAAACCTCTTCTCTTTACATAGGTGAGATTATTTAGGCATTTGAAGGTGTAATTGAGAATAAAAGAATAATAAAAACAAAGTTAAAAGTACATAATCTGCCAACTAGAAAAATCCAAGCAACTAAACACTACAGTACATCAGAAACTGTACGTATTGATAACACTATTTAAAGTAAAATAAAATAAAATAAAAATCCTTCCAAAACAAAGGAAACTTGGTGAACCTTTTTAAAAACATGCCAAAAAAGTGCCCAGATATACTTCTCATGGGAGAGAGACCCAGAAATCCCTGAACTGTTGTCTTCACCTATGTGTGTGTGTGTGTGTGTGTGTGTGTAAATGAAAAGAGGTTTGGAAACAATGAAAAGATCTCAAATAGATTTCTATGGAAGCAGAGATGTGGGGTGGAAAATTTTCCATGGAAATATTTTTAATACAGGTACATTTCCCCCTGAAATCCATAGTTTTCTGGATAGTTGTACTGCAGTCAGTTATGGTCTAAACATAGGATATGAACTTTTAGTTATTCTAAAGAGATGAGCATTGACAAATCTTAGTGTGCAGAGGAATAGACGAAAAAAATTTCCTGTGCCCACAGACTCACATCCATCTTTTAGTGAAAGTAAATGTACAACTAAGTTGTACTATGTGAGATTTTGCTCAGCTTGAAATGGAATTGAGAAATAGTGCAGAGAGTGAATGTGTGAAACTGAAGGTACCAAAGTTATACTTCAGCAAAAGAAAGCTGTTGGGGGGTGTGTGTGTGTGTGTGTGTGTGTGTGTGTCAAATAGAGTTCTTTGGGTGTGTGTCTTAAAAGAAAATAGTGTTATTTCAGGTGTAGTCCTTTTTCTTAAATACAATGGGAGTGTATGTTTTGCTTTTTACAAATATTTCAATTAAAATATTTCCACATAAGCATTTGAATGTTTTTGAATATAACAATTAAATCAACCATGTTAAATCAGGTAACATTATTTAGAACATATTTTTTCCAGAAAACCCACACCACCAAAACCTTCACAGTAGAATCAGTCATACGGCTATAACTAGTTTGCGGAGCCTTTCAGAAGGGAGCTTATTTTTTCAAAGGCTTTTGGGAATACATGACTAGAACTGGGATTCTTTCCACCTAGTGGCAAAGAAAAGTCTTCCAGTGAAACCAGCCCACCTACCGGGCTTGAAGCTGTAGTGATGAATCACCTCCCTATCTGTGGCAATGGATCAGCCAGGAGACTAATTCTTTGGGTTGCTAATAAATGTTTACTGGAGCTAAAACATATGTGTTTAAACTGTAGCGCAGATTAATTATGCCTGTTGAGAAAGAAACAGGAACAGGAAGTGGCTATAGAAAACTCACCAAGTCTCCTTTCCAACTTAGTAAAGTATAGGTTAATCCTGTGTATTCAGGTTTTAGGTGACTCAGCCTTTGCCCTTTCACCAAAGCCTTGGAGAACTGTGCTCATTGATACAGTGGGGTAATCTATGAAAAAATAAAAAATGACAAGCCTAGTATTCTTGCATTTTGGAATAAGCTTTCAAGGTTCAGAATATTTTTGATTACTTATGTCAGGCTTACCTGTCCTGGTTGCTTTACTTCACATGTGCATGTATGGTAGTTTTGAATAGAAAATTTGCCAGAACAAGTTGAACTGCCTCTTTCTTGTGGCATAGAAGATAATGTCAAGGAACACTTCTGCTGCATTAAATGAAGTATATTTGTGTTTGTGCCTGTCACCGTAAGAGAAAGGATCTTGTGACTTCAGGGTGTTTAGGCCCTCTAACTGAGGTTTACCTATAGGAAAAATTATAGCCTTTATTTATATTTTTATTCTCCTCTTTGTCCAAATGTTGGTTTTATAGGGAAGAGGATGTATTTTAGTGCCTGCATTAGGCAGATCTTGGAAGTTACTAGTTACAAATGGCTAGTTGTTTGTTTTTGGATGCAGTTCTTCATATCTCACAGAGAGTAGAACCAACTTTGCTATTTCTTTGTCCGCACTGCAGCCTCCTAGGTGTCTCATCCCTTCCTCCAGCAAGAGGGAAAAGAACTGCTGTCAAAATGCCTTTTGTCTTTTTCCCTTTATTGAAAGAAAAAGTAAAAATAAAATTGTTTTACTTTTTTTTAAAAAAAATTCTTTTCTTCTTTTTTTCTTTGAGCTTCAAGAGAACATTTCTCCTCTTCCCCAACTGGGATGTCAAAGGTCTGGGACTTGAGTGGTCAGACACTAATACAGGATTTGATCTTTAAGAAGAAGTTAAACTTTATAATAAAATGTTACATTCACACTCTTGAAAATATTGTCAATATTGCATGGATCACAGGAGGTCTGCATCTTGGTTTCAGTTTAAGTTAGGCAGAATCATTTGTAAACATCTCAGATACAAGTTTACTGATGCAGCTGATTAACAGCTACCATCTATTATCTCTGAGCTCCTTTTTACCAGTGCTGTTGTCAGGATCCGAGACGTGGGTGGCTAGGGCTGACTGGAACAGGCGGCAGGTTGGGCCAAAGGACAGGTGCTAGGTTAGGAAGCCAAGAGCCCAACAGAGTCCAAGGGAGTGGTCCTTCAGGTAGCAAAAGTTCACAGGGACTAGAGGCAAGAAGCAGGTCCAAGAAACAGGCAAGAGGCCAAGACACAACAAGGGTTCAAGGCAGTAGAAGCCTACCAGGCAACAAGAGTCCATAGGACCAGAGGCAAGAGGCAGGTGTGGAAAACAGACAGAGATCCAAAGTCAGGGGTCAGCAGGTTCAGGACCACTGGAGAGTCAAGAGAGGCTACAGGCACCACGGGAGACTGTGCTCCTGTAGCAAAAGCTGCAGAGTCACTCCAGCCCTTATCTAGCTGGTGGCTGGCTGCTCCAACTGCCCTGCATCAGAACAGCCAGCTGGGTCTGAGATACTGGGCAGGATCCTGCGAAGACTTAGCCACAGACCAGAACCCTTACAGTTGTAAGTGGGGCACATTACAGTGGCCCCTCCACTTTCATGAGCGTTCAGGGTGTAGAAGCCTTGTGAAAGTGGAAAAACCATGAATAACTTCCCCCCACATTTCTCCTCCCATAAGCTCCCCTCCTTCTCTTGCCTTTTATGTCCTCTGAGTAGAGGCAAAATGCCTGGAATGGGAAGAGGGAGTGCAGAAGTGGAAGAAGGAAGGTGCACGCTTGGTTCCCCCATTCCCTTGCTTTTACCTCATTGTGTGCTCTCTGCACCAGGTAAAAAACAAGAGAATGGAGGGGGAAGAAGGAAGACATGTGCATGCCCCCCCAATTACTGTGCCGTTTTCCTTGGTGAACATCTTCCCACCAGGGTGAAGTGCACAGGCATGGGAGGGGGAGATCCAGGGGGTAGAAGGCGCACACATGCCTTGCCTCCCCATTTCCTTGCCTTTTGCCCAAGTGTGTTTGCCTTTCTTCTCCACATGGGACAAAAGGTAAAGAAATGGAAGGAAAAGAATTGGGGAAGGTACACCAGTGCCTCCTGAATAATCAAATTTATTAAGGTCAAACCCATGTTGAGGGAGAGCTTTAATGAGGGAGAACACACATGCTGGTAAGGGCTGCAGCTGCTTGCTTTTGCCTGAGCCTACAGAGACAAGCAAGACTCTGGCCCCTCCTTTCCTGCCCCTGCTGTTGAGTGCAAACTACTTTTGCCCTTTGAATTTAGTTTGCAGCAATTGAAGTAAGTCAGAATGAAAAGAAAAGCAGGAGGAGGAGAGAGATAGTTGGAGTGTATTAGTTTCTAGTTTGTTGGTAGTGTAATAACTCATCAGTGAGCCTAACTGGCTGATTGCCTCTTGCTCACCAGCATTGTGGTCTTTGAACAGCTAGCTCATTGTTTTAACCTTTTCCTGATACTGGGTTTTTGCAATGCAGGATAATGGCTAGGTTTGCAGGTGCTTGTTTACTAAAATCACACTTGAATTTCATTCCATTTTTCTGATAATGGTGGAGTAACTATAACTGAATCTTAACAAGGGATAATATCAATCTTTCTACAATGTAATTATGATTTTTCAGTTAGCTTTATTAGTATGGAGGTGTGGTCTCATTCCTATAGTACCTTGTTCTGTTGTTTCATGCTCTGTTGTGGGTGTTGATGTAACATAATGCTAAGACAATAAGATTCAACAATTTGGAAAGGGGAACTAATATACTTGTTGAAATAGGCAAAAAGTTTATATTTTAGAAGTTACTTTAACACACACGCCCAGGGGTGATATAAGAAATCAACAGGATTCTAGATAAGGAAATTCTTGTGAGCCTATATGACTGTACCAATAAGAAAAGGACAATTTATAATATTGTTGCTAAGGCTCTTTTAAAGTCAGAGATTTTGTGTGTGTGTGTTTCAGTACATTATAAGATATAAAATGTTGAATGAAGACACCTGGTGGATAGTGCTGTCCCCCCCCCTTTTTTTCTCTCTCCAGTGTTAAAAGAGTTTATTTCTCTGGCATTAGCAGTACAACACAAGTTGACCTCCTGCTGCTGAAAGAGTTTTTCACGTTTATTTTAACCCACTGTGGCAACACAAATGGGATTCTGTGATATTTGGACACAGATCTGAGGGTATGTTACCATTTTTAACTTCTCCATATGATGCTGTGGAGGAAGAAGAAAAAAATTGGTTCCATTGATCCACACTGAAAATTTTGATGGAAGCTAAACAATTTCTTGGGACTCTCATACAGAAAGAATACCTTGTTATCTAGAATGGGCAACCTATGGCTCCCCAGGTGTTGCTGGACTGCAATGCATTAGCTAGTCTGGCTGGTCTCATGGGTGTTGTGGTCTACCAACAGCTGGATGACCACAAATTGTCCATCTCTCATCTAGAAGTTAATTGGGTTTTATACAGAACAGAAATGTTCCATCCTGTTGATCAGCTATGGGACAAAATCATTTGCTTTTGTCAATTCCCTTGCAATAATGGAGACTCTTCAGTCATTTAAAAAGATTTAGGAGATCAGAGTATAAAGTCTACAGGGAAAAGTGTTTAAGCCTTTCCTACCTTACTGTTTTCCTGATTGAAATCCTTCCAGCATCCATTTGCCAGTGTGCCTAATGGGAGTGATATCCCTGCCCAGTGGCACATAATATTTAAACGTCTCATTCATTGTTAATATAAATGATGTATAAAGATCTCACATAACAAGGATATTATAATGTAACAAAGTACTCTATTGAAAATGTATTGTCAATATAAGAGGGCTTGTAAATATTGAAAATTCATTTAAGTAGTGTGAATAAATGTAGAAAGAGCTCAACAATAGCCAACAATGTATCTGGGAACCTCTAAAGGCAAAAGCAATGTTATGGGCACCTTGTAAGCATCCCATTTCTTAAATTTTATTTCAGGTATGTGTTGAAAAACATGATGTGCTTCAAAGTTAGATCTCCAGAAAGTACTGTTACAAAGGTTCTGTATTATAAAGCATTGTTTGTACAAAGCCTGGAGCCCTATGACTCTGTACAAAAAGCAGTTAGAATTTCTTGAGCTCCGTTGGGAACAAAAGCTATTCTTTCACACAACTGTACATGTTCCTTTCCTGGGTATTTTTAAAGCTTTGTTTGGCTTCCATTTAAAGCAGCCTGACTGAAATCAGGATTTCAACTCTTTGAATTATATTTATGTATGACATACACACACAACAGGGGAAAGGGCTCACTGTAAGTATGGTAAAAATATATTGGACCTCAAGCCATCTGTGAAACTTCAGTATTGCACATTAAATAGTTCTGCTTTTTCAATGATATACACTAAAGGGAATTGAAATCATATCAGAAATTTTTCAAATATAGGGTAATTAAAAACCAAGTTTCAGGTTGACTACCTTCTTTCTGTTTTGGTTTCTGACAACTCTGAAGATAGAAGATTAATCAAATGTCACGTGTTAATGTAAAAATAGAAGGCTAGTAGTATGTGGCAAGAAGTATAATTTTTGTTTTGATTTTCAGCAGTTTCTGATTTTTAAGCTAGGGAGAAAGCATTCCTCTTTTCTGATTAGTGAGAAATAAGGATTAGCGATTTTGCTGCACAAAAGATCTTCTAATTGAAGAGAGATCAGATTTTATTTTAATTAATTTCCTTACAACCAATGGTTTATTGCTAGATTAAATGGAGCCTTTCTAAGAGGATAAGCTTTACAGATAATTATAAAGGAAGAGCAGGCACCAAGATATTAAATAGCATTGTTTACATTTGGTTTTCTGCTGTAGTTCCTTTTTTCCCTCTGACCTAATCTGCAATTCAAAAGGGAAAAGAAAGGAATTTATAATACAGATTGTTATCTCAGGTTTTTAGGTTTTAGTAAAAAGAGTAGTGCTTATATGCTTAGCATTAAATTGAAGTGCTCTGTGGAGTAATGCATTCAGTAAAAAATATAATAAATGACATTGAACAAGAGCATTCTGTAGGCATATGCTGCAGTGTATAGGGCAGGGTCCCAAATGCTCCATTCCATGCCATTCTCCTGTCTGCCTTATTTACTACATATAATTTGGTCTTATCACAACACAACATTACTCATTGGAAAAGACTAGGGGTGGGATGAATCTAGAATTTTCTGAATCTGAATCTGTGGAAGGTTCTGGGAGTCCACAAATCTCATGAATCTCGAATCTTTCAATTTTTTTTTAAGGGTGTAAAAAGTAAGGGAAAGAAGGATAATCTTCGGCAAGACACACTCTCTCAGCCTTAGCAAAAGCCTAGGCAAAGGCAAACCTCCCTCTGAAGAAATGTGGCCAGGACAATTGTCCTAGTTTTGCCTCAGGATCTGCCCAGATTGAAAATGACATGAAGGCCCTTTCTGCACAGGCAGGAAAATGTGGATTAATCCCACATTTTCCTGCCTGTGTAAACAGGGCCACATACTAGAGTATAAAACTAATCCAGGTCAAAACTGGCTTTTCTTTGCATAGCTCCTTCTGGCATCCTGGGGTTTGTAGTTTGGTGATGCACCAGCACACTTTGGCAGAGAAAGCTGTGACACCTTGTAAAACTAGAAATCCCAGAATTGTGTCTGAAAGAGCTTTGCAAGCGAGCTATGCAAAGGAATGTTTCAGCTGTCCTTGAAATCTCAAGCCTGTAGCTTCCAGTCAAGTATTGAACTTACATATTAAATGTTCAATTTAAATATCTTAAAATACAAGCCCAGATGTAATTTGTGAAATGGTTAGCAAAGGCCATTATTACTCCAAGGGAAAAATTCACCTACTTGCCATCTCCCCTTGTGTGTCTAGTCTCCAAGTTTTCAGGTGTCCTGATCTCCCAAGTTTTCAGGCGTCCCGGTCTCCAACAAACTGTTTGGGTGGGGGAATCAAAAGATTAGGTTTGCCTATTTTGGCACAGGGATTTGGATTCTTGAATCCCTGCCAAGGATTCGAGGATTCAGTTGGCCCATCCCTAGAAAAGACAATAATGATGGGCAACTTGGGAGTCAGTAGGAAAAGAGGACAACTACATTACAAGTAGATAGACATGATGATGAAGGCAAAGCCCTGAGCATACAGGACCTGAGCAGGGCTGTAAATGGCAGGTTATCTTGAGGTGTCTCACTGATAGGGTCATTGCAAACCAAAGTTAACTTGTTAATTAACGACAACAGTAGAGTATATTTTTGTACTTCCTCCATGTTTGCTCAGACCTCCTTCTTAATAGATGACTACTAATGCTTCATAGGCAAAGGCAATCATAGCCTGAACATCAGAAAGAGAAGGAATGGATGAGAAGACATGCAGGTTATTGTGTAAGAAAGGATGCCAGGAGAGATTCTTCCACTGGTCCATCCCTTACACCTGTAATGAACTTCTCATTAAAGGGACAGAGGTTGGAGGGAGCTAGTGGGAAACATTTCAAGCCTGTCACATTTAATTCTGGATGAAAAGGAAGGATTCAGTTTCTGTCACCTTTCCAACCTCCTCCCACCTTGACCGTGAAGCGAGAACTAAGTTGATGGAGCTGGGCTTCATGCACGGGTATGATGCGCGGTGAAAGGGAGGACTATAGGACGACTAGCAGCGTTACTGAGGAATGTTAGGATGAAGGAACAGCCTATCCTTTGTTTTGGCTGACTTCAATACAAGCTGTTTTGTGTATGCATAATCTCTGTGTTTCTCCTACAGACCCATAGATATAGTGATTTCTGTGACAAGTACAGAGGCCATTTCTGCATTACACTGTTATAGTGCTTTTATTTCACTTTCAACATCCCATGGAATCCTGGGATTTGCAGTTTAGGGAGGGGCATCTTTGGCCTCAGTAAACTACAAACCCCAGAATTCCACAGGATGTTGAAAGTGGAATAATAGCCCTATAATAGTGTAATGCAGAAATGGACACAGTGATGGTAGGGATACAGGAACTCCCAGATCTTTTAAAAATAAGTACATTAGGAGCTTCTACCACCTCGGAATTGCCAGGCTGCTAGGATTGCCTCTTCTAAAAGAACTGAAAGGTAACAAAACAAAAATAAAAACTATCTCATTGGGAGTGAGTCAGTGGAAGCATACATCAGAGATAAGCACCAATGGGAAGAATATAAATTGTCCCCCTGGATTTGGTTTAACTGGTTTAACTCTTTGGACATGAATCTGGCCTGATGGACAAGTTGACAGGGCAAAAAGTTTCCTGAAGGTGTCTCTTCAGGGGGGAAATTTAATTAATCCTGGGAAATGATGAACAATGGCACCTCTTTTCACAGGATGTCAAAATTCACCCATTCCAGGGAAGCAATGGCTTCAATTTTCAACAGTACTTAACTCAAATGGAGATTTCCTGATGCCATCAGACAAATGCGTTAGGAAAATTGGGATGAGTTATCTTGAGTCACTTTTGTGCTTTCTCTTGTTTTTCCTATAACATAATTTAAAAAAAATACCGGTAGAGATTTTTCTCCTGTTTGCTTCCCTGCTATTTAGGAAGCCAAGGGAGTAACACCTTGCATTTTAAAATAAATATATAATGCATGTGTGTGTGTGCATTACCCATCTGTTTTAGAATAAATAATACAGAGTTGTTTTTTGTTTTTTTGAGTGTTGGACTATGATACTGGAGACCAGGTTTGAATCCCAATCAACCATGGAAACCCATTGGGTGACTTTGGACAAGTCACATTGTCTCAGCCTCAGAGGAGGGCAAAGACAAAGCCCCTCTGAACAAATCTTGCCAAGAAAATCCTGTGATAAGCTTGTCTTGGAGTTGCTATAAGTTGGAAATGACTAAAAGGCAAACAACAACAACAATTAGAATAAAATAAAAAAAGAAACAACACTTGAAGCTATTGGAACATGTATATTAGTGCTATCTTTCCTGTATGTTTCTTTAAAAATCATATTACTCAGTAATTCTTGTAAATGGCTGGTGCATGTCCAAAATGTAATTTCATGGACTATTGCACAAACATTTTTATTTATAATGTTTCCTGCTTTTGGAGTATTCCTTAAAGATATTGCTTTTTGTATTAGTAGTAAACTTGCTTTTTTGTTGTTGAAATAATGCTTTCCAAATGTTTTATTATGGATAAGTTTGACAATCATCTGGGACAAGTAAGATTCAACAGTTATCAAATTCCTTCTAATATCTTATTTAGAGATGTGAATGCCTAGAAAGTAGAAGTGGGGAGGACTTCCCCTGGGTACCCTGCAAAAAGTGAGGAGGACGGTGTTCTGGTGTTTTTCACGCGCACACACACACACACACAAATCTTGAAATGTCTAAAGTAATCAGGAGATATACTCCCCCCCCCCCACTTTCCTCTGTTTCCAAAGACCTTTTCATTCAGACAGGACTTTGCCTCATAATTCATGGGGCAGAAAGGGCTTTTAAAGAAGCTGTACTTTTATCTTTTTTTCAATTATATTTTAAATATGCTTTTACCTTTTTTAACTTCTTAAGTTTTTTTTAAATAGAATTGTTTTTAATTGCTTTTTAACATTTGTATTAATTTTTAGCTGTACTTTGTTTTTAATTGGATTGAAGCCACCTTGAGTCCCGCACAAGGAGAAAGATGGGATTTAAATAAAATAAATAAATAATCTTATCCCACATTGCAATCAGTCTAATACATCCCCTTCCAACCTGGTGGAACCATATATATTTTGGACCAGAAGTCCTGCAGTGACTGTGATCCAACAGAATTGTAGAGTTGTTGTACACACATTTTAAAGTACGGTGTATGAATGAATGGGTGATCTAAAAATAAAGAGAAGAAAGGATATGAGTATGTCATACCCTAAGGGCAGAGATTGTCATGCATTTTTCTATCTGTGTGTGAGTAAGGGAGGTGATTTAGGTGCTACCTATAGTACTGCTGTTTCTGTAGTTTTATGGGCTAGGTCCGATGTTTGCTGCTGGTCATAAGGGACCATCTCTTCTTCTTTCAGTTCGGGGGGGGGGTGAGGTTGTGGCTCCTCCAGAACTAGTTTTTGAATGGGGGGGCTGGAGAGAGAAAGAAGGTTTGTTTCCTTTCTAGGTTTACTAGAACCCACAGATTCCACAAGAGCGCAAGACTGCTGGATACTGTCCAGAGTTTGTTGAAATTTGTTGATGTTTTACTGTTTATATTCCTTGATTAAATCACTGAAGAGCAGTCAATGTGGCCTACAAATCCTAAAAGGTGTTTGCATCAGTGGTGAGCTTGAGTGTAGACCACTACACAATGCACAATTATGCTTTGTGACTATTTGTGAATATTTACATGGCTTTTCTTAGTCCTGACCCAGAAGAAAGAAGTTCTTGTTTAGGACACCAAAATGTTGGAGATGGTTCAAATAACACCTTTAATGGAGTATCATGAAATCAAATATACTCAGGTAGCAGGAACAAGTTTGAAGAATTGTGGTTTGTTTGCTGAACAGAACTAGATCCTCTTAAACTGGTCCAACAGTGTTTCAGGGATTTAAAGCTACTTTACAGGAAGGAAATTCACTTCCCAGGAACACAATTATTGCAAAATTATTTGAAATGTCTGCCTCTTATGCTATACAAACCTACGTGCTTCATCACAGTCAGCATAGTTGGTGTGTTAGCTAACGGGACCCAAACAAAGACTGTTTTGGCCCAATTTGGCATGTTGGAGAGAGCTAGAGAGAGCAATAGGAAGATATTAAGTTTATGAGTTGTGTGCTTGACTGTCTGAATTAAATGGGGCTGAATATGTGTGAGGAAAGGTAATAAATAAAGATGTTATTTAAAAGTTAAAATAAATAGAGATTATTTACATGATAAGATACTCAACTTAGATGTTACAAATGTGTTCTACTGTTGGTTTCAAGGGTAACGTCTCTGCAAGGAAACAGCTATTTCCTAAACCCAATTACTTTTGTTTAGCTACTGGATATATATCATGAAGCTGGAATGTGGAAATAGAAATGCAAGAACCAACATGTAATATTAGCAGTAAATTGTGGTACAATAATATAAACATGTAAAGAGATAATGAAAATGAAATCTAGATCAGTGTGGAAGATCAAAAATAATTCATGTAATCTTACATTTACAATTGTTTATTTTATACTTGAATTTGAATAAAATGATTAATAAAAAAATAAAATAAACCCAATTACTTTTGTTTCTACCTTCATCCCAGTTAGCTTTCCCAGAATTATTCAACAGTTTAGACCTGAAGTTCTGCCTCGGGTGAAGAACACAGTGAAAGCATGCAGCACTGAAAAAGGTCTCTCAGTTGTCTCACTTCTTTCATCTTCCCCCTGCCTTGACTTGGTATTCCCTGAAGTCTTTCTTTTGGGCAGAAACTTGTGAATCAAGACACAGCCAGAAACATACCTTAGTTGCCTCTTGTGAAGACTTCCTGAGGCCAACACCCTACTGCTATCATTCTGGACTAAAGCTCCCCAGATAATTGCCTCTGATGTTTTACTCTTCTTACTAGCTTTCATAGTTTCTGCTTGCAGTGATTCTGACCCTTCTTTTCACATTTCTTCTCCCTGTGAGCCAAGACTTTGGATTTTATCCATTGTCTGTGAGTTTCTGTCAGGATAGCTGATTTTCATGAGGGAAAAAATAATAAAATTTTCCTTTAAAAGAAGGAAAGAGGCCACTGGAGTCCCTAATAAAAGCAGATATTTAGTTTGATATGAGTCCCAGGTTTTTTGTTTGTTTGTTTCTTTGGTGTTTTGATCAGAAGATATTTTCTTGGTTGTTTCTACTAGCAACAATGTATAGTCTATGGCAGCAATTCTTAACCAGTGGTCCCCCACACAGGGTGCCACAATGTCCTTACGGCCGGTTCACAAAGGCTTAAAAAAATGTGATGAGTTTTTACAGTTGGAAGGAAGAAGGCAGGCGGGCAAACAGGCAGGCAGGCAGGCAGACAATGATAGGCATCATTTGTACAAAGTTTCATTACAATATCTCAAAACATTCAAAAGTTAAGAAAATAACTGTTTGATAGCAAAAAATGTACTCAGCATTTGCTACTTCTGCACACAGTAAGAACATGCAAGTGATTGACACTGAGGCCATTTCCACCATACACTGTTATAGTGCTATTATTCCACTTTCAACATCCTGTGGGATTCTGAAGTTTGTAGTTTACTGAGGCCAAAGAGTTCTCTGGGTGAGAATTCGAAATGCCCCTCCCTAAACTGCAAACTCCAGGATTACATAGGATGTTGAAAGTGGAATAACGCACTATAACAGGCTAGTGCGGAAATGGCCTGAGTGGCTGAGAGAAAGCATGTGATATTTCTTGCTGCCACACATACAGCCAGCAGTTGCCTTCATAGCTGCACTAAACTGAGAGAAGTGATGTGGGGAGCCATGTGCCCATCTTAGCCAGAGAGGAGGAAGACTCCTTCTTTGGCCAAGAGAGGCATAGCTAGCTCAGCTGCGTGAAGTGATCCCTCTGTCTCAGGTGAGAAAGGAGACAGACACTCCTTCCTTGCCGAGAGAGCAGTGAAGAAAGCATTTGAATTATCTGCATTTTTTGCTATCCATGCCAAGGAAGTTAAAATGGGCCAAGGTGTCCTGTCACGGAGGTCATCTGCACCTTGGATCGGACTAGGTTTGGACTATTTACCTTAGTTTCGCACCTTAGTCTGATCCAAAACACCCCCAAGTGGTCCTCCAGTGCGCTAAGTGAAGACTGGAAAAATCTGGTCTTTCAATCTTCTGGAGTGCACCATTTCATTCCTGCTCAGTTGTGCAGATGCTCAGGCTCACACCAATGCGAGCCTGTGATCAGCGGAGGGTGGGCTGTGGGCGTGGTCAGCATCAGCAGTTGGTCCAGACCCATGAAGAACAGGAAGCCGCCATTTTCAGCCTCAGCAGTGTGGATCTATGGACCTCGCACTGCCCCGATTCACCCTGCAACAAACAGAGGAGCCCTGCAGAAGGGTTTAAGGGAAAGTTCACATTGCTTCGAAGAGAGAAGAACCAGTAAGTAACAGCACGAAGTGATTCACTCGCCTCATGCGGAAAGGGCCTAAGTCTGAGAACATATTCGCCACAGTTGGGGGGGGGGATATTTTAAATTTATATGGAATAATTCCAATAAAAATATTATAACAGGAATGTCTGCTTTTACTTATTTCTTCTTTCTCTCTAAATATGAAGACCCTTGATGAGCAACTTTAAATAAATATGTGATCTACTTCAGCATTATAGTCTTGTGTTAAGTCTTGGAGGACCACTAAAGATATTTAAAGAGAGTCCGTGGTAAACAACCGGTTAAGAACTTCTGGTTTACAATGCAAAATAGATGAATATGGCAAGTAAGATACGTTTTAGGGCCTCAGATTATGCAGGCCATCTAAAATATTTTTTTAAAAACCCACTACAGTTCAAGACTTACGTAACTGTTGGAATGATGCATTTTTAGTAGTGCTATGGAGATTCTTAAGCTGAACACAGCTTAGCATCTCATATGTCTAAATTTAACCTGGACAGTCTACCAGTCTTTATTCACAAATTGTTGATGTGTTTTCTTGGTGATGTCATGAATATTCCAGACAGTTTTAATGACTGACTCATCTGTCTTCTAGAGTTATCAAGTCACTTGAGTACTTCAATAAAAGAATTTGCCGTTTCATTCGTCGTATTGTGGGGGGGGGAATGAAACCTATGTACGAATTGGCAGAGAGTGGTGATTGATGGAGACATGTATCCTACTCAGGTACTGCTTATAATTCAATGTAATATCAAGAAGATTACATCACTAGCATTTAGTATTTGATTAGATTAACATATGATAGAGTAACTGTGATTCTTGGTTTTTAATCAAAACTTCTGTCACTGAGGTTATAAAGATATCAACATTTGCCATGGACTTTCTATTCAGTGGAAATCTGACACTTGAGGATTTTGTAATAAAGGAAGAAAGGCCTTTCTGTCTAGTAGCATTTTATACCCAGTCTGCAATAAATTCGTTAGGGTACTTCATCCAGTTACACATCTTGTGTACATATGTGTGTGTGTATATTTACATGTACACGTGGATTCATGTTTACTAGTGCAGTTTAACATTGGCTCAACAACTTTATTCTATATCTGTACAGAGTAAATGTGTGAAAACAGGCTGGAGCAAATGGCAGTGGTCCTTCATTGCTCCACAGACCCTCTCCAGGGATCAAAAGGGAGGCAGTCAGTCTGTTTCAGACATGGTAGGGACTCACCTACCTGCTGCTGGATGGGGGAGATGTAGTGGGAAGCCCCTGAGGGAGTGGGAAGAGAGCAGCTGGGGAAGGAGCCCACCACCATTCTGTGGTGGTGCAGTACCATGAGTACATGGGATGAACAGTGCTGGTGGAAGCATGGTTGGGCAGGGATTGAGTGGAATAGGGAGCACCAGATGGCCCCCATTAGCTGTCAACCCTGTGACCTACACCATCCACCATACTTATGCCCCTCAAGAGGCGAAGCAGTCTAACCTCTTCCCTCCTTTGCCATTTCCATTGACCTCTGCCCAAGGAGAGTCATTTTTCTGAAAGAGCATGCCTCCTCTATTGATGGAAGCTCTCCATGTGATGTCAAGACCCTTCAGAAGATTGTCCTTTATGTGCACATGCATAGTATATCTTAATAAAGCAATAAAGCCTAGAATTCTAGGGGTAAATAGTGCAATCTGTTAAAGACATTGACCATTCACTATAAAACCATTCACATGCTTTCAGTATGTAAACAATTCCTTAAACAGTTTCTTACCACTACAGTGACTGTTTCTGGTTCAGAGCAGATGTTACAGGGAGGAGCAAAGTGTTAAGAATAGCACAAGTAGGTGCTAGACAACACTTCCCCACAAAGTTCTTGAAATTCATTTAAATCCCTGTGTATGACACCTTTATTCACCTGATATTCTTTCTTGTTCTAAATATAGACAGATTATCATAGTAGGGTTCCCCAACCACTTAGAATTAAATGGACAAGGTCTAGAGACATAGCAAAAAAATCCCACTTTAATTCTGTTTATCCTGGTACTTGGTCCTTTGCTCAGTCCCTTTAAATAAGCAACTGAGAAGATTGCTTGGCTTTAACTAAAAAGCTGTTTATGTTCAATAAGAAATTGCAATGTTCTTTGGAAGAATAGAAATAACATATGAGGATAGCACAGTATTTGTACTGTTGACATTTTAGAGCTGTGATGTTTTTCTCCATTGCACTACATTAAAAGTAACCTCATTTTGCATTTCCACTGTGTTTGTACTGAGTTTCCATCAAAATGGCATTTGAGATTCATCTTAAGCACCAGCTTTTCTGAAGAATAAATATATGCAACACTAATGCTGTTTTTAGAAAGCCTGTGGCTAAGCTTTTTTTTTTTTTTTGAGAGAGAGAGAGAGAGAGAGAGAGATCTCAATACAAGTCATTGTGCAGTTGTTTGTTAACCATGTATGATTGAAAAGCTACAAAAGATGTGATGTCCAAAGGGCATGTGTTTATACAATACCAAACTTGGAAAAACACTATGATTGTATGGCTTTGCATGCAAGCGGCCTACAAAGGTCAGATAAGGATTTTTTTGTAAAAAGTGATTAGACTGGGAAGAATTCTTGCTAGTAGTTAATAACTATTTATTAGCAAAGGAAATTTAAGTAAATTTGGGTAGTGGGGAGGGTCTGCTCCTTCTCCAAAATATATATATATATATATATATATATGGAGAAAGAGTCCTGTTTTTAAAAATGTGTAAAGGAAAGAGCTGTTTGAATCAGAGCAAAGGCCTCTCTGAAAGGGCTGTTTTATCCTGTGTTCTATTTTCATGGTGGCTCACAAATGGGAATAAGCTTAGTAGCACCTTCCCAACCATCAGGGCCAATGGCGGAAGGAAATGTACAAAATACTAGTTTCCGGCAGTCTGGGAGGTACCCTGGGTCCAGACTATGTTTCATATATTTTTGCCTTTCTCATCAGTACTGTTATTTTTCAGTTGTTTTTGACATCCATTGTAAAATCAGCAATGACATACAAAATTTTGCATTACAAAATGATAAACATATTTAAGCAGGTCCTCCCATGCTGTGAGAGAGAATAGGACTGGGCCCAAGTGAAGGGGGGGGGAAGAGTTGCATGAGCAGAGGAAAGCAGTAAGGCCAGTGTATGGGAAGCAGGGAATGAGAGGAATCTGCAGGTGGTATCACAAGTAGAACACCAGTGATGGTTGTGGGAGCTGGAGACAGAGACCTGGAGGCAAAGAACTCATTTTGTCCTCAGCTGCCCAGAGGAGGAAGAACAACAGCAGGTGCAACAGCAGTGCTTCCAGTTCTGTGATCTGACTGATCAGGTCCCCATTAATTCATCAACAATTCTGTCTTTTATAACAGCTCCTAAAAATTTCCTGCTAGACCACCGAAGGACATACGACATAGGAAGCAGAGGCAGTTTCTGGGTGTGAGTCAAAGAATGAAGTTGTTATATAAATTCTTATTAAAAAATGGAATTGGAACAGAAAATAATCAAAGATTGTATGAACAATTGGGTGCAGAATTTTGGCCATTCAATATAGTTAGAATGCTGGATGAAAAAATAGAAGAAAAATGTGAGATTCACTAAATGCTACAACCTAAGAGAAAACTGTTATGCTCTACAGGCGGCATTTAACACATGAGAAAATTGCAAAAATGGAGAAAGTCATAAACAATCAACATTGGAAATGGGAAAAACAAGGGGAAAAAGAAACATTGGAAATGGAAAAAGGAACTTTCTACCACATGTGATGGTTATGTGATAAAGCTAAAAAAATTGGGGGACAAAGTTATATGTTGATAACAGATATTCTTAAAATAAAAATTTCCAATGAAGGCTGTGATGTACTTAACATGTTAAATGTCACTGATTGTCAAACTGAGAGAAAAACATTGAAAAATTCAATAATTTTCGTATTGTTTTTAATAATTGGTTGTTCTTGTTAAATAAAATAAAATAATATGGATAAGAAAATAATGAAGTTGGGCAGGTGACAAGGGAAGGATGATTGTTGTGAGTGGCAGTGACTCCATGTTCCCCCACAAAGATTCAAGGGATCTTGAGGCAACAAACAAACTTCAGGACATATACTTTTTTCCCCACTTGGGCTAAACCCACTCTCAGTGACCCACCTAGCCAGGTATCTCAGCTACTATTATGGAGAGACATGCCACCTTCACTACCGGTGGTAACTTAAAGCTGTTGTGACTAGTATCTTTTGGTATCCTTATCCTCAGTTGTGTTTAATCTTCCAGTTTGGTAGACGTCATTGCATCTTATCAAAAAGTAGAATGATTTCTTAGCATGTCCCATTGATGGAATAGTTTCTTTCAGCAGAAAAGGGAGAGACTGATTTCCCGTATCCCTGCAACCACTCTTTCACCCTCCAAATCTATTACCTAGGATTGGAGGGATACCATTTAAAGCAGATTTAAGGGATCAAGGGATCCTGCCGTGAGAAGGAGAAGGTCATGTTGCACTGTTGTTATTGTGTGCCTTCAAGTCATTTCCAACTTATGGTGACTCTAAGGCAAACCTATCACAGAGTTTTCTAGGGCTGAGTGTGTGTGTCAAACCCAAACATTTCTGTGGCTGAGCAAGGAATCAGTCCCTGGTCTCCAGTTCGAAGTCTAGCATTCAAACCATGCTGGCTGCCCCACATTGCACTAGTGGAAGTCCATTCAGACATTGTTAAATGTCATTGTTTCACGCCTTGGAGATCATAAACCATGCTTTTGAGAAGGCACCACTGTTAAGAGTAAGACTGATATGCTGTAACTTTGAAGTAGGCACCATTACCATTGATGACTAAGCAATAAGATATATGAAGGCCTTGAGGGTAGGGGGTGATATCTGCATGTGACATGTATCACTAGATACATATCTGTCTTTTTAGTGATGGTGTTTTCATGCCCTCTCCTATACAAGTTCTGTGATATTGTGGTGGGGAGTATGCCTAATAATCCCCTTCTTTCCTCATCCAACTCTGTGGGAATGGAATAATCTGAAATGTTCAGGCTGAATTGCATACACTGTAAACATGTTTAAACTTAAACAGCTGATCCTAATTAAAAATGTAATTACTGTATGATACATCAAAAGTCAGCATCTGGTTCAGCTAAATTATAAAATTGCTTTATTCCTAGCTCTCTGTTTTTGCTTATGCCCATTGGCCAAAGGCAGCCAGACAGAAAGATTGTTATTGGCATTGATAAACATGAAACCAGGTGCACTTTGGTCTTAGTGATGTTCATTTCTGCCTCTCTCACTTGTTCTTCACATTTCCTGAAACTGTGAAGGAGAAAGGAGGATTTGTCCTGACAGCATTCATATGTTAATCTCCTTGTGATTGCCAGAGGCAGGCAGGACGCTCGCTGTATTGAGACAAGGAAGAATCTCAGTGTTCTTTGGAGCTAGTGAAGCTCCTCTTGTACAGAATATACATAATAGAGCTGAGGAAGCAGCTTTTATCTGTTTATTTAGCATGATTGTGTAATCAAATCTGGCATATTATTTTTAAACAATAAATTACACGTGTAAGAAATAAAAATTAGAAGCTGGCCAGGAGCAATGTGTCAATCAGCAATAGAACTTAATCATATATATATATATATATATTACACTTATACTCCAGCTTCCCACACATACACACAAAGAGTTAAAGGCAATATATATAGTCACTGTGATTTGTCTGACCACCATGTTATCCTCACAAAAACACTGTAAAAGAAGTTAGATCAAGAGAGAATGTTTAGAGGAAATTTTTTTAGGCTGGATGTGTAGCTCATATGCCTCATAATGCCCTTGGGAAGAGGTTCAGTGTGACCCTTGGGAATGTCTCTGACATCCTAAAATTTCCGTCGTGCCTCCAGTTTTTCTGATAAAAAACCCAATTTTGAGCTGAAAAACTCTTGAAATGGCTTTAGAATACAGAAATACTTTGTTTTAGTGGAGGTGGGGTGAAGTGTGAGGTTGTCTACAAACAGCAAGAACCTCCACAAACAGCCCAACCATATTAACACTTATGGTTGCCCCAAATAATACAATAGCATGCAATGGCCCTGAAATTCAGAGCTGAAAAGTAGAGTTCTGGGCTCCAGAGCATTGAATTTAAATCTACTGAGTTTGTTTTTCCTCTCTTTTTAAAATTTTAATTAAATAGCGAAACCTAGGTATTCTGTTATGCAGTACCTATTTGACACTAAACCCCACAAGATTTATCCAAATAAAAGATCTTCCAAGAGATTGCTATGTGTAGTTTGGAGGGTGGTAAGCATATTACCATTATTACTATAGTAGTTATAAAAGGAGATGAGGTTTCATAAAAAAGAATTATCTGATTATTTTTAGATTTTCTACTGTGTGCAGTAATTTTTTTCCATGAGAGCTATAGCCCAAGTTTATTTAAACAATCTGCAATTGTTGGGACTTTATAGCCTTTTGAAAGTCTAACTATATCCATCGTGTCTTCTAAGCATGGGTATCCAATTAATTTTTTATTTGTTAAGTTCTCATTTCCTCCATTAAAAAAAAATGGCAGTGCTAAACTATCTGTTAGAGTTAATTGTTGAAAAAAGTTCTTCAAAAACTAAACCACAGTATTGGTTCATAGCATGATAAAGCCATCACATATAAAGGTAAATTCACCTTTCCTGTTTACATTTTCAATTGTGTCAGGGACTGTGACTTGGTAATTTGTCTGAGATACTGTGGGGTATAGTACCTTCCATATACTAACTTTAGTGCATGTTTCTTAATAGCTGCAAAATTGTCCTTGAGACCAGATATGGTCCGATCTTTTCCCTTCTGTGGAAGTGTTGTTCAGAAAGGGGGGGCATTTGAACTCTGGTCATCTGAATTACAGTCCAACACTCAAACCACTAAACCTCATTGTCCTGCCTTATGATCACCATAAGTCAGAAAAAAAATTGAAGGCACACAACAACAATGTTCAAATCCAACTCCTTGCTCAACACTTAAACTACACCAGTGCTTTGCTGGCTGCAGTTAGATCACACAAATGTAACTACTCTGTGTTTATTTGTAAGTATTTAAGCTCAAAAATAAACACATAATATTATATTCAGTTTGTTTCCCATTCAGCTGACAGGGAACACTACTTCAAGTGGGGAAGTCTTAGGCCCTTTCTGCACCTTACCTTTTCGTGGAGGTGGGGGGCGGCGCTCGCGCGAGAAGCCTTCAGAAGAAGGCTTTCGTGTCCCTGCTGCTTGGGCTCCGCAGCAGCTTCCTGGTCACGCGAGCGCCCCACCCACACCCCGCCTCTTCCTTCCGCAGTGCAGCCTGGGAGCTGTAGGCTGCACTGGGGACAGGAAGTGCGACCGGCCTGGCTCCAGAGGCAGGGCAGGTAAGTTCGTCCCAGGCCCCTGACCGGTGCACAAGCACACACCATTTTCGGCTAAAAGCCGAAAATAAAAAGGTGCGTATGCACTCCGCATGTATTCATCTTGAATACTGTGTCCAGTTCTGGGCACCCCAATTCAAGAAGGACATGGTCAAGCTGGAGCAAGTCCAGAGAAGGGTGACCAAAATGGTGAGAGGCCTGGAAGACATGCCCTATGAGGATAGACTTAGAGAGCTGGGTATGTTTAGTCTGCAGAAGAGAAGGTTAAGAGGGGACATGATAGCTATGTTTAAATATTTGAAGTGATGCCATGTAGAGGAAGGAGAGGGCTTGTTTTCTGCTGCTCCAGAGACCAGGACAAGGAGCAATGGATTCAAGCTGCAGGAAAGGAGATTCCACCTGAACCTCAGGAAGAACTTCCTGACAGTCAGGGCTGTCCGGCAGTGGAATATGCTGCCTCGTAGTGTAGTGGAGTCTCCTTCCTTGGAGGTTTTTAAGCAGAGGCTAGATGGCCATCTGTCGGGAATGCTTTGAGGGTGTTCCTGCATAGCAGGGGGTTGGACTGGATGGCCCGTGTGGTCTCTTCCCACTCTACATTTCTATGATTCTATGAGGCTCTTGAGCATCACGTAAATGGGAGTGCATCATGCAGACCACTCCTCCCATTTACGCGACACTCAAGGGGCCCTTTCGCTTAAGAAATGCCGTGCCTTAGTGAAAATAGCATATGATAACACAGCACTATTTGAAAGAAACAAATCACTTGAAGATCAATTCACTGGTGGAAACTAGAAAACTCAGTCAGCATGTGCAATGCAGAAATGATGTTCTGCAAGATTATTGCCCACATACTTCTCATTTTTTAATGTGCATTTTACATAACATGTGAATCCCATAAACTAAACCAAAAACTTGAAGAAGAGAAGACTGAAAAGTAACATGTCAGTCATCTTCAAATATTGGAAGGGCTGACAGGTAGAAGGTAGGTCAAGTCTGTCTTCAGCTGCTTCAAGCAGGACCTGAACCAATGAATTTGAAATATAAGAAAGGAGATTCTGATAAAAGATTAGGAAAAACTTTCCAGTGATAAGACCTGTTCAGCAGAGATATGGACTACCACAAAAGATAGTGGATGTTCCTTTATTGGAGATTTTTAAGCAAAGTGTTGGAAAGCCATCTCTTAGGGAAGTTTTAGTTGTGTATTTCTCAACTGGCTGTAGATGACTCCCTGAACTCTACAATATAGTGAAATGTGTATGAACAACTGTGGCAATAAGTCCTTCTCTTTCTCATTGTCCCTCTCTCCCTCCATTTCATCTAAGACCAAATGGCTATAAGAAAGAAAAAGACAGAAGTATCAGCCAAAGCTCCTGGAAAGGACGATACCGAGTTTTCC